>OW388254.2:13668518-14891357 GCA_936450705.2 Protodeltote pygarga
TATATGATTTATGAAAGTGAATTACGATGTGTGAATGTTACTTGTAGCATAGGCTATGTTGCAATAAAAGCGGTATTCTATCAAGTTTTGTAAGTTAAGGCGCGGATACCCGCTGATCTGCTATCTCTCTCGCACACTGAAGTTAATAGTTTCATAGTTAAGAAAAATCGCAAAAAACCAAGTTAAAGAGAACAATATTACAAAGTTTGAGCAAAAAAATTTCATCTTAATTTTCATTAAAAACCCTTTCAAACGATATCTCACACGATATTTTTAATCTTGGATAGTGATAGAAGTATCTTTCTCATTACATGTCAGCCATCGACTGCACGTATAAAATGATTAAAAATAAATAATTTATTTTTTGTCTTTTTCGAAAGACGCACAAATCAGAGGGAGAGAGACCTTTGCCCAGCTGTGTGTTGTCATTGGCTGACAGTAACAGTAACCACATCCAGGGATAATAAATTAAGACTAATCTGCGACGAGTAATATACGAGTTTGTTAAAAAAAAAAAAATTGCACTTCTTAAAATGTCAATCACTTAACCAGATGGCATTTTTTTTTCTAATTAATTTTGCGACCGCGTAATAAACATTGATTTATTTTATGTAATTTTATTACATGTCAATAAAACACTAAGGATATTATATGAGGAAATTAAAATAAGTTATTAGTGCTAGTTTAATAAATTTATTAAAATTTAAGTAATATTTTGACTGTTTTGGCAAACATTTTTAAATTAGTTTTAAATTAACCTTGTTGTACTTAATTACTAACGAATATAGAGTACAGACAACTGAGTGTAGTTGTTTTACGGTTTTAAATAAATTAAAAGTCTTGAACTAGTGTACAGTCACGATCAGAATTATGTATACACGTAGATGAATTTATGTTTTTTTTTAAAGTGAATTAATTAGTAAAAAATCATACTATCAAAGTATTGGTAAATATTACTGATGCCATAATACAATATTTTTACATTTAAAATACGCGTTTTTCTTGAATTGGCTTTTAAAAAATTCTACATTCATGACTGTACGTGTACGTACCTACCTGAATAAAATGTTCTGAACTAATCAATCAAATATATGTTGCACTTTTTTCCCAAGAATTCTTAAAAATTGGAAAGGTAATGTAATAGGTAAGATAATAATATACAAATGTGCAATAAGTTAATTTCAACCTACAACTTGTGGTACAGCAATGCAAGCTTTGTTCTATAAATAATTTGTAATAAAAAATAAAACATTAAAAATGAAACGGATTCAATTAATTTTTATTGTAAACCAGGAAACGTACTAAATATTTACACAAATAATGATAATGCGATTACTTCTTCTGAGAAGTTATTATTTTTCAATAATCATTTTATAATTTTAAACAAAAAATAATATATAATTTTACTAACAGATATAAATTGATTCGAACTTTCGAAATTACACTTGAGGCCAAACTTAAAAGGCGAGCTGAGTACCAATAAATTCGTCTAATCGTACTTCAGCCTTGATTGAGCGGAACTGTGAAAAAAAAATACATACGTATCTAGTTTACTGGTTATATTGCACGTTTATCTTAAATCTATTTCAAGAGGGGAAGGTAGTACAAAAAGAAGAGTTGGTGTCCTCGTTTAAATATCACTTGTTACTGGACTTCCCAGATAATGATATGTGGACCAATTGAGATATTTTTTTGTCCGCCAGTGGTCGTGATTGTGTCAGATGTCTTTGTATCTTGGTGCTCTTTTGAGAAGCAATGATATTGTTTAAAATAATAAAAGCATTATATATCTATTTCATAAGAAATTTTGATTTTAATATTTATTTTTGTTTAATATTTTATTCCTTATCGCGAATCTAGATGGATACTGACTGAGATAAAGATATTTTTTTTCAAGTTTTATTTTTAAAACCAATTACGTCTAATGCAGTTGTTATTTTTTATTTGGAAGTGATTGCAGTGGCGTGCAATTGAAAAAAAAACTACACAGTTTTTTTTTAAATATTTATTTTATATTATTATTAAACAATTCAACCTTTAGAGGTCCCATACTGCTTAATTATGAAGTTCGTATTAAAAAACAAAGGCCGACTACTTTTTACAGACCGCAAATCTATTAACCTCAACGATTCTTTCGAAAAAATGGATTAGATTTTATGCTGATAATAATATATGACTCCCGATCAATAAGGAAGTTTTTGTTTCAATGCGTCATTTAATTAAATTGTACACTAATAAAGATCGAAAAGAAAATGACCGATTTTATAGCTTTTTTTAATTATGAAAAGTAATATCTTGTGGTAATTCCGCTAATTAATATTGGTTTTTAAAGCAGGGATGCATTTAATTCCGTATTCAATTTAATTGCAAAAATATGCACATGCATGCAAGATCAATTTATTTTTCATGTAGGTATAATGTAGATTTCCATTTGATGGTTTTTTTGAGACTTTAGATTTAATTATTTACTAGCTTTTTTGAAATTGTTTATGGTAATTTTTCTCGTGTCGAAATTCTGACGTCATTAGCCGTTATCACATTTCAGTTTTAAATTACGAACAACAAAAATGCCATCTGAGTCGTTTATGGTGGCCGATGTTAATTGAATGCTCAAATAAAGACGAAACGCGATCTTTACCAAAATGGCGACCTGTAATTTTCTTTTACAGCATTGTTGTCATTTAATTCGTAATTATGGGTGTACTTTAATTGGATTGCCTGTCATATTGAAGTAGGTTGGCTTTTCCTCTTAGCGCATAGGAGGTAATAATTCATGCAAAAATTATGCGGAAGCAATAAGTGCTATGTAGGTACTATCGTGGACAAAGCCGGTGTACCACTCTTAAGGTTAGAATCGCTTGCACCCGGCGTCCGAACGTAGCGCTAGCCCCGCCCCTACGCACGTAGCACCGTTCAAAGCATTATGATAGTAAAGTGGTGCATCGTTAGTGTCCGCGATAGTATCTGTGTAGTTTGGTGCATACCCCATAAATAACGAGTATATAATTTACTGTGCAAAGGGATTCAAATAGGATTTTCCTTATTTATTCGTCAAAAATGTCTTGTTGAATTTTACGGTCGTCTTTCTTTCTTTATCGTAAGGTTGATGAAAAACCTGGTGCCAGAGTTTAAACCACCCGTAGGCCTCTGACATGGCTTTACACATCGTTAAAAATCAGTTGTGCTGGTTTCCACACGATGTTCTTTTTCATCGTTTTAGCAGTGATCGCCTAGTGATGACCATTGGACTGCCAAGTCAAAAATTGTAGGTTCGAAACCCAGGCACACACCTCTAACTTTCGGATTCATGTGCGTTTTACTGTTACACAGAAGAGCTGCTGCTCATCCTCCGGATCTTTTCATTTGTCGCTTCTTACGACACTCGTGGGACGAGTTGGAGTGGATCTATTCTTAAGTCGGACACCACACGGCACAATTACATACAAAAACATACATTACGAATCTACATATTATTCACTTATCAAATTGTAAAAAAATGAAGCAATTAAATTCATCATTTTGGATGTTAATTGCAGATTGTAATTACAAGTAAAACATACATCGTTTAAAACTGTTCTCAAGTTTTTTTCCATTCAATAAGTTGAGCTTTTTGGGTCAAGTTTCATGGCCGCCTGCTTCTTCATTTCGGATGTTTAATAAAGCGTCACGATTTTACAAAGAAGCTACAAAACTACAACTACCTACTACAGTAACAACTACTACTACTAAAGACTATGTAATTTCAGAAAAAAATGATTCAGTTGAAAAAGTATTTTATTTACTTATTAAATAGGTGGTTAGTATTGGTTACGGACCCATTTTTCAAGCAAGTGGATGTGGGTTTTAACCTGGCATATTATTATATCAATGTGATTTTTTCTATGTCATATGTACTTTCTTAGATAATCTAAGACACCATTGACTAACGGTGAAGAAAAACATCGTAAGGAATCTGGACTTTATTAGTCAGAAATTGCCAACCCGTGAGCTAGTGTGGTGATTAATGCTCAATCGAGAAGAGGCCTTTGCCCTGCAGTGGGACAGTTACGGGCTGATTTATATATTTACAACATGTTTAATAAGATAAAGATAATCTTTATTACTAACAAACATGAACTTTAATAAATTAATTATTATTATATTAAATGTCAACTATTTGATAAGTCACTAGTTAAGTGCCTTCCTGTTTACATGATTAACCTTTACAGTGTGTATTTCTACGAATTTAACACGATCAGGGTTACATACTGGCTGCAATTGTATACTTATAGAAAATCTTTGGATTCTGGAGTTTCGTTACGTTTTTTCTCTAGGAAAGTCACAGAGGAAAAGTTGGTTCTATTTAGTTACAACATGTCATCTCTTAAGTTGGAAAAACATCAAAAATATAAGAAGAAAAAATAATTCATTCCATCCTAATTTTCATGACAACCAAGGCCTGGGCTTATCATGCATTTCCGTATACGGAACAAGTAATAGATTAATTAATTTATAATACTCACATATTAACTATGTACAAAAAAACAGAGGGGCCTTGGGTTCGAACTTAGCCAGTCAACGATCGTCCTTCTAGGGAATTATTTTATAAAAGAAAAAAAAACTATTCCTAACGTTAGAACTTTTTGTGTGTTGTGCTTGTGGGTTACAAACGTACATAATTAACATTACAGTGAATAAACACCCTGACTGAATCTTTCGTGTTGATGACATTTGAGTTTACCTGACCATAAGAAGAAATGCCAAAGTGAATATCCTTTTTAATAAAGAAAGCTATATGTTTATGTATACTTAATTGAGGCCATCTTGTCAGCGAAAATTATTTCGCAATAAAACTGTATGAATCTCCGACTTCAGTACTTAATGGGCATTCACTCAGAAGCTTTTATTAATTATGTACTTTATTTTTTGTCCAATAAAGTTCGTATTGAATTGTAAAACATCGTAAAAAATCTGCCTATCAAACTGCGCGGTTGTCATCGTAATTTAAACTTTACTATTTCAAAATACGATTTAAATCAGCGTGTGTTTTGATATTACAATTTGTTTTGCACTGTAGTGCAGTTTGATGTAGTTATTTGTCAGCTTAATATCATTACTCAAATACGTTAAAGGTTCCTTGATGGACTAGTCTGAACGTCATTAAATGACCTTCACTTTATTTCAATGCGACAATAATGATCTTATGATTTTTACAGCCTATTATAGAGTTGTACCTTTATACGTTGTGAGATCGGCTTGAAGGCTTAAATATAAAATGCTAGTACTTTGCGCGACGATGATACCCAGTCAACTTAAAGCGTCGTATCAAAAAAAAAGAAAGAAAAAATAATTAACTAATTTTCAAACAAAATTGCGCAGGGCGCAACATTTAAAAAATAAAAGAAATACCCCAAAAAAAACCACTGGCCAAATCAATAAAAAGAAAAAATAACTAAAAAAGTCTATTTGTTATCATTGTATCAGTGTGAAACCCTGAAATATCGCTTTTTAACGATGTTACATTTATGATTATTTAATGATGTTATCATTGTATCAGTGTGAAACCCTGAAATATCGCTTTTTAACGATGTTACATTTATGATTATTTAATGATGTTATCATTGTATCAGTGTGAAACCCTGAAATATCGCTTTTTAACGATGTTACATTTATGATTATTTAATGATGTTATCATTGTATCAGTGTGAAACCCTGAAATATCGCTTTTTAACGATGTTACATTTATGATTATTTAATGATGTTATCATTGTATCAGTGTGAAACCCTCAAATATCGCTTTTTGACGATGCTACATTTCATGATTTATTTTTTAAGAAATAGTTATGTCACATTCTAACTTCATTTATAAGAAAATTATTTCATTTTGTTTTAATATACTTTGCTTTCATATAAATTTTTCCGTAACTGGTTTTTTTGCCCTGATGTTTCGTGCATGTGGATGGCGACGGTCTCATCCGACGATAGATATTTTTTATGATCTGAATAAGGAAACAGGTAGGTATTTATTTTAAGTGAGTCGAACTCGCGGACTAAAGGCTTTTTTTAAGCTTAGGGCTTAAATTTGCGTTTTTTTTAAATTTATTGAAGTGGTCATTAAACACCACTTTAATTACATGGCTATCTATCTATCTCTACGTCATCAATATTGACACGTCATCTTTCCTACAACCCATCCACTTTTTCTTTGGTGTACATTTACTTAACGAGTTTTCTTTTGTTTTACAGGTAAAATATTGGGATGCGCTGTTTATTTATTTCAAAATGGATATGGTATGTTTATTTCAGTTTATTTTAAGGTATTTTTATTTCACTTCGCTTTTATTCACGAGCCCTCTTTCATAAGAAAGAGACTCGGTCTTTTGAAATGTTCATTAGGCCCTTTGGGAATTTTAATATAAAAAATGCCTTCCGCATACCGCACGTCCGAGGACATACGGTTATGTGGGGCTCGCACCCACTAAAAAGATCTTCTCCTGCGTATTCCTCGCATTGTTTCGGACGAGGCCTTCGCAGTCCCGCTCAAAAATTTGCACTCGGTGTGGGGGGGGGGGGGGTCAATGTCCTATCGTCCAGGCTCCTGGACGGATGTACCTCATTGGTAGTAAATATTAACTACAAAAGGTAAAAGACGTATTTCTTTTAATACGTAATAATGGAGACCTACTTTCCTTTATCTATGTTGCCTAATCTTATCGTTTTCGTATGTCTTTCAATCTTTTTCTATTGTTTCGTCTTTCAATACAAACAAAACTTAAATTAAAAGCAGTTGAGTAATACTTATTTGATTCCAATTACGCGTGCAACTTTTAACCGGGTTATGGCTAGATAACATTAGGAAGTTTGAGCCGCGCTTTTCATGGGCTTTCTGCTAAAAGCGCCTGTAAAATGCGCAGAAACTTGATACACATTAATTCAGCAGAAACGTTAATTTGGACTCAGTGGGAAGAATGTAGAGGTATATGGCAAAGTCTTCATACAACTCAATTCTACTAGTGTCTAGTGACTGTGTGCGATATGTAAGGGTTCCCTGTTTATCATTTGGCTCAGAAACTCTAAAAAAAGTCCTAGACTTACCCTAAACATTATTCCAAATATACCTTAAAAATAGTTCTAGGCTTATCCTGAAAATAGTCCTAGACTTACCCTAAAAATAGTCCCAGACTTACCCTAAAAATAGTCCTAGGATTACCCTAAAAATAGTCTTAGACTTTTGCCAATAGCTATTGTCAATTTTGACATATTAAAATTTTACTTCTTTTTATCAATCGGAAGTGATTAAGCCAAATATTCCGAATATTAAAAATCTAGTAAATCTTTTTACATAATTATGTTGTAAATGTAACAACATAATAATTATACAAATAAAGCTATTCCACGACCTCTCTCGTGGTAACAGGCGCGATATTGACCTGACCTTTACAAAAAATATAAGGTCAAACATACTAACATTACCGTTGAAGATGACAGGTTTAATGGACCGTAATTTCCGATGAGGAAATAGGTCAAACTAAAATAGAATTGATGGTGGAAAAATATTAACAATACCATTAAAGATGTAGAAATATTAATAAATTGTTTGAATAATTAATTTCTTTATAAGAAGTGTTTAAATGATAATGATTGTACACAAACAAATTGATATCAATTATATTACGCAAATAAGTTATAAACGTAAACATAAGGTACAGGGTGTTGCTTTGTAAACCTGCTAAATTTTAGGAGGTAATAAGGTCCATGAAACTGAACAACGTTCCCCAAGGAACATAGGTCGAAATCTGAAAACAAAAATTTTACTTCTTATGTAAAAGTGAGTAACGTTACCAGTCACTTTGTATTGAAAAGTCAATTTTCGATTTTCAGATTTCGACCTATGTTCTTTAGGGAAAGTTGTTCAGTTTTATGGACCTTATTATCTCCTAATTTGGCAAATTTACAGAGCAACACCTTCTATTATGGTTTATTTTGGAAATGCCATCTGCGAAAAAATTAAATGCGTTACTATTGGATGTCTTAATCCAGTCTCAACTTTAAATACACATCCGTAATAACAATACAGTACAAAGCTAATTACATTCCAACATAATAATTAAAAACTTAACATAAAGTGCTGCAAAATGAACAAAACTATTAACTACTATTAAATAGTCCGAACACGAAGTTATGTAGCCTCGAGTATTTAATAGAAAGGAGCCGGTCATCTTCTGCGAACGATACAAGGATTACTGCTCTGAAAGTGTAGGTACATACAAATGTTACATAAATAAAGTGTTTTTTTGCTACCTGTACAATATTGAATGGTTAATGTTTTGCGTTATTGAAGGATGTCGTTATACCCTGAACCCTGTGTTTTGTGCTTGTATAAGACAGATGCACGTAGTGTAGAAGCTGATAAAAATTTGAGATATTATTATTACTAATCCTTTTTAACGTATTATCTAAACTTCCTAATCATCATCATCATCATCTTCCTGATCTTGTCCCAATTTTAATTAGGGTAGGCTATCTACGGAGCGATTGCCACACACACACAAAATAACTACGATTTTCTAAAGTTATATCAGTGTTAGAATATCGGATTTTAATTTTGATATAACTAAAATTTGATAATACGCACATTATCATCCTCCTAGCCTTGTACCTAATACCATAACTTTGTTGGGGTTGACTTCCGATCTTACCAGATGCAGCTGCATATCAGTTTTCTACGGAGCGACTGTCGATATAATCCCCGCAACTCAAAAGGTCCTACAATATTCTAAAGTTAGATAAAGAGATTTTAATTTTACCTTCATCATTTAAGTAATTATAAACTAAACTAATTTAAATACGCACACGATTTTCAAAGTTCATGAATCTGCGGCCTGATGACCACTCTAACGGTCTAACTACTAGATGATCACGAGTAAGTAAATGATTAAAATTAATTAAAACAACAGTAGTGAAGTTATAATTGATCTTACATAAATACCTTTGAAAACAAGTACCCGTGAGAAGTAACAGTGATTTAGTTCGAAGTAGAACGGTTACTTTTCAATGAAAGGTCACGAGCGAACGGTAACATCTTTATCAAAATAATAAATAGTTTTATAAGACACTTTTATTTCAAAGTTATGTAAGATTATTCAATTTTGAATTTTGAAATGGCAGGTTATTAAATATGATGATACATGTGATGGGTGAGTTACATAAGAACTGTGTCAGTCAGAGGTCTATTAGAAGTGCAGTGACTATCAAAATTTAGTAGGTGATTTTTTTGAAAAATATATTTTTGCGTAACATTGTTAACTGTTGCGAAATAAATGGAGTAGCAGCACTACTTCCTGTTTTTATTAAATAAACATAACAGTGCCTAAGAGAAGATTGTGTCTAAGGGTAGCTACACACATAGTCGATTCGGCACATTCGGTTCGGTAGAAGTTTTATTTTCAGAATGTGCCGAATCGACTATGTGTGTAGCTACCCTTACTGTGTTACCGTAGAAGTTTATTAAATCTTTATTAAAGGCTTTAAAAGTTGAAGACTAGATAGAATAGAAATCCACAACGAGGTTAACAAGAGTTTTTTTTTAAGAACACGCAGTCTCACTTGTGTCTAAACAATATCTTGGGCATATTTTAGTTCCAGCCTATTCCTTGGCACGTTGTCGTTGCCTGAAATAATAAGGATTTTTAAAATATTATTCTTCTTCTTCTAATAAAAAAATCCTTTTTATATCATTCTGCAGTTAGAAACCGATGGTACTTGATCTTTATGACCATCAACTACACATAAAAAGTACTTGAAGACCGTGAACCCACTTGCTACGATCGTTCCATCTTTATGCCCATCTTTTTGCTCTATAAATTAGCCAGATTTTATTTAAAGACCCTGACCAACATTTCTCACGAAACATCTCCAACCGATCACGATGCACTCGTTTGACATGATAATTTGACTTGAACATGTTTCAAGACGTCAAGTCAGTTGTTAAAATGAGGACGACCTTTCCAGGTCATGTCGCTTCTTCGACACTGAAAAATCGCATTTATATTAATTGCAATAAGTCTTCAATTACTTTGATGATTATTTAGGCTGAGTGGCATCCTTAGTGCCTGTAATTATTAACTTTTGTTTTTAAAACCGCTCTCTCATCTTCTTTATTTATCCTCCACCGCGAGTGGCTTTTGTCTGTTCGCGATAAACTTAAAAACTATGCACCGATTTTTATGCTGTTTTTACCCATAAATAGAGTGGTTCTCGAGGAAGGTTATAGAATATAATCTGTTAAGTTTTTGTATCCATTGGCTAAAATATATAAAATAAGAGGTATTTTATTTAAAGATTACGGAATAAATTTTAGGGCTCCATTAAAAACTAAGTACCTACTAGCAGATTTTATAGCTACTACTGCTAATTACGATTGCGCAGGCGCCGATTCGACGCGCATACTTACAATAAGACCTAACCTTTACCATTTCACTGATACTATAGCATATTATATAATTGAGACTAAATATTAGTACTATCCGGAAGTGAGTAACAATATATTTATTATTATTATAGTGCCTATCTTTCAAATCATTTTGTGAAAGGACTAAGTTACGTAGCGAGATAAGTCGTAACTTTATAATATGTCATTCTTCTAATAATTTATTGATCTATCGAAAAATTGTTGATTGTGTAATAATGATGTCCTCTGACCGAATTTCGGTCACAGCGGCCAGTTTCAACGAAACGCCATCTACGCGGGAAATAGTGCAAAAGTGTATGGTAATTAGAAAATCTTTCACACATCGTCAAAGGTTTATTGACAAAGTATTCCAAAGACAGTCTTCAGTCATTCTTTTGGTTAAGGAATTCTAACTTAGTCGAAGTTATATCATGTACATTCTTGAGTTAATGACTTGATGGAGCCCGCAAGCGACTGATGATTGTCGATTGACTTCATGTCTAGACATACTTAAACGTAAACTCAAAAGTGATATAGTGATTTACTAGTTTTAGTATTTACAACGTTTAAATATAGAAAGACTTTAAGAAGAAAGAAAATGTATCCAACAACAAATCAATTAACTTATATCATTTAATTGTTTTCTTAAACTATTTAAATTTTAATTAATTTAAATTTATATTCTGTAAATATAATGTATATATATAGTTTGCTATGTTTTGCCGTTAATTGTTATGGCGTAAAATTTCAGGAAAATAATTAAACGTTAATAATATGTCATACAGGATCGATGGTTTGTTAATAAAATTTTAATAGACAACATCAAAATCTAAAATTTATACATCATTAAAAAAAATTCGATTGTAAAAATTGATACCTAAGCTCAAAAACTAATATTTTTTTTGAATAAAACTTGTTAGCTACCTAAAGCTTACTTATATTGATTTTAAATATGTTAATACACTGTTTTCGTAGTAGTTCTAGCGTCTTATATTGTTGTTAGATTCAGACCAATGTAGATGTTAATAAAAAAGGTGGACATACGTTTTATAAAAGTTTAAGGAGAAAATCGCAAGGAAACCTGGACCTAGTCTGAAATCGTCAACACGCACTGAGTTAGCATGGTGATTAATGCTCGATCCTTCTCTGTATAAGAAGACCTTTGTCTTACAGAGGGACAGTTAAAGGCAGATTTTATTTTTGTTTAAATTTGTTTTATCTCATTAAGTTCCATTTATCTGATACAAACAAAATTTTACTAAATCCAAACATTATTACCATATTAATCTTTAGACAGAATCGATTAATAAGTCCGCCGAAATTAATTGAACGCATTTCGATCGTGCACATTCGGGTGAAGTCGTGACCCGCTCGAAACGGTAACCATACACTCATGCGCAGAAAGTGAACGTAAAAATTATTCAATGGGTCAACTTATGTCGTATTATGATGTATAGTCTAGTGATTTTATTGATGATCGGTTTGTAACTGATGATTGCTTAATTGATATTTAGAAAATAAGGATTGATTTCGATAATAATGATTTACGGAGGTATAATATAAATGTTATCTGTGACGGCCTTTAAATATGTTAATTAATTTTTGAAAACGTCTTACGTTATGGTTATAAATTAAAACTTTTTTGTAACTTGAAATGTAAAGGGCAAGCTATCAAGTTTGGGACAAATATCAGCAGTAGATACCGTCAGGGCTGCCTTTAAGGCGCCTATTGTGCTAAACCGCTATATCACTCGCACATTGAAGATATAAAACACCGAAGATAGTTATGAAAATTGGAATAAACCAAGTTAAGGAGAACAACATTGCAAAACTTTAACAAAAATTTCAGCTTGATTGAAACAGGTTTGCAAATAACAAAATAGTTTTAAATAAATTTTTATTTTATGCCATTTTTATGTATGAAAACATGTTTCGATCAAGCTGAAGTTTTTGTTGAAACTTTGTAATGTTGTTCTCTTTCAAATGGTTTAGTTCGATTTTTCATAACTATATTCATTGATTTTATATCTTCAATGTGCGAGCGAAATGGCAGATAAGCGAGTATCCGGGCCTTAAGGGCAGCGACCTGGTCAGTTGCCCCGGGCGCCTGGGTGAAGTCTGCAAACAATTTAACAAACTAGATAATTACTGGCTCAGTATGCTTAGCTGATTTTAATTTTTAACATCTTTCATAACTTAGCAAAGTCGAAATCTACGCTCCGAGCGATACTAACCAATGGTTAGAAATTAAAGGTGCTAAACACATCTCGCCTTAGGCGCTTAGACAGCTCAAGCGCGGACGCAGACTATTATATGTTGAAATTACTGCATTAAGTGCTTGTTGGGACATAAAACAGTACCGTGATTGATTGACCGACTAACAAAAATGCATAGTTTAAACCGGTGGACCTTAGAAATTTAAAAGATTTTTGAAAAATTAAAAAAATGGGCAAAATAGAATAGAATATAGAAAAAATATAGGTAAAATAGGGTATGAAATAGAGGAAAAATAGGGAATGAAAATACCAAATTCCACTCGGACAGTAATGGGTGAAAAGTTAGCTAAAACCTTTACATTTGTTGCGGAGACATCTACTTATTAAAAAACTTCATCTTGTAAGGAAAATCCCTTAGGTAATATTTTTTGTGAATTTTTTACATGTTATAGCACCATGTAAGCTTATTAAATATAAATATTAAATAAGAAATTTGAAAAACAACTGAAACAGTTAGGTACGCCGAAGATCGTGGGTTCGTATCCCATCCATATCAGTTGTTTTTTTCAAATGCCTTAATTTGTCCTTACAAGTAACAAGGGTAACACACTCCGATCTACAGTTTCATAAACCATACCAAACGTTAAGCCTGAGTCCAAACTATCTATTACTGTAATATTTTCCTCAATCCGGAAGTCGTACCGCGACCCTGAGGTCAGAAAGCGGACACTTTACTAGGCCATTTGGGCGGCCAAATTATCCAATTACAATTTTCTTGCACCGTAATCCACAGGTCATTAAGTAATGTACCATTTTAGACATAAGTTTCTATAATTTACGCAATGTTTAAGTAATGACTTGGTTAAGAGGAGTGTCTGACAAACGCGCTCAATATAAACGAAGTTTAAGGAGCTTCTTCGCGCTAATCTGCTAGCTCTGACTTTGAAGTTGATTGAAGATATAAAATCAATGAATATAGTTATGAAAAATCGAAATAAAAGTTTCAAGAAAAATTTCTCTTTGATCGAAAAATGTTTTCAAATAATTAAATTATTTTTTTATTTTTTGCCATTTTTTTCTAGCATCGAATTGAAAACCTTCTCATTTTTGGAAGCAGTTCGAAATTATTTTAGAACGTTACAATACGCAACTGAAATGAAATATCTGTATTTCCTAGCTGCTAAATAGTACATCGTCTGTCTAGACAATTTGGTAATAGATGTAAGATTAAGATGTTTCGTATGAAACACCTTATCAGCATCTGTGTTACCATCTGTTACCTCACTTAGAGATGTGAAGGGTAAAAAGAAATAGGTGATTTACCTCACTCAGGTAAAAAGAAATAGGTGATCAACTTATTTGTGTTGTTATGCCGTGTGGTTTAAGGCCTAAGAATAGAACCATCCCTACTAATCCCGTGTCGTAAGAAGCAACAAAGGGAAAAATCTGAAGTATGAGCAGTAGCATCCTACTGTGTAATAGCAACCATCTGCTACTGCGATCGCCAACCCGTTTGACCTGCGTGGCTATTATGGGCAAATACCTCCAATGAGCGCACAAAAGTAGCGTGCATTGGGAGAGGCCTATGTTCAACTGTGGACTAATACTGGATGATGATGATGATGACGAGCAAATTATTTTATACAGATTTGGGTGAATTTCAAGAATTAAGTTAACAATTTTGTTTTTAAATTTCATTAGCGTTGTCTGAAAATCAAAAATTAACTTTTCATACAATGTGACAGGTCACGTGACTCACTATTTTATAAGAATTTAAATTTTCGTTTTCAGATTTCGACCTATGTTTCTTGGGGAAAGTTGTTCAGTTTTATGGACTTTATTACCTCTTAAAATTGGTACGTCTTTAAAGCAACACTCTGTATTGCGTGTGTTGCTATATTTATTAACATATTTTTGTTTTTTTTTGTGACAAATAAAAGGCTAAGATTCCAGAAGAGTTCTACAACATATTATTTTATGTTAAAGATTGATAGATTAATTAAATTTATATTATTACACAACCGAAACTCATGTAATATATTATTAATTATTATTTTAATTAAAATAATAAATTAAAACTCTTTATGTAAGAAAATAGCAATAAAATTACGAGGTAATCAAGTAACATTTCGCACTAATTGAAGTTACGGGTATCTAAATATTTTTAATGTCACCATTTTGATTTTAATTATTGATTTAATGGCTCATTTATGACTACCTACTTTATTATCAAATAGGTAGTAACTAATAATAAGTTTAAAGTAGTGTCTAGTCGTATGATTTTGGACTCCCAAATTAAAGCTCGTAGGTTAGAAATCTAGATACACTACTTTTCGGATTTATATCCGTATTGGAAATTAATTATCACTTACTAAAACAGTGAAGGAAAACATCGTGATGAAATCAGCACACCTGAGTGAGTTTTCAGATATCAGTTCAGGGATCAAATCCGCGACACCGTACGTAGAAGGCGATCCACCACATAGCCGCTACGCCAATTGTGGCCACAATGGGCTTACAATCTAAACGACCGAAGCCGCGGGTGAAAAGCTAGTAACATATATCAAATAATATTATATTCAAGCAAATAAACGAATTGAGAATACCTTTACTTAAATACCTAATTTAATACCTTATTTATTACCTTTGCGCATGCATTTCGAAAATTTTGCATATAAAATTTGCAACATTAGAAGATTTGAAACACCCGGATTTTTTCGCCAATAACTCCTCACCGTAAAAAGCAATGTGTTCATAATTAACAAAAATGGCGCTTCGTGACTCATAACTTTGTAAGTGAATGTTTCTATGTCCAAAATGTAATTATAATTTAAACTTTGTTGTTTAGCTGAGGTAAATATGGGATAGCCGTGGGAGTTGTCAGCGCCTTAACGATAGGATGAAGGTCATATCTTCTTATTTTAACTAACGGGTCACCTTGGAATTATATTACAATCTGCATTTTAAGCTTTTAAGGCGCGCGCCACTGACTTTTCGTCTTAATGTGCGAATTATAAATTGAATTGCCACTTGCTCCATGCTTCGGAAAGCACGTAAAGCTGTTGGTCCTGCGCCTGATCTCTCTTCAGTCGTATCCGATTGCAGTTCCATCGGACTATGAGGTTGAGGAAGTAGTGAATACACCTGTGTTTACGCACACACTTTACCAGTATAATATCACCTGCGTAGTTGGTAAATATCTGTTGACATTGGCCGCTAGGAGAACAATAAATTTATGCTTTCACTGCAGTAATAACCTTAATACAAAATGAGTAGACAGTGTCTATGTATATTCATTAAAAAAATACACAAAAAACTAAACAGTTTAGCATAGACACGAATCGTAGGGCCATGTCGATGTCGTGACAAAAGGCGTTTATATATTTCTGTGTACCGGAACATTGGAGTCACGTTTTACTTCAAAACAGTTATCTACAGTAAGATTATTTCAGTTGACGCAACATGTTAATGGTTCGTGTAGAAGATGCTTTAGCGTTTTAGCCAAAACATTGAATATGTGGCTGATTTACAATGAATGTTTGTATGAAATCCTAAATATATGTTGGCTTTTCTCAATGTGGTCTCTCTTCGTTATAGCTCTACGGAGCTCAGACTGATTAACCAGACTTCTAGCAAGACCTTAAATCGTAATCGTTATTCAATTAGTCTCAAACTAAAGCAACAGCAGCCAAAGCGCCATCTAATGGGACTCTTTCTCTAATGGGGACATGTTAGGGGCTAGCTAGATCTGATTTTACCTATTTTGGGATGTGTTTGAAGCTTAGCTTTTTCTTTCTTTACTCGTTAATTTTTAAATTGTAGAGGGGAAATACGCCTTAAGCAAATCATTTCGCTCGGGGTATACGAGACGGGTATGTCGGCCTAGAGATGGTAGGCGGCCGGCATACCCCCGTGTCACTTCTCATGCAAATGGTGACGGGAACGTGAGGACGCTATTCGCATACTCACGCCTGACTAAAGAAGAAACATAGAAAATCGTCTGTTTGTTATTTAATGTTATCATTGATAAACTAATGATTTTATTTTGACGAAACTTGTAAGAACGATAGTTTAACACTCGGGAGAAGCATTCACGCGTGTAGAGCCGCGGGCAAACTGCGGATTAAAAATAAATAAATATTCATGACATACAAAATGTTTGCTAAACAACACTGTATATGAAATGTCAAGGAACCTAAGGATTGACATAAGCAACTTATTTACTCACTTAAAAATTATGGCCCCATCTATAAAAATATTTATCTGGCAATTAAGTTTCGACATAATCTGTAGTGCGAAATACATAAATAATGTCAAAGTGCTTTGAAATTACAAAATAAATATTATTGCTTGCAATATTTTTCAATAGTATTTTCATGATTTAAGATGTACTTGTGTTTAGTCGACTGACATTGTTCTCACATAAGACCTCAGAACAATGTAACCTAAAATATTGTAAGCCATTTATTTAAAAGAGCAACCATGGAGTTTCTTGCCAGGTTTTTCTCCATGAAGGGTAGGCTGCCCTAGGAACTGGCAACTAGAGTCACTCTTATAACAAACAATATTAGAATTATGACTATTCATAAGTGCCTAATGGTCTACATGAATAAAAATATTTTGATTTTGATTTTTGATTGAATTATTGACGACTATTTATGATACCATTAACCTACAAACAACTAAGTTTCAATTAAACTGCTCTACCTGGTATCAGGTACCTACCAGGTAATTTAATAGTTTTAATAGTAACTTAATATTTTAATAGGTTTCTTAATATAGCAGTTATGATGACCAAAGATTAGCAAAAATTTGTAGTCTTCGTTTTTTTTCCTTATTGATTTAAGAGTTTTAAATTTGATGGCACCCTCATCGTGGGGAACCGGTAGATGTCACCACATGCCTATTGACGTTATGAAAGAAATTCTTAATTTTAACTAAGGCGGATAGGTCTCGGTAGCTTAGTTGGTAAAGTAATGGCACGGTACGGTAAAGATCGCAGGTTCAAGTCCTGCTCGAGATTCTTATTAAATATTTTCATTTAATAAGCAAGATATGTGCATAAACATGTAAAAACCTAAATTATACAATTTCGTACCGAAATAATACCGAGACAGGAACAATATCTGTCCATGTAATATTTAATGTAATAATTCTGTTTTCTCATTCACATACTTTTGTAGCTATTACTGTCCATTTCGCCACTATCTGATAACATTCCACAAACTTATCTGGGAGATTATTTCATACAAATTCTGTTGCAGTTTTTAATTTATCTAGTAGGTAATCAGTTTCTGTTTTTTGGTTAACATTCTGTTTAAAGGCTTCTATTTTAGTATTTTATTTACATACAACATTTTTGTACTTAAAGAACCAGTTTTATCAAGATAATTGATCAATCCAATTTCAACATCGCTCTTATTAAAACTTGTATGTATACTCGATGTGAAAGTTATGCACCTAAAAGATATATTTACAAAAAAATATACAAAATATTCAGTATAGGTATTAAGCACCTATAATAATCTTCAAATTAGTTTTTTTAGTTATTATTTTAAGATGTGTCATTCTTGTAGCAATTAAATGACCGATTGCTTCAAATCAATTTTTGTTTTTGCAATTTTTATATGTATAAAACTTTGTTCAGATGAAGCTGAAAATTTTGCTGATATCTTCAATGTGCAAGCGAGATAGTTGTTGAGCGTTAGGCGCTCAGACATCGCAAATTAATTTGCCACAAGGTCGACATATCTCAAATTCAATTTTTTTTAGCTTACTGTATATATTTCTAAGAAAAAAAAAACTAATTAGAAGATTATTAAAAGATTATTAAAAGAGCTTAAATATACTAACAGTTTGTATATTTTTCAGTAGAGTTAAAGTGAATTTTATCCAAATTATGTCCAAACATCTGTGCCTCTTATGTGTCTATTCCTATCATCAAGCATTTAAAAGTCTCTTTTCAAGATAAATATAATTTTAGTTTTATATCGTTTTAATTTATTAATCTGTATTTTAATCCATAATTCCATTTACATTACATAATACTACAAAATTACAGAGATGTTTATAAAACTTTATTGTTGCAAACATACGTAATAATTTTTAATTAATTTTACTAGTTACTCTTAACAAAGCAGCTAAGTTACTTAACTTCAGAACTTGGTTTGACGTCTATATTTAATTTACCGTTCACTTAACTTTAACTGCAGCTTAAGTTGCAATAAAACGTTAATCATTTAAAGCTATTATTATTAGAAACTTAGAGAATAACAGGGTGAATTTACACAACTTGATTTTTGATTAATTTTGGTGGCAATTTTTTTTTTGAGTTGTTATAGCAATCGATATAACGATATTAAACTTTAAAGCACGCTGGCCAAATATATGTGAGGGACCATCAAAAACAAGCAAGCGATTATAAGTTCAGTTTCAAGAAAAATGCAGGCACCAAAATTAACAAAAAGAACCAAAATTTGAATTTCAATATTAATAATGATTAGTTCTAAGAAAATTGCAAACATTCGCTTTTCGACACCTTAAAGATAAGAATAAATGTATTTTGTGCATGGTTTTGTAAAAATGCAAAACTTGCATACTAAATATCTAAATATTGCAATAACTGCTCAGAATAAGCACAGGGTAAATCCTTGTTCTCACATGGCAGGTTTGTTGATCAACTTTTAGTGGAATGAGTATCGTCGAAAATGTTGCGTTCTCACGATCCATTTAATATTCGAATCAAACGGACAGTTGTAAGTGGTTGTAAACAAATGGTAATCCCCTATGGTTAATTTGTTTCAAAACAAAATAATTACAGTTCCAGTTCTAATGGACATTAAGAAATCGTTTTTTGATTTAAAAGGTCATTCTCACGTCGGTCGTTTCAGCCGACTTTGACATTTCAGTGTCAATATCCATCATTTTAGCCGACTTTGATATTTCAGGATTAACATCCATCATTTCAGCTGACTTTGACATTATATGATCAACATTAAAAAAACAAAAAAACAATTTACATTAAATTTGTTATGCGCCAATTGCTAACTAATAAAAAATAAAACAATCTTGACATGTTGTTAATTATAAAATGGTTTTTGACGTGACAACGTCTTAAATTAGGTTGCGGCTGGGAGTCACTTATGAAAAAGTGTAACGCTCGGTAACGTTACGATGAGTCACCGAACGAGAGAGAGGCCCGCCGAATGCCTTGCGTCTCTCTCCCACTCAACTATGACGTTGTCACGTAAAATCTTCGCCCGTAAAACCGACTTTACAGGCAACCATTTTTTTTTTCATAAAACATATTCTAGATATATAATTATAATATATATATATAGGTAGTTTTATTTAGTATTGTATTTGTATTTTTTTATTGTAAAACTGAATTAATGACATTTTAAACGTATTCTCATGTTTCAATTTTAATTGAAACGACCAAAGTTTAATTGAAGTGGGATCAAAATCGCCCCGTGAGAACACAACTTTACAGCTGTTAGCTTTCTAGACTCCGCCATTCATGTTTAATATCCATCTTAAAACTAACAAAGAGGAGTATTACGGACACATTTCAGTAAAGTACCACAACAAAGAAAGTGGGTGGTATGTTAAATCTGTAACAGTTATAACCACGGTTATAACACTTGTAACACAGCTGTTTATCCTACGCATAACATTAGCCCAGTTTTGTTAACAAAAGGATATGTGATGTAAAACATTTTGGCAGATACTTCGTTTTGAATTGTGTGAGATGGATGCTGTAAGATTCTAACTTCGGTGTTACGAGTACCTAATATTTATTTATTTAGATTTTTATGTGTATTCGTTGGTTATGGAATTTGTTTCAAGTCATGGATTTGCCCAGAGGCTTAGGGAGGGGGGGGGGGGGGAGGTGTTGTGGAAATATAAAACTGCTTTAATTTCCTTCACTTTACTTCTCGAATTTATTTTATTTTTAATTTCTTGTTAGGATGCTATAATTAACCGCCAAATATGAGGGCAAGTCCAAATCCAGGTGGTCCAATCCACCCCCCAGAGTCTCAGTTTATCATGTCAGTTTATAGTCATGTTTATCTTTCTTATCGTATAGTTGATGATCACTTGTATTTTTTATCTATGTGTGTGTAAAATAGAGTAAATTGATGGTATTCACCATAGAGTATTCAAGAAAATATAGAGTGATAACGTCAACCACATTGCCTTGTGCGGAGCGAAAGCAGGTCTCACCATACAAATGTTAAAATGTCATTTTATCAAATTAAGTTTTCTAGACGTTTTTCAAAATTTAACTCAGCAGTTAACCATGATATAAGCTAAAATGTAACTTTTTCGCTCGTTGAGCCTATTTGAACCGCAGTCGATCGAGGTATGATCGCAAACGGAGCTCGTGTTGCGGCCGCGTTGTTCATACCCGTGCTCACGGTTCATACTTCTATAGGGTTGCTCTATATTTTCTTATATACTCTAAGGTATTCACCGATTTGTAGGTATATTTAGAGTCCAATCAACAGTACCTACCCAGTCCCTTAAAAATATTGATAATATTATAAAAAAATTTAAGCCCTTCAGACTTTTCAGCCCTTAAACTCACGACATAATGAGGACCATCCATATCCCGGGAACAATTCGAAATCTTGTTCGCCAATTCATATTTTTACCAATTGCCTAAACTCACCAACACTTTGCCCGGGAAATCGAACCTTACCTCACACTATTTCCCGCTTGTAACCACAACTAGGCATTTGACCTACTTTCATTCCGAAAACGTCAAGCTATTCACGATGAGTATAGCTAATCCGAATTATGTATGGATCAGTTTCAACGCGTATTAAGTCTTTATGGAGGTGATAGATCATCTTCCACGCTCTGACGTAAGACCTTGAAGATTTCAAGGCGTCCCGTTATGGGGATCTTGACATTACCTACTTAGTGTTATGGAGAATGAAATGTATTGTAATGTATTCCGATAGATATTACCACACGCCCTAGGCGTAGAAAGAGATTTGAAATTGCGACTGATGCTGGTGGGATACGCTGGCTCAGCGGTTAGAGCATCGCGCGTCGGCATGGTACGCCGGAGATCGTGGGTTCGAATCCCATCCGTATCAGTTGTTTTTTCAAATTTCTTATTAAATAATTTTACAAATAGATTTGAGAACCTCCTCCTTTTTTCATCGTTTAAAAATAAACAATCATAAAGCTTCTATCATACAATCGCCTAATTAAAAAGAAATGTGTGGTCAATTAACGCAGCCGTTGTTTCACGCTCGCTATCCTATATAGGACAAAGAGGGGGGTACTATGTTATTATATTTAAACGCGTTAGTATCTTCATCCTACTTACGAATGAGTGCGAGATGATCTTGTTATCGATAATACAATTAATAGGTACACCGTTATTTCTAACGCCAAGTTCTACTATACCGATGTGCAGTTGCTGGCAATATTGCCAGGAGTGGAAATATTAGGGAATGTTGTTTAAATAAAATTCATATAAAATAAAGAAGCTTTGTAAAATGTTTAAAAAATTGTTTTAGATACCATAGTCTAAAAAAAAAGAAAAACACCAAATTGATAAAAATTGCCAACATTGCTGGCAATATTGACAATATTTCCGGGAATATTCTCGGCAATTTTGTAATGGCAATGGGAAATTGTCGGCATCGCACATCGCTAACTATTCCATCACACAGTCCGATGGGACGACAATCTGACACGACCGAAGAGAGATCAAGCGCAGGGCTTTACGTGCTTTCCGAGGCACGATAATTAATTTATAATACGCACGTAACTTACGAAAAGTCAAAGGTTTGCACGCCTTGGGTTCGAAATTGAGACCTCTGACTTGCCAATCAACGGCAAAATGCAAATGCAAAATTCAGTACAGCTCTACTGACATAAGTTTTTTTTTTGTAATTTAATACAATGTGACTTTTTCAATGTCATAAGTACTTTCTTAGTTAATCTAAGACACCACTGACCAATGACAATTTATTCTCTTTGCCACTGACTAACGGTGAAGGAAAACATCGTAAGGAAACCCTTTAATTGTCGGAAATCGCCAACCCGCAGTGAGCTAGGCGTGGTGATTAATGCTCAATCCTTCTCCTCTATATGAGAAGAGGCCTTTGCCCTACATTGGGACAGTTACAAGCTGATTTATTTATTTAATACAATGTATAATTCAATACCTATAATACTCAACATTTAAAATTTTGTCTGCCTTTAGGCAGAACATAGCGGTCATCTTGTTATAACCTACCTATAATATTTCAGAGTAGATTGATAGATAAGATATTTTTGTTGATAATTCTTTCCGTATTATAGTAATTACTTACTTAGTAGGCGGCGCGGGCGCAGGGGGCGTTGTCAGTAGCAAGGTCCTTTCATTAGTTTCTTACAAAACCTTGGGCCGAGTCGGTATCCTTTAATATTCACCGGTAACTTTGGTTTCGTTTGCAATAAATGGTTTTAACTGCAAGTTAATAATTAATTTGTACATTATAGTCCTTTTAGAGATAAACTTCATTTTATTGCAGAATAACGCCTCTTAATTAAACCTAAACAACTTATTAAAAAAATGTTTACTCAACTTGAATCGACTTGTTTGATATTCATAGCCGTAATCTCGTTCTTGAGTAATTATCTCTACTTCTGACTCGCTTTTGGAGTAGAATGGGAATAAGAATAGGTCCCACTGTAGGATCCTAGAGGGATATAATATTATAACTATCTATCCCTATCAAAGGTCGCAAAATGAGATACAAAAGTAAATCCATTGTTACGCTTCCGAACGTGCTAATAGGAGGCCCATGCCGATCGTCTTTGAAAAAAAAACCACAAAATACCGCCGAAAATTTAATTTTGGGAACACAAACTAAACAATAAATTAATTTACGCAGTATTTAATTGCTCCTGAACCGTAAAATAATTAGGTCTAATCTACGCGGCGCAGCGGCGGGCGTCCAGAATCTCACTGACTATTTGACTGCAATATGTTAATAGTCCGGTAGAGTACTAAATTGCAACTCAGCACTATTATATGGAAAAGTACAAAAGAGTGCTGATGCAGCATTTGTATCTAGGGCTGAAACTGTGCGAAGTATATTTCAAAGGTTAACTTATTTCCAAGTTATTAATTCAAGCTTTTCTAGTCACAATAAAAACAAGTGCTAAAATAGTAAGCAGGTATATTAGAAATAAATTCTCTATAAACCAAAATCTAGTTGAGTATTCCTCAAGCTACGATGGTAATATTAACTGGTAATGCATTGTTAATGAAGCGGTTATAACATAAAAGTGTATTGGCTGTAGTATTAATGTCGTGACGTGGCTTTGTCCGGAAAGTACACCGGCAAGGCTTTTGTCACTTTCGGCAAACTCAACCTTGAACGCTTTTAAGGGGGTAGGCGCAAGTGATGGGAGTCAGCGCAGGATTGGAAAACTTTTAGTGTATGGTAATTTATTTAACACCGTGTGACATCTGGTTCTGTTTGTGGTAACTGGTAATAATATTGTTCTAGCCGAATTTTAGTCATAGCAGCTAATCGCAATTTAACTAGTCAATAACACAGAAGATATTATAGTGCACAAGTGCGCAAAACCTGTGGTACTTTTCTATCGCCTCACTCGTACGGTAGGATGGCAATTCGACGCGACTGAAACAGGCGCTATATGGCTTTATGTGCTCTCCGAAACACAGGAGCCTATTTGTCGTACCTAATAGAATTATTTTTATCTGAGTATGCTAATTTTATTTAAAGAATCTAGTGTTTTTGATGTCACAATGTGCATTGGTATAGTAGTAAAAAAAAAAAATTTTTTTTACACATAATATACCTATAGAATTGTAGATGTCTAAAATTAAGTCAAAGTAGGTAGTATGGATCACAAAGTGCGCCGCTCCGCTGCGTTGCCCCACCGCACTCCTTTGAACGAGACGGTATTATGGCTGAGGCATTATCCGCTCTCCGCTCATGTCTTACACCTGCACTGATATTACACTATATTGAAGAAAGCCAACTGGTTTAGCATGAAAGTGATCCCAGGCTGGTCGACTTTCGCTCAAATTCTGACGAGTAACGCCTATACGAATTCGGATGCTATTTGCGCTTCCGAAGATAATTATTATAGTTATTATAATTAATTATATTATTCGGAAGCTTAGCAATGATTAATGATATTATGTGATATAACTTTATTAGTTATATCAAACGCGCGTTCAGAGATATTTATCTTGAACTGCGAACTCAATTTCAATCCCAATTTTTATGCAAACTATTAGCAGTAATAGCCTTGCGGTATTATGACCGTTATGCTGCACAGACAAAGGTCATAGGTTCAAAACATAGGCACTCTGACTTTTCGGTTTCATGTGCGTATTAGAAATTAATTATCACTTGCAAAAACGGTGTAGAAAAACATCGTGACAAACCTGAGAGATTTTTTAACGGTGTGATGTTAGAGACCTATGGGCGGTTTAAACTCTGATACCAGGTTGTTCATCAACCATACGATAAGAAAGAAAGAAAGCATGAGGTTGGCATGGTGCTTGTTTTCTGACATTTCCTAACTGATTAAGGAATTTACAAGACCCAAATAGAATTAGATTAAGTTCTTGAAGGTTCAAGTCACAAGAAAAATTACAAATTAAGTTCTGAAAATAACTTCCAGCCAATTAAGTTAAAATTATTGCAATTTATACCTAGGCTCGCGCTAAAAATAATAAATAATTAAGTGAATGTAAAGAGTAACAAAGCGAAATGTCACAGACTGACTCACAGACAACAGATAATGAGTTTCTGAGCTGATTATGGATCTTGTTTTGAGTGGGTTGTTGTTGGTCGAAACATTTTAAAATCGACTACAACAGAATAAGGAAATATAAAAAAGACGATCTTTTGAAAGCGTACAAGGATTTGGTCTTCAGGCGCGGATAGTGGGCATAAGCGGTATTCTGCTATCTCGCTCGCACATTGAAGACAATTAATGAATATAGTTATGAAAAATTGCAACAAATAAACTCTCCAGTCGTGTCGGATTTGCCGTACCATCGGACTATGAGAGTTAGGAATAAGGAATGCACTACGCAGCCAACTATGCAGGAGATAGGTATTCTAATATCTCCTGTGTAGTTGCTAGTTGGCTAATCTCCTTTGGGATTGGCCGCTGTGACTGAAATTCGATCAGGAAGACATTAATTATTGAAAGAACAGTTTTCCCTGTTATTATTGTCTGGTGTCGGTTCCGTCTTTTGTCTAATTGTTAGCTTCCTTTTGTTATTATGTCACTTTCTAAATGAATAATATCCGTTTATCGTTACAAATCTTAAACCTAACTTAAACTTAGACTTAAAAATTAGAACTTTACTTTTTAAAGTGGAGAGCCATATCTATGTTTTTTTCACTAAAAAGAAGCGTCTCCCGAACGCATGGAGCACGCTAAATGCTACAAAGTTTGATCATAATTTGGATATTTATTATCTTTTCTACCAATTACAATCAATGAAATTTTGTAAACAAGATCTATGTAGAAACTATATTGTATCTGTGGTTTATCAGATTTTCATTATAATATTTTTGTTTGTCAAAATTATATATAAAAAATATTTTTAGGAAATCTGATAAACCAATACACAGCGATACAGATAAAATACCAATACAATATCGATTCATAACCCTAATATTATAAATGCGAAAGAAAATTTTGTTTCCTTGCTTTTCACGCCAAAACTACTGAGCCAATCATCCTGAAATTTTGCATATACGTTGCCAAATGTACAGAAACGAACTTAGGGTACCTTTCATTCCCAAAAAAGTACTGTTCTCGAGAAAAACAACAATAACGTTAATAGATGCTGCCACGTGTCTTTCGAAATAAATAATTAAGAAGAGTGAAGCCGCGGAAAAAGATAGTTAAATAATAAAAATCTTGTTTACAAAGCTTTATTGATTTTAATTGGTTAGCGCATAGCGCTCTCTGGGGAAATTAATAATATTATACACTTATCATTCACATTACACTCCTGAACTTCAATTAAGTTATATGTAACCTAATAGTAGCAGTCAAACGAATGATTGATTACTCAATATTCGCATGTGTTATAATAGTAATAAGTCACGAATTAGAATGTAAGTGAACCAATTTTGTAATGCCATTGATCATCAGCGATCATTCATGAACAGTAATGATTATATTATTACTTACAAATAAATAAATTAGCTTTATTTCAAAAGTTTTTCATAAATCTGACCTTGTGGGAGAAGGTGATGATTAGGTACCTATATTGCGAAGATAAAACTAAATTGTATATTAAACTAATGTTGCAATTTATTCTACAAAGGTTGCTAGCTACCTAGCTAGCACCACCCATATAATGGTAAGTGGTAACCATAATCTCTAAAGGGAAAGGAGAGGTTAAATAAAGGGGATATATTTTTTTTTAGACTCACGAATGTATTCCCCAAAAGGGGGAAGGCAGAGGTGTGCAGTATACCCACGTTTCGCCGGCTATGTTATAAGTCTCATGTAGAGGGCGAGCCTATTTTCATTAACCGGGCACAATTCCAGACTCCGTGCTGCTACTGAGAATTACTTAATGGAAAAACCTAATAACATTTTGCCGACCCGGGGATTGACCCAGGACCTCGTGCTCAGCAGTCGCGCTAGCTACCACTAAATCAACGAGGTACAAAGATAAAGGGGATATTTTGAGTTTATCGCGAACAGACAGACAGACGCGGCGAAGGACTTTGTTTTATAATAAACTAGCGACCCGCCCCGGCTTCGCACGGGTGCAATATACATATAAACCTTCCTCTTTAATTACTCTATCTATTAAAAAAACCGCATCAAAATCCGTTGCGTAGTTTTAAAGATTTAAGCATACGAGTGATATAGGGACAGAGAAAGCGACTTTGTTTTATACTAGTAATAGTG
The DNA here is from genome assembly GCA_936450705.2 of Protodeltote pygarga. Taxonomy (NCBI): domain Eukaryota; kingdom Metazoa; phylum Arthropoda; class Insecta; order Lepidoptera; family Noctuidae; genus Protodeltote; species Protodeltote pygarga. The sequence goes on from OW388254.2 coordinate 13,696,101, forward strand.
ATGTAGTGATATAGGACTGAAAAAATTTGACCTTTTAAAATCTTCAAGGTTCCTTTTCAAAAGATTAGTGCACAGTTGAAGTTGAGTAATTTATAATTGGTTTTTCAAAGATCACGTTGACGTCATGCTATCATGATCATAACACATTCAATCGACATTTAATACAAAAATCATGTTGTAATTTATTCAAGAAATAAGTAATTAGATTTTTTTTCTTAATAACGAGACCTCAAACTGTCAAGTTAAAAAAAATACGTCGTGTTCGATTTTAAATTGCCCCTGAAATTACTATTTAATGCTAATCTTTTAAAATAGCAATGATTTTAATAGTAAAATAAATTAATAAATCAGCATGTAACTGTCCCACTGCAGGGCAAAGGCCTCTTCTCATACAGAGAAGGATTGAGAATTAATCACCACGCTAGCTCACTGCGTGCTTGCGATTTCAGACTATTAAGTGCAGGTTTCTTTACGATGTTTTCCTTCACCGTTAGTCAGTGGTGTCTTAGATTAACTAAGAAAGAACTTAGGACATTGAAAAAGTCTCATTGGTACACGCCAAGTATCCTATGCCATGCCATAACCAAAGTGCCACCACGGCACGAATGATTTTTCAAAGGTGTGTAAAGCTATGTCAGAGGCCTACGGGCGGCTTAAACTCTGACACCAGGGTGTTAATTATCCATACGATGAAGAAGAAGAAGTCGTGGTCTCTCTCAGTTATAGCTCTAGGGAACTCGGACTTATTTACCGGACTTCTAGGTCTCGGTTTAGGGTTTAAGATGTTGATTGGGGACAAGCTAGGGAGTAGTTTGATAATTACGTTAGTTACTTCTTCTTCTTCTTCTCGTGTCACTGACTCATACTCTTATATTTTTTTGGACCAGTATCTTGCAACCTCGACGGCCCTTTCCGTTGCCTCATTTAAGTCCTGTTGGTTGCACGTAGTTGGACAGGATGGACAAGAAAGTAGGTGCGCCATACTCTGAGTAGGAGCTCCGCAGTCACATGGTACCTGAGTTGCGTGGATTAATTTATTAGTTACTTATTAGATTAGAAATTTAAGCAAATGCTACACTCATTATTTCTAATAGTGGGTGGTACGTGCGACTTAAGACTTGGCAATGTAATGATTATACCACAAGGCAATCACTGCTTAATAATTTAAACTAATATAACTAAGGAGGTTTGGAAAAAGAAGTGGGAGGCCTTTGCCTAGTAGTGGGACACTATAACTAACATTTGTCCAATTCATTCTTCAAATAAAACACACTAACTGCGCTATCAAGCCATAGTCTCGTTGATCTAATTGGATCGTGTATTTTCTCAGAACGTGCGCGTGCGCCGGTCAAGTCCGTGTATTATATAAAACAGTGCCGTGATAACATTACCTACCTTTAATGGTGCAAATCATGAGCAGATTTTTTTTTTAAGAACTGTTAAATAGTTTAAATTATATTTTCTATTTGAATGAGAAATCTACTGTCTTTTCAGCGATACTGTTCATAGTATCGGTGAGAAGTGAAAGATATTAAAATCTTGTAATAATTTAATTAATAGGTATCAAATAAGCTACAACGGTAACTTGATTAACATAATTATATTAATTGTCTAAAAGCTATAGCTGCTTCAAGAAAGACAATAAGTTATAATATATAACCCAAACGTTACACATACAATTAAATTATCACTTATTTAATTTCAATAAATTGTCGTTATCTTGTTCCATTTATTATCGATCGGTTGCGCAAGCGCAATGCTTGGCAACGCACTGCGCGAGCACTTGTTCACACATGCTGACAAGTCATGCGCCTGCCACTGCAACTTGTCCTAACTGTAGCTTACAATCTCTTAGAGCTGACTCATGGGTTTACACTTGGTAAGTTGGTTAAGATATGGGCAGTTTTGAAATGTGTGTAACCAATTTATAGGTATAGGCAATTCATGATATTATTGTATTTATTTCTTTTATATTTATTCCGCGATATAGTCATCGAAAAATTGGGTATTCTGCGAAATGGTTGAAAATTTTTATTAATTTTGTAAACGGGTATTCTAAAGTATCATTCAGTTATTATTTCAACCTTAGTATTTCTATGATTTCAACCATTAGAGTCTATCAAAAGATATCCTAACTTAAAGTTAATTTGGATGCAATTTTGCATGGATGCAGAAGCACTACTAGATACACATTAGAAGTACCACCTTACTTACTGTACTTCTATTGTGCAGTAGCACTACTATACGATAGAAGTAGGTAGTACTATCTACTACTTAAATAGCGCTAAAAGCATTAATGCATTTAAAATAATAAAAAAAATTGTGAATTTCGTAAACTGATATTTTACAAGTTGTTCAGTTTCATAGCTAGATTTACTTCATAAATGGAACAACATTATTTATTTTACACGTTGCATTAAAAAACTAGGTGTAATAATATCATTATACACTCTAGAAGGGGAAACTAAATGAAAGCAGCGATAACGGTATTAATAATGTCGCAGCCTCGCAGGAAAGAAAGTTGATAAGATAGATACCATGATTATAGGTTTTAAACGTTTTAGGTAGTTACCGTAAATATTTTTTTCAACGGTGTGTAAAGCCATGTCAGAGGTCTAAGGGCAGTTTAAACTCTGACACCAGGTTATTCATCAACCATACGATAAAGAGGAAAGACCGGAAATTTAAATAACGATACAATTGATGTATGTAATGATTGTTGTTCTTCGCTTAGTGTAAAGGTCGTGGGTTTGATTACCGTATGAGGTATCTTCTGCTCGGACCAAACGGTTCGTTTATACCTTTCTCATGCGTACAGCTAAAGAGTGACCTGCCGACTGTTTTACGAATACTACGCATATTACGCATTTACGAATATTACGCGTATGTTTAGTATACTGAGTTAGAACGCTGATAACATTTCACTTGCACTTAGTTTCGAGTAAAAGGAAAGTCCATACACCACCACACTGACAAAGGCTCCCGGCTTTCGTCGATAACTCACAGGCCTTGACCGCCTGTAAAGCAGCTGTATAGTTCCAAGTATTTGTTCTTTATGCATTAATTTTATGTATAACTTTATGTTTCTTAACTCAGGTTTAATGACCTGTGGGAAAGACCTCGGTTAATGGAATTTTACTTGAACTGGAGCAAACTGTTACCAAGTTGATTTTGAACTGTTTATTTAATTGTTTTCATTTTAAATTATTTTCTTGTTGTTATACTTGATGTTACCTAGATCATACTAGTTGTTATGAACGTTGCGGTTATAACATCTAAGTAACATCTACGAACTGGTAGCCGTCTTTTAGATTAAGGTTTTATTTTTCTTTATTTATTTATTTTTAAAATAGATTTGTATATAGATGCATAGTTTTATTTTAGTATTGTTTATAATAAAATAATTGCAGTTTTTTTCTAGACGTTTCGTTGATAAATAAACTTCTTCTTTGTCGTAGGTATGGTGGTTAAACCACCTAGAGTTATAGTTAAAACCGCCCTGACCCAAAGACTTCTGACATGGCACAGATGAAAATGTTGTTTATTGAATAAAATTAATAGGTTGTATGTTGGTTTCCTCTCGATGTTTTCCTTCAGCGTATTAAAAACTATAAATCATCATCATCATTGTGTATGGCATTCATTCTGCGTGGATCAGAGCTTCATATCCAAGTTTTTCAGCCAGTCTATAAATAAAACTATAAATGATGACACAGCATAAATAAGATCGTGAAAAGTAAGTGGTGGTTGGGTTTGAACTACCTTTAACTTGACTGTCCTACGGTTAATGTTAAGTTCACTAAATAAATCAAGTTGAATTAGTCACCAAGATTTATTTATTTAATTTTCCAAACTTGCTCTGGTACTTCTAACATTATTTTATATTGAACTTATTGACGGTAGACGTGTGTAAAACCGATTGTGGTGATTTAATTCAAAAAAGTGATAAAAACCAATCAATCAATACAGTGTTATATATTAACGTATGGACAATTTGGTGTATTATAATATGGTGAAAACCGAAACTTAAAATATCAAGAGATTTTCGAGTTATCAACAAAATAAAAACGTAAATTTCTGACTATCGACTTACACATTAAGACACTGTGTTAAATAATTGGAAAGAGTCGCGTTCTGTGTCTGACTGTGTCTTACGCGACCGCGGGGCATTAACTACGCTCCGCCCACTAAGCACAGTTTTTGCCGTGTTGACAACTGGAAAGGATCGGGATTTGTGTCGTACAGTGTCACCGCGCTAACACTCAAGTAAATCTTACTTTTTAAACCTAACTTCTGTGCTGTCGATGCCGAAAGGTCACAAAATGATCTGTGCGGGATGCTCATGTACTGCAAAGGAGAACAGATCAGTCAGATGCAATACTTGCTCTGTGTATTACTGTTTCGCGTGCTTAAACATAGATGCTGAAAAAGGTGCACCCTCTCAATTAGCAGGTTTGAACTGCCCTTCCTGCACGAACGTGAACTCAGCTCGCAGACCACGACGCGGTGACGACACGCCGATTCGCGCCTCCCCGAGCGACCAAAACATACGGCAGAGTGTCGAATCACCCCCGACTCACGCCGTCAGCCTATCTCTGAGCGACATCAGTGCTCTTCTGGACAAAAAGCTGGCACCTACTTCAATAGCCATGAAAGAGCTTCGAACCGCTTGGAAAGAAGACGTTAAGTCGATAATTACAGCAGAAATAAATTTGGCTCTTACACTGATCAAAGAAGACTTTACAACAACTACCGATTTCATTATGAATGAGGTGAAAGACCTTCAAAAGGAAGTTAAAGAAAAGGATGACATTATTAAATCGTTGCAGACTCAACAGTCGGAGCTACAAAAAGAGTGTACGACTCTAAACAACCGCCTTTCCTCCCTTGAAAAAATTTCCCGTGGGTGCAACATAGAAATTCAAGCTGTTCCAGAAAAGAAAAACGAAAACCCGATGGAAATCTTTCAAAAACTGTGTGACGCTATCAATACTCCTATCTTAGACTCTGAAATACGTGCTTGTCGCAGAGTTGCAAAAATGGATACTTCCACAAGTAGGCCCCGTAACATTTTGGTAACAGTTGCCTCGTCCAGACTTCGTGACAACGTTTTATCTGCCACCTACCGCTTCAACAAGGATCACCCAAATAATAAGCTAAGTTCAATGCACGTCGGCGTGGATGGCGATACTCGCAGGATATACGTGTCTGAGCACCTTTCACCTGATACTAAACAATTGCACTCTGCTACTAGACAATTTGCTAAGGATAATAACTATAAGTTTGTTTGGGTGAAATATGGCCAGATATACCTACGAAAAGACATAGACGCGGAAGCCATCCGAGTGTTAAACAAGGACTTTCTTAAGAAAATTGCTCAGTGAACGTGTCCATCAAAAACTGCATCTTCTAAATAGCATATTATCTCACATCATTGGTTCTGTAATTGGAATCATATTACTCATGATTACTGAATTGTCAATATCCGTCATGCACATTATTTCACCTCATATGACTTTGCAATTTAACAACCTTTGTATTGTAACACGACGTGCCTATTTAGCACAATATTTATTTATCAATGTATCTTTAACACATTCATGTGATTTGATTGAAGTAATTTTTAATTGCATTATTATCTTTACATTTACTAGTTTGCATAGTTTATGCTACAAAATACTAAATTACATATGGTTTATACGATCGCCACAACATGTACAATATATATATTATATATGGTTTATATACTCGCCACATTATGCACAATATATTTATTTTATATGGTTTATATACTCGCCACATTATGCACAATATATGTTACATTTTATCGCAAACAGTTTATCTACATGGGGTCACAATTTTATTTTGAATATTGTGGATAATAATAATAATGCATTAAAAACATTTCCCACTTATTATGGCCGATTGACAATGATTTTTATATTGAATCTCGATGGGACCTCGATACGATGTTGTTATGATTTTCAAATTGTATGGTCTATTTCATTTACTAAAAATGTGTAACCGTAAGCTAAAGTTATTTTATCAAAATGTTAGGGGTCTCAGAACGAAAACCTTGCAATTTTACCAAAATTTATTAAATTCGGATTCTGACATAATATTAATTACAGAAACTTGGTTACATTCAGGCATTCTAGATTCAGAGCTTTGTGATGATAGATACGAGGTATTTCGCAGCGATCGAGTAACTCAAACAGTGGGTGGAGGCACAATGATATGCGTTAAAAAATATTTGTCAGCTAAAATGCGATCAGAATGGACACAAAACCAGTCGGAATACTTATGGATTACTATACCCCGAAGTTCACTAAGCAATGCATCACATGACTTACATATTTGTATTGCTTATATTGTTGGAGGCGAAAGAAATCAGTCTGAGCATATTTATAATATTATTGACTCTGTATCTAACGTTTGTAAATCCCTACCAAATGACCATATTCTTATCGCTGGAGACTTTAATTTACCCTGTATTAAATGGTCACAGTTGCATACAACTGTAGCACACGAAGGTCTCACTGATACGCAATTGGCTGCTGAGAAACTTCTTAACGACTTTACCATGCTTGCCCTGAGCCAATTTAATTTTAATGCTAATCCATGCCACAATGTACTAGACTTAATTTTCTCAAATTTCTTTTTAAACATAAATAAATCATTGCAGCCTTTAGTTAAAGAAGATGTAGCTCATGTTACTTTGGAAATAGATATAAGAGATATATTCATACCATCCTTGCCCAAGAAAAATATTCTTAAACTACAGTTTCACAAAACGGATTACGACATAGTTAATAGAGAAATTGAAAACATCCAATGGGATAATACATTATCTGAGGGCTCTGTTAATGATGCCGTTTCAAATTTTTATGAGGTTATTAATAATATAATCACACTTCACGTTCCAATCTCATGTACTCAGGACAATCATAGTTATCCCGTATGGTATTCAAAATCCCTCATAAAACTAATTAAACAGAAAACAAAAATACACTCAAAATGGAAGAAATTTAAAAACCCTCTCGATTATGACGAATTTTCATTTCTACGCTCACGTCAAAAAATCTTACAAAAACTTTGTTATGACAATTTTATACAACTATCGCAAAATAATATTAAACATAATCCGAAACTGATATGGGGTTTCGTTCACTCAATGCGTGGCACTCGTGGAAAGTCCGATTACCCACGTGAATTATCTAATGGACACGACACGTTTGATAACGGTTCAGACATTTGTCAGGGTTTTAGTGACTTCTTTCAGAGTGTTTTTATTCCCCCCGCTTTAAATTATCATGAAACTGACGCTCTTTGTGCTCCCAGAGGTGACAGCAATTACGTACATACATTGTCCATTACCTCAGACTTAGTTCTAAAATATCTGCGAAAACTAGATCCCAACAAAGGCCCAGGCAGTGATGCTTTACCCTCCGTCTTTCTTAGCAGATGTGCTAAAAGTATCTGTAAACCATTATCCATAATTTTTAATAGATCCATAAAGGAAGGCATCTTTCCCGATACATGGAAAGAGGCACACATCATTCCAATCCATAAGAAAGGATCTAAAGCAATAATACAGAATTATAGGCCCATATCTATTCTTAACGCTGCATCCAAGCTCTTTGAAAAAATTATTTACGATACCATCTATCTCACAATAGCTTCAAATGTCAGTGAGTTTCAACATGGTTTTCTGCGACGTAAGTCTGTTTACACCAATCTATGTGATTTCACAAATTATGTTACTCACTGGATGGACAAACGAGCACAAGTCGACGTCATTTATACGGACTTTGAAAAAGCGTTTGACCGAGTAGATCACATCATCCTATTAAGAAAACTATACACTCTAGGTATTCAAGGTGACCTATATCGTTGGGTTAAGTCATATATATCAAATAGAAGACAGGCCGTAGTATTGGGTGGCTTCAAATCAAATTACATAACTATATCATCCGGAGTACCACAAGGATCCCACTTGGGCCCTTTATTCTATAATGCTTACTTATATGATCTGCATGCATGTTTCAAACATTCAAAACATTTACTTTATGCAGACGATAATAAGATATACTTAAAAATTTCCAGCTTTGATGACTGTCAGAAAATTCAGGCTGACTTAGATCGTGTCTCCACATATTATACCTTAAATAGAATCAAAGTCAATGTTGATAAGTGTTCCCAAATTACATTTTCTCGAAAAAAAAAGCCTATTCTTTTTAATTATAAAATAAATAACAAATCTCTTTGTCGAATCACAGAGATTCGAGACTTGGGCATTCTTTTAGATAACAAAATGGCATTAACTAATCATATTGATGTCATTGTTGATAAGGCTTATAAAAATCTTGGCTTCGTTTTGCGAGTTTGCAAACCCTTTAAAGACATTGGTTGTGTAAAGATGGTGTATTATGCCTACGTAAGAAGTATTTTAGAATTTGGAAGTATAATATGGAACCCACAATACGATATACATATTAACAAAATTGAACGGCTTCAGAAAATTTTAATAAAACATTTGAACTTCAGACATAAAATCAAATTCTCTTCTTATGAAGAGGCATGTAAGCACTACCGTGTTGATACTCTACAAGACAGAAGAACAATGCTAGACTTAGCATTTCTGCACGATATAGTGAATGCAAATCTCGATTGTCCCGCTTTAACGTCTCTTATATCTCTAGCCATTCCCCGATGCCGTCCTAGATATAACATTCACAACATCTTTCATGTTCCTTCGAGCAGAACTAATTATGCGAACAACAAGTTCACCTCACGGGCTACCAATATATTTAATAAACATTTCAGTGACATCGACATTTATAGTACATCGAAACCTAAACTTAAACTGCAGGTGCTCGAGAGACTCTCAAATAAACGCGAATTATAATTATTAAGTATTTACTTACTTTATTCTTCTTCTTCTACCTTAAATTGGATAATAATTGTCCTCTAAAGTAGTATATATGTATCATAATCATTTATTTATTTATCATAATCACCGTAATATGTTGTATTTACTTAAACCTCTTAAAGTTAGGCACACTACCCATATGTAACCACTAATATGTTAACTTGATTGTTTTTAAAATAAGGTTTAACTATGTTGTTGTATGCTATGATATCCTCTTATTGGCTATAATAAATTGTACATGTTTTAGTTTAAGCAATTAATGTAAAAATGCTGTTGGATATCTAAATAAATAAAATAAAATAAAATAAAATTATTACAAAAGGTCTAAAAGCGCAAGCTCAAGTAACAAAGTGTTATGATTAATCGCTTGATAGAACAAAAGCGGCGCGTGCGCACGCGAAGTCAAGGAGGGGGGTGAAAGGCAAACAAAGTGACTATGTGAAGTTCAATTGTACTTAAGTTTTATTAAACAGGTTTTATTAATGACGTATGTTTATGTTTCTTGGTGATTTTTATGTTTGTCTTTATTTTCTCACTTTAGGGCGTGTCTACCATTCATTTTTCCGAAGCCTGCCCGAAGCCCGTCATATATTAATGTAGCAATAAGATAATATTAAAGTAATCCATTTTTGTAATCTTTAAAAAGCTTGTCGGGGTGTCGTCAGTGTTGTTAGGTACTAGGCACACCACTGGTTAGACATAGGTAGTCACAGATACGTCAAACTTATAACACCCTTCTTTTTGCGAAATGCAATGCGAAAAAAGGATTTTCAAAAAGACCAAATCCTTTTTTCACATAGGTTTTCAAAAAGACCACAGCATGAAGTTTTTCACTAGGCTGGAAATGTTTCGAGTAGTGTGTAACTCACGACCAGTGTGTCGTTCTTTAGGTTTACTTACTATCTGACAGTCCGCATTATTATTTGTCACCTTAGTAGTATAAAAAAAGGTTTGATCAGCTTTAGTGTACTTTTACTGTGGCAACAGTTTATCTCTGTTTCAGTACTGTAGCGGTATGCGTATATTAATATTGTCTTTGCGGTTTCTATGACCAAATCAATGGCCGCCGCCCGTAGCTATTACACTATATTGAGTTATAATCAGATCTCAATAGATCTGGTTACACAGATATTGACCTTGTTTTGTTTAAGCTGTGTTTACATTCGGTAGTAGATGTAATTGAAAAGCTTAAGGAAAAAAATCATACCGAAAGGTGCTGGATATGTGTCCTCCATTCAAAAGGCGCGGAAGACCCTGACAGGATTGCCACCATAAGTCAGGGGCTCGATTCTCGCTATCGAAATTGTAGTGACGTAGTCATTGAAACCCGTTTTTTATTCATTGTCAATTAAACTTGATCAGCACTGACCTATTATTCATTCGACCTTATTGAGTTGAAGTCCTATCGGACTGTGATCAAGAACAGATGAATTTCATACCTTTGGGTAGGACTCTAAAACATAAATGATATTTTGATTGTATTTTTTTACGTCTATCGGCACCCAAGATATTAGAAACGAATGCATCTTATCAACGAAGATTAAGGATAGATATTCTTGGAGTAAGATTTTCTAAGTTAACTGACCCGAATAGTGGAAAAAGTAAGGAAAGAAAGAGACAAGACATAATTGCGCTTACAACTATTAATAAGTTTATTTCACCAAAAATATAAGTCTTTAGAAGATAAACAGTAAGACAAACGAACTATCGTATGTAAACCAATCTTAACAAATTAATCGTACTGTATGTCGTACACTGTATTAGAGATATCTATCAGATAGTACGTAGTGGTGAAACGCCGCAGATTTCGTCGTGACTTCTACCAAGCCCTGAAGGACAGCGATAGAAATATCGGTAAAAATAACAATTAACCATACTTTCTAAATATCTTGTAACACGATTTGAAGTATTTTATGAACACTAGCTCTTTTTCTATCAGAGATAAGTAGAAAAGGATAGGACGTCTTCAGAACTGTCAAATTAAAGTCGTATTACAGAACCTAACCTAACTCAAGTGTTACTTGAGTCCTGACTCTGAGTTAGGTTCTGTAATACAATCTAATGACTACTTCTTTGATTTCAATAAAAATTTAAGTTATATGTTAAGTGACTTCATCCTGTCTAATTTCATGTCAGCTGTAAGGGCAGGGACTAATTAGTAATTTTACAAATAAATTCTTTGTCCTTTATCGATGGTGTTTAAAGGAAAAAGATAGTTTTATTTGATTTAATCTTATTACTTTAATTTGATGTTATACAATACAACACAAATCCTCTTTATTGCACACCAAAAAACATTTTACAATAACAATACTTATTTATAGAGTAGTACAATTGGCGGTCTTATCGCAGCAAGGCGATCTCTTCCAGACAACCGTGAATGGACTGGAGTGTCTAGTAATCACAAAGGGCCGTCTGTGGTGGTTATTTTATGATTAATGGAAATGGGTGTATAAATTACCTGATTAAATGAATTTATTATTATTATGTAGTGATATTCTAATTTGTTTAGCGCTGTGCAAGAGAATCGGCACCATTGAGAGATATTGAGACACTTTGCTTTGATAAAAAAACTTTACATTGAGCAAAGTTTAATAATGATTTTCACGCATATTGATTTTCTTTAATAAGTCGACAGCTGTCTAAATCGGTGTGACAAAATGAGTTCTTAATGGACTTTTAAAAAAACTTTTATGAATTGAACTTTACTTATTGCATAGTTATTGTTCTTGGCTGGCGAATATTCAGCATTTTTGCGTTTCATTCAATATTTGAATCTCAGAACACAAAACAAACCAGAAGCTGTCAAATTACAAAAAATGAGGCACCTTAAATCACTCCGAAATAGAGTGATTTCACGTTTTGACGTTTTTCTACGTCTCGCCGTCGAAACCAATAAACGTTTGTCAAGTAAATTTTTAATTCAATTATACCGTGGTGTGTTCGTCCACCTGTAAAAACGCTGTTGAGCTTACTAAATAACAGGATAGGATTACAATTTGTTACGTTTACGCGTTTACAATTGGCGAGCGCGGCAAGGAAATACGATTGAACGCAAGTTCTGGTCTGATCTGTATTCTAAGATAAGAATACTTTTTCAATAGTTTAGTAACGTCTTGTGAAAAAAATATCTTAGTCACTTGGCAACACAGTTTTTTTTTATCGCAGAGATAACCAAATTTCAGAGTTCCGCCTGCTCTGATACGATTTTTCACACTGAAAAAATCTTTCAGATGTTACGATGTAGTATCTAATGTATATAGTTATGTATGTATGCCTGTGTGTGTGTTTATATTTGTGTTTAGAAATTGCCGTCTCATCGGACTATAAGAGTGAAGGAATAGAGAGTGCACCTGGGTGTATGCACACACTTGTGCACTTTAATATCTCCTGCGTAGTTGGTTAATCTTCGAGGAGATGAGCCACTGTGGTCGAAATTCAGGAGGTCAGGAGGACATTATCACGGTAACAGAAGCATCCTCTGGTAGTGTTTCTGTTTTCTAAGCTCATCTTTGTATTTTTGTGAAAATTTTACATGTTTTAGCACATGTTAGCTTATTAATCATCTTTGTGTCTCTTTCTTTATATGACTGTTGTACAGGATAACTTCACATTATTGAAAATACGACGATGAAAATACGCGACTCCATTTACCCAATACTTAAACATAAAATAGATCAACGACATTCAGATATTTAGGTATACCTAACTCGGTTTCCTTAAGATATTAGTAACGTTTAGGTAAATCGAATTGCCTGAATCAGGTTTTGCTCGAATTTAAATAATAAAGTCACGGAATGATTAATTTTAGTATCCGCAATATTGTAAGTAGATGTTTTTCTATCAAATTTTAAATGTTCTAGGATACCTATTACATTACGTAACATTTTATACTTTACTAGCGACCCGCCCCGGTTTCGCACGGTTACGCTATTATGCATGTATTATACATATAAACCTTCCTCTTGAATCACTCTATCTATTAAAAAAACCGCATCAAAAAACCGTTGCGTAGTTTTAAAAATCTAAGCATACATAGGGACAGACAGACGCGGGAAGGGACTTTGTTTTATACTACTATGTAGTGATTTTACAAATATTAAAGAAAATTAATAATGAATTAGTTTGTTCCGTATCCTGTTAGGTAATCATTAGCAAATAGTATAAAAATAACATTCTTGTTCTTTATCATATGGTTAATGAACAACTTGGTGTCAGAGTTAAAACAGCCCGTAGGCCTTTGACATGGCTTGACATACCGTTGAAAAATCTCTCAGGTGTGCCGGTTCCTCACGATGTTTTCCTTCAGCGTTTTAGCAAGTGATAATGAATTTCTAAACATGACAACAAAAGTCAGTGGTGTAGGCCTGTGTTTCGAACTTACGACCTTTGACTTGGCAGTCTAACGGTCATATCTTAATTATAGACTATATCACAGTTTATTTAGCAGTGGAATTAAATAAGCGATCGCCAACTCGCTTGCCTAGCGTGGGAATTAATTAATTACACCTGAAAAAAAAAAAAAAAAAAAAGAGCTAATGATCGCACAAAATAAGTGATGCGTATGAGAAGAGGCCTATGTCCAGCAGTGGACTGATACAGGCTGTGTAGGTAGGTAAATAACATGCAAGTGTCTGATTAATCAAATTATTTAAATATTTTTAGAAATTATTGATTACAAATCTCGAATTCTGGACATTGGTCAACCTTAAACATGGAGTTAGTAAAGCACAACCTTTCACGCACATAAGATCACGTCATAAACATAAATACATTATTATCTTAAGCACAAATAATTATACACACACTCACAAATAATAGTGTAAATTGTAATTAATGACAACATTAGCCCCACTTACTCGCAACTGAACTAAAGCGATATGTTCCACACGTGCGTTCACATGGTCCAAATAGGGCCACGCGGATTGGGCCTTATATACCTCTCACTTTGAAAACAGTTATACAGGGTGTATGTTATTTACTTTTGTTTTATGAGGAGATTATTGAGCGCACGGAGCGTGCTAAAAGCAAACTAAGTTTTAGAATAATAACTTTCATGAGTCATATTATATTATTCACTCACCGAATGATATCGAATGCCCGACTAGCTTCAAACTCAAACAGAATCCATTTTCTAGAGCGAGTGTAGTTACAGCAGCGCGTCGCGGATCCCTATCAACGACAAGCTCCTGCTTACATGACTACGCAACAAGGTTTTAAACATGTAATCAAGAGATATAATTAAACATTTGTTTTTATTATTATACACTTTTGATTAAATTTTTATGAAATCCTTTTGAATGAACATGAATACAGCCGATTACACGTACCTAGAATACATTGTTTTATTTCGCCCGATTACAAACCACAGTATGTTTTGTAACCCACCCTGTATAAAACCTTATGGTAGCTGTATAGGTCACCTATAATGGACCTATCGTTATCATACAATCTGATCGGCAGCGTTTCTATTTTATATTACGTCTAAATGATCGATTGAACTATATTGCGAAGTCATTAGGACATTCATATTTGCAGGCAAATTAAAGTTTCTTGGAATAGGGTTCTATTTCACAAGTACAGATATCATAGTAGACAGTCTACTAGGAATGAATTGAAATTGCCTGGCAGATGTACTATCGTGGGCAAAGCCGGTGCACCATTCTTAAAGTTAGAATCGCTTGCACCCAGCCGCGGCGCGGGCGTCCGAACGTAGCGCTAGCTCCGCCCCAACGCATGTAGCATCATTGAAAGCGTTTTGATCGCAAACTTCCGCTCGTGTCCGCGATAGTACCTAGTACCTAACTGAAACTTATTTAATTTATGTATGTTTTACATACTTATGCACTTGTTTTGCTTATCAAATGATTTTTTAAAAATAAATATACATACAAGATACGCGCGAAAAACATAACCCTTTCTGGCAGTCGGGTAATAAGAAACTCGCAAAAATAACTGACTCCGACTAATCAGATTGATTGGTCTCTGGCAAAGCGAAGGCACGGTACGCCATAGACTGAGAGTTCAAGTCTCGCCGATCGCAGTATAAGATCTTTATGTTGCTTATATTGCTGCTTATATTGCTTGAGTTATACTTATACAAGTAGGAGAAATCTGTAGTTAAGTGATGATAGTTATCCATTTTCTCTCAAATTACTCAGTAACATGACGCTTTTACAACGTTTTACTTGTACGTTATCTGATGTATAGTTTTAAATAAACAGATACGACTATTAAGACTTACCGTTTGTGTTTCATTGATCTGAAAATTAAATAAATCGGAAGAAGTCGTGGGGTAGTCAAAGAAAAATTATAATTAATTAATTACCTGTCTTCTACTAAGTATATAAATCATGTCACCCCCGATATTACATAATCAACTTACAGACGGTTATATTATGCCTTATACCTAAGCTTATAATTTTATTAAATACACTTTTCTGGCTGTATCCGATTAGGGATTGTATACTATTGTAAACTAAAACCAGTGAATGTCAATGTGACACCACGATGTCAAGGCACATTCACTCATGTCAGTACTGCAATCAAATCGTGTGTATAATTTGTGAACACGTTTTACAGGCTCGATTGTTGTAAAAGAATAATCGGTGACCTGCGAATTCGATTTGAGGTCATGATCTAGATGTAGGCTTTCAGAATTTATAGAACTAGACTATCTGAATTGAGAGCTAGGCATTTAGTTAGATTAGTCTATTGCTTTATGTTTGTGAGGCACCAAATAGTGGGTAATCTATATATTAATACGTGAAGCAAAAATTGTGGATCCCTTTTTAAGAATATTGCGCGCACGAAGAAGTGTAATACTTGGCATAGTAAAAGTTTTTAAGGAGAAGAAGTGCACAAAGCTAAAATTAATAAAAAAAATAATGTTGAATTTCGACCACGGACTGAATCACTAGTTAATATAATTATTTAATAAGAAATTTTAAAAAACAACTAACAGGTACGGGCGGCGAACCCACAATCTTCTACGTAACGTGTCGACGCTCCGACTACTACGCCTATGCGTTGAAAGGGGTTTGAAATTTCAACTGATTCTGGTGGGATTTACTCAAAATTATCGACGCTCTGACCGCTAATCCACCGTATTAGTGGTCAGAGCGTCGATAATTTTGAGTAAATATTTGTTTTTTTTTCTAAATAATGCAGTGTTATTAAGATAAAGTTCTTTAGCAAAGGTGCTACGTTCGTCTTCTTTAACCAATGGCAATGCACGCTATATATATATAAATTTTATGTCATGTAAAGGTATTAAGAATAACTAAAAATAACCAAAGAACACACCACTGAATAAATTTTACAGTAAATAAATTAAATTTCTATACCTAGCTATATTCTAATCCATCCAAATCAAAACAACCGGTTATGTCACACGAAATAACTGAATTCGTTCCAATGACCGGCTGCCAGCTGTCCAGTATTGTTCAGGCGCACCGCACTTTCTTTGTGCTCATAGATTAGAGATTTCATAATGCATTGTTGCAGATGGCACTTTCCATTTCAGTACTACTCATTAAGTTACGTGCGTAATTGATAGCCATATGCATTTTCTTTTGTTATCTTTATTAGATGTTTAGACAAAGAGGAATCTCTGATTATAATTATTACTACTGATTAGGTTTTATTTAATTTCTCTTCAATGTGATTATTTGGAACAACTCATAGAGTATTCAAGAAAATATAGAGTGATAACGTCAACCACATTGCCTTGTGCGGAGCGAAAGCAGGTCTCACCATACAAATGTTAAAATGACATTTTTTCAAATTATGTTTTCTAGACGTTTTTCAAAATTTAACTCAGCAGTTAACCATGATATAAGCTAAAATGTAACTTTTTCGCTCGTGGAGCCTAGTTGAACCGCAGTCGATCGAGGTATGATCGCAAACGGAGCTCGTGTCGCGGCCGCGTTGTTCATACCCGTGCTCACAGTTCATACTTCTATAGGGTTGCTCTATATTTTCTTATATACTCTAAGGAACAACTAGTTGTTTTTTAAACACTTATATTGTTATCAAATGTAATAAAAAGTGTGTCTGTCTTTTCCAGGTGGAAGGTGTATCGAGAACGAGCAGGAGGTTGCCGGCACCATCAGCTCAAGATGGCAATAGTGTAGCCAGTTCTGGTCCATCAGACACGATACAGCCTACATTCAGGCCTAGGAGCAGTAGGAGACGAGAAGAAACTCTTCCGCGAGATGTCACCCGAACCAGAACGAGAACTAGGCCGGAGGTTGTTTCAACCTCTGAACAACCACAATCTTCAAGTGCAAATAACGAACGATTCGATTCGAGAAGAACTCGAACGCGCAGTCAACCAACTAATAATGAATCTAACAAGGATGCTTCGTTAACAAGGGAATCTGTCATTCGAACCAGGTCTAGAGTCAGTAGTAGACGACCTACGTCAACTACTCCACCTACTCAAGCACCTGTAGACTTGACTTCTCCAACTATCGATGAAAGTAAACTCGAAGTAATTAATTCTAACTTAGATGATATAACTAAAATTCCTAAAGACGACACAGCAACTACACAGAACAAACGAAAAAGCTCTGTATCTCAAACTACGGAAAGTGTGGCACCAAGAAGATCACGTGGGCGTGTAAATACACGTGCTAATGCTAGATCACTAGATCTTGCCGTGTCAGGGACGACCAACACTTTATCTGTAGCAGAAAAAGCGCCCACTACTGCTAGAACTGCCGCGGACTTGAGAAATTCAAGAAAATTGAGATTCAAAACCCGAACTTCGGAAACCGATACCAATTTAACCGGCGAAGGGCTTGTTACAGCTAATGAGGTCATAAAGTCTAGTCAGAACAAAGAGAGTATAACTAGTCAAGCAGAACAACAAACTGCTGCTCCAACTGTTGAAACTATTATCCGACAAAGTACAGAGCCAACAAAACAAAAAACAACAAAAGTGACAAAAGTCGTCAGACGTCCATTAAGAAGTGGAAAAGTGAACTTCAGACCGACTGTGTCTTTACCTAAAACGCATGTTTCTGATGAAATAGCCGAAGATGATAATTACCCAGCAAGTTTTAAGGCTTTGATACAAGCAAAGAATGCGTCGGTGAGTTAAAATACCTACAAATCTAAATCATTAAATCATTTACACACATCTACCTTAAACTTAGAAGCTATCTTGTGATTTCCGTTGCTAATGAGTAAACTTGATAAATGTCAAAACTATTTTTTATTGTAGCGTTTGAGAAAAATGATGACCTTGTGTGACCTAGGATTATCCTGGAGACATAATATTTAAAACATAATAAACAGATTGTCAAGCTTACACAACGAGACTAACAAAATCGAAATGTTGCCAGAACGTCACTTCTTGTGAAAATGGCCTAACTGAAAGAATATTCATCTGTTTACTTCCAGACTTTAATAAATAATTAATCATCTTTCTTTCTTCAATAACATCATTATAATCGTTACAACCATGTTATCACTAATTTCATACTAAGTACATGCCTATTCAATAAAATATTTCAGACACAGGCGAGCTCTCCAACCGACGAGAGTTTGTCACTGAAAGCATCTCAAAAAATTTATAAAACCTATTCCGCATCATCACAGTCAACACAAACTGGGCCTGGCACAAACAAATACTCAAGGGTAAAAATAATTTTAGGGAATTAACGCAATCTTAACCTAACACCACTAAAATTATTTTTCTAATAACAATTTTTAGAATGTTGATATATTTTTTTTTATACATTAAACAACTTTTATTTCCTCTCTAATTATAAAGAACTTGAGTGGTTTTTTATATTTTTTTTGTAAATATAAAACCACTCATAAAAATGTTCACACTTTCACAACTTGATTTATAAATATCGTTTTACGTTTCGTCAAGTTGTAATGAAATTTATATTCAGCCTGTCATATTCACAGTTCCGCAACAAACAAGTAGTGGATGAAAAAGACAAAGATAAAGAAGAAAATAAAATATTAGAAACTACTATAGCACCAGAAGTATCCACGCCCAAGACCTCAGAATACAAGCCACGTGGAACTTATACACCAAGAGGTAGGAAATCTACATTCACAGCATCATCTACTACTAGCAGCATTTCAGTTCAAAGTACTGAAAAGCCGATATTTAAATATAACAGAAAATTTAAAGCATCTACAACTGTTTCACCGAAAATAGATATTAATATAAAAAGTAAAATAGTAGAATCCAGTAATTTGCCAAAAAAGTCTTTTGTCCGACCTCCAATTTATTCGAGAAAATTCAAAGGAAAAGCTGGAAATAGCACTGACACATCATCTACTGAGAGTGCAAAAAATGAAATCTCCGAAAATATTTCTCAAAGAACTATATTACCAAGAACTTCTTACTACTCAAGGAGATTAGGAAAAAATCTTAAGGCCGAAGTTTCATCTACCACCGAATCTCCCAGCGAGGTAACTTCTGAAACAGTGACTAAGAAAACGGAAGAAACGCTTGATACTCCTCTAGTTTTTGCGTTACTAAATAATTCTGAAGATGGAGAAGCTGTCCGGATAGATACGCAACCAGAAAATAAAGACAATCACATGTTTTTGATATCAGTAACAAGTAAAGAATCTTTAGAGAATAATACGAGTAATGAAGTAACAGATATGGCAGAAGAATCCGAAAATATGCCAATCATCAATGCCTCACCAACAATTTCACCAAGAATAGATACTGATAAATATAAATATCATGCAAACTACAAAGATCAAAACTCGACAAATGATATTGAGAGAGAAAAATCGTCTTCAACAGTATTCCCTCCTGTAAGAAATTTACAGACAAGAAAGTATGGGCGCAGTCGTAAATTTAAAAATGGCAACGAAGATGTACCGGTAACTACTCCAAAACCACGTGAAAGGAGTATTAGGAAATTCAGCGAATCCTTCTCTAAGACGACGGAGGCCTCAAATAATGGGGTGAGTGCATTTCTTTTATCTACATATTCAGTCCAATGAAGGACATCTTAAAAATGTTCATTTTACGAAACTTTACAGATAACGCCTGAACCAGATAAATCTAAGAGTAGGTTCAGTTCTAAATACAGAGCTTCGTATCTTGATAAGCCATTTTACAAACCCACTGTACCTACAATTACACCGTCAACTGTAAGTAACGAGTTAAAAAAATTACCCTCTTGCTAACTTTTTTCAAAATTACAACTTCCAAAAAATTCTAAATCCCTCTCAATGTCAAATATGGTTTACACAATATCAATATCATTGATTAAATTACAGTTAAAACACGAATGTGTCGCTAAACCATGTTTTATCATAGAGGTTAACAAAATTACTGTGTGTGGGCATTCGTTTTATCAAAGCCCCTTTATCAAATTGGCATTAAGATATCTACATCCATTATAATACCACAATAATATTCACCGATGCACTTGAATTAAAATCATTATCATTTATAAATAATTATTCCTGATTGTCCAAGTAATGTCATTAAATAAGTTCTCGTATTAACTAGCTGTAAACTAAAATACTTATAATCTTATAACTGTACACTTTTATTATGTTTTACTCTCGTCATCATCATTCAGATAAGACAGGACAGAAAAAAATATTTGTACAATCAGTAATAATTTACAATCAATAATCTAACTAAAATTAATTTCGTAATTGGATTAAGTCGTGTCATTGTAACATTAATAATCAGAAATTTCTTATTGCTGAAGGCTTGGCTGAAATTCTACGTCACTGACCACCTGTTGACAAAGTCTGTAGAAGAACCAAATTGGTTCGAAGGAGACATATACACTACCGAATCGATGTCAAGACTGAACAACACCACGCCATACATTCATGAATCATCCATTGAACTGGTTAACGGAATCATTTAGTTAACATTATGTCATTGTCACGATCATTGCTCATCTCATTCACCCTGTTGTAAATGGTTTTGATTTAGTTTTAAAGAGATATAGATTTTAAGAGCATTTATAATTTTGGTAAAGTTAAGACTTAAGTTCATAGTAATAGTCATTTGCTTATTTTATTGAGTAAGTCTCTTTAAAACAAAAATTTACTTACATCTATTCAAGTTTTTGGATTGAGATTGTACTTTTACACTATTATTGTAAATTCAACTTGACACAAATACTTGACCTGACAAACTAATGTACGTACTTGTAGAATAGCATCCACTAACATACTATTAATTAAGAACATTAAATTTTGTATACATATTACATCTTGTTTTAATACATAATGTCATCTATAGCTAACTTTCATTTAACACTAACTTTTAAACATTCCTATTATCTTAATTCCAAAATACATAAAGAGGCTTTGGTCTTTGCACGAATTCCTACTCGGGTTTTCAGTTTCATGCCACAATTTCTTTTAAAACTTCTACATTTTACACAAAACTTTTTCCGTTTATATGGGTGAGATTACTTCTTATTTCAGGTAGAGGGAGAAGAGATACAATTAGGGCCAGGCCTGAATGCTATTTCCTTTACTCAGTCACGAAGGACACTGTCCTCGGAAGATTTGAGATTGTCCGAGAGTCTAGTAAAGTCGTCACACGTGATGAATGTTGAGGCATCAAATCATTCGCCATCAGTTACAATATCTATATTTGATGCTTTAGCTGAAATACTCACGTCCACACCCAGACCACGAATCTCGACAACAACTGAAGTAACGAAAATACAAAACCTTAATACTGACGTAAAACAAGTACTCCATGGCGTGAGTAACAACATTAATGTAAATAGTGTCGAAGGCTTAGCAAGTCAGGACACATATTTGTCAACCAACGCCGATGTAAGCACTACTACTAAATCTGTACAGCCCACTGTTCAGGCCACACCAAATGTGATTAACAGTATTTTGGTCACGGGAACTGTTACACAGTCACTAAACACTGAAGACGGAAATAAAACTCCTGTGAATACACCGCTACCTCCCATTCCCACTCCTACTACTCCCATTTCCGCAAGAAAACCCTTCGCCATAAGAGTATTATACTCTGATACAGAACCAACAACAGACAAACCCACGACTACATCTGCACCAACTCAGGGATCGACTGACAGCCCGAAAATGGTATATAACACTGTGTCTGATCTTTTGTTATCCAATAACAATTTAGTGTCTTCTGAACTAACTAGCATGTTGTCAAATAACATTATAAATATTATTGAAAATATGGATGAGAATAGTAGATCAAAATTAAAGAATTTAGATATGGCGAAAGTTTTAAGAAATCTGATTCCCAGAGCTTTAGGTGGACTTGCGACCGTACTTGACAATGCTGATTCCATCCCGAACACTACACCTTATAGTTTGGAGGACATTAGGGATACTGAGAATATTGATTTTGATGCTATTTTATCCAATAATCTCCTCCAAAGTGTAAGCTCAGTTGGTAATGTAAATATCACTGTAGATAATATAAATGTACCCACTAGTGTTACCCAAAACACCACTAATGTAAATAGTCCTGTTACTTCAGGAGTTATAGAGAGCACCATATCTGTATCTAATAGCCAAACGACGACAGCTGCTACATCTTCAAGTGCTAGCTCCGGGCAACCCGGTGTATTAGCTGCATCCAGAACATTAACAACTGTAGCACCAGCTACGTCATCTGTCTTATTAGATTCAGACCAAGTAAATGTAGCTAATCTTAGTGACAGATCTAGTGACTTTACTAACAATATTGTTCCTTTACCTTTTCTCACAAACTTCCAAAGTGGAGACTTTACTTCCAGTGATTCTGATAATCTTAATACTTCAACTACACCAATTTTAAAATCCTTATCCTTGGTGTCCTCATCTATATCACCACCACGTGATATTGATGATGTTCAAGATCCCAGTCAGATATCACGATTACAATTATGGGTACTATCAAAGAAAGCTAGAGTACTAAAGATGATTGAAGACATAATACGACAGCATAATGACGAGTTAGCAACAGTACCGCCATTGACTGACTTTGTCAGTCCATCTGGCAATATCAATTTATCTGAACGTTTGACTAATATTATGAACACCATGATAGCCTCGACTGAAACTGTGACGACTGGTAATATTGAATCTACTTCTCCTATGACAACCCCATCCTTTGTTATCAATCCCTTGTCCACCAACATTTTTGAAGCTACCACAAGTGGAAATTCTGAAATTGGTCTCACAACAACAGAAACAACGTCAGATACAGTAACGACTGCTGGTGTGCTATCCACAATTGAGACCGCCACCATAGCTTCTCGTTTGGGTTCCTATGAAGACACCACTGGCACAACGGGTTCGTCATCTGGCACTTTAATAGTTTCTACGGAAACTAATGAAACAGTCAATGACATAACAGATACCACTCCTGCACCTACTACAGAAGGACAAAAAGTTGAAATATTAAGTCGATTTCAAGAGAGTGCCATAACAACCACATTAGTTACTACAATCATAGAAACAATGGAAACTACAACCGCGGCAGCTAACACCGAGACCACGACACCGTTGAATGAAGAAACCACTACAGATAACATTGACACAACAACTACCGACGCTTCAAACATCAACACTACACAAACTACAATTAGTACTTTGAGCGTCGGAACACCATCCATTCCGAAAAAAGATTATGTTATATTCGGAATATTACCTAACAATACAGTGGTACGTAAAAATCCTAACGAAGACATATTGGAATCATTAACAGAGGCGAGCCCATATATTGTTTACGGTGTACTTCCCAATAACACAGTAATACGTAAATTCCCGAACGGGACTAGAGTGCCACGAGTCTTACAAAAAATTGACATACTACCAATCAGTCCATGGAGTCTAAGAAACCCATACAGCCCCATCCATAATAATCCGGCCATTGTCAGACCGCAGCCTAACCCCATCCGAGAATCCACTAATACTGTGACATCCACAGACACATCAAATAACGGAACGGAAAGATTAACCAACGACACTGTAAATAACCAACAAACGATGGTATTGACTTTATGTTATTTAGCTTATTCAGGCTCCGCTTGGTGCTTAGTATCACACAGTCAGCCGCAAAGTCTCTGGAGCAGTCGGCGCATGTGGTATGGTATCGGGTTCTTTATAAGCTCTGCATGCAATACTATAACCGCTTCCGATAACATCGCAAGGCAGTAACAATTTATTTCGTAATTGCAGATTACTTCATCGGCACTTAATATTAAAAGCAGTAACGGTATAACTACCACAATTATGCCAGAAAAAAGCACTGCCTCGCATGTATTGAGTTTACGCACAACTACAATGCTACCTTCTATTGATGAGATTCTGCTTAATAGTATATCTTCAGCCGCTAAACAGGAGATGGTCATATCGGAAATGACGAGCTCTACTCGCGAACCAAGAATATTAACACTGGA
Organism: Protodeltote pygarga; assembly: GCA_936450705.2. Classification (NCBI taxonomy): domain Eukaryota; kingdom Metazoa; phylum Arthropoda; class Insecta; order Lepidoptera; family Noctuidae; genus Protodeltote; species Protodeltote pygarga. Next base: position 13,720,434 of record OW388254.2, read on the forward strand.
TATTGATCCGGAGGTATAATTATATTATTTATATAAACGTTTCCTTATTTATATATTACTCTTCTATATTTGGTGACTAATATCACTATAATTTATCACACATTTTCATATGCAAACATAACACTTGGAATTTGGTGTAATAATATTGTATCTTGAATATTATTTTTAAAGGTAAGTGGTGAAGGTTTACACCATTAGATAATATTGCAATGATATAAATATGCTTTTGCAATATTTCACGGATGCAATGATAAAGTTTTTAACATACAAAAACAATTACAGACAAAACAAATACGAACGGAAAAGCCAGGGGAAGGTGAAGGTGGTGCTGTATTTAAATTTATACCCATAGACGAGGTAACGGTACAACCACAAAACTCAAATGTATTCAAACTGGCTTCAACAAGAGCACCATCAGTACAATCTGAGATACAAACAATGTCAACATCAATGGTGACGGAAATGAGTACGCAAACACCACAGTTGCAAACACAAGAAACAAATGATGCAACAACGACAACACAAGGAACAACTACTGTTGGCTCTGAAACTACGGTAGTGTCGTCTGCGTTTACAAATGCCCCAGTGACAATGCCTCCTACAACAACGCAAGCGACAACATTACCGCCTACGACGACTACTACGCCTGCACCTACAACTACGACAACGGAGCCTACAACAACAACGACAACACAGGCACCAACAACGACAACTACAACAACACAGGCGCCAACAACAACTACTACAACACAGACGCCAACAACAACTACAACAACAACTCCAGCTCCTACTACTACTACACAGGCGGCAACGACTACCCAACCCACCACTACTACAGTTCAACCCACTACTTTAAGTCTCGAAGAAGAGTTAAAGAGATACCAGCAAGACGTACAACTGCTTCAAACATTACTACAAGCAACGGGTCGGGATCCTAAGAACTTGAATCTCAACACGAATTCATTATTGTTCGGTGATTTAACAACTACTGTCAGACCAACAACTACGATAACAGCACCAACAACAACAGTACAGACTACAACTAAAGCTCCAACTACAACTACAGCTTCAACTACAACTACAGCTCCAACTACAACTAGAGCTCCAACTACAACTCAAATAACCGACCCAGCAAAACTACTGCAAGCGTTATTTACCAATCAAAATCAACCAACAACATTATCTCTTCCAAACTTCAATGGCAATATCAGAGTGACAACTGGACAACAAGCAACTACTACCTCACGATCTATAGAAGATGATATTAAACAATTCGAAGAGGACACGAAATTATTACAGGCGCTGCTACAAGCAACAGGACAAAATCCTGCAGCACTAAATATACCTTCTTTAGATAGTCTAACAACCCTTAGAACTCCAACCACAACACAAACACCCACAACTACAGCTAGACCAACAACCACTATGCCAACAACAACAAGTACGACAACAACTAGACCTACAACAACACAAACAATTGAAGACGACCTCAAACAATTCCAAGAGGATACGAAACTTTTACAGGCTCTGTTACAGGCAACGGGTCAAAATCCAAGCAGTTTAAATATCCCTGTAATATCTGGCTTAACTTCCAATGTAAGGATAGCATCTAATCTCCAAACAACTTCGCTAGGATCAAACCCTACAACTCCATTAAATGTTAGGCCTGTTTATACGACAACTAGGGGACCGGTATTTAATACCTTTGCTCCTAGAACTGTACCCCCTACGTTACAGCCTGTGACGGGAATATCCACAACTTTCCAACCCTTCAACCGGGCAAGGCAGCCAACAACAACAATAAGGAGTGCTCCAACAACTTTGACCGGTCGTCGTGCTCAAGTTACTGGCTTCACGTCGACTACAGAAATGCCAAGTTCTTCCACTTTCTCAGTTCAAGAGGATTTGGCTTTCCTGAATAATTTGGTAAGGATTATAATATTATAAATTATACGAAAAAACATCTTTCCTTGACAAAAATGTAAGCAATATCTAAATAATAGGAAATCATGCAAATATAAACTTTTATGCATAAAAATTTCAGTTTGTTTTTTATGTATGTTTTTTTGTTTAAGATTACTGTTTTGTTTAAATACATTTTATGTAACATCGTATAGTATTTTTATATATGACATGTCTGATGATGATGCTAATATAGGAACAATGGCGCCTCAGGTCACGAAAATTAATAACTTATGAAGTCGGGTGCTCGGAGCAATTTCAATAAACTATTTTATCCTTTGATAATGGACCCACATTATTATGGTTCGAAACTAAAATATCCTCTAAACTAATGTTCAATTTCTGGTTTCAGAAAACTGTGCTGAAAACAAACCCTAATAATGAAGACCCCGAGGCAGCTATCGCCAATCGTATCATAGCATTAGCCGTTGAAAGAAGCCTTAACGAAATACAGACTGGCACCGGTGAATCAAATCGTTCAGGGAAAAATATAGCTGTCAGTGGAAATAACTTGATACCATCAACGAATAAACCAGTTCCCACTACAACCACAACAACAACAACAACTACCACAACCACAACAACAACACCTAGACCAACAACAACAACACCTAGACCAACAACAACCACACAAAGACCAACAACAACTGTTAATGGAAAATCTATTGAAGATGATATAAGACAGTTTCAAGAAGATACTAAATTACTCCAAGCATTACTTAAGGCCACTGGACAAGATCCTTCCAAACTCAATTTACCCACACTACCTAATCTAAACGTGAGTCCTAATCTACCAAATGGTGTCAATGATGATTTGAATTTTCTTTCAAATCTGCTAGCTTCGCCATCGCCGCTCAACGAACCTTTTGATCCATTAACAGCGAAGCCTTCTATTAACGTTAATGTTAAGGGAACCAAAATCTCTGTACCAACGACGGCTTTGCCTTATGGTGCAAAAATAGCTGTTAAAGATGATCTGCAAAATGAGCAGGATGACAAAAAGTTGTTACAAACTTTGATCAAATTACAGGGCGCTCAGGAGACCACGACGCAAAAGAGTAAACTTACTATCACAGGTAAATAATAGCTTTATGTTTGAAACAATAATATTTATATTAATCTGAGAATAATTAAAAAAAAAAATATTTTATCTAATATTCGGTTTCTTTAATATCTTAATTTATATCACTACGGCTTGAATATTAGGACTTTGATTGTAACAATTATAAAACTTATTCATTAAATTACATAATTCTGATTATCTAATCAACATTTTTCAGGACAATCATCAGACGAGGCTCTAAAGAAACTGATCCAGCAGACACAATCGACGGGCATGGTCTCCGAAGCAACCCGAGCGCCTATTTCTCTCAGCACAGAGTACGGGAAGAGTAACGACGCGTTGCTGGCAGCTTTGCTGAAGGAGCAGGGCTTCGGTCCAACCACGGCAAGTTCTTTGGATGAGCAACTTCGACTCTCTGTTAGTCCACCTTTCCTTACTTTTCTTAATACTTTGTAAGAAACTTAATTTTTATCAAACCCATTTTTTATACATTTTTTTACTGACTTATCACAATGCAATCAATCCGTAACTTCACTTCGCTTATTGCACCATTATCTTGATATCTGTCATCTGTCTTTCACATTATTCCATTACCCTTATTTCAGTATGTCATTCTATATCTATCATTCATTAGGAACTCTAGAATTAACTATAACCTCCTAGGCTTTACTCAACCAAGTGGTAGTGACGCCGAAGACAAGGCGGACGACGACGCCACCACCACCGCCGCCAGCACCGCGAAGGCCAATCTTGGATGGATTGGCATGGCTCTGGCAGCAATGGAGGGAGACTGCTCCCGGATCAGAAGGAGCTCCAAGGCCTAATAGAAGGCCTGCTCCAGCTCCATCAGCCAGGCCAGCCCCATCAGTGGCAACGGCAACGACGAGCAACAGAGTCAATTGGTTTGGCTCTGGTCCGTTCGTTGGCAACGCTGATGATAGACCAGCAAATAGAGTGGGTTTCGCATCGTTGTTACTCAAACTATGTGATTGGGGATGAGGTGTTGGGAACAGACTTTAGATTAAATAATTACTGACAATTTCAACTAATATTTTATTTTCTTGACGTTCTAATAATAAGTTGTTCCTATTTAATCTAAGTCTGTTGTTGTTGTATAGATATTTGTATAGAAATGGATGTCGGGTCGAATGTACATAGTGAGACATGATATAAGATAATTTTAATATTTTCTTAGATTTTCTTTTGTAATATTTGTGATTTTCTTAGTTAAATTATTTATTACACCATTGGCTTCATTGGCTTGTACATAAACATTGTGCCGTAAATTAGCGCGTTTTTATTTGTATAATAAAGTGTTATTTTTAATGTAAATGTTTGTGTTTGTGTGTTGTATTTAGTGTTATTAATTACCCATCCACAATATTCACACCATTTGATCACGATTGTATATAACAAAATGTTAACATTCACTGACTAGATTTTATCAAATTGATACTCGTTTTTATATTGAAAATAACGTTTATAAATATTTAAAATTTGACTTACGATGTAAATTATATTAAAATCGAAGAATAAGTAAGTATGTACCAATCAACGATTAAAATCTAGTTCAGTTATTTTCCTATCCCTTGACGTTATTGTAATTAATATACACTCCATAATATAAATCCAATGAATTCTTGCTAACAAACCTTTGTATAAATCCCACCCTTAATGGAGGTAGATATTGTCACCCAGGACCTAGTAGCTAACCTATCCAGTGTTTGTTACTAAATTTCCAAGTTGAATAATTTTCGGAATGTGTAGATACTTAATCAAAAAGTATGTTTAAAAAGTGTTATGATTGTACATAAGTGTTTGTGCAGTGTAACATTTTAGTTTGGTGAGTAAATCAACGATTGGATTGGCTTTAATTTTAACAAAATTTATTTTTTCTAAAATTCAATAATTTAGCTGTACGCTTGCGAGCTTGTTTATAAAAGTACTGATGAATTTAATACTACTAAATAAACCTTCTTGTAAACTTGATCTTTTTGTAAACTTGTATAACTCTAATGTAAGGTTGGATTTATAATATTGTACATTACGTTGTACCTTGTACATTATTTGAGAATATTTTTAGTTTTGCATGTTTGTACTAACCTCCACAACCAACACATTTCCTTTTTCCTTTGTAGTATATTCTTCCTCTTCCGATACATCTGTAAATATATGTGTATATATTTTTTTAAAGTTGTTTATTGATTACACTTTTTCAATTCTATTTATATTCCATACTAGTATTCCAAATAAGTTTACCCTTTCATATATTTTTCATAATTTATTCTATCATTTCCACTATCACACAATGCACCGATCAATAAATTTTCACTCAATTTAATTTTGTATACAGATTTTTATAACTACCTACATTTTATTTCTAAGTTGCAATTAGATTTAAAATATTTTTTAAAATGATTTGCATTACAAGTTTTTTTACGTTGACAGTTAATTATGTTATTATGATATCTTTATGATTATTATTATGATCTTTATACAAAATTAAACCACACCCAGCACAGCTCACTGCCTAAGCAACCATTTATGCTCTAACCATCTTCATCCACATTTCTAATATCTAATAGACGATTTACACGTAGATACCTTTGGAACCTCCGAGGGCTGTGTCAGCAGAGCAGACTCCTGGACGAGGGCAGCTCGTGTCAGCTGCTATTAATGTAACCAGGGCTTTCTCGCAGTTCTTAGGAGCTGCGATACAGGTGAATACTCTTTCTTTTTCTTCTGTAGTCTATCATCTGATAGTGGCTCTGTATTATGCGTCTCTTTCTTGAACTTTCCTCTACCAGATGTGTGGTTGTCGAATATAGTGTTATAGAATATAATATGAACTGTTACTATTGTGATCATATAAGAAATGTAATCCTTGTTAAACTTTCAAAAAATGTTGTATGAATTGTAATAGTAATTAAAATTTATATGTTTAAGTATAATTTAATGGATATTGAAATTTTATGACATTTACAGAGAAATTGGATGTTAAGAAGAAATTTGTAAGTTTGACAAACTAACCGCGTTAACTGTCATAGTAACAATATAACTATCATGATATATTATTATGTTTATACATTATTTTTAATTTATAGTAACATTTTCAACTTCAATATTAATGATCAGAAACATTAAAATTTAATATGAGCATTTATGATTAAACAACAATTAATTTACTTTTGTTCTTTTAAAAATTGGTAAGATATAATAAATAGGTACCTAAATAATGTATTCAGTGCAGTAAAACCTGTATTTTTGAGTTTTATATTGGTTTTTTATACAGGGTTAAATTTTAATTACGCACATCCCTAAAAGGGTTAATCCACAAAACTGAAACATATATTTGAAGTAATTTTAAACCTGAACCTTTTACCTTCTTTCAGGGAGCTGCCCAAACCGTCCAGAACGTGATTCGAGCTGGCCAGCGAGCTGCGACCGACGTCTACGTCAGTGGCTCGGGAGGTTCCGGATAATACCGTGTATAAAGGACTCCAATGCGTTGGACTCAAAACTTTTACGAAAGTGTCATAGTATGCACTGTGTTGCAAGTGCTCAAATGTAAATAGTCGGCTTTAAATGTTTTTGTCTTAGAGTATACAAGAAAATATAGAGCAACCCAACAGAAGCATGAACCGTAAACACGCATATGAACAACGCGGCCGCGACACAAGCTCCGTACGCGATCATACCTCGATCGACTGCGGTTCAAATAGGCTCCACGAGTGAAAAAGTTACATTTTAGCTTATAACATGGTTAACTGCTGTGTTAAATTTTGCAGTAATTACTAGAAAATATAATTTAAAAAATGATATTTTAACATTTCAATGGTGAGACCTGCTCACGCTCCGCACAAGGCAATGTTGTTAAAGTTATCATCTATATTTTCTTTTATACTCTAAGGTTTTTGTAGTGTTGATCTGAAAATGTTGAATATTTCGCAAATGTTAGATAGTTCGATAAAGTCCTCTTATGTTAGGGGTTAGGGATGTAAATGTAAACAAACTGAGTAACTGACTATTTTAATTTTTGTTTTTAAAGAATCAAACTTAACTCTTATTCATAACTTTTGCCCGTGGCTTAGCCCGCGTGGTGGTCAAACCTGGATAAAGAATATTCTATGTATTAATATAGGACATAATCTATAATTGAGCCAAGTTTTATCTAAATCCGTTCAACAGTTTACACGTGAAGGAGAAATAGAAATTCTTCATAAACTTAAACTTATAATATTGGTAGGATTAAACGTATAGTAAAAAAAATGTACCAACTAAATCAAATTTTGATTTTATTTTGTTAATGTTGCTACAATTAATTTGAGAAAAAAATATATTTGAAACGAAAATACCTGAAATAATGACGTCAGTTACCCGTTACAAGTTAAGTGTTTCTTAAAAATTCCTAAAAAGTTCCTAAGCAGAGGTGTTAAACATTTTCAATCAATGTCTATGAATGGAATACATAAACTTTTTGTAATATAATATGTAAAAACAAAATGAGCATAGACATCTATTAGGTTTGCAACCTAAACGTCTGAATCTAGACTTAGGCAAACAATGTGATGTTAGCACTACCTTAGTTTATATTATTTAATTTTTTCATTAATTATCTCTACATCTTGACTTGATATTGAAATTTTATGGCAAATGTATATTAATATAAGTAACCTGATTGATTCGTAATACTTATGTATTATCACCATCTTTAGGCAAAGGCATAGTCATGGGAGCCAAGGACAACAATAAAAAAAATTGTCTTATTTGCCAAAATTAGGTTTCAATAGCTACGCTTCTGTTAGCCGTGTCTTGAAAATATGAATATCTTCGGTTATTACGCTTAGCATTTGTAGGGATGGTAGCTTCTACGACTTAAAAAGAACTCTTGTTTAAATAAATGTTTATACTTTTTTTTGTACTGAATTATTCTAACATTTCGACTTAAATTTACGTTTTTTTTTTCAAAAACAAAATTCAGATTTAACTATTTTTGCATTAAATTATATTGCATTGGTATAAACCTACTCATAAAATTCTTATGACTTATTAAAATTTAAAACATTATATACATTAAAAATTTGATGTAAATTGTAAACCCAATGTCATATAAATGAAAATCATTTGTCGTATAGGATATGACAAAATATTTTCAAAATTTGTTAAAACGACGAATTTAGTTGTAAGACTCTCTGTAATTTTAAACTTAAAATGTGCCATTTGCACGTGCTTGATGTACTCGCTTTGACATTCTTCAGCTTCTATTTATTTATTTAAGACTTCGTCTGTTCATTCTTGTGAGAATGTTATAGATTCGGGTTTAAGCCAGGTTTCGTTAGTAAGTTAATCGAATTAAAAAAAAAACATTTTAGTCAGCTCCTTTAAGGATTAAAGCGCAGAATGAGAAAATGTTTGTTTAAAATTTAATTCGGATTTTTTTAAAATTTTGAATGTACTTTTATTGTATCAAAATTGTCTCTTTCTAGAATAAAAAAAAAATATACAATAATTTTTGTAAAAATATTTTTATTGTTTTTAAAACCAATGTTACAAAATTACAACTAAACTTACTAACGAGCTTGACTGGTTATAATCTGGGGATGTTTTAATAACTTGCGATAACCAAGCCGTTTAGCTTCACTGCCTCTAGTTGTTATAATTATAAATTAAGGATCGGGTATTTTAGAAATAATGCTCGCCGTTTTTACAAATTTATTTGTAATTTTTTTACACTAAATGTTTCCACAGATGTGTCACATTTGATACACAATGTTTATTTAAAAGACGAATGTAATTATAACGCTCAATAATGTTATTGCCGTCTCGTTTTATTTAAAGTAAAACGATAAAGACAGGTAAGATTTATTGAGCGTATTTTGTAAATTTGTGTAAATATTTACTATTTGGGAGAAGTATTCCCTTTTTGAAAGATCTTAATTAATTGTAAAAACAGGCGCAAAATATAAATTTATGTATCTACGAGTAATAAAATAAATTGATCGGTCACTGCCACTTACTAGACTTATTAAATTTTAAATTATTTTAAATAATCTTTTCTAAATATTTTGATTAAAATCAAAAATGAATAAATTAATGTTTTTGTATAAATAAAAATAATAACAAATTTCTTCTAAAATGTGCAGCTTTTATGCAATTTTAACTTAAGTCTTTATATAGGCTTCATATAAGTACAGTATATATTATATAATTTTATATTTATGTCTTCGGGAGGATAATAGGAAAATAAATTATTTTATAAATTTATATTTTTTGTATTATTGTTTAAATCCCCTAGGTAAAATAAAGGTTTCAATTATGGCTTACAAGTATAATATCGGCAGTTTTCTTCATAAAGTTTATTTCGGCGTATGGTCGACGTTTACCTTCACCGTTTAAAGCAAGTGATGATTATAATATACTTATCTAAACTTTTATACTAATATTATAAAGAGGTAAAGTTTGTATGTATGTGATAATGTATGTATATTAGGGGTAATCTCTGGAACTACCGATCCGATCCTAAAAATTCTTTCACCAATAGGAAGCTACTTTATCCCTGAGTGCTATAGGCTATTTTTTATTCTGAAGAAAAAAAGTTTAGTTTTCAGTAAAAAATAACAATATCTGTGATTCATGTAAGATAAAAAATACAAGCAATCTGGCTGCTTTATAAACGTGTTTACGGGAAAATTTAATTTAACGCGAACAAAGTGGCGGGGAACAGCTAGTTTATTATATGCATATTAGAAACTCAATAGCTTGGGTTCAAACCTGCAACCCTAGATTGGGCCATCAACTAGCTGTTTTGGTATTGGTAGTATTTTATATTAATTCATAGAACAATAACCCAAATCAGATACTTTCGGCCAAGAACGGGAAATCAGAAACTTTTGAATCAGAATTGAAGCTGGAATCGGGAGTGGGCTAGCATCGTACGAAGGATGAGTTGTGAGCCAAAACAATCGCAAATAAGAGCCCTGGAGCCTTGAAGCCAGTTAAAAATGAACTTACAGTATTATCATTTACTTGATAGAGATTGGTACAGGTATGACAGGCCTATTCTGTATGATGGTGTGATTAAAACTTTTTGATTCACCCAACTTCTCGAGGAAAGCCAGCAGCCTTTTGATACTGCCTACAATCTCGCGTGACCACCTGGGTTATCGAAGTACTCACTCCTGTATAGAGATAATTTCTAAATAAATGTAAATTTAATGTAAATTATTAAAGAAGCGCTATGTTAAGCGCTTAGAAAATAAACTAAGCATTCATTTTGTCGATTTACATTTCACTTGCTTACAATTTGAAACTCGGTAAAATGTTTTAGGCGCTAAAATATCAATAAGCGCTTAATTTAAAACTTAAAGTAAAAACTATTTTCATTTTAAAACCAACGTGAAAACGGTATTTTTTTGACATTTTTTTGGGCCCTTATCCTATTTTATGATCCATCCTTATTTTTAGTAGTAGAATTAGGTAATTAGTCGAAAATTTTACCAAATACGTGTTACTATCACCACTCTCATGGCAAATAATAATGAATGAATGTCATTTTCAAAACCCTTGGTAAACAATACATGCCTTTCCGCGACAACATTTTTACTTAAAGGACTACTCGATAGATGTCGCTACCTTTACGAGTACTTTACAAACTTAAAAAATGCCGAATTTCGATGTCATGTAGAGCATTGCAGATAGCTGAGTTGAAAAATAATCATATTATAAATCGTAAACTTTAATTACCAATCCCCATGAAGTATGGAAAAATACATAGAAACTTATACTAAGCAAAGCTTAAAATATCACAGCATGGCTAATCAATTCAATAGTATATCATGTTTCACAACTAATTTAACATGTACCAGGTGTAGTTTTATTAAGAGGTCGCAAGTATTTGCATTGGGAAAAATACGCTACGCCTGTTTTGAAAGCAACTTTAGATCAACGGATAATGTCTCAATTAAATTTTTTTTATTATGTTTAGATTAACATTTTTTTTTTGTTTGAAGATTTCATCAAGATTAAGTGCCGTTCAGAAATTTCATGGTGCTTACTAAGGATTTTTTAGACTTCTCACTTCCATAAAATATTTGAAGACAACTTTTGACAGCAAATTTTGGTACATGAAGATGCTAATTCTTTTCTTTAATTTTAGACCAATTACTTATTTATTGTTCTAAATACAAGTTTTTTATAAAAAGGTAGTTCAAGTCAGGTAATTTTAGGATGCTTGAGGTTTTTTAGACTTCTGTCTCCCATTTAATAAATATAAATTCATCCTGACCTTCAGTCCCTCCATTTTAACACGACCATTTAGACAAAACATGTACTTATTCATTAGGTTTTAGTACTCCAATAGATTACGAAATTCACTCAGATATTAAATCCTCATTGCGACCTCCAAGTATAACCACGCCTTATTGTAACACGTTGTATAAACAAGTTTTCTATCACGATTCAATTTTAATGTTTTTCGACCTTGATGAGTGACAGAATACGACATTGCGAGTTGTAAGTTTTTGTCGACACCTGGCATTTGTATGGACTATTATTAGCTTAAACTACACACTAGCTTTTGGAAAACATACGGTAAAGAAACAGGCGCGGACCCGAGAGGTATTTACTATAATTATTTAATAAGAAAAAAACAACTGATATTTATGGGATTCGAACCCACGATCTGCGAAGTATCTTGTCGACGCTCTGACCGTTAAGCCGTACCGTATCCTACCAGCATCAATCAAAATTTTAAATCTCTTTCTACGCCTAGAGCGTGTGGTAATATCAATCGGTGATAGCCTAGTGGTATGACCGTTGAACTGCCAAATCAAAGGTGGTAGTTTTGAAAGCTAGGCACGCATTGCTGACTTTTTAGATTAATTTGCGTTTTAAAAATTTATGTTCTCTTGCTAAAATGGTGAAAGAAAATATCATGAGGAAACCAGCACCAGCAGTGACAGGAACGCGGGAACGTGGGAACGCTGTTCGCATGCTTCCGCGAACCCGCCGCGGACTTCACCTCACCTTATCGCGCACGGACGTCTGATAGTGATAGCTTCATCTATCAGGCGTGCCCGTGATAACTACATTGCCTCCTTGTGTTTTCATTCTCATTGCAAGTAGTAAACTAAATTAGTTTAGCAATTATTATTAAAATGAAACCTATTTGCCACAAAGGATACAATAATACCATTAAATAGATAATAGTTTTATTGTTTGTCTATGCAATTTGCTAGGTGTTCTAAGCCAGGGCTTCTCAAACTTATTTTTTTTTGTGACGCCCTCGGGAGTTTGCCATTTCTTTGCGATGCCCCCCTTCCCTCGAGCCAAAAAAGTACTTACCAGTATGTAGCTCTAGCCAAGTAACAAGTTATTAAAAAAACTACATTTTTAATTTTTTTCTTGATATTTTATTTTCATGTATGCCTATGTAGAAATTGTACACTACGCCCTAGACCTAAACAGAGATTTAAAATTTCAACTGATTTGGGTAGGATGTCGTGGTGTCGACACGGTATGTCGAAGATCGAGGTTTCGAATCCTATCCGTATTAGTAGTTTTTTCAAATGTTCTTGTTAAATAATAACATTTTAATTTTATTATTAAAAACTAAGATCAGATTGCGCGCGGCGCTTACACGACTCGGTCGAAGCTGTGTGGATCGCCTCACGACCGACGCCCGGCGCCCCTGCTAATGCCACGGCGCCCCAGGGCGTCGACGCACAGTTTGAGAAGCACTGTTCTAGGCGATATAATAATTGATAGGTAGGTACAAAAAAGGTTTTAATAAGGTAAATAATAAATTTTGCCCGCTTATTTCTTTTATAACACTTTTATTGTATTAGTTCACATAATTATTGTGCAATAAATACGAAGTTCAAAGCAGATTTCATTCAGGAGATTTTCTTCAAAAGTGACAGATTTTATTAACCTTCGCGTGCCTAGTGCTTACTTAAAGATTTTATTAAGGGTAAATAACCGGGTTCGTGTTGATTCACCTTTCAGCTGATGTCTGTTGCGCTGTATTTGAAAGATTTTGGTGAAAACTTAGACCGTGATTTACTCAAGTATTGTTAGGGGTTCGGTTGCAAAACCTATGCTCAAGGATTGTTTCCGGTACCTTATACACCCTTATTGTATTATTTCGGACTTCTGTTACACGCTGTATATTAAATTATTAAAATTAGGAATACAAAAAATAATATTAATAATTACATCACTATTAGTGTTGTCAATAATTACATTTACAATTTATTTTTTTGGACTTATCAGACGTTGATGACATGCCTTTGGAGTATCACGTGACCTAGCTGTCACGGAAAAAGAATATTTAAGAGTAGTTGACCACGAAGTATTACATAAATTTTGTGTCGTTTCTTAGGAAAAAAATAATAATAACACTATTGTAGAGCTTAAAAAAATATTAGTTAAATTATTAAGGTATAATGTGTGTACTCTCCAACATCGAATTTCCAACAAAATTTTGATACTTATTGAATTTATTTCTTAATTATTTTTTTCCTTAACGCTCGATGCTCAATTTTTTCAATATTCACATCGAACGTTATAAGGAAAAAAATACAATTTCACAAGAGTTAAAAAATTGTGTTTGGGTATATTTTCAGATTACAACGAAATCTTGATACTTGTTTGTTTTCTAATGGTTCGTTAAGGAAAATAATTCGAAACCACAAGAACTAATACAGAAACCTTTGTTTGTAACATTTTATGAAACAATTTGACAAAACACTTTACTCTTGAATCTGTTAGAACTTAAGTCTGTAACTGTCCCACAGGCAAAGCCCTCTTCTCATACACCGAAGGATAGAGCATTAATCATCACGCTAGCTCACTGCGTGATGGTGATTTCCTGGTCTTTTTAAACGGTTTTACTTAGCTTGACCTGTTTATTATTTGGTTCAAATTTAGTTATCGATATTTCACCCCCTTCCTGTTGACAGATTGATCTGATATTTGGTACACAGCTTTATTTTTGATGACTAAACCGTTTTACGTAAAAAAAAATACTTATATTATTAACTATTAAGTCAGTGGTTGGTACATTATAAAAGTCACATTGGTACATGCCAGGTTCGAAATCAATGAGCTACAACGACTGTGGTACAGATTATAAGTAAGGATAATAAATAAGGTAGAAGATTAAAGTTCCTTGTACGTTTGAAGTCTTAACTTAATGTTCCTCATTTCCTTTGAGCCTTCGAATAGGAACATTCATGGTCTCGTTGATCACCAAGAAAGACATTCAGAGCCAATTAAAAACAATATTATAATCATAGAAATCGGAAGTTATATTTCTGCCGTCACCCGAGGGCGCATGTGCAGAATATTACCCCGAATGATGCGGTCTAGACAGGTTATTTATGTGCTGCATTAACACGAGACGCGCCAGGTGACATTAGTTGAATTAGAGTAGGGGAGTAAGTATTGAATTACGAACCAATTGCACAATACTAATTATATTTGCGTGATTCTTTGATAATCGGGCGCATATTTACCTAGACTTCACTTTTTCTTCATAAAAAATATTTTTCTTAAATAAGTACTTAACATAATTCAGAAAGGACTGCCTTTTGAATTATTTTATTTCATAACCCCCGACGAAAAAAGACGGGTGATATAGGTAAGTATAAATGACTTAACGATAGCTCCCAAACGGATGCACCGATTTTGATTTCGTTTTTATTATATATTTGAAAGGTAAAATGATCGAGAGTGTTTTTAGCTAAAAATTGGGGGATTTTCTATCCGGGGTTTACTTATATTTGTAAGACAAATTCGGGATACGTGAAGTAAAAACATCCAAATTAATAACCTCCTTTTTGAAATCGGTTAAAAAGTTAAACTATTACTTAAGAAAAGACTAAGACAAATTCGGAGCAGCGGTGTTTGGATCGTACTTACAGCACGCGTGGCATTGCGAAAGTTTATGTAGGATTACAAAGGTTATGATACGCCTCGTTGCACGCTCTTTACACACCGCTGCCTCGAATTTGCGGCCTAAGGTTTAGTTAAATACGCTTCTAATAAGTTTTTGTTCATAAAAAAACCGATTCGCAAAAGTTTCCTGTCATGATTAAGTCTGCATTTTTACATATACATACCTACCTACACTTTATTTAGTGCAAACTGGTTTATGCTAAGAACTCTATTTAAAAATCTATGATTAATAAATACTGTTTTAATTATAGAAGATCATGTTATTAAACGTGATTGAGATTTATTAACTTTTAATAAATTGTTTAATTTTTTTGTGATTTGATTGAATTTATAAGTGGCAATATCGACAAAGACTTAATCTGAATGAATTCAAACATAGTGCAGCTTTCTTTTAGTGAAAATAGTTCTAGAATCGCTTAAGTATTTCTAGAGATTATTTTTTTAACACAAAAAAACAACATTTTTAAGATATGGCTAGCCAAAGATGACAAGTAACTGGTTACACCTTCCTCGGTTTCTTAAACTAAAACAGTTTCAATATTTTCAGGATTCCTATACCAGTTTCCTATAGCAGTTATTTGCGCTGTTTGCGCTTGTTCGCTGTGTTGTATGCTGTAGCTGCCAGTGTCAGTATACAGGGTTAAATTAAATACAACGACAACCTGATAAGGCGCCGTGAAACACATCATTATGAACAACTTTTACTATGGGATCAACTCTGAAATCGCGATTTTTAATTACACAATTATCTCAATATGGAATGGCTAAATTTTTTTCGCGATTTCAGGGTTGGTCCCATTGTAAAAGTTGTTCATAATGATGAGTTTAATGACCCATTTTCAGGTTGTCGGTACTATTTATGTTAGGGTAAGCAGCAAAAATGACGTCGAGTAGGTACGTGTCGAGAAGTGGTTTGGGCTTACATGTCAGTTCATCCTGAAGTTCATTATTCTTGAAATTTAAAATTAAGCCAACATTGACATGCTGGTCTGTACCTGGCCCAAACTCCAAGTACCTATAGCTATTCAACGAGGCAATGCAGCCAGTATTTTGGGAATGTTGGTTTTATTTTTCTTTATTTATTTTTAAGGTATGTAGTTAGTTTTGTATGTACAGATAGTTTTATTTAGTATTGTTCATTTGTATTTTAAGTTACTATCATTAAACATTTGAGTTATTTGGTACTTACATAATTCTATGACGAATTTGTAATCATCACTTTGACTTAAAGATAAACAACATAGCTACTAACTTTAGATTCCATAATATTACACTCTATCAAAGTTCGAAACGACAATAATATAGCATTCCTAACTTCACTCACGTCTACAGCAACATGACTGGAGTCAATTACGTGCCTTCAATATTATTAGAAAGGTTTATTATGGATATTATTTGTACCTCAGGGTATACAGGGTTATTTGTAAAACACATCCTTAAAAGGGGTCATTAAACTCAACATTATGCACAACTTTTACTATGGGACCAACCCTGAAATCGCAAAAGAAAAACAGCTGTTCCATAGATTTTGTTGAGTCACGTGAACATAAATGTGTGGAATAGCTGATTTTTTTTTTCACCAAAATTTCAGGATGATTGGTTCATTGGTTTAGACATGAAAAGGTAACAAACAAATAAACTTACTTTCGCATTCACTAATATTATAAATTTATCCATCTTTCATTGAAAAATGAGACACATTGTTATGTGACGTCGGCGTCTTTGTCATAGTTAAAAGTTAAAAAATAGTTCATAACTATTTTCTTTCCTGTTTATGAATCGATTAATTTTTTGTTAAGTTGCCATTTTCCCGCGCCATCTATAAACAACATCCTGCGCTTCATAACTCAAATAGCAGATGTTGGAGAAAAAATCGACAGGATAAAGTGAGGAAAATACCAGTGGCCAGTAACAAACACCGTGGCCCTCCAAATCACAAACGTTGTGATTTATGTTGATGATATTATCGCGTGATAGCTAGACATATTAATATCGTATAATGGGGTACTTATACATTGAACCTGTGGGCTGGTAATGGTGGCCAACGTTTAGTAGCCGATAGTGAACTCTTACAGTATTGTACATTAACTTTCTCCTATCCATTTACAAATCTATATCCACATTTACACTTCTACGCTATTATTATAAAGGGGATAGTTGCCTATTGATTGTATTTATGAGACATGTGGGACAACTTCTAGTATGAGACGAATGCTGCAAAAAAAGACAAAATAAATTACATGATGTATGGAACAGCTGATTTATATTTCATGATTTCAGCGTTCGTCCCATACTAGAAGTTGTTCATTAGAACACAATTACATATTTAAATTAGTGTCGCATTGAAGGATTTTGATGTTTTTTTTTGTAATTAGTATTTTTATACAGAGTGGAGTCCTCTCCACGCTACTAAAATACTATACTAATTACAAAAAAATAAAAAAAACTTCTATACAAAAGGGCGTCATAAGTGTAACGTGTGTCTGTGGCACTGTAGCTTAAATAATCATGATTTTAATTTAGTTTTTTTTTATTTGAGAGGAGTTTGTATGTCGGGTTTTAAGTGTGCGTGGGTGTGGGTTTGAACCTGGCATGTACCAATGTGACTTTTTCTAAGTCATATAAACTTTCTTAGTTAATCTAAGACACCACTGACTAACGGTATAAAAGGAAAACATCGTAAGGAAACCTGGATTTAATAGTCTGAAATTGCCAACGCGCTAACGTAGATTAATGCTTAATCCTTCACTGTATGAGAAGAGGCCTTTGCCCTGCAGTGGGACAGTTACAGGCTAATTTATATTTTTATTTTTTAATAATATTAAACCAGCCTGATACTATCCAGTCCTTTGTTTCAAAGGCTTCTTTTCATACAGAGGTTTTTTTTCATTTTCTCTAAACACCGCAGTCGCATTTGTGGTTTATTTATAGTTTTTTTTTTATAACTATAAATTGCTACAATATAACTATAAAATCTTAAGGGTATTTAATATCCAATTATATAGATCCGTATCATTATAGTTCTTATTATGTAGTAAAAATGCGAATGTATTTCAAATTCCGCGTACAATTGAAATTATAAATATTCAATGTGGGCTTTTCCTATGAAGTATGTGCGTTTTTTAGCTTCAAGGATCAAGTAACGGATGTTTTGAAATTCAAATTTGATAGAGATACTATTGGAACTCGATCCTAAAACGAAATTGAAACGTGCACGAAAAAAATAAGCGATCGGATTGCCGTCCCATCAGACTATGAGAGTGAGGGAATAGAGAGTGCACCTGTGCTTTGCGCAGTACACTCGTGCACTATATTTCCTACACAGTTGAGATTGGCCACTCATCATCTGCCTAGCCTTTTCCCAACTATGTTGGGGTCGGCTTCCAGTCTTACCGGATACAGCTGAATACCAGTGTTTTACATCGAGCGCCTGCCTATCAGACCTCTACAACTCAGATACTGGGTTACACGATACCCCTTAGTAAGACTGATTGTCAGATTTTCGGGCTTCTGACTACCCGTAAAAGATCTGCTACAATTAACAGCCGGGGCCAACAGCGTAACGTGCTTTCCGAGGCACGGAGAGTGATAATTAATTTATAATACGCACATAACTTACAGAGAGTAGTACATGAGAGTCGTGATAGCCTAGTGGTGGTGACCGTTGACTGGCAAGTCAGTGGTCTCGGGTTCGAACCCAAGGCGCGCACCTCTGACTTTTCGTAAGTTATGTGCGTTTTATAAATTAATTATCACTCTCCGTGCCTCGGATAGCACGTTAAGCTGTTGGCCCCGGCTGTCAATTGTAGATCTTTGACAGTCGTTACGGGTAGTCAGAAGCCCCAGTCTGACAATCAGTCTTACCAAGGGGTACCGTGTAACCCAATATCTGGGTTGTGGAGGTCTGATGGCAGTCGCTCCATGTAAAACACTGGTATTCAGCTGCATCCGGTAAGACTGGAAGCCGACCCCAACATAGTTGGGAAAAGGCTAGGCAGATGACATAACTTACAAAAAGATAGAGGTTGGGTTCGAATCCGAGACCTCTGACTTGCCAGTCAAACGGTCACACCATGAAACTATCACGACTCTTTGTGAGATTGGCCACTGTATACGTGATTATATATAATTATGTGTATACTTGACCCCCTTTACCGAGGGGGGGTCAGATAATTATGGGCACTCACTGTAAATATTTTCAATGACAATGGATCGACTAATCATAGTAATACGAACTGGGTCCCGTCATTTGGTAATGTTATCTCAATTGATCACAGTTTTGACGTAAGGGGTCGCTTGTGCTTCTAGGAACCGAATTAGTTACGACTCAGATGCTCCGTGAAGTTTGGCTGCGCGTGCGCAATCGACTTGTTTCGAAATTCATTACGTGATAAGCAAGTTCTGTTGAAGTAGGTTGGAGATTGAATTTATGTTTTGTTTGTTTTTATTTATTTTATTTTTACCTATAATAAAATTTGTTTTAAAAAAAGTAGTTTTTTATTAAAAATAAGAGGTACTTATTATATGCTAAGGTAATATTTTGTTATTTAATCGGCTGTATAATTATCCTAATTAGGTTATCATGGCGACTACGCAAGTGATGCTGAATTATTTAATCGATCAAAAAACTGCATGAACATCAGTGAAGGTACTGTGTTATAATATTTAAACTTTTTCCATATTTTTTTCCCAAACTGATACATATTTATTGTCAAATAAAGAAGATTTTTTCTTTATGCATATTTATTATACCTACTGCTAATACCAAATTACAAAGTAATATATACCTACATTAAAAAAAACGGAATAAACAAATACAATACGATATAACATAGGTTTTTATTGAAAAAATAATCAAGTTATTTTATGTAGTAGATACTACAATACTACGTAAAAGTAGTAGTAAATTATGAAGGCTTATATTACAACTACAGACTCAGTATCAGTATGACAATTTTCAGTGCAAAAGACACCTCAAACAAGCGATACATATTAGAACTAACGACTAATAGTTCACAGCTTCTAAACTATTATCAAAATGAGCTATTGTATACAAAAGAGAGGCCACAATATGCTTCGAAATTTTATTGTTTATGGAATTATGAGACAGGTAACCTACTTACAAGCAGTTTGAAGCCTAAAAAATGTCTAAGAGGCAGCTGTTGACAGGTTGAGGTCAAATTGCAATCTTCCAATCATCATAACAAAGGCTACAATACATTCTACTAGTCAGATAAATTTTCTACTTTCTTCAAACAGTATAACACAGTAACTGACTTGTATAGCAAACTTGAGAGATTTCCCATCGACGTAAAAGTCTTATCAGAGTCCAGTCAGAGGCCTAAGTGTAAGGCCAAGAAGTGATAGCCTAGTGGTATGACTGTTGGACTGCCAAATCAAAGCCCGTGCCGTAAAACCCAGGCACCTCTGACTTTTCGGATTCAGGCGTTTTAGAAATTAATTATCTCTAATCACGTTTTAATTTTTCCAGACTATCATCTGCATCTTCCTGCCCTTTTCCCAATTTATTTGGGGTCGGCGCAATATGTCCTCTTTTTACACACATCTCTATCATTATGTCTTGCTAAAACATGTAAGAAAACATCGTGAGGAAACTAGCACACCTTTTTTGTGTCCGGGGGGAGTAAAAAATTAACTTACTGCTTACCGTAGTCCGAGGACTTACAATTATGTGGGGCTCGCACCCACTAAACACCTAAAATCAGCACACCTGAGAGATTTTCAAACAGTGTGTAAAGCCATTTAATTATTTTTTTCATACTCATTGTTTCATCTCCTGTAAATGGAAATGTATTTCCATAGTTGGATATACAGAAAACAAACTTATTTATTATTATCGTTCTGACTGTCCACGAGTAACTTCATTCCCACCATCATCTGTGGGATCTTTAGGTCTAGTAGGTATTTACTTAAGCATTTTCATTGCACCATTTGCACCTTACTTTTTTAACGTCATAATTTATTGAATGGAATGAAAGTTGAACAAATTTGCTTAATAGGCCTTCCCCAAGAAACGGATTTAGCAAATTCTTACCGTTCTCTACCGCGTCGTCGGTTCTTATATCCTGCTTAATTTAATTTATTGACTCACGCCTGTATTCCCCAGAGGGGGTAAGCAGAGGTGTATGCAGTATATCCACGTTTCGCCGGTTTTGTTACAAATCCCATGTAATAAGGGGCAAGCCTATTGCCATTAACCAGGCACAATTCCAGACTCTATGCTGCTACTGAGAATTTTCTAATGGAAAAACCCAATAACACTTTGCCCGACCCGAGGATCGAACCCAAGACCTCGTGCTCAGCAGTCGCGCTTGCTTGTTGTTGCTGTTTGTGTAATTATAGTTTTGGTGTATGGCGCGCTATTTTTATTTGAAACTTTATGTAGTTTAGTTTCTGCGTTTATTTTGTTGTGTATTCCTTCTCTTTCCTAAAATCCTCTACTATTTTTTTGTATAATTTTATTTATAAAGACTATTTCGAACCAAACCTTTACCGCCTTAGATTCAGCTAAAACCGGTTAAAAGCCAGTTAAAACATAATTTTTAATCTTATCGATCGCGTGAACTCTGACAATTTAAAATTTCGATGTTGAAGTCACGTTTTATCAATGATACAGAAATTAGACAAGGAAATCTATTTTTTATAAATGTTATTAAGAAAGAAACATTGTAATGTTTTTTGTTGAATTAACCAGACCACCTATGTACATAACCACTACTACTTGGCCGGCATTTCATCGGAAAATGCGAAAAAAATCGCCGTTCGACCGCAGCGTTTCGAAGTAGAACAAAGTAGGTCGGCTAACTTCGTTGTTCGTCGGCTTGCTTCGTGCGTCCTCGGAGATTGGCGTCTGCGCATACAGCTTCGAGACACCGCCCCGGTCGCAGTTGTGCTCGTGCTTTGTAAAAGTTTTCCTAATAATTACGTCACGGGATGCATGTTTTCTTCATAATAAAACATTGCGCGGATAAGGACTGATATTCGTCAACAAAATAAGATTTATTTTGAAAATTTTTTTTTACGCATTATAATTTTTTTGTGGCCGTGTTGAACTGTTTGTACGAAAAACATGTTGTGGGAAACTGGTTTTATCGAGGAGTCTGATACAGTAAGTACATTTTATTGTTATTTTTTATATTAATGTAATTTCTGTGCATTTTAATGTATTATTAATGTTTTTAAATTAAAAATCCGTGCCCGTTGCACGCAAACAGAAGCAAGCACGTACGTACGGCGTGTTTGTGTATGTGTGCGTTAACTTTCTAGTTTTCGCTCGACGTTCGAATGTATTTACATAAAACGTGAACAGTTTTTCATAATAAAATACACATGGAAGCATTTAAGGCGTATTTTAGAGTGTAAATATTCATCGTACACGTCTCAGCTGTGACGGGATTAGAAATAGCTTTATTTAATGCAAATAAAATGTTGATTTTGACGCTACACGCTAGCTTGTTTACGGATTAAAATGACGCTTCTAAGAAGGTTTGTACTCAAGAATGTTGAGGCATTTTAGGTGCCATGGTGTAAGGTGGTACGGGAATGTTTTTATGTAATTTGTGAAACTAATTTACCTACGAGTATGTAGATATTGTTTTGTTTGAACAGTTATTTTGTTTTGCTCAACAATTAAAATTGGTTTACAATTAAAACGTTTTTGTCACACAACAAATATTAAATATAATTATTTAATAAGAAATTTGAAAAAACAACTGTTACGGATGGGATTTGAACCCACGATCGAGCGTACCGTTCCCACGCTCTAACCGCTGAACCACCGTATCCCATCAGAATCAGTCGACATTTCAAATCTCTCTACGCCTAGGGCGTGTGGTAATTATCTATCGGAATAGGTAGGTAGATTACGTATCAGACGAATTGTTTTTTCAAATTTCTTATTAAATAATTATAAACATGTAAAAAATTCACAAAAATATTTCTCTTCAAATAACTTAAAATTTTCCAAAGTACCTACTAAAGGTTCTCTTAACATTTTATGGGATTCCATAACTCTTAATACATTCTATTCATAAGAAATCAATAACAATCACGCATACTCTTTTTTTATCTGAGAGCCATCACGTCATCATTCGCCTTAACAAGTCGCCACCTAACGCTACGCCTTATACACAGTTACGTCACCAATGTATGTTTTTCCATTCATTTTCTCATAAACAGGGTTTAAAAAAGGTGTGGTCACATTTAGGGTCGCAATGATTACTTATTAATGACTCTTGTTAATGTAGTTAAGGCGTGGTTGCTAAGATGACTTGGATTCGATGCCTAAGCTAATTATTGACTAAGCTTAGCTTACAATGGCACGCTAAAGATTATGGGTTCAAGTCCCGATCCCGGTCTCGGGTTTTTGCGAGTTTCTTATGAAATATTTTCATCCCTTAGGCTATTTAAAATTCGAAATCCACGAGGTCGAAATCGCAGGCAAAACTAGTCTTAATAACATATCTAATAAAATTTAATATATTAAAATCCCAATTAGACATGTTATTAACAAATGAATTCATTATGCAAATAAAAATTGAGCAAAAAAAAATGATCGTAAAAAGCTATGATTTAATGAGTTAGTTGTCCAGTTTGTAAATGAGAGGCACACAAGCGCACGCGCATATTTCGTATTAAAATTTAGTCAGATTTTGATCGCATTGAACCAGGTGCTTTGACTTGCTACCAACTGGTTTATTTTCTGCATAATCCTAAATGATATGTCATTTAAATGGTAAGTTTTAGGTTTCAAGACTGTCTCTCTCTCCCTCTGACTTTTAAGTTAATTACCTACGTATCTTTCGAATAATAATTGAATTTTAAATCATTATTCGAAAGATATGTGGCGCCATCTATTATCATAAGAATATTATTGTTTTCCTCGGGAACAGTACTTTAATCGGTATGAAAAGTATGGATGCTTTAGGCGTGAAAAGGTAACAAACAAAGTTAGAAAGTTAGGATTAGAATATTCAAATAGTTAGGATTTATCACTTGCTCCCCCTCAGAGAGCTCAATAAGCCTTTGATCCTGCGCCTGATCATTCTTCAGTCTTAAGAGACTTAGGGAGTACACTATGCTCATGAGTTTACGCACACTTTTGCACTATATTATGCAAATAGTTCTTTTTATTTTCAATCTGGCAAAGCTAAAAAAACTGTACCTTAATCGATGGAAAATATAAAAAGAAATGATGTAAGAATAATATATCAAACAAGACGATTTGCTTCGAACCACCAAACAACTAATAGATAAAGCTATCGAACGAGTGAAAAAGACAACACTACATAACACCACATGTGTAAAAGAGATGGATATTATCAAATGTGTCTAATGAGCGTCTTGATTGGGTTTATTGACTAATTATGATGTTATCGACACCACAACGATTAGATATTTGAATCCGTAAAACGGAGTTTGATGACAATAGAAATCTAAACCTAATATTTCCAACGCCAGTATTTCTGAGAAGAGTTAGGCAGAGGGAGAGGTCTATTACACCCACATTTCGCATAGTTTTGTATGCCCCACACCCATGTAACAGACATTGAGCCTATGAGTACCTATAATAAAATCACAAGTAGGTACTCGCTTCCATGAGAGTGAAAGAATAGTAAGTCCACCTATAGTTGCACATACACTAACTTTTAAGCACTAAAGGTAAATTATATCTTGCATAGTTGGCTTAACTCCGTTGAGATTGGCCGCTGTGAACAAAATTAAATAAGCTTTTTAAAAATTGATTGTTGCTATTACACAGTACGATGCTGCTGCTCATCTTCCAGATTTTTCCCTTTGTCAGTTCTTACGACACCCGCGGGATGAGTGAGGGTTTTTCTATTCTTAAGCCGGTACCCACAGAGCACGGCAAATAAATATAAATAATAATAAAAAATTAGACGAAACATAAACCTATAATTTTCTCTTCTATTTTTACAAGTTTTACCTAATGTAATACAACGCAACCTATCATAACCTAATCATACCAACCTATCATACCAAGCATAACCTAATGTTATGCTTAAGAAAAGGCACGCTCTATAGATCAGCCTTAAGAGTCTTTCGTCTTTCCATATGAGTCCACAGATTTTTAATGAGTCATAAATTTCTCAATATCGTGCATTACTATAACCGCTTAGTAATAAACATCTATTCCAAATTTTTGTGGTAAAAAGAAATCGATTACGAGCAGGATTCGAACCCGTGACTGCAAATTAAGCTTGTTGTTACTTTGACCAGTAGCTCGCAAGTTCAAATCTAGCTTGAAAACTACTTTTTTTATATATAAAATGGTATTGTAGTCTCATCTAATTCTGTGACTCATGTAATTTGGTGGTATTAACTTTGAGACCTACTATAAAATTCTGTAAGGAGAATTCAGGTAGTAAAAAAGTTAATGCCACCAAATTAAGAGTGTCACGCAATTAGATGAGTTTGCTATACTTTTTAGTATTTTCATGCATTGAAACAAGTATAAAAATGTTTATTAATTAATAAGCATCTTGTTTTTCCACTCTGAAGTTCAGTTACAATGTGCATTTAGTTAAGCTACTGGTTTCGCATCAGCTGCGGTTGTGCTCGGCAGCTCGGTACAATTAACGCGATCGGCGCTTTCTCGTCGATCGTAGAGTTAGCACCCTAATTTTATATCTAACTAGCGGCGCGACTTTGTAACTACCTCTACGCCTTTTCTACCCTACAGTACCCTAGTCTACGCCTAACCTACTCTGCTCTAACTTTACCCTACACTACCCTACTCTACCTCTACCGTACCCTGCTCTACCTCCACGCTATTCTAGCTGAAAAGAAATTAAAAAATAAGCGAAAAGCTGCATACCAAGTTCCATACATTTAACTTCAAAAACGACGGACTTTCATTTTATAGACTCACGCCTGTATTCCCCAGAGGGGGTAGGCAGAGGTGCAGTACACCTACGTTTCGCCGGCTATGTTATAAGTCCCATGTAATAAGGGGCGAGCCTATTGCCATTAACCGGGCACAATTCCAGACTCCGTGCTGTTAATGAGAATTTCTAAATGGAAAAACCCAATAACACTTCGGACGGACTTTCATACAAACTGTTATTCCCTTAGGGGCGGAATTTCCAAAAAACCTTTCAAGGTGCACCCCTAGGGTAGAGGGTACTTAAAGAATATTGCCTCAAAATAAGTTTTGTTATGTTATATGTTAATCATAGGCATGTGGCGTGGTCAAACCCTTACCTATTCACAACAATACTTAAAACCTTTCCTTCATAGCTCCGCACCACATACATCCATACCACGATAGACTATTCCTTCTTAACCCTTCAGTCACTGGCAACAGACATTAGTCGAGCTAAATAAGGAAATAAATTTCCTTAAAACCATCACCACCATTTCACACTTCACGTCATGGTGCTTGTCGACCAAAATACGTAGTGTCAATTTAAATGCCTATAACTTTGTTATGACCAGTTAAACTTAAGTTCTTCGCAGCATTTACTGGCCTATTGGCTAGTCCCACTTTACTTAGAAGGCCGGGCCGAGCTGTTAAAATGTCTTAAACACTTAGTAAATGTGTGCCCTTTGTAAGAAATAAAATGGGTTTTTTTATCTCCGGCGAGGACGAAGCGAAGAACTATAATTTGTCAGTAATTGTTTTTAATTTTTTTTATAAAATTATCTGCAGGGACTTAAAATTTAATCATTTATTGCTACCGTAACGTACAATAGGCTGCAAAGATCAAATACATTATATAATCATAGATACCCATACGATTAGCAAATTGTATCGTATATTCTTGATTTTATAATTATGTATTTGAACCAAGACAAAAGACAAGACCAAATGCATTTTTTTGAAAAGCGTGTTCGTACTTACTTATGCAGCTCTTTTGCAGTACCTACTTACATATTTTTGTGATTTTTTATATTATTTTTGTATTAAATATAATTATTCAATAAGAAATTTGAAAAAAACTTATACGAATGGGATTTAGGTATATGTGTGGAATAACTTAGTGACTAATAAAAATTCACATAGTATAAAATTAATATCAGATTAAAAGTCAATCATGATTACATTTAAATTCTAGAAGCAATTCTTTCATAGGCGCTTACCTCTACACCACACCCGATATTTCAATCATGGAACATTTTCTAACGGAAAAGTTTCATAATAACACGTGCAACAAATAAGGTAGGTAGTACACGTGTAGTGAAATAATATAAATACAATTTCAATGACCTTACGAAACATAGAGTCCAAACTTCGTGGCCGCGTCACGCACGATCGATCCCAGATTAAGGCGAAGTCGGAAGTTATCGATAATATCAATGTAACGAGTTAATCTGTGCGTATTGCGTTGTGTATTAGTACGATGACAGAATTGTATGATAATTATCTGTCAAGATGTCAAGCTTATTGGTAAAAAAACTACTTAAGGATCTAGGCGAAATATGGCTCTACAATAATTATAAAATATTTATTGAGAAAAATAAATCTCACTTAACACATTTTCATGTAAAATGGTGCCAAGAAGTCACTATATATAGCTCGCACTGTAAAAAAGTTATCAGATCTCATGTAGAGCCAAGCTTCTAACACTACACGCCCTAACTCTACAAGCCCTAACTTCACAAACTTCACACCTTAGTCAAAATATGTGGCTTGGACATTTCGCTACATTCACATGGGCGTAAGATGAAAAATCTATTCACTGTTCATTATTTTTCTGTTATACATTAGTTCTTGTAGTCACAAAACGGACAAGCCATATATTGACTTGGGATCGAACCTGAGACCTCTGACTTGCCAGTCAACGGTCATACCACTAGGGTATCATGACTCAAAAGATAAATAATAAGTTACTAAAGTGTTTATAAAAAAATACATTTGAGTGCAAAAAAAATTGGCTACTTATTCTATTTGATTTTTTTTTATATTAAAAAAGACATAATAACCTACGTGCACTTTTACAGCTTTTAAACATAATGTTTATTAGATAGTACGTGTTTAAACTAGGAAGTACCAAAGATCATGTTATCTAACCGTCTAGTATTGTTTATTCACCAATAGATTGAGAGGTCAGATGACAGACAGATATATTGCTTTATTTGTGAATGCATCTCTTCCTTGTTTATCTTGAAGGATTTGTTTTTATTGATACCGCACGCTTTTAACGTGTAATTCTGATGTAATCTTTTAGAAATAATACTTTTTTCAAACGAATATGAAGACGAGGGGAAGAAGATATTCTTCTTCCTTCCATTATCTTTGATTGTTTCTGTAAAATAGAGCTTTGACTGGCATATTAGAATGTACCTATTAGGTAGTAAGACGCTGCAAATTTGCAAAAATTCTAATTCCTAGATCAACAATCATCTATCCAGATGCTATGGCCATTTAAAAATTAGGTAGGTAAATAAATTGCCGAAACGAATTTCCTTGCCTTAGCAAAAAGTAAAACTATACGCATAGCATTAACACCGTACTCCGTAATGTATTTTTTCTAAATATTAGTAACCATTCTGGTTATAACAGGTTTTAGTATGACCAAAAAAAATGCCCGCCAAATGACCATAACAAGTAAAATGTAAAAACTTAACAAAGCTTGTTTGTTCTGATAATATGAAGCTTTGATCTTTAACAACTCGGAAGCAATTCACTTGAAGGTCAGTCGTGAAGCAATTATTGTAGAAGAAAATTACTTATCACACTTCAAAGCAAACTAAACTCTAATTCTTCAACAATAAGATCCAACTTTTGTACCACTCTTTCACATATTTTATTAAATTGTACAACTTTAAAACTCAGGTGCAAGTTTCGTATGAGACTTTGTTATTTTATTTTGAGCTTTATTGTGAAAAGCATTTATATCAAAATTGAATAGCAGACCTCATTTAAATAATAATGGGTTGAACTAGGTATTTTTTGCATTTTTTGACCTTAAGCATGTTATGGTGCTATAATTTAAAATTCATTATGCGAATACCGCGACTGTATTTTGATGCAATTATTTTTATTGAATGAATTACATTGACAATTATACGGGGTACGACGACATAACCATTATCATTAAAAGTTGTCGTTTTTGTATAAATTTTCACAAAAAAATAAGATTATAGTGTTGATGTCGACAACGATTTGATTATACTACAATAAAACATGATATTACTTTTAATCTTCTTGTACTTTTTTATTAGTTTAAAGTTACGAAATATGAAAAAATAACGTGAGTCACAAACAAAATGTTTTTTTAAATCTATTTTAAATACTACCTACACTACTGCAAGTGCAGTAGCTTGCAGTTAAATAAAAAAGAACTCTTTATTTAGATACCACGTGTTATTTTACTTGTTAAATCAC
Organism: Protodeltote pygarga; assembly: GCA_936450705.2. Lineage (NCBI taxonomy): Eukaryota > Metazoa > Arthropoda > Insecta > Lepidoptera > Noctuidae > Protodeltote > Protodeltote pygarga. Next base: position 13,749,788 of record OW388254.2, read on the forward strand.
GGTTTGTTAAATGCCAAATGACATTTAAAGTTATATTTAGGTAATATTAGTGGTTAGGTTTATCCGATTATTTACGGTTCAATTCACGGTCTGCTAAACAGCTTAACGTAACTAAATAAGTCTATTAAAAAACAAACTTAAAAAAAACGGAGAAAACTGCAAATATTTTAAATAAATTGCAAAAAACGCTGTAGTCTTCGCTATGGCCCGCTGTGTAATTTTTTATTTTATTGTTTTTAATTTTTTTGTCTATAGTAGTTTACGCTCCTTATTCATTCTTTATCATATGGTTTATGAACAACCTGGTGTCAGAGTTTAAACCGCTTTTAAGCTTTTGACATCGCTTTATACAGTTAAAAAATCTCTTAGGTGTGCTTCACGATGTTTTCTTTTACCGTTTTCACAAGTCACATAAATCCGAAAAGTTAGAGGTGTGCGCCTGGGTTTCGATTTCGAACCTACGACCTTATGACTTGGTAGTCCAACCGTCATACCACTAGGGCAGGCTATCACTGCTATGAATTTCCTAACAACAATAACTTACAAAATTAGGTACATAAACTATGGGAATAATTTAAAAAATCCTTTGGTCAAATTAACCCTTTAGCGCCTAAAATTCTTTCACAAGTTTTAAAATAAAAAAAACTAAGCCTAAAAAGATTCGAAAGCAACAAACAAACGTACATGTCAATAAACAACATACACACATTAGAAAACTCATACATAAACGTATGCTTTCGAATTTTCCGCGCGTACGTTTGCAATTAACCCTTCAAATGACAGAGACAATTTAAATTCCTCGCAAATCGTTGCAAAGAATGGGCATACCGAGTCAAGCTACATAGTCACTTCCATACTTTCTTGACTGAATTATGGAAACATAGAGGAAACATTGTCGTTTGATTTGCGACATTTTCTTTGCGCTGGAAAGCATGAATGGGTTAGAAATTGTCTGTGCAAAGGCTTAATTGGTTTTCGTTTCCTTTGAATGGTGTTGTGCCATAATTACGTTTGCAAATTAATGGTGTGATCACGATGTGATTTTCTTGCAGAAAAAGTTCTTTTTTTAAATTTAATATTAAACACTCTTTTAATATTAACATAGACTCACGCCTGTATTTCCCAGAGGAGGCAGAAGTGTATGCAATACACCCACGTTTTGCCGGCTATGTTATAAATCCCATGTAATAGGGAACGAGTGTATTGTCATTAACCGGGCACAATTCCAGACTTCCAGAATTTCCCAACAACACTACCCGACCCAAGGATCGAACGCAAGACCTCGTGCTCAGCAGTCACGCTTGCACCACTAGCCCAACGCAGCAGTTATTTTTATTTAAATATTAAATACTCTTTTAAATTAAATAAAATTTAAAAAAAGACTTTAATGCTTAAGCAATGATTTGTATTTCTATTACAATACAACACAACACAGTAAACTTAACATTCTCCACAACACTCGCTTATTTAACACAAATGAGTAATAACTTTAAATGCATAACCTATGAACAAGTCAGCGTTGGCATGCAGGTTTTTAAATGACATAAATAAAGATTTCGTCATGTATGTATTTTCCTACAACTGAATATGTGAGACATTTAAAAAAGAAGTTATTGAATAGGACCTTATACTTATTTGCTGTTCAATTTTCTCTTTTGTCTATTGGGGTCGAGGACACGCCTGTGTGATGTCATGACAATGTCTTGGCAGTGATGCGAATGCCGCATTTTTGCCATTTGAATAAAATAATGAAGAAAATTTTTACACGCGCATTGAAAGGGTTAAAAGACAGGGTTTTGTTTTTGATACTTTAGTGTTTTGAATTAGATCTTAGAATCTTATTTTTAGGGCTTCGTTCAAAGGGTACTAACTGCTAATGGATGCACAATATTACTAAACATCTATCTGTCTGTCCCACTTTAAAAGGTCTCTATTGTTTGAACAGTAATATGTAGCGGGCTAAAATTGTAGTAAAATACGTATTTATTTAATAAACAATAAAAATAAGGGCGAACGAGAATAGTGTGGTTTTTTAAAGTATTTTGTAAACGGTAAAACGTACAAGTTTCAAATTTGGAATGATTTTAGTATAAACTCTGAAGTATACAAACAAATTATAAAAACCAAGTAAGCACGAGTCGAGCACCCACCATTGTGTAGTGTTACGGAACTCGGTATGCTCGGTCTGACTCCCACTTGGCTAGTGGTTTCTTTTTTCAAATTAAATGACTGAATGAATTTGATTTGCAATAGTTACCTTAATGAGTTTTGTAACAGTCGTCCGTTGCAGTTTCAAGTTGTGAATTTTCCAACATTATGTAAAGCTGTTGTGTCTGCAATAATGTTTCTTCTGTTCATAGAATTATGGTTCAAATTGTTTTAACCACCTCGATGATTCGTATACTAAATCCGTTTCGCACCCTAGTTGTCGTGGTCGTTAATTTTAATATTTAGTAATTGTATTATGTCATGATGATAAGTGAAATAATATAACCATATAAAACATTGGTACATGCTGGTACATACCAGCTGTCTTGGTATGGGCATGTGATGAGAAGAGAGGAAAATCATGTTGCGCGAAAAGTATTAAGATTGTATGTAGATACAAGAAAAGAGGCAGACCTAGGAAGAGATGGATGGATTGTGTGAAGGATGATATGGCGAGAAAAGAAGTGACTACTGAGATGAAGGGTGATAGAGATGTGTGGAGAAAGAGGACTTACTGCGCCGACCCCAAATAAATTGGGAAAAGGGCAGGAAGAAGTAGGTAAAAGATAGATAACATTTTGCATAAGGTTTTTAGTAATACTACCTTTACTGTTGTTGTATTTTTCATCAGTTTCTGTAATTTCAACTGAATTTGGTCTTTATTTTAAATATACAGCCAGTAGTAATCATTAAGGATATTAATTATAAGGTGCCATCACAGTCTAGATATCATAGGGAAAAAGCTCTTTATACTGTGGTGCCATCATAAGATCTTGAAGTTTACTTTTCTATTGTATCATCGGAGATTTAATTATTTGTTTCAAAATCATCTCTCTCTTCCTTCCCTTATTTTGTTTTGTTTATATGTAATATATTTATTGTTATTTTTTAAATAAATACATTTTTAAAATCAAAAATCAATCTTCCTTCCCTTCTCTATACATTATTAAGGTTTTATTTTTTCTTATTGTTGCAAAATGCCAAATACTGAAATTGATTTAACTTTTTTATTCAAATCATAAAAGCTTTAGAGCTTATTAATATCTCTAAAATGAATTTTACATCACTATCTTAGTCTTGCAATTAACCGGTCTAGTAGGAAGTTGCTCAAGAGTGTATTGTTTAAGTATGTTATAGTGCTTAAGTACAAACTTATAAATACTTAATTATTTGTTATTATTAGTACCAGTAAGTAGAGTTTTACTATGGTGATCTCATTTGCAAAAAAGAATGGCATTATCTGCAATATCAATTCCAATATTAGTGTAATTTTAATTACTCGGTTTTATTTAAATAGGTACTAGTATAAATTTAATTACTAGGATCAATTTAAATATTAGTAGGATTGTATTTTCTTGGATCAATTTAAATATAAGTATGATTTTTTGCTTGGTTCAATTTCAATATTAGTAGGATTGTATTTACTTGATTCAATTTAAATATAAGTACAATTTTTTGCTTGGTTCAATTTCAATATTAGTAGGATTTTATTTACTTGGTTCAATTTTCCAAGAATGACGCCACTCTCAACAGATCATTGATTCAAATCACGGCTACTCTGATTCATCGCGTTACGAAAGAAGCAGGAAAATGAAAGAGACTGTCGCAAACACATATTTTGGCGAAGCTGTTGAGAAATAATAGTGAGTCAAACTGATAATTAGTTGGCTGGTTGGCTTCGAGATTTTTTGCATCTAAAATAAACTGAACCAAGTAAAGTATTTCTTAAAATCTTTATGATAATAATTTTTGTACCTACAACAAAATTACGATGCCAATTCTACAGTAACCTAGGTACTCTAAGTATGCTACGATATTACTTACATACTAAAAAAAGAAATATATTAGGTACTTTAGTTGTACGAAGTTTGGGTAAGCTAGGATAAAATACAAAGCTAAAAAAGCTGTAAAATGAAATTAAAAATCTTAGTAACTTCAAATAGAAAGAAATATTTAGGGAAATGATCGTGGTAGAAAATCACACTCGAGAGCACAGAGTGCGTAGCATGTGGCTGTTAATCTGGTTCATTAGATAATCATCAATCTAATGAACCAGCAGTTAGATAATATCAATAGCTGTATTAATTAAAGTGTTAAAAAAGATACAACATGTTGTAAAAAGTAAAATTTACAAGAACCTTATTTAAAAACATTGAAAAATCAGAAAATATAAAATCGTAAAACAAATACTGCCCGCTTAACTAACTAATTATTATTTATCTTAAAATTATACGTTACATTTACAATAATTGCCATTACCATTTTTTATATGAATTAATTATAGTTAATCGATAAAAAATACTTTAAAGTACTTTCTGACGGCTTAATTACTTGGCAACTATTTAATTTAATATCACTATTAAATATGACATTTCATTATTATATTTATAATGTCGCATTTTCAATGAGCTTACCTTTTGTGTGATCAAATTAAGTGACAATGTGTCAGACAAAGTGATATGGTCATTTATCACCTTTCTGCTTACACATGTGATTCAAAGCAAGAGACAATTTTGGTCCTATTAGCACAACCCCTATTTGGAACATTGAATTGATAATTTTTATGATGTGGAATTTTACTGCGTAAAATGAAAATGAAAATAGTACCACACTCAGTTCACCAGTTTTAACACCTGTAAAAAGAAACTTGGTTCTTAAGTCTACAAAAATTTGGAAGGACCAAATCAAACCAACACTTACATAAAATGTTATTTTAACAGTCAATTGCTTCTAATCTAGCTTTATTAATAGTCATATTGATTACTTAACGACAATTCCATTGTTTTACAGCCTGGTACTACATACATATTAATGAACAATTACAGCATATAATTTATTTATCTATGCTGTTAGTTTATAGGCAACAGGTATATAGTATGGCATACAGTTATTTACTTAGCAAAGAAAGAAACGTGACTTATATATTATATTACATTAAACATTTGTTCTTTTAGCTTAGTAATATAAATTATAGTAATTATTGTTATAAGGGAACACTGTTCCCTTTCCTAAGTAAAGCAGCTTCCCTCCATTACCTCCATTAAACACATTTCTTAATAATAATATAAATTACTAATACTAAATACATTAAAACGAAGTCCTTTGCACTAAACCTTTGTCTCTCTATTAAATGTTACTCGCATATTCTAAACAAAGGGAATCGTGCACAAATCAAATTTATCGTTCCGAATAATCGAGTGGGAGCCAGGTATCGATTTTATGTATCGAATGCGACCGCGCAGCCCAATCGCGGCGGTGAAAGGGAAACTCGTTTGCGTCACAGGCTGTATAATGTTACGTTTGTGTGTATATGCGACCTTGTTATAGATGTTATTACGCATAATTGTGGCTACCGTTTTGTAGGTACAATCATAAAGGTTTTGCCGAACAAAACTTTGAACTTTAAGGCCAAAGCGCTTTAGGTATTGCTGTTAAGCAAAGTTAAAAGTTTAACTGCCTTTTATGGAACTGCAGTTTAATTGAATAATGTTCACAATGTCTTTTATAACATAGCAACACGCAACCTAGCGCACTCTAGCATTATGCATCGGAACTACTAGTAGATCAAGCTTTTGATAATATTCTATTTGTTTCCTGTTTTTTAACAGTGATTAGAAGTTCAAGGTAACTTTTTTAATCTATCAAAAGAAAAACATTGAATTTATTTTTATAAACCAATTCAGATTTATATATTTTGGCGTCTATTCTTTAGCTTTACTGAAATAAAACACTATACGAATACTATATAATTGATTCGTTTCGCGCACGTGGTTTCAATATCATATATAATACATCCATTTTGCTTTCAACAAGATTTTTTTTTATTGTGTAATTGTTCTTTTGTGTGACCGAAGCTGCATCTAATCAAATCATCTAAATAAACCAGTGTAATAGTGTTCCTTTTGTAAATGTTTTATAGCTTTAGATAATTAAATGACAAGCTGAGGTTAAGTTGTGAGTAGGCTTTCAATTAGTAGTAAATAATGTTTTTTATTACGTTTGGTACTAAGTAGGTACATACATGTTTTAGTATCTAACGGTACCTGTTGAAACACTTGAGAAATATCCAGTCTTCCATGAATTATTTTGATGGATCACACATTTATATGGATGAATCTGTCAGTATTAAAATACAAAGGTTTACATGTTACATTTTCTATATCACTTTTCTACTTTAAAAATATACATTGTGTATTTCTTGGCATTTCAACATAACACGGTTGTCTGAAAGAGATTGCCTTGTTGTAATAAGACCGCCAAATTGTACTTTTCTGTAGTAATAAGTATAATAATCAGTAAATTATTTCTGTGTACAATAAAGAAGATTTGTATTGTAATTTGTTGTAGGTATATAATGAAAACCCACAAATTTATTATAACCATTAAATTTTTGTACCAAAAACGGTTTACAATCCTTTTGTTATAGCTGCAAAACCCATCCAACTAAAGTTTATCGTACCTAGCAACAGACAAAACATATGCAATAATCGTAAGACTAAATCCGCCATTTTGTAAGCGGCAAGCGGGAAAACCTGAGACCTTGACAACCGGTTCCTCTCACCAAGCAAGCACGACGCCCGACAAACATTTAATGCTGTGTAGTGATTTTGACGATTAAATATCTCAGCCTTATTTATATTTTTAGCTCCAATCTCGTTTTCCTTAAGGGTGAACTGCATTCCAAGAACCTGGTGTTTGATGTTTAGACAATGTGTCTCGAAATGAAAGTAGTTTACTGTGTTTGATAGCCATAAGTTGAGAAATTTAACGCAACTCTAAACAAATATAATTCTAGAATAAAAACAACTAAGAATAAAACAATAAAAGAAGATTAATAAAGTAAACGTAACAAATTTTGAAGGACAATTCGAATAATACTCATTAACAATGCTACACAGGATTTTTCTGATAATGCAGTGACTTTTAACAACAATATCGTCAAAATTGTCCTTCATATCTTTAATAATCATCGAATGAACTTAGTTACATTTAAAATAACATTAAAATGTAATTTCATAACCATTCTCTTTTGCATCACGATCTAAATTTACTTGCGTGTAAAAATAAAAGTCCATTTAATTTGTTTTTAAGAACTGGTTGCTATGGTAAAAATGCTATACATGTTCCAGCTAAAGGAGATTATATAACTTTCTGATCTGTTTGCACTCAACAAGCTTTCGACACAGTCACGACTTCTTATGCATTTATCGGCAGGTGCCTTTAGACAGATTTTTTTAACCATAGTCTACTTAGCAACTTTAAAAATACTGTAACTGTCTTTTTTATATTTATTTCAAGCCTTTGCTTTTCAGCTAAATTAAAATATTATTGTAATTTCATCATATGAAAGTATACTGTAGGCTAGTGCGCATAAGTAATGTGATACTCCAGTTGAGCTAGGTTGACCAGAGAATTAGAAATAAAACATAAATTTTAGAAGATTATTATTTTTTTGAATTAAGTTATTGAAAATTTAAAAACCCCAAATTTTTCTAATTCGTTACATATCCTTACTTTTACCAAATCACTACTGTCGGAATCCGCAAAATGTAAATTATATTTGCTATAACTGACTCAATTTTATCTCCTTACAACCAGGCCCACGATTGTATGACCGCGTAACCGTTTCCTTTATCACTAAAGTAAGTAAAATTTTGAAAAATTTAAAACAATTGATTTCCTTTTTGTGTCTTTCTCGGTGTTTGACGGTTTAAAAGTAGCCCAAGATGATGTCTTTAGTTTTAAAGTTGGTAAGCCTACTGCCAAGATTAGGAAGTTTGAAATCATGAACGTGACGTGTACGAAATTAACTTTTTTTTTCTTTTTTTTTTAAACATAGCCAGACACTAAGATTTTAGATGTTTAGATACACAAATAATTTCACATGACCTGACACGTCACGTCAATATCAATCGTATCGTCCTAATATTTTATCTGCTTGATTAGAATTTTTTCGAAACGATCTAGTAATTCAAAGACTTTCCGCGCATTGTGCCTATATTAATTGGATATAGAAATCTAATTTGGATTAGAAAGAATCTTATATCTTGTCTAATGATCATTAGGTATTTCTGTGTGCTACATTAATTAAGTAATTGGTATCATTTGCCAGCTCACGATACTGTGGCACTATTTGGCATTATTATGTAATCAATAAGTACAAATAAAAAAAAAGTCCCCGATACAATTTTTTTTTGTACTTTTTTTATCAACACACCTTTAAAAAATTAAAAAATTGTGAGCTACGATGCCACAGGCACAGCAACACAGATATACACATTAAACTAGATATCACCCCTCTTTTTTCATCAAAAGTTAAAAATAGATTTAATTTTGTTGAAATTAATTTACTTAATTTTTTTTTTTAAATTAAATTACTTTTAAGACCAATTTTTAAAAATACTATTATTCTTTTCTGATAAGACGCCTTGTCGACTAGCGCCATATAAATTGTTTATAAGATGACTATTTTGTTATAGAACAACGTGGCTTCAATGTATTTGATAAGTAGTTTTTAACTCTATCAAATACATTGAAGCCACGTTGTTTTAATCAACACAAATAAATACTTAATTTATTATAATAATATCTGTACTTATTTAATAAAATACACATTTTCCGTATAAGGCAACAATGTTGTGAAAAACTTATCTAATCTTGTCATTCTGACGAACTTTGCTCCTTAGATAAAGTAGAGATAATCGAAATTTTGAAGAAACAAAAAAAATACGTATTTACACTTAGGCAGTCGTGATGGTCGCAATAGTAAATTGTTTATTTAATAAAAAATATTTATAAAAATAATTTAGTACACATAATTTGTTTATTAAATAAAAACATATTTGAAAAAGTAATTTGTTTAATCAATAACAATATTATTGTAAATATAATATATATTTATATTTTAAATAATAAAAAGAATTTTTTATTTAACCCAGAGTGATTTATGTTAAAAAATATATAAATTAATAAATATTAAGTTACTAAAGTTTACTTAGTTTTTTATTAAAATAATGGTGTCTATAAGGGATCTCTATGGGCGAGTAAATGCAAGGTTTGAAGGACCTTTCTTTTTGGCAGAGGACTATCAGGTATGTGCTTAGTTCCTTCTTTTCTTTTATTTTTCTTCTTTTACCTATTTAAGAGTAATTCAATTTTTTAGAAATTACGTTAGTTTGATAATACTTAATTATATTTAAAAAAAACTAAGAAGTTACAATTTTATTATTAAATTAATAAATCGGCCTGAAACTGTCCCACTGTAGGGCAAAAGCCTCCATATACAGAGAAGGATCAAGCATTAATCACCATGCTAATTCATTGCGAGTTTTAGTTCCAGATTTCCTCAGATGTTTTCCTCCACTGCTAGTCAGTGGGACTTAGGTAAGCTAAAAGACATATGACATTGAAAATATCACATGCCAGGTTCGAACCCACACCCACATATTTGCAAAGCGGGTCGGTAACCAATGCGCCACCACGTTACTTATTTTATTATTAACCTTTTTTTTTATTAGGTATTAAATTATTTTATTAGGTTTTAAAGTTTCTACAAAAAGCTTTCTACAACCACTTTTTAAATTAAAAATATTTTTCGAGGAAATAAATTAGTTATAATAATTCAACCATGAAATACGCGTATTACGATTCGTCACCCTAAATGAATTACTGTATTACAATTTGTTACCCTTTCATTTAACATTGACATGTCCATAATGACGCAGAATGAAGTCACTACTATCAACCACATTAACCTTCCTGAAGATATTTTTAAAGAAAGGCTAAATTAGATACTTTTTAAATTAAGTAAATATTAAATTAGGTAAATATTAAATTAAATAAATATTAAATTAGGTCCTTTTTAGCGCCAGTCTTCTAAAACAAGACCTTGTCCAACAATGACAAAATTGTGGCGTATAGGGCACATAAAAATGGGTACTAGGGTAAAATTATTATTTTTACGTTTTTTTTCTTGAGGACAGACGCCAGCACATCAAGCTACTACTGTCAAATTTCTTAAATAGATTTTCAACTTTCTTGCTAAAGCATTAGGTTCAAAGTTAATTGGGAAAATTTGACAGTTTCGGATAGCTTGATGTACTTGGCGTCTGTATGTCCTTACCTTACCTCCAGGTAAAAGGTAACAAATACAAGGTACAAGTTTGTCTGTTTCAGACGTTTGTTTATGACTTAGGTTTATGTGCCCTTAAAAAGTCAATTTAAAGTACACCTCAGACTAACCCGCTTAAACCCAGGCCATAAAAGTCTGCAACACAGTGTTTACATACAAATTATTGTATTGTAATATTGCACACGTCAAGCGTGGGCGCATTATGAATGGGTTTTGCTGTGACATAAAAAAAACATTGTGTTAGTCAGTCGGCATTCCCACTTACATAACTTCAGTTATAAATAGATTTGTAGATCAATATCGATGTCATTGTATGTAGGTGTGTCTTGAATGATTTATAAATTAAATGTTTAATATACTAACTACATTAAATTGGTACCCCCCAATCAACCATTTTAGTTGATGTGTAGGAATTGTTACCCTCGTGGTAAGAGTTCCTAAACAGCGACCATAACGGTTATAACACTCGCGACTCTAACACAACACAAATGTGGCAAATAAGCATCATCATCACCGTTAGCCTTTATTAGCCCACTGCTGAACATAGGCCTCTTCTAATGCGCGCCATTATTGAGGGATGGGGGATTAGGGAAAAGGAATTATCAAAAGGGGGGAGTTGGGCTTTCTGTTCACTTTATTGCCTTTACGTTATTTCACGTCTGATCTTCCGTGAGAGGGTGTTAACCGGTCGAATCCGGGTTACCCGGTACTCTCCCTCTGTAGGTAACTTCAATGCTTGAGAATCGTGACTCCTTAAATAATTCTTGGTGCGTTGGTTATACCATAATGATATTTATTGAATTTCCCATTAGGTTTTTACAAGAAACGTGGTTATTTACGTGGTAATAAGAAATAATTAGTGTTTATATTAAGTATTTCACCGATTCAAACAAACATTGGTATCAATTATAAAATAATTGTAAGTGTTTTATGTTTTTTTTTTATAATATATTATCGTTTTGATACGTAGGTAGCAAGCAGCACCCTCACAATTATCATTTTTTTCATTTTATGTAGCAATTTCTCACAGTGCCTTAATTCTAACCAGATTTTTCACATCGTAATGTGACATTGGCCTTTATTATTTTAACAATAGGGTTCATTTTGATGTTTTTGAATTTTAATAGCGGAATTTCACGGAGCATTCTAAGAGTATAAACTTAGATTTTCCTTTGCTAGTATTTGTGGACGATCGAAACTAAGATAATAGATGGGTTTGTCTATGTTGTGGTCATATACCCACAACCATTTTCCATTGACATATATTGGAATAACAAGTGCAGTGTTATATCGTTGATGTCTTTACTAGGTACTCAAGATTCGAATCATAAAGCCATAATAAAATCAGCTAATTAAACATTACGTACTAATAAACTCTATCGTTATTATTATTATTAATTAAATCATATAGTTCTTGAATATTTGAATTTAGAACGTGGGACAAGACTACGTTTATTGTCTCACGTGTTTTAAACTCTTGCGCGTCTGGCTCAATGTGTGTGTACGTTACGTACTATACAAGGTCTTTGTCTGTATTGAACTATTTATTACTGAATGAATGAATGAAGTGCGGAAGGCACGGACTTGTTATGACGTCAGACTCGATCACGACTCACGACTTAAAAACCATAGTTATACTACAAGGGTGGGTTAACCCTAATTCTACATAACAATCTTATGCAGATTACATTACATAACATATATATAACACTAAGTCCTGTCCGCGTCTGTCTATCTGTCTGTTTGCGATAAACTCAAAAACTACTGCACCGATTTTCATGTTGTTTTCGCCAATGGATAGTGGTTCTCGAGGAAGGTTTTAGTATATAATTTGTCAAGTTTTTGGATACATTGGTTAATAAATAAGCCTTATATAAGTATATATAATAATAAGGTTGCGGGAACGGGATCAAAATTGCAAGATTACTTTTGATCGTGATAATCGACATCCACCCGGGCAAAGCCGCGAGAATCGGCTAGTGCAGATTAAGACATTGTTTTTTCTTATTTTTTTTTAAACATATTAGTTTTTTGTAGATGTCTATAAAACTGGTTTATTTATTACCGTTTTCTGTAGTCTCCATATCTGTTAAGTGATAGAAAAACTCAATCAATTATGTTGTTTTGTAGTAGATGTTACCTCTTATCGCTAATTAGTGAACGCAGCGATAAAAATACACCTAGAAATATTTAAAAAAAACACGCAGTTGCAAGTTATCATGCATATTGTAACAGGTCTTTAAAGATAAGAATTAAAAGTAAATAAAACATACTAGGTCACAACCGACTCTGATAATATTTAAATATGTCCTAATATTACTTACAATCAATATTAAAACTAAACTGTCAACAAATAGATTTGTGGACGGAAAAATTTAAATGTCATCAAATATTTAAAATTAAATCAAGTTCAGGATATTAATAACAAAATATAACACAATGGAAACTAACAGAAAACAAATTACTTTTTAATATTGTGTTACATTTCAATTTTCACGAGCGTCATAGAAAAATAATTAAGAATTGTATGACGTTAGCTGTTCCGATGTGAGAAGTATTTTGTGATATTAGTTTAGCAGCGTACTTCCCGTAGTGACGTAGCCACTCATTGAGGCAAAGCCTTCGTGCGCGGGCGCAGAGCTCAGTGGCTGTGTGATCTATCCGCCGTACACACGCACTCATGTAACCTTAAAAATATATGCCGGGAGTGTTTATGTAATTGCACTTACATTACAATACATTACATTAAAACAGTTTAAGGAAAAAAAGTGGTGATTAATTTTCGAATTTGGAATTGGAAGTCGCCGGCCGGCATTATAACCTCAACGCAATGGATGCATCGCACGCGCAATCCTGTTCGGATATTTGACTGTGTGAGTGATTTTGTACATTCAGTGAGTGGGAGTGAAAGCCTGAGGAAGCAAGTGAGTGAGGCTTTTTGCACCTTTAAGCTTAAGGTACCACGTGGTCGGATTACTTGTGTACTTCGCGAAGGTCGTCGCTGTTATTGTTTGTACGTATTTTGAAGGGCAGTAAATAACATTTTACGTAGATTTTGTGAGCACACGTTGCTGTGAAACATCGGTATTGCGAAGCTATTTCGTTGAATAACGGAATCTAAACAAAAAGTCATGTCAAGGAACTAAAAGCCGGTTGTATTATGTATATGTTACACGGATATCTATGTATATCTGTTTGTCTATTGTATCAGCTATACTGTATGTACTTGTTAATAGGTTAATTCGAATAATAACGGGTTCTTTTATTAAACGCTGGCTATTAAACGCAGCTTCAAAACTAATTAACGTTTAAAACTAGTTATATTGTTATTATATTTTATAGTTATAGCATCTCTATAACAGAGCCTTCAACGCATTCTCAATATTGATAATTATAATCAGTGAACACGACTCTTAGAGCCACGATAATCATTTTGGCAAAGTAAAAGTATCAATATATTTGTTATTGTAGTTCAAACCTTATACAATTGCGAGTAAGATTCAAAATGCAGCAATCAAATCTTAATTACCTTAATACATCCTATTTCTAATAAAATTCTATGACGACGATAAATTTAACAGTTTGACATCCGTTTAATTGACGAAAAACCTTTTGGAAATACCGGGTTTAGTGTCTAGATTTCAAACTAGAATAAAAAAAAATAAAGCTGTGTATAATTATACTAGATCTACATGTTTTATGTTCTACAAAGTATAAAAAATATATTGTTCGACTCTTAGGTTCCGTATATGGCGAAGTAGAGATATTTATGCAAATTTCAAAGCGAAGTTACAGTTGTTCTATGTCTATTCTGTATTCTAACTTAATGATTGCATGAGATTGTACAACTTTACTTTTCAATCAAGCTATTACGTCACTACGTGTATAGAAATGATATTCCAGCTTTCGTAGAACTGCTACGAATTTCGTAGCAGATGCTGTCATTACTCCTTAAGGATGTTTAAAATTGTAGATCTAATTTCATCTACGAATTTAACTAATGCTACGAAACTTGTAGCATTAGTTTGATCCAGTACGAGAAGTTTACTACATTTTTGGTACGACGTCATACACGTGTCTGTCTCTCTCTTTTTGGAGTGTAAAAGCAAGATGGATATATTTCATCTCACTAAACTGATACTAGGGGTTCATAGCTAGTGATTGAGTTTACTTATGGCATTCTTTATTCGTTCTTTAAGCACCGTTATAAGCTCAACAATAGGTCTTCTCTACTCCTTGATGAACTCACTTTGAAAAAGGTCAGTTACCTTGTGTTGATAGCTTACAAAAACAAATAGCTTACAATGTCGTGATGGCGCATTGGTTACGGACCTGCTTTGCACGTGGGTGTTCGAACCTAGCATGTACCAATGTGACTTTTTTTATGTCATACCTATATATTATGTGACTTTTTCAATGTCATACGTGTCTTCTTAATTAATCTAAGACATCACTAACTAACGGCGAAGAAAAACATCGTGAGGAAACCTAGAGTTTATTAGCCTAAAATCGTTAATGGATGAGCTAGCGTGGTGATTAGTGCTCGATCTCTGTATGAATTTAGTGGGGCAGTTACAGGCTGTTCTATTAGCCCTTTATTTACAAAAAATTATACTTAAGAGAGAGAGAACCTCCTCCTTTTTTGAAGTCAGTTCAAAACGACATTGTTGAAAGGCAGGCGCCATTTTCTTCTGGCTTACAGAAATTAATCAATCCATTTATCACCTAACTCAATAGACCAGTTAATTTTACCATTTTCTTTTACAATAGTCCTGCACTCGCTGGAAACAATCTAGGACTGCATTCCTATAGTGCAGCGTATATATTGTATAGGGAGTTTACAGCGGGTGCCCCATCCCATTTTAGATTTAAGTTCTCAAAGTGGCTTCTGCGTTTTGGACCTGTGTCCCAATGCAAGCCCTTCAAAGGCAAAAAAAGTTCAATAATTATAATAATAATCAGCCATTTCGCAAAAGGAATCAAAGGGCAAATGTTTCTCATCCTTTTATTGACATGTTATTGATAAACTGTATTGTAAAATTAGTAGGTCATCGTTCGCAACTACATAATTAATTAGTCATTTGAACTTTGTTTCAATGGTAAACAAGCAATTTATTGTTCAATTAACATCTATAAAATTGATCTTCCCATACAAATAGCATTGTTTTTGGTTGCGCGAATTGTATGGGGAGGATAGTTTTCCACTTCTTCCTTTTTTTCTTTCTCCGGAGATTTTCCACTTAAATTTAAAATTGAAATGAGCCTAAGAATTTAAAGTAATCATCACTTTAAATTAAGTTTAAGTAAGTTAAAGCAGTAATGTCAAGTTAGGTAGTTAGGTTCGAAACTCTAGCACGTATTAGAATTAAATCGAAAATTTTAGACTTTTCGTTTGACCTATTTGAGAGGAACAATATTCCTAAATACATAGCTTGTATCTGGATGAAGCCAGAAACATTTATTATTTTTATATGTATTTAAGTTATTTAAACAACATTTAAATGGAAATAGTTCACCTGAATTGCTACAAATATTTATAAAATAAAATATACAAATATTTTGCGTAAATTATGCTATCTATTTCTGAAAACCACATCAAAAGCCTTTTAGTTTTGTGAATGTAAAAATGTTTTTTTATATCAAAAAATATAATATTTATTGAAAAGTACCTAAATATAAGTGTATTATAATTATTTACATTCTAAATCTACTTACTATAAATACACTAACCGTAATAAATAAAAATAAAAAAAAGTTAAGGAATGATTAATGATTTTTCTGAAACTGCACTTGTAAACAATAGCTATTTTTTTTACAACAAATGCTATAAGGGGAGTTTACACAAAATGGAAGAACTCTAACTATAATTCAAAGTAATGGGCAGTTTAAATTTATCTACCACCGTAATCTCGACGAGTGTGGTGTTGTTATTACAATATTATACTAACTTGTTTTTTTAACTCCTAATGTGACAGCCAGGTTCGTGATTCTAAATTTGACTGGATTTTATATTTTTAAACTAAGTTGTGCCGTGAGAAGCTTCTGCAAAAAAGTAATTTAGTCAACACAAATTGAGTAATGTAGTGCTCTTTCTCTCCTAACAAGGTCCATAATTGATACAATATTGTACTATCGAGAACAAAACCGGTGCACCACTCTTAAGGTTAGAATCGCTTGCACCTGGCGTCCGCCGTAGCACTAGCCCCGCCCCTACAAACGTAGCATCGTTCAAAGCATTTTGACCGCAAAGTGGTGCACCGTTCGTGTCCACAATAGTACTATAACCATAAGCACCAACTTTAATAAATATTAATTTGTCTTTACTTTCACGGTTTAGCTTTGGGATAGCCCTTGTTTGTTTTCTTGTTGTTGTTTGTTTCTAACTCAAACAGAGTCCAAAGAGTGTGTATTGTTGAAATCCACAAACTTATAATGAGACAGGCTACTAAAACACGAAAAAAGAAGAAAAATAAAACGAAATTTTATCAGTGCACAGATAATATATAACTATATATTTTATGAATAAAAAAAAATAAGTATTAGTAAAAAACATTAACACGATATACAATGTTTATAAACATGACGAGTTATTCTGAGACTAATAGTACGTTTTGATATAAAACAAGTAAGATAATAAGTAGAAAGATACGTTTATTTTAGAAGAAGTCTGTTTCTTTTATATTTTGGGCTAGCAACACCGTGTTAAATTAAATCACGTGAAATCTAAAAACGCTTTCGTTTAAGAAAATGTATTAATTTTCTTTAGTTTTAAATACATTGCAACGATGAAATTTTAAACAGTACGTAACACGGGGAAAACAAATGGTGTAAACTATTTTTTTTTGCCAGAAAAGACTAATTGTTGACTAGTGATGGGAAAAATTTCCCACCACAGACTCCAAAGAAAACTAAACTTTATAACAGTAGTTTGAAAGTTGAATTCACAAAAGCCAAAACAACACAAGGTTTAGGTTAGCTTCAGTATTTACTAAAGCTAACCTAACATTTTTCAGCTACGTAATTTTATAACCAGACAATGTCACCTTATTTATTCGGAGTGGTTAAACTTATTTGCCATTTAGACTTATTTATAACTATTTGTATGCATTACAAGAGTATTTTTTATATTAAAACGGTTGAGCAAACTTTGGTGGGCTCGCAAAACCCCAAGGTCTGTGTGAACTGTATCAGTCTACGGTCACGCTCACCGTCGAAGCTAACAATGTATTGACGTCAATTAAATTGCTGGCCATTTTTTTTGAAAACGGAATACTTCCTATAGTTTTAAAAGAGGTTAGTATTATTATTTTGTGATGACCAGTTCGATTAATGAATGAATGAGTTTTTAATGAATGACTCTACTACTTTTTTTTTAATCTAATGTTTTTTTTCATCGTAATGTTTATAAATTATTAAATTAATTTTAGTAATATTAAAGGTTTTAAACTTCGTTTTAGATTTAATAAGAAACAAAAGTTTTATTTTCATTTTTCCCTCTAAAAAGCGGTTTTTAAATCATTAGACATTGAGACATTTTGCAAATCGGAACATTTAAGAAAAGGAGCTTGTCGGATTTATTTTGTTCACCAAACATTTTGCGAATGAGATGTTCTGGACTTAGCCTGCCTAAAAAAATTATATGTAAGTATTTAAATAATGAAAAATGTTTTTTTTAATGTAAATAAATGTAATTTTACCATTAATTAACTATGTAGAGTCAATAATAATAAGTTTTATTCTCCAATTATAATAGTTTTTTTTTGTATCAGTTTAGTAGGTATTTATATTGTAAGATTACGAATACGGTCATTGGCTTATTGGGATATCAGTGCCTTGCCTAACCTCTGAATAACATGTGCATAGCAACAGAATTATTATATGCTTAGTTTAATAGCAGATTGCCGTCCTTTCGGACAAGAGAGTAGAGGAATACAGAGTGCAGCGTTTGCGCACTGCACAATTGTGCATGATAATATCTCATTCGTAGATGGCAAATCTCCATTATAATTGGTCTTTATGACCTAAATTCGTTCTAGGGATCGAACCTGCGACTCTTGGAAAAAGCCAAGCGTTTAGCTAACCCTCCAATCGTGACATCAAGATATTTCTATGACACTCATGAGTAATAGGAAAATATTTCTCTACTAACTACTACTAAAGTCATAATCATAATGAATGATTATAGTTTATACTAGAAATATTTAAAGGTCATTATGACAAATACGATTTGTAATTTATGTAAGCCATGTAAAAACTGTAAATTCCCATACACGTAAGTATTTTACTTAGAATTCGATGTGTTATACCTGTTAGTGGTTATAAGATATATCTAAGTATAGATCACAGTTGCTACAATAATGTCGGATATCCGGATATTAGTGGGATATATCTTTGATTCATTGCAATGATTTGCAGTTATGCTTTTTTTTGTAGTAAACTGATTATAATTAGGATTAACTCGGTGTTAATCATTATTGTTAGGTGGTTATTTATTTGGTTTATCTTTTTAAGTTAAGTTACGAATAGGTATTTTTAATCTCCAGTGGAAAAAGAGGGGGTTTTATATTAAGTTTAACGTCTCTATCTGTGTGGTTCTGACGTCGTACCTGTACCAAACTGATGAATCAATTTTCATTTTTTTTTATTTGAAAGGTGATATTAGCTTAAAAAAAAAATTTCTTTTTATTTTATTTTTTTATACCTACTAATTTTTGTATACAGACTAGTAGTAGTAGTAGATAGTTTTGTTTAGTTTTGTATTTTGTGTACCTATTTTAAAATTTATATTTGTTAATATAAAAGATTTTGTGTGTTTTTGTATGTGTATGTCTATGGATGAATCAAGATGCATTCTTAGTTTGTATCCCTTATTTAAGTCTAGGTTATTTTTTATCCCAAAAAACCCGTTGAAAAGTCACAGGCAGAAACTACACACACCGGCAGATTTAGCGGAACATAAAAAAAAGATGGCTTTTTTAGAAAAATTATAGGTATTTCGACTAGTAGTTCTGTTATTTGAATGATTAGGCGTTATTTCATTCAAAATTAAGAAGATTTTTGTCAGCTGTTAACCTTCTAACATAAATCAGACCCTCATAAGCATTTGTTTCAATTTAAGCTTTTGAGTGTTTTTGAGAAGAATGTTGATTTAATCAGTCAATGGTGGCCCTAGCTCATTTTGTTTGTTTTGTTTAGAGAGTTTATATTGTATTGCATACAGAATGAGTGATTTGCCGGGACCTGATGTCACCAGGGCTGTATCAGGGATTGAGGAAGGTCACACCTACCGTTCAGTCATTCGAACTTCGGTAGTATCAGTATCCGTGATCCACCGTAATGTTTATCGATACAGACAGACAGGGTCTTACGTGCGCAGGCGAGGCCAAGGCAGAAATCGTGCAACCAGTGCCGTAGACGACTGTTTTGTAAGGGTGCAAACTTTGAGAAATCGTCGACGAACTGCTATTCAGGCCCAAAATCTTTTAGAAGAAGTGTGTAACGTACGTGTTAGTGAACGAACAGTGAGGAGAAGGTTAAATGAAGTTGGTTTGAAGTCAAACGTGCCAGCAAAAGCACCTAAACTTGAGGTAATCCATCGAATAGCAAGAGTAGCGTTCGCTCGTTTTCATCAAATTTGGTCCAATGAGTAGAGTCGAGTTTTATTCTCTGACGAAAGCCGTTTCTGTGTTCATTTCATCGACGGAAAGGAGAAGATGTGGACATCTGAGATGTCTACATCTTCTCCTTTCCGTCCGTCCTTTCTTTCCGAGAATAAAACTCGACTCTACTCATTGGACCAAATTTGATGAAAACGAGCGAACGCTAATCTTGCTATTCGATGGCTCACCTCAAGTTTAGGTGCTCTTGCTGGCACGTTTGACTTCAAACCAACTTCATTTAACCTTCTCCTCACTGTTCGTTCACTAACACGTACGTTACGCACTTCTTCTAAAAGATTTTGGGCCTGAATAGCAGTTCGTCGACGATTTCTCAAAGTTTGCACCCTTACAAAACAGTCGTCTACGGCACTGGTTGCACGATTTCTGCCTTGGCCTCGCCTGCGCACGTAAGACCCTGTCTGTCTGTATCGATAAACATTACGGTGGATCACGGATACTGATACTACCGAAGTTCGAATGACTGAACGGTAGGTGTGACCTTCCTCAATCCCTGATACAGCCCTGGTGACATCAGGTCCCGGCAAATCACTCATTCTGTATGCAATACAATATAAACTCTCTAAACAAAACAAACAAAATGAGCTAGGGCTACCATTGACTGATTAAATCAACATTCTTCTCAAAAACACTCAAAAGCTTAAATTGAAACAAATGCTTATGAGGGTCTGATTTATGTTAGAAGGTTAACAGCTGATAAAAATCTTCTTAATTTTGAATGAAATAACGCCTAATTATTCAAATTTCAGAAATACTAGTCAAAATACCTATATTTTTTCTAAAAAAGCCATCTTTTTTTTATGTTCCGCTAAATCTGCCGGTGTGTGTAGTAGTTTGATAAATGACAGCAAATAGTACACACGGTAACATTATCAAGCTACAAATTTCCAGTATGAACTGACCTCACATTGTATAGGCTTTTCGTACAACAAGAGGTCAGCTTATACTGGAAATTTATAGCTTGATATTATACCTTGTGTATTATTCTAATTTCAAATTTAATAATTATTAAAAATCCTTTGATAACGTTTACAACTATTATTTATTATGTGAGTGTATCAACGTATATCATTATCATTATATCACTATTATTATCAACATAGGTATTATTTCTTTGTTTGATATCATTTATCATTTCTAGCGATTCCAATTGATTGATTACGTTTTTTTTTGACGCAATACAAAATAATGATAGAACAATTATAACGTTAACCCTTTCACTGGTACCTACGTAAGAATCACGCATTAACATATTTATTTTATTTATACATTTATGTAAAAACAGCTTTCATGAACCAATTACAGAATAGAAATGGAAATAAGAAAAGAACATCAATATTAACGTAACAAAAGAAAACAAAAACATTGCAAATGAAAAATTAAAAATACCTAAATAATAGATAAAATTAAAGTTTAAAATTCATTTTCCATTCAACTTGACTACAAAGAGCAGTGCGGTTTATTTAAGGAGATGAATTTTCAATTATTTAAAATATATAAATAAAATTTTTAAGTACCTAATTTTATAAATTATGATGATTTAAATCTCATTACAATTAAAACGGAAAGTTTTTGTTTCATTTTTGATTGGTTATCGTTTTTAATGTTACCTACTCCATAATTTATTCAAATTCAAAATAGTTTTTGTAATTACTATTGTGTCCACCATTTTTTTTTAAATATTTTTTGTCACCACGCGACTCGTACGCAGACGTATCGGAATTCAAATTATCGAATTCTTTTATACAAACAAGAAAAACAAACACGCATGCTAGCAAATTCGCAAAGGTCACATTCTTTACATTCGCGTCATACCATAAATATTTTCGATATAGTATTTGTCATTATTATAATGAGGCGATTCGAATTATATAATCCGCAGACACTTCCGCGTGCGAATATAGTAGCAATTTTTTCAAAGTAGAAGCAAAAGATTTGTAATCTTTAAAGGTGCGTGAAAAAATACAATATAATAAATAAATAAATAAATTAGCCTGTAATTGTCCCAATGTAGGGCAAAGGCCTCTTCTCATACAGAGAAGGATTGAGTATTAATCACCACGCTAGCTCACTGCGGGTTGGCGATTTCAGACAATTAAAGTCCAGGTTTCCTTACGATGTTTTCCTTCACCGTTAGTCAGTGTTGTCTTAGATTAACTAAGAAAGTACATATGACATTGAAAAAGTCACATTGGTACATGCCAGGTTCGAACTCACACCCACGCGCTTGCAAAGCGGGTCCGTAACCAATGCGCCACCACGACACTACTACTACTAAATATACCTATTAGTTATGAAAAATCGCAAAAAACAAGACACAGCAAAATATTCAGTTTGATCGGAATAAGTTTTCAAACATAAAAATTGTTTAAACAAAAATTAAGTAGACGCAATTTTTATGTATGAATACTTGTGAATTGTCTGTCTATTTATTTCGGGTAATCTTTTAAATGGGTAGACCAATTTTGACTGGATATAGGTATTTTAAAATCTCATTAATCAAAATCATCGACTCAAGAGTTGACTCAATACATAGTTCCTAATTTAAATATCAAAAACTGGTCTAACGATGAGTTTTATAAATAGCAATGATGATGATAGATTATGATTTCGATTAATTACAATATTAATAAACAAGCATTAGGCTCAAGCTACCATACATTACCATCCAGGATAAACTGACCTCGCAATGTATATAGGTTCTTCGTACAACAAGGTGTCAGCTTATACTGAAAATGTATAGTTGATGTGGTGTACGCATGTGTACGTGTACACTTAAACTTTAAATTTTTTATCATCTGTTTTCCCTAATTGTAGATAATAAATAAGTTAACCAGAGCCAAAGAGCTAGTTGTAAATATCAAAACAATTAAATAATAATTCCTAATCACATAAGATACAGTGACATCATCGGCCATCTTGCACTACACTATAAAATGTTATGATGAGTATCACAATATATCATAGTACTTATTATACATTAATGAATCGTGATAAAGGTTTTTTTTCGTTTTTATTCTACACTTGCTAGATTTAAAGAAAAGTAGCCTAGGCCACTTTCCAGCCCTTTTGAGCCATGGTTTTTTGCATAAAGATAGTATTTTTGTACAAAAAGTCATGTTAATCCGTTGCTGTGTAAAAGACGGACCAACCGACAAACACTTTCGTATTCATTATATTTGTGATATTATTATGATTATATTATTAATATTTATAAACATTTATGCATGTGATGCAAACACAAAAGTTCCAAATGTTAAATCAATTGGGAGCAGGATTTGATCCCGTGACCTACTGGGTAAAAAAGACCCCAACTGCTCTACCAACTGAGCCATTCGCAAAATCGCAACGTTGCCCGTGCCATCCAAATTCACAATTTTCTCATGGCATTAGTTGACTTTCTTGTTTTATACTGCAGTTAAACAATTATTGTGTGCCCTACAAGTTATAACCAATACAATTTCTCAGTATTTTTATACTCAATTAGGAAGAAAAAATCCTAGGTATCATATTATACTACATCTACATAGAAGTATAATCAGCCAATCAAAATAGAGCAACATCAATTACTTACGAGCATGGCGACGTGGGAAATATGTTAATATACCAGCAATTGTTTGAAACGTAAAAAAGTAGAAAAATAAAATGTTGTTCCATTATCCCGATAGACCGGTTCGGTACAAGAGATTTTACGCGAAGGAAATGAGTTACGGCGCAGGCGCAGTTGTGAGCTGAGTGCGAGAAAGATGGGCTTGTCATTACTTAGAGTAAGTTTTTAATATCACACATTTTAATATTCACGAAATTTGCTGAATTTGGAAGCTGTGCTGACCTAATGAAATGACCGTTGACTTGCAAGAGGTTTCAAATTCAAACCTAAGGCACGCATCACATGACTTTTGAGAAGTTATGTTCGTATTATAAATTAATTATCACCTACACCGTGCCTCGGATAGCACGTTAAGCCATTGTTCTGAAGAACAACAATGAAGATCTTTCAGTGTTCAGTGGATGTAGTCAATACCTTCATAAAATCCTGACAACCGATCTAACTTTAGAATATTTTATAGTATCTCTGGATTGCGGGGGTTAGATAGGCAGTCGCTCCGTAATAAAACTGATATTCAGCAACATTTGGTTGATTAGAGGCCGACCACAATAAAGTTTGGAAATAAAACACCATCAGTCAATATTTTTTAGATAGGCCAAAGGCGCAGGACCAATCGATGTTAAAAATTATTTGTTATCGAATTTAATTCATTATTATTTATCAATATTCATCGTCAAGCCTCAGTGAGTTAGCGTGGTGATTAATTCTCAATCTTTCTCTATATGAGAAGAACCCTTTGCACTGCAGTGGGACAGTTACAGGCTGATTTATTATTTATTATTATTCATTGTGTGCGTGAGCTAATAACCCATTAATCTCTTGATATCAATTCTCGGAACTAACTTGAGATGATAAGCCGATTCAAGTTTTTTACTTAAATCAAAGTTGTTACTATACAGCTATAAAACTTCATATAAAAATGTTTTTCCCGCAAACCAGCAAACTTGAAATATTTTGATAACTCCATAACACAGTTTTTAGCAAACAATTTACATAAAAACAAGATATTTGCATATTTTTTTATACACTACTATTTCTAATAAAATTAACACTTCGTGAGAGAATAATAATGTACCTTTAAAGTAAGTTTTCGTTTACGTAGTGCTATTAAGTAATCCTATTTACTTATTATCGTTGGGCCTATTATTTGTGACAAGAACCTCTGTTTAGTCACTACTAAATATAAAGTTCTTTGATGCAGTCATTAGATAAATAAACAGCTATATGTTTAGGCATCTGGCTATCGGCGGGACTCCGCGCGACTGTCATGACGTAGTGTATAATGACCTAAGTCCTGGGATATGTTACGTGATAGAGTCGATTGCCTAGCAACCAATATCTTCGCTTTAAAAAACAATAGGCAACACTTCAGTACAAAGATTCCTAATTTGAGTAGGTAACACTTTGGTTATCTGACAATGCTGTGGGCTACATTATTATCTAGATTTAATTAACTCAAGCTGTTTGTTGTTCCTTCAATAATAAAACAAAAATAAAATAAAACACACGAGCCAAAGACAAGCGAAAAATCAACATCAGTAGAACAGTAGAATTGTGATGACGATTGTACCAGAAAATAACTAATACCTACTAGCTATTAAGAAACACGTGTGAGTTGTAAGAAATAACATTATTGTGACAAAAAAACAACTTCATTTGTAACTAATAAAACTAAGATAATTCGATCGATACTAAATTTTCTTCTCGTTTGCCCACAGATGCCACAAACGGTACCACGGTCCGGGTGCAGCCCGCCATCAGCATCTCAAGGCGAGAGAGCGGTCCCCGGCTCCCCCGCTGATCTTCAACATCTTTTGCGCCTACTCGGTGCTGCATCCCCTCCAGAATCCATGCTGCATTCCCCTCCAAACCCACACAACAAACCACCCCCTCCATACCCCGAAGATAATACAAATAACAACAACTTCTTAGAACGCCTATACGACTTTGAGGGTTACCCTACACCCTCTCCTTCTTCAGACGAGGGCTCAATCCCAACCGTGGCACTGCAGCCCGCATCTCCCTACAACTCCCTTCAGTACAATTCTCCACAAGTGTACATCAAAGAAGAGCCTAACAGACTCACCGTGCCAGGCTTTGCGTCCCCTTACCCCTTATCCCCATCAGGATCCTGCGTGTCCTACGGCAGTTACAACCAATACTCGTCTCCAGTTCCACAACACGAAGAATACATAGATATAGAGGAACTCTTAAAAGAAAACCAGATACTTCAAGACAGTGTCCAGCACGGTTACATCACACCTAAATTAGAAGTTGAAGAGCCAAGAGATCATATTCTGCTCAGATCAGCATTGGAGGACACATCTTTCCAAAAAAGATTAAATCTGAGACCAATTCCTTTGGAGCTAGGAAGTGTAAAGATGGAGGAGAGTAGTGGAGGTGACGAGGCTCTTGTCACGCAAGACATCGACGTTGTGCTTACCATGGCCATCGAACAGACCAAGAGAGACGTAGACAATACATGCACAGTACTTGGAATCTCACCTGGTAAGTCAAAAACGTCGATACAATTACTTATATTACTTTTATTGGGAGATGTATTACGTGCGACTTATGTGATACTTATGCACAATCATGTATGATTTACAATGGCATGTCATGGGAATGTTGTACTCATACGACTTACATGATTGCTATTAGTATCGTAATTAACAGTGACGTCACTGAGACGTCGAGTTGGTAAAAAAAATATTTCCACGTACAGAATATGTTGGCTACTGGTGAGTATAACGCTATTATAAACAATAATGATTTCTGAGAAGTCTGCCGGCGATTACGTAAGCTGTTTATGTTAGCCCAGCTATGATCTCCTCGTATACTAGTGACGTCTTCACTATACACACTTGTATATGCAAAATTGAACTTGCGTATCTAGGGTCACAGTTTCTTAGAAAATGCTAATGCCTATAATTAGTAAGTCATTGATTACAAATAAGGCGTAAGTAATGAGATTACTGTAGAAATGGCTCGAAGTTACTGAAAATGTGCATTTAAGATCGCTGTAGCTGGAGCATTTAACGCAAATTACTCTTTATCAGCGTAAGTAGTGAATCGGTGGGTGATTTTATGTTCGTTTACAGATCCAATGTTATGGAGTAGCGGGGACGTAAAGGCGTGGGTGATGTTCACATTGCAACATTACAATCTGCCAATGGTACCTATGGAAAACTTCGCTATGGACGGCGCAGCATTAGTAGCACTCACAGAAGAAGAGTTCAATCAAAGAGCACAACAGGTACGGAGTACTTCAATAATATTGATACTTGTTGATAATTGTATTGATAATCGTATAACCCTGGGACAGATTGAGGGCGTTCGTCAGACCAAAGTCTAAACTGATTCACATACTACTGATAATAGACTGTTTACTTTAATAGTATTAATTAAATCGTTCCTATAGGAGAAAATATCTACAATATTTGTTATTTCACAGTTATCACATACATTCTTCTAGCCACGTGTCACTTGAGGTCAAGAGATATAGAGTTATCACTAGTTAACGTCGATGAAGGGGCTTGGGCATATTTGTTATGTGTTTCATTATTCATTTTATTACGAAGTCACTTTGCTTCACAAATTCAATTGAAACGATGAAGCCACTTGCGACATATCCAATCCCCATTACCTAAAACTCAAATAATATTTGATAAAATAATGGCATATTATAAGTGTCCCAGTACACTTCTGTCTTTGGTATAATAATTAATAGATTATTGTCAAATATGTATAATGGTCTTGTTTATAATCACGAAAGCGGCATGTGTTTGACTATGAACCCACGTGAGCTTATCTGCTTAGCTTAAGAGCTTATCATGGAGTTTCATGCCAGATTCTTCTCCATGAAGGGTAGGTGGCAGAGAGGCACTTATACAAC
This sequence comes from Protodeltote pygarga, assembly GCA_936450705.2. Classification (NCBI taxonomy): domain Eukaryota; kingdom Metazoa; phylum Arthropoda; class Insecta; order Lepidoptera; family Noctuidae; genus Protodeltote; species Protodeltote pygarga. The sequence continues at coordinate 13,777,309 of OW388254.2, forward strand.
AAACAATATAAGAATTATGTCTATTCATAAGTGCGTAATGGTCTAGACGAATAAAAATATTTTGATTGATTTTGACATATAGATTTTTCATTGGATTCATTTTTTTTGTAAATGTACATACCTATCTATAATTCCATGTCCAGCAGTACATTCGTAAGCACTTAAAAAAAAGTAAGTTAAATCATCGATTGCTACTTAATTTTTTTCATGAATGCTTACATCATTTCTGGTTTTACATAACTTTTGCACATGGTAGTCATAATGTAAATAATAAATTATTTTCGTAGATGATTTTGATTCTAAATCTAGACATACGGCAATGTGTCAGCCAAATTCACATCTTACTAACTGAACTAGCTTTGGCTGTACCAAAAGACGTAATAATTATCAGGACGCCATATGCCTGCAGTGAGCCGACAAAAAAAATTACAATAGACAAATCAAAGTTTTAAATGAAACAGGTCATGTCAATGAAAATAAATTGTATCAAGTTAATTGCTTAAAAAATAAAATAGGTAAGTTACTTAATCACTGGGATGCTTTGAACGAAAAAAATGTGATCGAACACGAAACTTTATCATCAAATCAGCGTTCAATAAATCATCGACGTTTTTGTTCAATTACTAAACAATGTTGAAACTTTATTGTAGATAGTGTTATCTGTACTCCAGAGACAACGATAAGGACACAATGTTTTAATAATAATGATGCAATCGATTTTGTATGGCCTCGAATCAAATACCTACGTCAATTTTGATTTTTTTATCTTAATTTTGCATTTATTATATAGGTACTACTTATAAGTAAGAAGCTGCAAAGAAATATGACAAAAGACGGTTGATAAGAGATGAAAAGAGAAAGCTTATTAATGAAATAACAATTATTATGGGTTAACAAACATTCATGTCAATGTTAACTGAAATTGGTTCTCGCTAAAAGGAAAAAAGTGAAATAAACAAAACTGATGCAACATGTGCAACGTGTAGGTCAGTGTTCCGTTTCCTCAACCATTGCGAAGAGTTCAACACTAATTGTATTTACGTAATTTACAAGGACGACGAAAGTAAGGAAATCCGTTACTGCCGACCCATCTTATGTAACGTTATTCAAGTCTAGTTTAATTTCATGATTCGGCCTTACTGTAGTTACGTCATCATTTTTCAATTTAGTTATGTTAATATTGCCAAATTGAAATATTCTATCACCAAAATAGCCAACGTCACTCAAAAAGTTGTTACGCTAATGTACCGGAAATATCTGTTACAATGTTCTCTGTTACTGAAATATGTAGACCACCTATGGGTAAAAATAACAACCCAATAGGAGATGGGCCATTGAGTTATGGTGAAAGACATCGCGGTAGACCTTGATGGATACAGTAGAATGATCTAGATGCTTTTTAAAAAGACTAGGCCTGCGTTGCACTTGACAGAAAAATGCAAGAAAAGTGGGGAGGCCTTTGCCTAGCAGTGGGACACTTTAGGCTAATAATTATAATAATGAAATTGCAAACATGATAATATAAGACAGTAAATTTTAGATGGCAGCAGATAATATCTGATTTAGTTATATTAACAAAGGTGACTTTAAAAACTTTATGTAGGTAATAAAAAGCTGATAACAAAAAAATAGGCCATTAAAAATATACTACGTCAATAAAACAAAACTCTATTGGAAAATCACATTAATAATGGTTTTATTTGGTTATATTATCAAGTGTCATTAATATAATCTTATGCATTGTCATATATTTTCCTATGACGTCAGAAGGGAAAATCGAATTGATCACGTATGAGGTTTCAATTTATTATTTATACGTAATATAACGTGTGCATGTTAATTGATCTCGATGATGAACTAATAACTTATAATTTTACGCACTGCGATAATTTAAAAAATCATTCGAATTATAGTAATTACGTAAGTACTTTGACTTTAGAGAGATCTAAACCCAGCAGAAAAACGTGGTAGGCTAAGGATATAATTATTTATCGATAAGTTTTAAAGAAGTTTTTGAATGTAGATTTAGTGACAAGAGGGGAATTAGAAAATATTGTGACATTTAATGAAAATGTACCTGAAACATGTCTTTATCAAGATAAATTAAGCCACTAACCACCAATCCAATAGCAAACAGAAGATAAAATATAGTTAAAAAGTAGAAAAAACTATGTAGCATCGTATCGAGCACGCCAGTTCCAATGGGCAGGTATCTTTGTTATCGCACGCGCCGACGAGCCGACTTTCTCTAAGCGATGAAAGTCACAGCACCCTGAGACCCGTCTGCATACAAATTGCATCTGGTTTTCTGTGTGGGAAGATACTAGTATTCAATTATTACAGATATAGAGATAAGGGTGCAAGTTGAAACAAAAACATCGTAAATATAAGCTTTAAGAGAACATAATACTGACGCTAAGCTTCTTGTTCTAAGTAATAGAAAAGAAAGTAAGAAAAATACATTTAAAATGTGATTTTTATGTAGATAAAAGCAACCAACACTTAAATAATCTAATCAAAAAATGTAAACTCCCAGGAATACTAAAATGCTTGATACTACTGCTACATATAAACACAGCATTAACTTTGAACTAAAAAATTTAAACATAAACACACTAATCCAAATTTTCTAACCAACCGCAATCGTATAAATATTTACTACACTAATACCATAGTCTAAACATCATATAGTCAGTCGACGCGTTTGATGTTTTCGGAAATGCCGACAACGTCTAGACATTCGTCGCGACGTAAAAAGTGTTAGGGTTGACACAGGACTAAAAACAAAAATATGTTTTTATAGTGTTTTTTTTTGTAAGTATGTATATATATATATATATATAGTCCTCTTCACCGTATCCGGTGACAGCGACCCAAGCTATTTCTTAGTTTCGAGCATTATTAATTGGAAAACGTGGCCGCCATTTTGAAATTTTTATTTACTGGGCCGATTGCTTTCAAAATCGATATCTGAGAGTCCGCATGGTCTCCAAGTATAAAGCCGTTGTCAGAATTGAAAAAGGTGGCCGCCATTTTGAACTTTTTATTTACTCGACCGATTGCTTTCAAAATCGATATCTGAGAGTCCGCATGGTCTCCAAGTACAAAGCCACCCCTGAAAACCTAGAAAACGATACCCATATTGATTTTTACTCAAAATTAGCGTTCGCCATCTTGGATCTCAAAATTAATGTCATATTCGTTATCACCGCCCCCGAAAACCTAGAAAACGATACCCATATTGATTTTTACTAAAAACTTGCGTCCGCCATCTTGGATCTCAAAATTAATGTCATATTCGTTATCACCACCCCCGAAAACCTAGAAAACGATACCCATATTGATTTTTACTATAAACTCGCGTCCGCCATCTTGAATCTCAAAATAAATGTCATATTCGTTATCACCGCCCCCGAAAACCTAGAAAACGATACCCATATTGATATTTACTAAAAACTCGCGTCCGCCATCTTGGATCTCAAAATAAATGTCATATTCGTAATCACCGCCCCCGAAAACCTAGAAAACGATACCCATATTGACTTTTACTAAAAACTCACGTCCGCCATCTTGGATCTCAAAATTAATGTCAAATTCGTAATCACCACCCCCCAAATCCTTGAAAACGATACCCATATTGATTTTTACCAAAAACTCACGTCCGCCATCTTGTATCTCAAAATTAATGTCATATTCGTAATCACCACCCCCGAAAACCTCGAAAACGATACCCATATTGTTTTTTTTTACTCGTATCCGCCATCTTGGATGTCTAAATAATTAATGTCAAATTCCTAATCACCCTCCTGAAAACCTCGAAAACGATACCCATATTGAGTTTTTTCAAAAACTTGTATCCGCCATCTTGGATCTCAAAATTAATGTCATAATTATTTATAATCAACACACCCGTTGAAAAATTGAATCAACATTCAAAATTAAAATAAATAAAATGTGCCACCCACTAAAAACAAATGACGGTGTAGTACCCGAATGGAGTATGGAAAAAGGTACTGACAGCCGCGGCCCCCCCTCCGTCCCTCGCCCCACACACCCCGCACGATTTCTCTGTCTAGACGTGTTCGTTGGACTACTGTAGGGAAAGAGCTCTTTATACTGTGCTAATACTAACTCTGAATCTAAATCTAGCAAGATTGTGCACGTATATTTTTTTTAGTTCCATACTGTTTTTAATAGAATAATCTTCTTTACTAATTTACAGGTATGTTATATATTTATTCAGGTTTGATAATTGTTAATAATTGTTGCAGGCGGGAAGTACGCTGTATGCTCAGTTGGAGATCTGGAGAACATCACAGAGGTCTGATCATCAGCAGTTATCTGCATCACCTATTCCAACGCCAGCTGGATTACCGTCAGCCGACGATATGAGTGATGGTATGTATTGGTACTGTTTGTTAAAATCCCTGATGAACAAAAATCTTTTTTTTATTTGGAGGAAGACGAAAATTTAATTGCATGGTTTAAAGGGTTAAAAATACTACAATGGTTTAATCTTTACAGTGTTGATATTATTGTATAATGCCAATTCCTTTACAGGGTTGGCCAAAAATCAAGAGTTAGCAACGGATAAGATAGGTACTTCATGTTTTTTGCATTCATTATCAGTTTTCTTCTGGTCGGCTTAATTTATTCGAAAGCATGATCTTATCAATTGCATAGCTTTTAACCAGCAATCATAAATAATGAAATAATACGTTTGAATTATCATCATTTTTGTAAATCCCATTACTAATCTTGACAATTAAAGGTAAATACGCCAGCGATAACCATAAAATTATTAGCCTGAAGATTAAATTAAATCTAATCTAGGTATATATTTTAATCCAATCCAAGGGAACAGCCACACCTAGAACAGATTTATGAGACATTAATAAAATGACGTTTAAGATTGCAAGTTGATTTCTTTGCTGAAACAGTATTTATATTCGATTCGAGAATATCCTATAACTAAGTAGGATAAAATATAAATAATCCATAAGTAGACATTGAAATATGATACACCATACACGCCGTGCTATTCAACAGGTCTTTAGGAGAGTTTCACGTTTACTAATCTTGTCGCTAAGAATACGCGTGAAACTATAGACATATGATTGAAAAGTAGATAGTGCAATACGTGGTCGAATGTAGCACAGCAATGCATCAGTCGCATGCATTGTACAACGACCGTTACCAGCCCACATACGGACTCTGTTAGAGACAAATGAGCTAATGATATATAGACAACGTCGTACGCAGTTGTAAACTAACTTTATGAGGGAATTGAAAGCTACAACGTATTGGGTGTAATGGGCACAGGCGTGGTCTTTGCTGGTGATAAACGATTAGTAGACAATACAATAAAAATTGAAGGAAAAGAATTTTCTAACATAGAATCTTTCATTTTTTGAAATTGCTTTGGATTATTCTACTTAAAAATATATTTGTGATTGCTCATAAGATATTTAAAATTATAATGTTATTCTCATGTTTGAATCAAAATAAAATTAACTAAAACAAGTCTTATCTCAGTTGCATAAAGATGAAATTGTAATAAACTCCAGCGAGACACCCTGTCGCCCTTAATGGGTTGACAGTTAGCTTATAAATAAAAAAAGTGTCAGATAGTAGCACAGGAAATTGCGATCGACAATTATCTGCGACTCAGTTGTCAGTCCACACATGCTGTTTGACATAAAGATTTATATCAGAAAGGTCCAGACGGTATAAAGTAAATCAAAGAGGTTACTGTGCCGAATAGTGAATTCAAAATTGAATCATATTCTTTAAAATGCAGAAATTGTACAAATGGACAAACATCATAAATACTAATTTGTCATTGATAGAGCTTTTAGTAAAAGTAGTATGTTTTCTTCCAACAAAATATCTTGGAAACGATAATAAACTGATTGATAAACTTTACTAATAAAAAAAACATTGTGATCAAGATTTACTTAATATCAAGTTTCACGTATTATTACATACAATTGTAACTATGATACCTGAAATGCCGAATGTCCATAAAAATAGCTGTTTAATAAATATGTGCATTGAAGCAGGCTTGGAAGTTAAAAGCACAATCTTTGATTCGCTGACCGATAAAATGAATTAGATACTAATGTAATATGGAGCCACGCCTGGTTACAGTTAACCCATCAATCAGACGTTTGTCGTTCTATTGCCGTTCTGTCCCTTACATGTCGGCTTCAAATCCATATACGTCAAGTCTTGTTTTTGTGTCGTTTCCCGAAGGACTACTTCACGCCACCGGACACACAAGGTCGTATGCGACTAAGATAACACTATGGTTGACATCGTGGAAATTTTCATTGCTACCTTCACTTAAGGTGTAAAGTACTTCAAATTTTGATTCACCGTAGCCTGTGTCAAAGTGACACAGGCTACGGTGAATCTCTCGTCGCTCGTCTCTTTTAGTAACTTTACTCTCATTTCTTTTGAATCGGTAACTTGAGCTTTATAGTGTTGTTGTAAAAGGCGAGAATTTCTTGGCAATACCAGATGCCACAGTACCCTCGAATAGTCTGCAGCATTCCACTCAGCACTTGGCTTTCTTCTTTAAATAGCAAGTTGCTATTTAACTGTTTTGAGTGCAACATTTTGTTTATGTGTTTCATTTGAATGTCTGTCTGTTTACGTGATACGTCTAACATTGAAGGTCAGTAGCTGTTAATTTGGACAATGTTTACAGTATCTATTTTAAAATAACTTTTCACTTTAAACAGTTTCTTTGCGAGAGTAAAGACTTCATGTTTTGCTAAAAAACTTTTCAAGGTTTTTATTACCTATGGCATGTACTTGTTCAGAGGTCTCGAGTAAGCTCTTAAGCTTCATAGAAACGATGAATTGAAATGATTTGCTTCTAAGAAGCTATGGTCTCGTCATGTTAGCTCATTCTGTTTGCCCTCTTTTCAATAACAACATTATGGGCCCTATAAGAGGTCTAAATTGTTATACTAAACGGTTATTTATGCATTCAGGTCGCCTTTGACATAGGCAAAAGCTCTTATTCCAGTTAAGAATTTGCATTTTAGTTAAAAAATAATTAATTTGTAGAAAAACGTTATTTGAAGTAATTGTTTCTATGAACAAGCAGATTTTTATCATTGTTTTAATTGGCCAAGGAAATTGAAATGCTCTCATGTTGTTTATGTTTATCTCATTTTAAATTAAACTGGGCTTTCATTGTGATATTGTTTTGTGATTAATAACTAGTAATATTCTTTCTTCTGGTGGTAATATTCTTTCGTCCATCACATAATAAAAAATATTAATACCATATTGGAAAACGCTTGTATTATTGTTTCTATCAGACTACATATCACTAGTCGTAAATATATTCATTTTCAGCTTTATTACCCAGCATGTAGATTGAAAATTATTTGCTGACGGATTTTCTCTTCAACAGATGAGGACTCTGAATCTGCGGGTACAAGTACAACGGTCGGTGGCGGTAAGGCCAAGACTGGAAGCACACATATACACCTATGGCAGTTCCTTAAAGAGCTTCTGGCGTCTCCTCACGTACATGGGTCAGCGATACGGTGGTTAGACCGAAGTAAGTACAAAGATATTATGTGCTATGATTGACAACAATCTTGTAAGATTTTTTGGGAGACATTATGACGAAGTTAGGAACATGAATTTTGTTTGCTTTTGCATGAACGAATGATTACTCGTGAACTAAGTTGTGTTTAAGTATAAGACGGACACGAAATTTGGTGCAAAACTATAATTACTCGATGCAATATGAAACTCAACTGTAGTAATATTTTACTCATTATATTAATACCTATTGACAAAACTTATCAGGTGTGCAATATTATTTTTTGAGATCGTGACAGAGTTGTTTATTTCGAGTACTTTCTTATCAAAATACCAAATTGTTATATCATTTCTATTTTCAGCGATTATGTTACTATAATATTTTTGATTGGAAATGTGACATTTATCAATATTTTATCGAAAACTTTAACGTCATTACCATGTGAAGTACCTAGTATGCAAAAGTGATAATATTTTATTCTTAGATTAAGATTTATCAGTCATTAGGGGATTTAGTACATACACGTCATTTAAAATATAATTAACCTTTTCAGCAGGTGATTTAAAGACACAATAGAAAAATTTATCGTATTTATGACAATGAAGTTTTTAAACATTGCCCGAATCCGTAATGTTATTACCTATTGGCTAATTGTTGTCACTAATCAACTCCCAATATTTATTGAATATAGATTAAATATAGAATTGTATTATTTATACGCATAAATAATGCATAAATTAATTATCACTCTCCGTGCCTCGGATAGCACGTTAAGCTGTTGGCCCCGGCTGTCAATTGTAGATCTTTGACAGTCGTTACGGGTAGTCAGAAACCCGAAAGTCTGACAACCAGTCTTGCCAAGGGGTATCGTGTAACCCAGTAACTGGGTTGTGGAGGTCTGATAGGCAGTCGCTCCATGTAAAACACTGGTATTCAGCTGCATCCGGTAAGACTGGAAGCCGACCCCAACATAGTTGGGAAAAGGCTAGGCAGATGATGATGATACGCATATTCATTATATACGCTTTACAAAATAATATTTGATCATCAATATCATTTTAACCCTGTTCATAAAATAAATAATCCAGCAATTTCAAGTCCAGTTTGTTGTCATGTAAATACAATTGAAATGTATTTGTTTATTAATTAGTCGTGGCCTTCTTAATTAGTTACTGATAAATCTAAAACAGCGCAAATGTTAATGTTTACGCATTAATTAATAAACTACTGAGTATTAATCTAAGGGAAATCTTTTAGCATCATGCTCTGTTCAACGAGATATATTGCATAATATTAATAATTATTTTAATTTATCAGCCCATACTATTCCGCTGGGTAATTTTTTATTTCTCGTCCATATTTAGATCATAGAGAATAGGCGTATTTCACTTATTTTTCTTAATTCTTTCATTCTTTCTTATTAATCGCGTTATTACCTTGTAATTATATTATCCTGACGATCATAAGTTTGAGTCACGAAAACTTTAAAAAATACATAATATTTTTGCAGTTTGCAAAGAAGTTTAAGGTGGTAGGTAGAAGGTAAGGTATTTTGAAAAGAAGATTAAAAAGTCTTTCAATCGGCTACATTAAAGTAACTAAGACCTTCCGATACATGTTAGTTAGGTCTTCTGCTGACACAGTTGGTGACTTGTGCACTCTGTCTTCATTGACATCATGTATTGCTATATTTAAAACTATTCTTGCTATTTCAGCAGTATCGGTAACAAAACTAGTGATTTTAATTGTGATTCTGTCAGCTGGTTTTCTATTTGTGTCTCTTTTTGTTTTGTTAAAGACAAAGGAAGTAATGATGCTGTAGAATTAACTTAAAAAAATTACACTAGTACTGATAAAATCTTATAAAAAGAAACAAAAAACCAGTTCGACTCTGACCAGTATGAACGTGGTCATGAGACAAATGTACTGATGTATCAAATAACTCTTTGTTCGGGACCTGTTTTCCGTGGTAAACACCAATAAATTGTTGATAACTGCAATAATTGTTGGTATAAATACGGAATCGATTCCTTTGTCGTGCTCGAGATAGTAACAATGGTAATAAATCGAACGAAGGCGGGCATAGATATATCATTGTTTCTTTTTTCCTATAGAATCTGGTAGTCAGAAGTTTTAACATGGTTATAATATTATATTGTTTAATAAATAACATTGAACATATAAGTCATTATATTGCTGATTAGTTATTTTAGTGCACTTTACAGATATATAGAAGTTTCTAATGGGTTTTATTAAATTATTATAGATTTAAATCTCTATATTCGATTTGGTTGAAGTATGTTTTCTAGAAATTTAATTGCCAGTAAACCACGCTAACTTTATATTGATAATGGTTTAAAGCTTGCTTAAAACCTCATTTTAAAACCTACTTAAACCATCGCTTTCTGTATGCGTATTGTGACATTGCAAACGATACAAGTAAAATTTTCTTAGCACAATACACCCATCAAAACGTGTTTGGAATTTTGTTTATAAATTCAAGTTTAAATTATCTACATTACCTACATGTACCGTTGCACGTATTATTATTTGTTCTCTAGTTAGTATTTGTCTTATCACTCTGTATTTGGGTATTTTTCAAACCGAATCTAATCTCTCATCATGATTATAATCTCTATCTAATGCATCACTTATTGAAATTAATGCATGGAAAACTAATTTGAGCTACATTCCATGTCCAAGGTGATCTGGCCAGTTACCATCTGTTTAATAAAGTCGTTTTAAATAAAGGTTATCTTGTGTCGTGACTCGTTCATACCATAGTCAGGCATTGTTTCGTTTATACCATTATGGAGTCCTTTTTGGATCACGAATATCGTTGGTACATCCCAGTTAGATTGGATATTTTGTATCTAGATCACGACTTACAGTGTTTTGGTCTAATTGGCTTACTGCCTCTGTAGTGAACAAAATATTTGAATCTAGTATTGTTTTATTTTAAAAGGGGTATTATTAGAGTAATGGGTGATTATTGTAAGTGTTGACATAGCATGATAAGACATTTAATTATCTTAATAATTTTCTGATTAACTTGATTAGAACCATTATTAAATTAAAGATATTGATATGTATGAACTATATCTTTAACACTAATGATAAACGGTAGAATTGAAAACGTAATTATATCTAAAATGAAACCTGATTCTGCAAGTTTTTGTATAGCTTTCTGATTTCCGAATACCTTTCACCCAGTTCATTTTTAACTGAGAAATTATTGAAAATATCACTTGTACTACACGTTTAACTAGTTTTAGTCTTAATAATAATTAGGTTTTTTTTTTAAATTATTATTCTGTGAACTAGGTTTTACCAAGAAAACCTAATTTATATCTGTTTAAATCTGCTCACGATCTCAACGCGCGACAAACAGACTATATAGCGGTCATATTGGATTAAAATGCATCATACGTTTTATTGTGATTTTGAAAATTCAAAGCAATTTATTCTTATACTTTGATGATATGACTTGACTTTGAGATATTTTTATGGAGTTTTATTCAATTCGTTTTAAAAAGTAATTTGATTTGTTTTTAAAACTGTGGCCACATACGCAGCAAAAGTTTACCAAATTCGTCAAATGACTCTCAAAAATCAAATTCACGAACCCATTTTACTAAACAAATTGTTAATTCATGTCGTGCTCCACAGGTAACGGCGTATTTAAGATTGAGGATTCAGTGCGTGTCGCCAGGCTGTGGGGCAAGAGAAAGAACCGACCAGCGATGAACTACGACAAACTGTCCAGGAGCATCCGACAATACTACAAGAAGGGAATCATGAAGAAAACTGAGAGGAGTCAGAGGCTTGTCTATCAGTTCTGTCACCCGTACTCCTTATAAAATAGTTTAGACAATAAGTTATGTAAATAATTTATTTAGTTGTATATAAGGGTGTGTGAGAGCCGCGGTAATGCGGACGATACGATGACTGGCTTCGTTTTGCGGCGCAATCGCAAATCGCAGCGCAGTTGCCGAGTTTGTAGACAGCCGAATTTTCACCGGCCTTTGTAATCGACTGCGAGTCGTGAGGCTGGGAATTATTAGGCGTCTTGTACACTATCCCTCCATACAATTCGGGAAAGGTAATTTTCTCTGGAATTCTATTGGATGGGACTATTTGCTGTGTTATGTTTTAAGTTATTTTTACCGGCAATTAGACGGTTACGATCGCTTTTCGAGTTTACTCAGGATCGTTATCGTCGAAAGCTGGTAATGTTTATCCCATATATCTATGATATATTTCTAGTACGTTCTATGAACTTTTAGTTAGATAAGTGTTCTGTAAATAATAAAAATGTGCCCCCTTTTGTTTGGTACTCAGAATAGTGATGTAAAAGAGATTATTCTCATATAAGTTTGTAATCGTGTTTAATATATTTTTTATAAAAGAATAAAAATGTCAATGTAATTTTTATATTAAAAATATTTTTAAAAATGACGAGTTACGTCGTTTATTGCAATAATAATTATTTAAGTTTTAATTAAAATAGTGATGGCGGTGGATTCGTGCAAAATTTGTTTCGGGTTGAAATTTTCATGATTTTAATTTTGTGCCAAATAGATATTTATAATTTATTCGGGACAAAATTTTATTGTAAATTGTTTGTAAATTTGGTATCCCGCCGAAATGTAAATATTATTGTATAAAATATTCTCAATATTGGTGTTGGGATAGAACTAAGAGTACATTTTAATAAAATTTAATTATCATTCGTTTTATATTTTAACGCAGTTAGCGTTATACATTGTAACGACTATTCTTGTTATAAGACCAAACTAATGTAGATTTTATGAATCAATTTTATGTCATAATAAAATAAAATTGCCATTAAATTTGTCATTTTATTGTTCTTGATACATTATCCTATGAAATACTGCTTGGTTTCATAATTTATATAAATACTGAAAACGCACTTAATTTGGGAACATTATTCATTAGGTAATAAAACCATTTGGAAATATATCTAAATGTATTTTTGCAAGGTGAAGGAAAACATAGTGAGGAAACCTGGACCTAATAGTCTGAGATCGCTAACCCACGTGAACTAGTGTGGTGATTAATGCTCGATCCTTCTCTGTATGAGAGGCGTTTGCCATGCAGTGAGTCAGTTACAGGCTGATTTATCAAATTTACAGCAAGAACAACATACGACAGGCATTACGGCATTGACAGGCCTGTAACTTACATGTAATTATTAACAAAAACGTACAAAACATAATAGAAAAAGAAATACTCAATGAAATATTGTTCTAAACTCTAAACGATTGTTTGAAACAAATATATAACGCAAATCTGGACCAAGTTGCGTCAAATTGCGCAAAGGTGACGTCATAAGTAGCCAACCGCCAAATTCCAAGAGTGAAAGTGCCTTTCGCCGTCCTCTGGGAGGGGAGGACGACCTCTAGAGGGGGCAGGGGGGAGTGGAGGGAAATTGTGTAAGAATATTCACTTGATGTCCAACTGATATTATTGTTTGTATTATTTTTAGACTGTAAGTATTGGGAATTGGTGACAAATTTACAATGGTTTGATTCTTGTTCTATGTAGGTATTGGATACGAGATTTTATTTAAATCAATTATAGTTCTAATAAAACATGTATAAAAATAATACACTTGAACAATGAACTCCACTTGGCCTGTGGTTATTTAAGACTGATTGATTTATATTTCTGAGAAAAAAATATAAATAATAATAAATCTCTCTAGTCTAGTGTGGTTATGGTACCTAAGTAAATAGATAAATTATAGTCTTTCTAATGGAAAGATCCGGTCCATTGAAGGGAGCTTGCCTTAACGGTCACCGGTCCAATAGGCAGAGGCTTCTTCGAGAATTTTAATTTAAAAAGTGTAATGGAGCATTCGCCAGCCATCTTTAAATCTTAAAAGTGCGTAAAGCACTCTGGTATTTCAATATTATTTTAATATCACATATTTTCAACAGCTGCATTATGAAGAGCAATCATCATCCCTCGGTAGGTAGGTAGGTAGAGGTAGTATTGAAAACTAAAAAGTGATAAATTATTTATTATACCTACGCGCATAATAACCAATCAGCTGTCAATCGCATAAGCATAGTTTATGTTCAAACTTGCCCTTCTCTGAAATTCGAACAACAAGCTTCGACTGCCTTTGATCGAATGTTTATTTGTTTTTTACGTTCGTTAAAACACATTTTATTCGACTGTTTTTTATGGATTTAAAACGAAATCACAAACGAAAGCACTAAGTACAATTAAACAGTAGTAATTTAGGTAAGGTTTGCGCTAGATGATCTTCGGTATTACGTTTCTGAAACCCCTGATAACTGATTTACCAGTCTATAAATTTCATTTTTATTTATCGATTGGATTTTGTCAAACCTATCACGTGCAGAGTACTTCATCTTATAAAAATACCCTGGTTGAACGAGTTATACACCACAGTCAAAGGAAAAACCAGATGAAAAAAAGATAAAAATTAAAGTCACCTTGACCGAATTCGGTCGGAACATCTTCGGACCTTTCTCCGGATATGCCTAGTGCCTTAGTCATCTCCCTTATTATATGACATCATCAGATGAAATAATATTCCGGGAAAATACCTTGTACTACTTAGGATATACCAAGGGTTAGGTACCCAAATAAACTTAAAAAGAAAGAAAGAAAGAAATCATTTATTCTCACTCAATATTGCGCAGGGCGCTACATAGTAGGTACTTAGGAGAAATTTAAATAGATTTAAAAAAAACAACTAAATATAAATCAAAGAAAAAATAAAAAAGAACTTACACCACCCTTTGTAGTTAAATAATGTCCTCTTGACCGAATTTCGACCACAGCGGCTAATCTCAACGGAGATTGGTTATCGACCGGAGAGAGATCAGACGCCCGACCAGTAACCATGTCCAAGAGGGCGGCGCGCGGCATCGTGTTCCATGCGGGCCTTTGAAGAGGATCAGGCAGCGGCCAGGCCGCCGGATTACCGTCCCATTAGATTATGAGAGTGATGGAATAAATAGTGCACCGTGACAATGTGGTTGCGCACCATATCTCCTGCACAGTTGGCTAATCTCTCATATTAGAGGACAAATTAATATGAATACGACCGTTGGACAAAAGTATTCATTGTTGATTATAGATACCTTAATACCTTTATAATCAAAGGTACATTCGTAAACATAAATTAATCAATAAAATTAGTAGTTCCCCTTTTCGGTACAGTAAAAATATAAAAAGACTGTGTAATGTATCTATCTACCTGTAGGTATCTACAACAGCTTTAGGTATTTTTCACGATCGATGACGATGTGTCATACTCATCACTCATCACGTGTTTCTTTCATTCAACTGTAATGATATAGGAAAATCCACTAAATTACCGGTATCAGACAAAAGGGTATAACCGTTGAAGACAATAATCTCTATCCAAACGTAGGTACCTATTATAGTACTTACTACCTTTTTTTTAGCACTGATAGCCTAGTGGTATGACCGTCGACTTACAAGTCAGAGGTCTCGAGATCGATCCCAAGGCGCGCACCTCTGACTTTTCGTAAGTTATGTGTGAATTAAAAATTAATTATCAGTTGTTAAAACGGTGACATCGTGATGAAACCAGTACACCTGAGAGATTTTTCAATGGTGTGTCAAAGCCATGTCAGAGGCCTACGGGTGGTTTAAATTCTGACACCAGGTTGTTCTTCAACCATACGATTAGAAGAAGACCTTTTTTTTTGTTTACGGGGGGATACCTTCAAAAGACACCCGACCTTCGGGGGAAGAGACCGGAGAGTGGGATTCTTACCACACTAAATCCACACTGGTGATCACCATCAGCACATGGAGGGAGATCCCAGGTCCTCTTAAGAGCCAGAAAAACCAAAAAAGTCATAGAATAATTACATTTTAAACTCAACCACTAACTCGTCAGAGGGAAAACTAATCCGTCATCATTTATAATAATATTTGTTTAGAAACACATTTCTTAAAAAAAATGATTGTTATACCTTTAATACAAGTGAAATACCCAAATCAAACCTATTGAATCAGTGAGATGAGTCAGTAGCAAGCTCGTTTACCGACAATACCGACTTTTCAATGTTTACTTACTATAATTACTTTATCGATATAGGTATTTTCGACACAATAATAATTTTGTATAACATTTTAGATTGATAAAATGTTAATGTTTATGTTTTGCATCCAACCGGCCAATCTGGAAGTCATTGGGGGAAGCCTATGTTTACCAGTGGACGTCTTATGGCTGAAATGATGATGATGATGATGAAATTTTTTTTATAGAAATACTTAATATTATTATTTTTATAGATTTGTATTTGAAAATTGACTTGATTTTTTTTTTTAAATTGAAGTTTTTTGGATTGGGGGTTACAGACTGGCGATTGAATGCACAAGTGAAACCAAGTGCATGGAGTAACGACGTGTAGACACAACCACCTCACCAGCCCTTGTTGTTGGGCCTGGCTGGATGGTGTGGTATGGATGGCATACCCTGTCTGGGTATATAAAAAACCTTAATATTGGTTGTTATACCGGCAACAGAATTTCAACTATCTAGCTAGGAACAGTGTCATATGATACAGCCTGGTAACAGATGGACAGACGGACAAACAGCGGAGTCAAAATCAAAATATTTTCATTCATGTAGACCATTAGGCACTTATGAATAGTCATAATTCTATATTGTTTATTGTAAGAGTGACACTAGTTGCCAGTTCCAAGGGTAGCCTACCCTTCATGGAGAAGAATCTGGCAAGAAACTCCATGGAGTC
This sequence comes from Protodeltote pygarga, assembly GCA_936450705.2. Lineage (NCBI taxonomy): Eukaryota > Metazoa > Arthropoda > Insecta > Lepidoptera > Noctuidae > Protodeltote > Protodeltote pygarga. The sequence continues at coordinate 13,793,668 of OW388254.2, forward strand.
TTCATAATAGGATCCCGTTTGTACCCTTTGGGTACGGAACCCTAAAAAAGGTCTTTAAGTAGATCTATTACGAAAATTAGATAAGTTCAACAAAAGATTTAAGGCCTCGCTACACTAAATAACTAGCTCTATTGCCATAGGTCAACTGTTTTGGTACAAATTGACCATAAATAAAGTTAAGTCGCTTGGAACGATATTAAACGCCTGTGTATGGTTGGTGTGATTTAAATGATTTTACTACGTTTATTGAGTGTGGCCCAAAGCAAAAGCGGAGGCAGTTTGTAGGTTAAAAAAGTAATGATACTACAAAATATTATTTCAGCTCTACTCAAATGTTTTCGCGCAAATATCGCAACTCATAGTTACCAAAAAAGTCACAGAAATTAAATTTTATAATTATTACTTAATAAGAAATTGGAAAATTAACTGATAGATACGTACGTGTGGGATCCGAACCCATGATCGTCGAAATTTAAATTTATTGATTAAATACCTATAAATAAAATCTTTATTTAACCAAAATATTTATTACAAAATTACACCAAAACTCTATTTACTTCAAATCATACAAATATTCTTCAAATGATCAACGTAAGGAACTGGATATGGAATGGACATGCAGTATGCAAGCTACTGCCTAGGTTTGACCCATCTCCAGAAAGGATTTAAATACTTCATCATCATCATCAGCCTGTATTATCCACTGCTGAACATAGGCCTCTCCCAATGTGCGCTCATTGGAGGTATTTGCCCATAATCGCCACGTTGGGCAAGCGGGTTGGCGATCGCAGTAGCAGATGATTACTGTTACATAGAATGATGCTGCTGCCCATCCTCTGGATCTTTTCCTATGTAGCATCTTACGACACCCGCGGGGCGAGTAGGGATATTCCTATTCTATTCTTAGGCTGGAAACCACACTGCACCTTAAAATAATTAATTAGCTATAAATAAAATCTTTATTAACCAAAATATTTATTACAAAAACATAACCCTTCCTTGGCAGTTGGGTAAAAATGACACCCAAACTCTTAACCCGCCATCGCTCAACACTTGCAACACAACCTGAGGCGTAATTTGAAGGTCGGCAACATTCCGAATTTCTGAGTCCAATCGAGCTGCCTGGTACGAATGGCGCGGCGCCGCTCCTTAAGACACATTATGTAGGTACTTATATCTAATGACTAAGAATATTTAGCTTTTGTATCCCAAAACGAGAATATTTAGTTTCAGCTTAACAAAACTAGTTGTTGTAGTGCACCTAGTAAGTAATACCTAAGTAAAATTTTTTTACGTAAAACTGTTTTGTCATCAAAACTAAAACTATGTACCAAATATCAGATCAATCTGTCAACAGGAAGGGGGTGAAATATAGATAACTAAATTTAAACCAAATAATGAACAGGTCAAGCTAAGTAAAACCGTTTAAAAATTTATAAAACTAACCTAACGGTATATAGGTACTTGAAGTAGGTAAGTGGGTACTAATGACTAAAATTATGTCCTCCTGACCGAATTTCGGTCACAGCGGCCAATCTCAACGTAGATTAGCCAACTACTCACGCAGGATATTATATTGCACAAATAAGTGTGTGCGCAAACACAGGTGTACTGTACAATTTTCAACCTAAGAGTTCCCTTTACACGTCCCAAAATAATCTATGAATGGATCTATTTTGATAATATTCCTAAAATGTCACGGTCAAAGGTCACACAGTTTAGCTTTCTGCGCATGTTTATAAACTCGATAGTACGTAGGTTGCGATTACTACGCCTACGTATTGTAACAAGATGTATGAACTGTGTGGGTGGTACTTTACGAGTATTATTTACTTACTAACAACGTACAATACAAACGCCTAAGATATCCCGCCGGCCGTGGTAGGTGATAGCCCACTTTCATAATTCGTACGTAAAGTAATTTGGAATAATCGAATAGTTTCAAATGAAGCGCGCATTTGCAACGCGTAAAACGAAGCTAAGTAAAACGGAACGCTGCCCGCCGGCTTTGTAGGGATATCGGGACTTCAGGAGTTCCAAAAAGTATCGAACTAAGCAAATTGTTGTAACTTTTTTTATTTATTTTTTATTTATAGACTCACGCCTGTTTTCCCCAGAGGGGGTAAGCAGAGGTGTGCAGTACACCCACGTTTCGCCGGCTTTATTATTAGTCCCATGTAATAGGGGGCGAGCCTATTGCCATTAACCGGGCACAATGCCAGACTCCGTGCTGCTACTGAGAATTTCCTAATGAAAAAACCCAATAACACTTTGCCCGACCCGGGGATCGAACCCAGGACCTCGTGCTCAGCAGTCGCGCTTGCTACCACTAGGCCAAAGAGGCAGTCGAGCAGTGTTGTAACTTACTATGGATATATTTTATGTCTTTAAAGCCTAGACGGAAACTAAAATAAAATATAATTGACCGGTTTACTCTGATTTAAGACTTATCAGAAAAGATAAAAACACGCATCAAATTAAGGCCCTCCTCCTTTGTTGAAGTCGGTTAAAATCGAATTCGAAGAATGGAAACAAGTTTATAGTTCTTCTTGAATGGGTAATACTGCGCGAAACGAAACGCCCCGTGTGCGTAGGCTTGGTGACGTCACAATGACGTCATTAGTATTGACATTTGACATTTCAATAGCGAGGCTTTGTTTTTAGTTTCTAAAATAATTCTAGTTTTATTAATAAACACTATAATGTTTTGAAATTAAAGCAGTAGAAAAGTATGTGTTTTCTTCTTTTAATTTCCAGCAGTTTGTTATACTTAAATGTTCTGTTATAGTGTAAAATAATAAAGTTAAAAGTGATCATATTTTACGTGGGTTTTAACGATTACTAGTTGAAGATGAAGCCTGGAAAGAGTGTAGATGTTAAAGAAGAGATAGCAGAAATTCATACGTCGGCTCGTTCACCATCACCGAAGCAAAAAATAAAGAGATCTCGGAGTCGATCAGGCTCCCGCAAAATGTCGAATGGTGACACAGGAATAGAGGCCACCGCGGTCATAGAGGAACCTACAGCAGACAAATCTAAACGCGACAGCTGGATTAAATCCGAACACGAGTCTCTAGACACAGAACTGCCCATACATGATCAAATAAAACAAGGTATCCTAGGTTTTGTTGAAAAAGAATTGAAAAACACAGATAAAACACCTTCATTTGTATTCTATTCTCACGATCCCAATCATTTAGATGAGAAGTTCATGAAGAGTTTGTCAAGACCATCTAGCGGTCATAAAGAGAAAAGGAGTCCGTCATACCGTAAAAAGAAACGGCATTCATCAAGACATAGAGACCGGGAATTACATGAATTTGAAATTCCTGGGTCAAGTCTCAGTGCTTTAGAGAAGGTAAGACTGCATTTTACTTATTAACCTCCCACGAAAACAGTGGGGTGTTTAAAGGTTGAATGTGTTTATCTGTGGCATCGTAGCTCCCAAACAAATGAACAAATTATGATATAGTTTTCTTTATTTATAAGGTGACTTGATACAATGTTATTACCTATCTAAAAATAAAGACTTATAGGTTTTATTGTGTCCGAATTACCTATTACATTTTTTACCCGACTGCGGCGAAGCCAAAAAGGAGGGTTATGTGTTTGACCTGTATGTATGTATGTCCGTCCCTATGTTCCCTCGTAACTACTAAACGGCTAAAGCGATTTTGATGAATGATATGTCGTTGGATTCGTCTTTATTGCGCGAGTGTCACTGGGTATATACAAATTTAAAAAAATCGATATGGCAGATTTTTGGCGCCAAAAGGTGTGATTAATAAAAAAAAAGTCCCCCCAAACCAATCGTAAGGGGTATCAAAATGAAGAGTTTTAAAAGGTGATTACAAAAATATATACAACTTATATGTTTAAACTTGATATAGCCCGCGATTTCGTCCGTGAGACCTACAGGAACTATGCATTTTTTCGTGATAAATGATTGCCATTATATAATACATATATAGTACATACATAGTTTAACGACTATATTATAATATCGTTCTTAAACTATCTCTTGGGAAAAAAATATTATTAAAAAACAAAAAACCCGACTGCTAACTAAAAAGATAGAAACAAGTTGGTTATAGATAGATCATACTTTACACAGTGTTCACAAACGCAGTCGGAGGCATTACCTAACTATTCATTATCTCTCTCTCCAGAAGAGAAGAATATTACCTAAAGAATGCCTCCGACTGCGTTTGTAAACACTGTGTAAAGTATGATCTATCTATAACCAACTTGTTTCTATCTTTTTAGTTAGCAGTCGGGTTTTTAGTTTTTTAATAATATTTTTTTTTTATTTAAGTTTTACTTGTCTTTAGTTGTGTTATTATTTTATTGTATTCTTCAATGCTCACTAGTAAATAAAGCACAAGATATCTTTTATATCTGCATAGTGAAATTATTTGTTTGAAAATTTTTCAACGGTACAAGAAAAATCCCTAGAGTATGACAATGTTTCAAATTTTATTTATTGTTCTGTGTATTTATGGAACTTAGAAGCTTGGATGGTACCTAATTGTCACAATTGCCTTTCCTTCTAGCTTTACTCAGCATTGCACAATTTATGTTTATCGACTCACTGACTCCCTTAAGGACGCCGGGAGCCAGTAACTGTTTATGTCTCATTTCTCGGTAGTCATAGGTTTAAAAAAATATTTTTTATTCTTTCAGGTTGATGATTACCTAAAAGAATACAATAAGGATGAAGTAGTGACTCTAAGTGGTGAATTAGAAATAGAAGCGAATGACGTTGAGAACAATAATGGTATTGCCAAGGAGCTACGGCACAAGCCACGGAAGACTAGGAGGAGAATAAGAGATGAGAGACAGGATAGCAATGCTAATGGGAAAGATGACAGCCCTAAAGTGTTTAAAAGTGGCAAGTCTAAGTTGGGGTCAAAGCCAGGTAACGTAATTGATTTATGTTAGAATTACTACCAAACTTTGTTAATAGATGGCGCTGTTCCTTTTACTGGGAAAACTGAATGGCGGTATCAAGATTTTTCTTCAGTAGTATAAGGCAATCAGTAATTTTATATTAATGATTGATTATATAGTCCAAACCGCTGCTGGAGTTTAACTTAGCTAGTAGTTCAATAGTTCATTTGATTATTCTATACTCTATAGTAAATAACTATTTAAAAAAAAATAAAGTACTTTTTTAAAAATTAAAGTACTAGCATCCACTCTTAATTAATTTATCAACATACCACGCGGCTTCGACCGCGAAAAATAATAGATTGATGGGTAGCTATATTACTACAGTTTTATGAAAATCGCCATTATTAGTACTGAAATTTTAAACACACAATAGATAAATAGGTCATAGAGTCAGTCATAGGACATAGTAGTCTAACATTAATACCTGATGATAATAAGTACTAACTATTTTCTAATGTCTTTTTTCCAGCTCGTCCCTCAGACTTAACCGCAATGCTGGAAACTTTAGAATCCAGTATGCCATACCATGACCAATACATAGACAACCCGTTCTCTTCTCCGTCGCCGCTGACGTCACCCAACGATGACAGATTAGATCCATTCGGGACTCGAAGACCAGAAAAGATTTATTTACAAGGTGGTGGTACTTTTAGAGCCGTGTCGAGGGATAGGATTTTAGAATCTCAGCAGTCGAGAGAAGGGGATAAATATTTAAGGTAAGTAAAGTAAAAGTAGCTATAGAAATAATTTTTCCCTGAAGAAAAGTCAGAAAAGAATAGCACCAACGCTTCTCCTAATAGCACTATCGCTTCTCCTAATAGCACCAACGCTTCTCCTAATAGCACCATCGCTTCTCCAAATAGCACCAACGCTTCTCCTAATAGCACCAACGCTTCTCCAAATAACACCAACGCTTCTCCTAATAGCACTAACGCTTCTCCTAATAGCACCAACGCTTCTCCTAATAGCACCAACGCTTCTCATAATAACACCAACGCTTCTCCTAATAGCACCAACGCTTCTCCTAATAGCACCAACGCTTCTCCTAATAGCACTAACGCTTCTCCTAATAGCACTAACGCTTCTCCTTTTACGTCGTAAAAGTCGTAAAGGTCGAGTAATGAGGGGACAAAGGTCAAAAACTAAGGGCAATCAACACTACGATACGTTAAATAATTATGTATACTTTTTAAACAATAGGCTATTGTATATTGTGTGTCGTGATAGCCTAGTGGTGGTGACCGTTGACTGGCAAGTCAGAGGTCTCAGGTTCGAACCCAAGGCGCGCACCTCTGACTTTTCGTAAGTTATGTGCGTTTTATAAATTAATTATCACTTACTCCGTGCCTCGGAAAGCACGTAAAGCCGTTGGCCCTGCGCCTGATCTCTCTCCGATCGTTTCGGATTGCCGTCCCATCGGACTATGAGAGTGAGGGAATGAGAGTGCACCTGTGTTTGCGCACACACTTGTGCACTATAATATCTCCTGCGTAGTTGGCTAGTCTCCGTTGAGATTGGCCGCCGTGACCGAAATTCGGTCAGGAGAATATTATTATTATTATTATTGTACCTTATTCTAGTAGCTACTGTGAATTTCCTACTACTAACACTGCCCGACTTAACGACTCGGAGATTGAACCTAGCACCTCGTGCTCTCGGGCAGTGACCACTTGCGATCATTAGATTAATGAGACAGTTTTTTTTCTTTTCAATCTAAAACGATTAAAAAAACTAGGGGTAGTTCTTAAAATACAAAACGTGTCCGTATCGACGAATTAATTTTTTGATGTTACACTTTTCTAATTTCAGATTAGGCGACCTAACGCCCTTAGACGTGGCGTTAACCCTTCAAAAGGCATGGCGTTCTTCAGCGCCAGCTTGCCACGGCGTTTTAGGAGGGTTATCTTTGATGCACCTACTTCTCATCAGCTACTCTGATGGTCTAGATGCAGGGCATCTGTCGTTTCACGCAGTGGTTACTATGCCTTATGTAGCAACGTATTATTTCTTCTGTGTGCTGTGTTTGCTGTCAGTGTTGGATAGGTAAGTAAAAATCGCTTATTTTTAATAATTTTATGGCTTTTATAACTCAGAGGCTAGGTATGACCGTTGGACTGCCGAGTCGAAACTCGTAGATTCAAAACTGTCTTTTCGAATTTATTTCGTATTAGAAATTAATTATCACTTGCTGAAACGGCGACCGAAAACATCGCATACCTGAATTTTTTTTAACGCGCGGTGATTTAAACTCAGACACTAGGTGGTTCATCAACCATACGATAAAGAAATAAAATCTTAAATCTCCTTCTGATTGAATCGATATTGACCCAGGGGGTCTACATACTACTATTTATCCTATACTATTTATTATTATGCCAATTTTTGGTAACATTTGCCAATACATGTATACTATTTGTTTGTTGCCTATTCTTTAGGCGCAGCGCAAACGTGCAGAGGCGCGGCGAAGAGGCAAAAGATAAAAAATCAAACTAAACCTTAAATTTAATACGGTTAACGGGTTTAAGGTTTAATACGGTTGAAAATGGCATGCCAAAGATGCCAATGCCAATTACAGCGTACGGCTGAAACAAGTCTTTTTCTAAAAAAAATATTTACTTAACTGTTTATTTATCCCCTTTTCAGACTGGACGTCACAAGTCTAGATCTAACCAGAGGTCTTCAGCCGTACTTCCAGCCGATAGTCCTGGTGATGCTGTACACAGCTTGTCTGTTAGTTTGTACTGCAGCGCGAATGTACGACGAGCTCATGGTGTACCAGTACGCGCCTCTCGTAAGCAATATCACCGGGAACTTAACTACTGTAAGTATAATCCTTTTTATAATTTAGTATTTTTTTTTACGTAAAACAGCTTGTCATCAGAACTAAAGTTGTGTACCAAATATCAGATAAATCTGTCAACAGGAAGGGGGTAAAATATCAATTACTAAATTTGAACCGAATAATAAACAATCTTTGAAAATTAATTCGTAAATTAATCGTATCGCTGCTTAAACCTATCAAATTTTAAGTTCCCCTTTTCTACATCGTCAAGTATCGCGGGTTCAAACCCCGTTCGTATCCTCTTTTTCAATTTCTTTTAATTTTTCAAAGGCAACATGTAGCAAAGGCATGTAACAATGTATTAAAATCAATCATGTATTAAAATATAGACTCAGACTCACGCCTGTATTCCCCAGAGGGGGTAGGCAGAGGTGTGCAGTACACCCACGTTTCGCCGGCTTTATTATAAGTCCCATGTAATAGGGGGCGAGCCTATTGCCATTAACCGGGCACAATGCCAGACTCCGTGCTGCTACTGAGAATTTCCTAATGAAAAAACCCAATAACACTTTGCCCGACCCGGGGATCGAACCCAGGACCTCGTGCTCAGCAGTCGCGCTTGCTACCACTAGACCAACGAGGCAGAGTTTATGTATTAAAAATACATAAATTAATCGGTTCGTTCTCTTCCAGCCAACAATACCAACTTTCTACCACACTTGGACACACTTCTCAATATGGCGAGCAGTATTATCAATACTTGGACTGGTTTACTTCATTATATCAAACCCCCAAGACTTGGTCTTCACAAACCTTAGCAAGCTACTTCAGTTCAAACACTCGTTGCAGAGTATTGGATGATTTTGTTCTTTATTGTAGTCGTTTTAAGGTAGAAAGTATATTGTTTGACTTATAACAACTTATAGCGCCATCTGCTGGTCAAAAATTATTTAGTTGCAAAATCAAATTTTATACGGTCAGAATTTCATTGCATACTTACTTTCCAAAAAAAAAAATTAATAAATAAACTACAAAAAAGTTTGAAGCCTGTATACCATGACCTTTATGTATGAATCCAAACTGATAAATTAAAAAAAAGAATCATTCCTTAGGAGTGTCGCTCCAAATTCCTAATAGTTAAAAATCTTGATTTATTCAGAGCCAACTAATCGTTAGCTAAAATTGGAACTAATATTTCACACAACAAGATAAATGTCGAAACTGACAGTTTTTAAGGCATTAGACAATACAGTGCTACCATCTTATTTATATAGTGGACGGTGTCGCTAGTAGTAAGTCATTTGAAGAAATTTACTAAGAAAATTGGTTAGTTCCAATTTTGTCCGCTTGATCAGATAAGTTGGTGTCAATGTCTGTCAGTCTAATACGTAATAAATACTGGCCTAAGTAACACAAACCAAATATATTTTTATTATTTAAAGTTGAATGTTGCCAAAAATGTACTCTAGTACAAAATAAATTGCACTTCGACAATATTTGGGAATTTAAACCTTAGTTATTAAGTACAAAGTCTAAAATCGAATGACAATATTTTGTTGTAAAGATTGTCGAAGTGATCAGTTTATTTGTTTACTATACTTAAGCACAATCTCGTAATTCAGTAAGCTTTAAGCACAAATTTTATTTTTTAGTTTAAAAGGTACATTTTAAGAAAATCTTACTTAAATATTTTCTTTATAATTTATACAACGTGTAACAAAAATTGTGGGGATCCTTTAGGAGGTCAATGTGCTCATGACATTGAAAGACTTGTAGAACATCAGTTTACATAATACACGAAAAAAAAATTCACTTCCCATACAAACTTGCCGATCAGCTGATGCTCTTTGTATGAATTAAGTACCAAAAAAATTTTACTGATGTCCTTTATGTTGTATAAGTTGTTCAGTTTCATGGGTAGATTAACCTTCTAAAGGGTCTAATAATTATTATTTATTTTGTTTAACACGTTGTATAAGAAATGCATTTATTTTCTAAATGTATAAATAGTCTCAAACTTTCGGGAACGTTTAACATAATAAAACAACTTTTAACGGATAACTCGCGTTGAATGTTTATTTTTCGCAAAACAGTTTCAACGTCAGGTAATTTGTGAAAAATAAACATTCAACGCGAGTTATCCATTAAAAGTTGTTTTCTTATTTCTAAATGATGCTTGATGTAGTTTATACTTATCACCTGCACAAATAAGTACCTACCTCAAAATGGAAGTAAATATTATTTAGAGCAATTAGTTTTCTATTTTCTTACACATTCCATAATACATATTATTATCTTATAAATATTCGTTGAAACTAGTCAAACAACCAAAAAAACTCAATGCCAAATACTTACCTAATAAATAAAAAAAAATATTTTTTTAAACATTACCTAGTTTATGAAATTAAAAACTCTTTAAAATTTTATGCTTAGTTTCTCAATAAGCGATATGTTACATAGCTTGTTTTATTGTTATAAATAATATACTCGAGTCAACTATATTGAAGGATAGGCTTATACTCAATAATTCTCTCAAATATCAATTTTAATGACATGTTAATAAGGTTGCTTTCAGAATGATAAAATTAACAAAATTATTAATTTTAGTTGTCACTACGCGTGTAGGCGAATATTTCTGATTGCATTATACAGGGTTATTTGTAAAACACCAGCATCCTTAAAAGGGGTCATTAAACTCATCATTATGAACAACTTTTTATATGGGACCAACCCTGAAATCGCAAAAAAAAATCTGCTGTTCCATACATTTTGTTGAGTCATGTGAACATAAATGCATGGAACAGCTGATTTTTTTTTGAGATTTCAGAGTTGGTCCCATAGTAAAAGTTGTTCATAATGATGAGTGTAATGACCCCTTTTAAGGATGCTGGAGTTTTACAAATAACTCTATAAAGGATAGCGATTCAATCACATGCAGCATTATGGTGTCTGCCCATTACACCGTATCATACCATGACCGTGCTAGGAACGGTAAAAAAAATTCACGTCGCGTCATATTTATTCACTTGTCAAAAAAGATTGATAAGATAACATAAATGTTTATTTTTTATCTATGTTTAATTCCTTAAGTTAACTGCTATAATATTTCTAGAATCAACATCTTTGTAATTACTGGCGTACAGTAAATACTATTGATTTGATTAAAAAAACATATCTCCTGCGTAGTTAACTAATCTCCGTTGAGATTGGCCGCTGTGACCGTAATCCGATCAGGAGGGCATTATTATTACTTAAACTTAATTTGGCCTACTTTCACCAAAATTCTTAATGTGATTTAAATTTCTTAACTATGGTAAAATAGATGTAAAATTTTGACATGTAATAAATTCAAATTAAGAATTAAGTAAAATTGGGCCTAAGTTTAAAATAAATTAAATTAAAAAAATATATCTAGTCATTATTTTAAGGGACCATTGCTAATCTAAATTATTTGCGGCAGCTACTCTTAATAATACTTACGTAATAAATTAAAAATAAATAAATTAGTAACGTCATTACATTATCAAAATTCTTCCTATACATACAATAATAATTCGCTATAATTCGCCTAATTAAAGTAAAAATTAAAGGAATTGTGTCGTTGGTGATGTGATAAGTATCAAAAATAAATATAATAATAAATAATTATAAAAAAACATATTTATTCCATTAGTGTTTAAATAAATAATAATATATAATATAATCAATAATGGTAATTCATTCAGTTAGTTAATATTGTACTATCATTCCAGTTGCCACTGTAAACCATTTGTAAAACTTATTTTGGATAATACATAATCCTAATTATTATACAATGTTTCAACAGGAATTTGTCATAAAAAAACATATAATATTATGTTTAGTCCTGCAATTTAATCGTACCATTAATAAAGCCCATAACAGTCGATGAAGATACTATAATATTTTATATTAAGATAAAACAATACATTTGAATAAAGCACCACACATGACAAAGATAAAAATATATATTACAAATGTTCTCTCATCTTAGGATATATTATCATAAATCGTATATTATCGTCTGTAATGGTCTTTACCATAATGTGCAGTAAGAGCTCGTGCACATTGTGGGCCGCGCCAAAATCCACCATTTTTAACTGACTTCAAAAAAGGAGGAAGTTCTCAATTCGATTGTATGTTTTTTTATAATAGTCAAATATTATCCTAGTCAACGTTAAGCCAATTTATGCTTTTTAGACACTCGAGATGCATTTTCACTAAAGCAATGCGGTGCAAACAAAAATAGACTTTAAGTTATCAAACAGAATGTACATTTTACTGCGGAAAGGATATTAGATTTGTGTATTTTTTAATACTAGTGATCCAGTCAGTGGTCGAAATTCGACCGTATTTTTTATAAATTGTAGCTTTCTGCACTTCTCCATATAAACTTTTATATGCCTAGCTTCACACTCCTCCGTGCGCGCAATATTCTTAAAAAAGGATCCACAGTTTTCGCTTCACATTGGGTGAATAATCGCGAAAATAATGAGCGAGGGAACTGGTCCCTATAATTTTGTTTGGCATACTACCAGTGTGTAATGGCTTGCCACGTGTATATTAAAATTTACATCTTTAAGTAAAATTATATATCAATACAAAATGACTATAATAAACTTAAGTACTATCGCAGACACGAACGGTGCCCCTGTTTGCGATCGAAATGCTTTGAACGATGCTACGTGTGTAGGGGCGGGGCTTGCGTTACATTCGGACACTGAGTGCAAGCGATTCTAACCTTAAAAGTGGTGCACCAGCTTTGTCCACGATAGTACCTTTATATTTGTTTCCTCCTCTCCTGTGTATTCTCGTAGATGTAGGCCTTATTGCAGTTATATCACCATCATTTTGTCTCTTTGTCTTACAAAGGATATTATGTAAGTAGTGAAAATGTCACTGTGACATTAGATTTAAAAACTTTTTTATCCAAAGTGTAGTTTGTATAATTTATTTTTGTAAGGGCGATATTCACAAATCTCACTCCACTATTAGTGCAGCTTAAATCAAGGTTCACTATCAATTGAATTTTCTTTTGTAAGTTGACTTGAAAGTGAACTTTCGTTTTAAGTCAAGTCTGAGGCTTTTATAGATCTATGGTGCGTACTTTGCCTTAGCTTGACTTAAGTAAGGGTGCGTTTCCACCAATGATGTGCAAAGTAGCTAAGCGGTGAGCTAAGGAAAAATCCACCAATAAGAGAACCGTAAAAAAAGTGAAAATATGGGGCTAGGGGAATAAAGCAATATCATTGGTGGATTTTCCTTGACCTCGCAACATCTCTGATGGAAAAGCAGCCTATAACTTGTGAAAATAAAATATAAATACATACGTAAGTTTATGGTTATAAGTCTGAGATTTTAGTTAGCCGTCGACTTTTTTATCGTTCAATTCCTAGAACGCACTCAGACGAATTCTCGATCGTTTTATAAATACCGATCTTGCAAATGCTTGGCAAAGTACGTTTTTACAGATTTTAGCTTTAGTGAGATCTATGAATATCGCCCTTAGAGAAAAAAGACAAAGAGTTTTAATGACACATTAATTAAGTCAGCCGTTAGTACGTACCTATCATAAATATAAATAATATAAGTAATTGTAAAGTATATAATATTATATTGACTGTTGAGAGATATTGTAATAAAATATAATAATTGATTTGTGATACTTTGTTTTATTTTATAGCAGTAATAGCATAGCGCTCATGGCGCTGTGGTTCCCCGACCTAGACAACCAAGTTTCAACTTCATGTGGAGTCATCAGTCAGGTAGAGTTGGAGGCCTTTAGTATAGCGGCTAAGCATGTGTTTGTGGACTGTGTGACTTTTTTTTTGTAATCACTACGTAGAAGAAAAAAAATCGCTTCCCGCGCTGTCCCTATGTATCTTTAAAACTACGCAACGGATTTTGATGCGGTTTTTTTAATAGCTAGAGTAATTCAAGAGGAAGGTTTATATGTATAATACATGCATATTAGCGTAACCGTGCGAAGCCGGGGCGGGTCGCTAGTTATAACTAAAAGTAATTTATTGTAATTTAAGTTACCGCATGCTACACATAGATAGGTACAGTCGGCAAAGGAGTTAGGTAGGCAGGCTAGCTAAAGTTGTCATTTTTTCAAGAAGTTATTAATATAATTTCATTTTATTTTATGAAAAGGTATGATTGAAATCTATACAAAACTAAACAATTTTACACAACCACATCAAACTTCTATGAATAACTTCATCCCATAGTGGCCCTGCCAACCTTACTCCTTTGCCGACTGTACATGTAATTCTGTACCTTTAATTCCAACGAACGAAAGAACAAATTTAATATAGGTACCCAACTAGGTTTTTAAAAGTGGGCGTAGGTACATAACTATCAACGTTCTTTGTGCAGTTTTCTCTAGGGAAAAAAGACTGATTTCAGTCGAGTAAACAATTATATTACGTCGGATCAAGTTTTCTACTTCACCGCTTTCGTAAAACTCATTATCATATTCATACTGGGAAAATAGTTAGGTATAGTTATAAGCACTCTACTTCTGCATCGTTTCACAATTATCCTTTATTACTGACATAACCTACTCGTAAATGAATGTATAAAGGCTTGGGGGAAGGCCGAACATACTGAACACCTAAGATATTTAGGCTTAGAAGAAAATTTTCAGGGCAGCCAATAACATAGATTAACGCCTGTATTCCCCAGAGGGGGTAGGCAGGCAGAGGTGTATGCATTACACCCACGTTTCGCCGGTTATTAATGTTAGTTATAAACCTCATGAAATAGAGGGCAAGGCTCCGTGTTGCTACTGAAAATTTTCTAATGGAATCCCAATAACACTGCCCGACCCGGGGATCGAATCCTGCAGTCGCACTTGCTACCATTAGACCAACGAGACAGTCCGTAACGATTGGTCATATCTACGTCTAACTGCGTATTTGCTATACTTACGCAGATTTGACCATTATCATTATGCGAAGCTCCGTGACGAAAAATATGCGGCTCCAGCTTATGGGGAATACTTAAACCATTATGATGACCATGATGATGATGGTAAGTAGGTCACACTTTTGGTTAGCAAAATTAGATTTTGTAACGCGATGCGGACATTATAAGGGCGACAGAATTCTTCAATATTTCTTACCACAAAATTCTTATTTATTTTATTTATTTAATTCTTTATTGTACACAAATAAAACAGATATACAAAAGGGAAACAAAAAAAGACAATGCACAAAGGCGAGCTTAACTCAGTGCTGAGTTTTCTTCCAGCAAACCTTAAGGTGAATAGGAACAAAACTGATGGAAGGCAGTGTCTGTACAATACACGTCATTGTAATAATGATAATATAACTCCAAAAATACATATAAATAATACATACCTAAATATAAACTGTACATAAATCATACATATAATAATATGAGTCTACATACAATACACTAAAATTCTTAATTAATAAAAATTCTTTCTTTTCTTAATAAAAATTCTTAAGAGCTTGCTTTTGTCAATGTGATACATAACGATAGGGGTAGCGGATGACATTGTTCATAACAATGTCGATCGAAGATCGATTACGGGAAGGTTTTCAGAAATATCGCTTGGGCCCAACGTGACACGTGGGTTGAAGCCAATACGTCATTCTAAGGTCAAACGCATTGTATTTCTCTGTCGTTAGAAACTTTAGAACGCTTTTGTTGATCCCGATCTTAGTTTGGCTTAAATGTGTAAGGTATAAGTACATACGGCTACAACCGCTGAGCTACCGTATCCCATCAGAATAAATCGAAATTTCAAATCTTTTATGTAACACAGTCCTTTCCATTAAGTAGTATGTTAAGATATAAATTTTCAATTAATTAGTTAGTTAATTTGATTTTTGTCCTCAGTCCCAACTAGTATAAGCTATGTACGCCTATAATCTGTGTATGTATACATCAGAACTATTAACTGTAATTTCTATTATTTAATAATGTAAAATGTGTACCTATGCTTTTGGTGTAGGTACTTATAAATAAATAAATCTCTTTCTACGCCTGAGGCGTGTGGTAATATCTATCGGAATACATTACGTGGCTCAGCGGTTAGAGTGTCGGCACGGTACTCCGAAGATCGTGGGTTCGAATCCCAACAGTGTCAGTTGTTTTTTCAAATTTCTTACAAAATAATTATTTAATAAGCTAACATGTGCTATATATATGTCGGCGCGAGACGATGATGTCAACTCTCACGGCGCCCAACTCTTATCAGCGTGAGACGAAAGTGTCAAGTACACCTCGTCGAACTCTTAAGATCATGGTGGTATTTGTTACCACGCAATATTTATTGTTAATAAATAATTTATAATTGTTTCTACTTAGAAAGGCGACGACGTGGACCTTATCCCGTCGAACGTGGCCGGTGGTCGGTTTGGTTTTCTCGTGGGAATGTCTTAAGGACATTAAGAGTTTAGTTTCAGAGTAGCCTGGATCAGACAGTCAGTTATATTGAGACCACGAGATTGACTGGGCGCGACCCGCGGACTCGTTGCGCCCTTCTAATTAATTTAAGAAAGACGTAGATTATTATTAGTTACTTGTAGACTTTTATAATAAGTGAACAACATTGTTAAATAAGTTTAAGTAATTAGTGATTATAGTTATTGTATTTGCCTCGCGCGATTTCCTTGCCCACACAAGTTGATAGACAGTTACATAATGGACCGTTTAATCGACAATTATAAATACTCTAAGCAATTACCCTTCTGATGACGATTGTGAGCCCGGCGTCGCTCCGACATATATATATAACAAGTAAAAAAATCACAAAAAATATTTCTAGGTTTATTTCAGTTGCTTCAAATGAATTTTTGTTAAATTTTTATGAAAAAAAACTTGTTCCGATAACAATACACGAGAACCTAGTGTAAGGAAAACGATACGTTATCAAAATGGTTTCGGCTTCCCCCAGGGGAAAAAGCGTCACCTGCTACAGAAATAAAATTTGTTGTCATGTCATATTTTGCTGTGCTGACTACATCATGTCGTAATAGAGGAAGAGATAACATTTATATGTTTTCATTTCAGTTTCCTGCTGGGTAAGCTAGGCTTAGTGAGTTATTTTGTCGCCGTATTATAAGGTCTTACTTTATTGTGTTATATAATTAATATTAATAGTCTCAAACTTTCGCGAACACTCAACATAATGAAACAACTTTTTAACGGATATAACTCGCGTTTTTATTTGTCTGCCTGCGACCACGAGTGCTGCAAAGCACTCGAAACGTCAGGATTGTATTATCAAAATAAAAACGCGAGTTATATCCGTTAAAAAGTGGTTTCATTATAATTTATATTGTTTGTGGGTGTATATTCCTGATATAAATAAATAAAAAATAAAATTCTTCACACTCATAGTGTGAATTAGTATGATATTTTGATAAATATTCGGATATAATTTCAAACTTAGTTTTTCTCATTAGGTGTCCGTCCAGTATCCCTAACCCTAACCAGACAGCACCGTTCCGTCACGAAATGGGTTCCGCTGACGGGACGGGGTAGTGGATGCAGACCTTATACCGGGTACCGTACGGACCCATCGCCGCGTTTGTGCAGCTTTCAACAACTATAAACGCGTATCTACCCATAAACACAGACGTAACTTCTGTGACCTAAGTTTGTTTCTACAATCATAATATTGTTGACATGATTGGCGTAGCCGTTAGGCGATTCGCCGTATAAGTTAGGTGTCGCAAGTTCAATTCCTACAAGTACCTAACTTGTTATACGATGTGACAAATATTTTTGTATTCGACAGATAGTTTTATTTATTTTTTATAATGAAAAAGTTAAATAATTGACAACGAACTCACCTTATAAAATAATTATGTTAATTTCGGTCTGGGTATTTTGGATAAAGTGAAATTAAATGTCTGTAAATACATGATATGATGCAACGCTTCAGAAGAAAAACAACCCACGTTTAAAAAAACCGGTAAAATAAAATTTTACCCAGGTTTTAAGTTTTACTTCATAGGTAAAACCGGAGGTAACAGCTAGCTATAGTGACAATAATATTTATATTGGAAAGTAATTATATTTCTATGGCTTATGTGATTGCTTTTAAAATAGATTGTGCTCTATTTAAGTATGGAATAAAGTACAAAATTACATAAGTAATAACGCAAGTAATAAAAGTCATAACAATGAATCAATATAACAATTGGTTTTGTATTTAAAAGCAATTTTGTAGGCAGAAGCATCGCACTGTTCACTGGTACTGGTACCTAAACCAAATAAACGAAATGTTATCCTTTAAACGAATTATAAAATGTGAAGCGATAACACCGTTATACGGAATTATGTTATTTCGGTTATTATTTGGATTCTATTTCAGCTTGAGCACTTCTCATATAATTTGTTTCTTAGCAAAATGTTACAGTGTTGTACTCTGCATGTACAGTCTTTCAAGTATAAGCAATGTGTTTAATTTTATGAAAATTCAAGCTGTACGTCTTAATAACATCACAATAGCTATGGAACTATTTACATATGTTTTAATGTCCATAGTGACGCAAGAATTTCACGTGATAGAGTTCGTTACAGCTCAAACAAAAGAAACTAGTTACTTTGCTTACGTTATACTATTTATTACGTTATTAGCAGAATGTATCAGTTTTTTAACAACTGGTGTAAAACCATTAACGCCTCATGATTACTGCGTATTCAAGGGAATATTTTTAGCATGTTACCTTTACCGATTGACGTCAGTATATGTGACAGATACATACAGAAAGTCTACAAGAATATCGTGCAAAACACTGAGAGATGAGATCAAAAATATAAATATTAATGACGCTGGAAAAATTCAGGTTTTGGAAAAAAAAATTGATGAATTAATAAAACTAACTGACAATATGTATTCAGCGACCAAGATTATGAGGATAACTGTAAGTCATTTAACTATAGATTAACATTTTTGTAAATAGAATAGAATAGAATAGAATATAAAGTTAAATTAAATAAATAAAAAATAGTAAAGTAGTATTAGTTAAATATAAAGTATTTATTATATGGATGGCTCGGGATTAGAAACCCGCCTTGCAAGCGATAGGCGTGGTTTTCATACTGGTATATACCAATGTATTTTTTAATAGCATAGGTAGGTATATGTACTTTTTTAGTTAATCTAAGGCACCGCAGACTAACGACGAAGAAAAACATGTGCGTGTTTGCGATTTCAGACTATTATGTCCAGGTTTCCTTACGATGTTTTCCTTCACCGTTAGTCATAATAAATTAAAAATTTAAAAAACCCCCCAACAATTTTCCAATTTTTTTAATGGTACCATTGACCGCACATCAGTGGTAACAATTTGACATTGACAGCACCCTTATTGCGTAGAAGTAAAGGTGCTTTTCGTAGTGCAAGTGTTACCACTGTCATGCGGTTGACTGTACATTCCAAGGCGTTAATAATATTGAAATTAACTCTAAATTTTATTGTCTTAAAATTTTATTCTTTCAGGATGTTTTATCCTTCGGATTCCAATTCATAAGAAAACTTATTACGGCTTATTATTTTATTTCTGCTATAACAGTAAGTATAATTAATTATAATTATAATAAGTCAGTATTAATAATTATATTAATATTATATATTATATTATTAGCCAAAATTTTCCCACTGCAGGGCAAAGGCCTCCCTTCCCTCTTTCCACTCCTCTCTGTTCGTAGCTTTTTTATTAATATTATAAAATAAGTATTTTATGTTCTGTGACACACTAGTCTCAATAACTGCCTTAATTGAAAAGATCATGCAGTGTCAATTTAATACTAAAAAAGCGCCCATGGGGCGCCATTGCGTATGTCTCATGCGCCAATTCTATCACCACATTAAGGTAAAGAAGAAAGAAAGAAAGAAAAATTATTCCCCCTGGGCAGAGGTATACGTATATCACTAATTTCATATTCAACCAAGAAACAAAAAACTAAGTAATTACTAATTTGACTTATAAGTAATTATTAATTTCAGCCAGCAAAAACGATTGTGCCTTGGACTTTGGACATAATAGTTTCATTATTAACTCTATGTTTACTACTTTTTATGATGGAGTTGGCTACAAATGATATGGATGAAATGAAAAATATGATTGCTGAACAGCTCTTACTGTATAAAGGTATGTATAATTAGAGCTGTGACTACAGTATCATCTGCCTAGCCTTTTCCCAACTATGTTGGGGTCGGCTTCCAGTCTTACCGGATGCAGCTGAATACCAGTGTTTTACATGGAGCGACTGCCTATCAGACCTCCACAACCCAGATACTGGGTTACACGATACCCCTTGGTAAGACTGGTTGTCAGACTTTCGGGCTTCTGACTACCCGTAACGACTGTCAAAGATCTACAATTGACAGCCAGGGCCAACAGCTTAACGTGCTATCCGAGGCACGGAGAGTGATAATTAATTTATAAAACGCACATAACTTACGAAAAGTCAGAGGTGCGCGCCTTGGGTTCGAACCCGAGAACACTGACTTGCCAGTCAACGGTCACCACCACTAGGCTATCACGACTCAGCTGTGACTACAGTATAATCACAGAATAAAACCACAAATAGCATACAGATACAGATAGTGGTAGACAGCATTATACAGTATCGGTCTGAGTTTTCCTACAAGTACCTCTAACTCCAACTGAGACAGATTTCATGCCTGCCTGAATTTTTATACACTTGAAATACGTTCTGGCTGACAATGGTGCTGATTCTCTTGTACATCCCGCTAAACTAATTTTAGTCTAACTATATCTATTTCATTAGAAGCTGTTTATTAAAACACCATAGAAAAAGGACAGCAAATTGAACTATTAAATTAGAGCTGTCAAATTTGTCTTCGTCATTGCAACTTACGTGAAATTAGACGAGACCTCTATCACGCCGACTAAATTCTCGTTGATATATCGCAAACAGACTAGTTTGACAGCTCTAAAAATCTTCAATCCTTTTCTAATCATCTCTGTTAGAAAGTTCGAGTCTAAATTAGTTTAGAGCGTGTGCAAGAGAATTAGCACCATTGTCTAGTCTCCTATTATTGTTTAGTTTCAAGAGCGTAGCAATGGTTTTTTTATTACTGCTGTCGACCGACCATATCAGAATCCTTTTGAGCATATCAAAAATTTCCTGCTCGTATGTTATGTGTTGGGGAGGGGCAATTGCTGGTAATACAGACAACGAATCGAAGCATTCTAGGGCCAGGCCCATCTGAATACCCCCCTATGTCTAATATGCTAAAGAGCCCAATGTTACTTTATGACCAATTAATACACTTTCTAGTATCCCATAATTTGTAGTGTCACCTATAGAGTCAGAAATAAAAATCTTCCAATTTTATGATGCTGATCAAGCTAGAAATAATATACAACATTTTTAATTTTGTAGTCGTTGCCAAAGCAAATGGGTCAGCTTCCAGTATTTAATTTATAATATAAATCCACTCTAAAATCAGCGCTAGGCATCTGTTTAGCGTACGCTGAACTAGACACTTTTTCAGCATAAACGTTAGGCATTTGTAACACCGTATTACTTATTCTGTTTTCAATAATATATTTATTGTTTTTTTTACTTATCCTAAGCCCGGCACCGACTACAAACAAAAGTTTAGTGTTATTTGTGGTTTGAAGCTGGTCACTTTTATTTATGACGTCAACTCCATAACTTAACAATATGGGAACCCTTCTTGAGCAAAGTAATTCATTTTTAATCATTATATTTTCAGATAAAAAGCTCCGAGATATCTTAAGTGATGCTCTGAATTATATCGAAGCTAATACTTCTCGATTCGCCTTGTGGAATGATTTCCCGCAGAACGTAGATCTCGCTTTTGCTTTTACCGATTTGTGTATATCCTATATCATTGTATTATTGGAGTTTAAATATTAGTTTCTATTGTTTGAAACTAAACGGCGCGGCGCAAAGACACGTAGATAAATGAAAAAAAATATGGGAAGCTAATAATAATTATATAGTCAATTCTGTTCAGTCGAAATGAAATGCTTTATACTTATTTTTTCACTTTTCTTCCGTTGAAAACAGTTTTAGTTGTACAATTATTAATCGAATAGTATGTACCTACCTACGTTTAAAAAATCCAAATTATACATCTTAGACAATTGAAATATAAGCAAGTTATTATAAGGTAATGCTAATTGTAGGTGTGCATTGTAGACCTTTATATTCACGTTGTTGAAAACCACAACACCGCTTAGCATCAAGTGGGTTTGTGGTCAAAAACATGTCTTTTTACAAGCTTTTACTTAACTTCATTTGTGTGTGCAAGTGTTTGGGTCAAATCTTGCAAGCCTTTGTATCACTTCTTCTAAACTTAGGAATTTGAAATTTCGCATGCTTGTTCAGTTCTGATGACAATACAATAAAATTATAGAAATATTTTAATACTGCAGCCAGGACTGTCATCTCACGAGTACTCCTCAGCGGTTAGTAGCACGGACACGAAATTTTATATATACATTTAGTTTTGATATTCCAATACAAAAGCTTGGTTTAAAAACGTTGTTTTTTATTGAGCCCAATCCCGATTTATTACGCGAGTTTTCTTGATGATCAAGAAATTTGCAACTTTTGCATTATAGAAATAAGATTGGGCATGTTTCTCTTTATTTTAGTCAATTTACATTAAATCAATTTACAGCCGCATAATTATAATAGCTTTGAAAACATCTTTCGAAGACGTGTTTAAACGATAACTTACATAACGTTACTCGTGGTGTTTTCCCTCACTATATCTATAAGCGACCTTATACCTTACGAAAAGTCAGAGGCGCCTTGAGTTCGAACCCGAGACCTCTGACTTGCCAGTGAACGGTCATACCAATTACCACTAGGCTATCATTGTTTAGTT
Organism: Protodeltote pygarga; assembly: GCA_936450705.2. Classification (NCBI taxonomy): domain Eukaryota; kingdom Metazoa; phylum Arthropoda; class Insecta; order Lepidoptera; family Noctuidae; genus Protodeltote; species Protodeltote pygarga. The sequence goes on from OW388254.2 coordinate 13,816,302, forward strand.
ATGAATATTTAAAGTAATTAGATAGATACCTATTTGTATGACTAATTACTGAAGGGCTAAAGTGATTGCTTTTAAAATAGATTGTGCACTAATGACATATGAAATAAAGTACAAAATTACATAATATACATAAGTATGTAAGTAATGAAAGTAATAACATTGAATCCATGTAACTATTGGTTTTGTATTTAAAAGCAATTTTGTAGGCAGAAGCATCGCACTGTTCACTGGTACTGGTACCTAAACCAAATAAACGAAATGTTATCCTTTAAACGAATTATAAAATGCGAAGCGATAACACCGTTATACGGAATTATGTTATTTCGGTTATTATTTGGATATTTTTTCAAATTCAGCTCTTCTCGTGTCGTTTGCTTTTTAGCAAAATGTTACTCCATCCTGCTCTGTGTGTATATTTCTATAAGTATATCCAAAGCGTTTACCTACGTGTTACTCCAAGCTTCAAATCTTAACAGTGTCACAGTAGCTATGGAACTATTCACATATATTTTAATGTCCATAGTGACGGAAGAATTTCATGTGATAGAGTTCGTTACAGCTCAAACAAAAGAAACTAGTTACTTAGCTTATGTTATACTATTTGTTATGTTATTAGCAGAGTGTATCAGTTTCATAACAACAGGTATACAACCTTTAACGCCACATGATTACTGCGTGTTAAAAGGAATATTTTTGGCAACTTACGTTAACCAATTGACATCAATATACTTAACAGACACGTATAGAAAAACTACAAGAATGTTGTGCGTAGCACTGAGCGATGAGATTAAAAATATAAATGATGACGAGGAAAAAATTCAGGTTTTTGAAAAAAAAATTGATGAATTGATAAAACTAACTGACAACATGTATTCAGCGACCAAGATTATGAAGATAAATGTAAGTCATTTAGCTATATATTTAGATTTTTATAATGCCTCAGTTGTGTAATAAAGTGTAGCAAATTTTTGTTTAATTTGTTTTTTAATATTGATCTGCCGTAAGATCTAGGCTGATTGTATTTTATCCTCCTATATCCTAGTATATTTTCTATGTGTTCGCATTAATACAAAGTTTTATTAATATTTTCAGTCTTAAAATTTTCTTCCTGAAATATTACTAGGGTCGGCGCAAAATGTCTTCTTCCATTTTTCTCTATCAGACGTCATCTGAGCATTTACTCCTTCAATCATATCAATGCTAACTACTACATCCATATTTTCTTTAGTCTCTCCCTCTTATCTTCCTCCCTCTAACACTTATATTCATTACCTTTTAGACATATGCATTTCAATTTTATTTTAACCTAGCGACCCGCCCCGCACGGTTACGCTAATATGCATGTATTATACATAGGTATAAACCTTCCTCTTGAATCACTCTATCTATTAAAAAAACCGCGTCAAAATCCGTTGCGTAGTTTTAAAGATTTTAGCATACATAAGGACAGACAGACGCGAGAAGCGACTTTGTTTTATACCTACGTAATGATGAACTACACTTTGAATTGTATATACCTCAAAATATTTTTTTTTCAGGATGTTTTAGCCTTCGGATATCAATTCATAAGAAAGCTTAATACAGCTTATTTTTTTATTTCCGTTGTAACAGTAAGTATTAACAAGATAACGTATGTTTTGTTCAGTTGTATGCCAGTCCCAACAACTGCCTTAATTGGAAAGAGAGCCTTTGCCCAGAAGTGAGATAATGCGGGCTAAGAATAGTATATACTATCGTGAACAAAGCCGGTGCACCACTCTTAAGGTTAGAATCGCCTGCACCCGGCGTCCGAACGTAGCGCTAGCCCAGCCTCTACGCACGTAGCATCGTTCAAAGCATTTTGATGGCAAATTGGTGCACCGTTCGTGTCCGCGATAGGTAGGTAATTAAGTAGTATTTAGAATCCATAGTTAATGCAACACTTTCTCGTCTCTAAAAAATACTCCTAGCACCATCTATGAACTTAAAACGACATTAAAATAAATTGAGACAGTAACAGTAAGGTAAAACTTTACGTACAGAAATCATAGATGGCAATGTAATGCTCATGAAGTCTATAAAAATATTATGGTATTTTTTTGTTTATTCGCCGAATGGGCAGAATATCAATAATAGTGCCTGTAGGCTGTAATTCATAGTCGGAGGTAGTTTGCTAATTATGCTAATTAATTGGCACATTGAGGTATCAACAATCTCAAAAAGCTAACGAATGTCTATGCGCTAAGATCGCGAAATTAACTCGAAGGTGACCTGGTAGAGAATGCCATAAGTCATTAAGTCTGCCTTATGTAAGTGTTTATGTACATCAAACTTTTCCTGCACTCCTCTTGACACCAGTCCCTAAAATGTGTACCTACTGCGACACTGTTCATGACTAATTTTAACCCAGCCTAAACTTTAATCTTACTGTACCTACTATCGCGGACACGAACGGAGCACCACTTTGCGATCAAAATGCTTTGAACGATACGTGCGTAGGGGCTTGGCTAGCGCATCGTTCGGACGCCGGGTGCAAGCGATTCTAACCGTAATAGTGGTGCACCGGCTTTGTCCGCGATAGTACCTACTTGTATTAATAATTTCAGCCAGCAAGAACTATTATTCCTTGGGCTATGGACGTAATAGTTTCATTAATAACTCTTTGTGTACCACTTTGTATGAAGGAGATGGCTACAAATGATACGGATGAAATAAAAAATATGTTTGCTGAACAGCTCTTACTATATAAAGGTATATAACGACACTATATAGTTTTATCAGTCTAAATTTTCCTGCCAGCTACTCTAACTCCGACAGAGACATATACACAGACAGAGAGACAGATTTCATGCCTGCCTGGATTTGAAAACACTTGAAATACGTTTTGGCGGACAATGTCTAGTCTCCTAGTTTTGTCTAATTTTATGAGTTTAGCAATGATTTATTACGCTGTCGACCACCATATCAGTATCCTTTTGGGCCAAGGAAAATTCAAGAATTTCCTGTTGGCGTATTATGTGTTGGGAGGGGCAGCTGCTGGGGATACAGATAATAAAACAGAGCATTCTAATTTCTAGGGCCAGGCCCATCTAAATACCCTCCTACGACCATGTCCAATACCTATGCTATTTTTTATTTATGACGTCAACTTCACAAATAAACAATTAACTTCTTGAACATCATCTGCCTAGCCTTTTCCCAACTATGTTTGGGTCGGTTTCCAGCCTTACCGGATGCAGCTGAATACTAGTGTTTTACATGGAGCGACTGCCTATCAGACCTCCACAACCCACATACTGGGTTACACGATACCCTTTGGTAAGACTGGTTGTCAGACTTTCGGGCTTCTGACTACCCGTAACGATTGTCAAAGATCTACAATTGACAGCCGGGGCCAACAGCTTAACGTGCTATCCGAGGCACGGAGAGTGATAATTAATTTATAAAACGCACATAACTTACGAAAAGTCAGAGGTGCGTGCCTTGGGTGCGAACCCGAGAACTCTGACTTGCCAGTCAACGGTCACCACCACTAGGCTATCACGACTCATAACCCTTCTTGACCAAAGTAATTAATTAATTTATTATATATTTACAGATAAAAAGCTCCGAGATATCTTAAGTGACGCTCTGAACTACATCGAAGCTAATACTTCTCGATTCGCCTTGTGGAATGATTTCCCTCAGAACGTGGATCTCGCTTTTGCTTTCATCGATTTGTGTATATCTTATGTCATTGTATTATTGGAATTTAAATATTAGTTATAATTAGAATTAGTACCTCTTGCATTGTAGAAATAATTTTTGTTCACAATCTTGCATTAAATTAAGTTACAACCGCATTTTTAACCGACTTTCCAAAAAGGAAGAGGTTCTCAATTCGGCCAGTATGTTTTTTTTTCTATGTATGTACATCGATTACGCCGCGGTTAATGGACCGATTCGCGTGATTCTTTTTTTGTTCGACGCGAAATAGCTGCCATAGTAAAAAGCTTGAAATAACTTTAAAACGTTGTGGTGTCGGATCCAAGTCAAGTTTTAGCCTCTTTAACCTTCTTATTAAGAACTTGACTAGGAACCGACTCAAAAACGTTTTAAAGTTATTTCAAGCTATTTAGTTCCTTTTGAAGTAGGTTTTATTTTTTATTGAAATAAATTTAAACTTTAAATAAATCTCTCGGTAACATGTTTAAACGATAACTTACATAAGATTACTCATAGGTAGTGTTTCCCTCACGGTATAGTGTATAGGCATAGAGTTATTGGCCATAGATCACTAAGATTTCATGTCTCAAAAGACCCAAATTGTCTATTTCTTAAGGAATTAGTTTACAGGGTTATGATTATGTATTCATTTATCCAAGCGTGAATCAATTCGAGTGTCACAAATCTAATATAATCCCAGAATTGGACTCGAGATGAACCTGAATGTTTATTCATCTGGCCAAGCGATACGAAAAACGGTAATTTACTATAATACCCAAACGGCTAGACGTATCTAGTTATATTTTTAGACCTGTTTTGATTATGCGAGTGCGATCATTATTTTTGACGTAGGTGTGGTGTCGTGATGGCGCATTTATTACGGATCCGCTTTGCAAGCGTGCGTGGGTGTGGATCCCTGTGTGTGTGGAACTCGGCATGTACTGATGTTATATTTCAATGTCATATACTATTTTCTTAGTTAATCTGAGACACCACTGACTGAAAACATCGTGAGGAAACCTGGATTTAATTATGTGAAATCGGCAACACAGCGTGACGTGGTGATTAATGCTCAATCCTTCTATGTATGTGGAGAGGCCTTTATATTCATATGACTCAACAAAATGTATGGAACAGCTGATTTTTTTATATCGATTTCAGGGTTGGTCCCATAGTAAAAGTTGTTCATAATGATGAGTTTAATGACCACTTTTAAGGATGCTGGTATTCTACAAATAACCCTGTATAAAAAAGTATACATCTAAAAATATAAAATATAGTAGCCCACCGGTATCGGGCACAGGGAATTATTATAATTATTACAAGCGTAAACGGTGAAGGAAAAGATCGTTAAGATACACACCCCTGTCAAGCAATATTGAAAGTCTAAGGGCGGCCTAAATTCCTACATTATGTTGACAAACATTTAAGGTACCCTTGAACCTATGTAATAAGAATTCTGACAAGTCATACTATACAAATTATAATTTATGAAATACTTTTTAAACTGTTAGCTGCCGAAAGGGAATTTCATACTGAAAAAAAGATGGAAAAAACAAATACCTACCTACGTACGAAAATACTTTTCAAATTAAAAGACGTCTCGCATACGTAACTTATACTGATGTTCTCAATATGATTATACATAATTATATACCTAGAATTATAATATGGATAATCATGTAAAAAAAACAAATGACTCGGGTGGGACTTTAACCCGTGATCTCTGGCGTACCGTGCCATCGCTTTACCAACTAAACTACCGATTTCTGCCCGCTACACTTGAAATTAAGAATCTCTTTCTTAACGCCTTAAAGGCGTGTGTGTAAATGTAAATGGTCGCTGGGTCAAATCCCGCTCGTGATAATTTTTTTCTGTCTACAAATATCAAACTTTAAAGTTAATGTTTTACGAAAACAACCCCTTCGTCTATATTACGTTACGTTATGTTACGTAAAGTTTCGAAATCAAAATATTAATTACAACAAAAGTATTTCTAACGAATTATTTATTTAAACCAAACTCAGGAAATGTTTAGAGTAAGTCATGTTTTTAAGTAAGGTTCAAGTGCTTCCTCCGACCTGAGAAGTTTGAACAAGTTGAATTTAACGTAACAATAAAAGTAATTTGCAATAAATTTTGAACTTTTAATTATTTTGTCCATCAACCCCATCATTTCATAATAAATATGAACTAACGTTTTCGTTGCGTGATTTGCCATAGAACGTACAGAAAAATTGGAATTGGTTTTTCTTTTACTATACAGTAATTTAATATTTAAAACAGGTAAAAGTAATAAGAACAATTATAATATATAATAATGAATATATACAAACTTCTTACATTACTATATTCACCTAATTATATAGAAACAAATATTATACACTTAAGTAAAAAAAAAAACTTAAACAATTTACGCGTTTAAAAACTTCTCCGCGTCGCGGTCGCTGTCCTCAGGTAGCGTGCCCAGAAGACAAGTTTTTTTTAAATATTTCATCATCATCTGAAAATATTTAATAAGAAACTTGCAACTTAAGCGGGACTTGAACCCTCGATCTATGGCATGCCGTGGTATAGCGATAGCACGGCACGCCAGGATTGCGGGTTGTTTTTGCGAGTTTCTTATTAAATATTTTTATTAATAAGCAACACAAGTAAAACATACATAAATCACCTGAAACGCCAAACTGCTTATCTTCTAGATAGCTTGTTATAGAAAACTTAGAGACTAGAAGTTTTATTTCATAGTTCTAGACGATTTCTAAGAGGACTTCTTCTTTTTATCTTATGGTTGATGAACAAACTATTGTCAGAGTTAAAACCGCCCTTAGGCCTTTGACATAGCTTTACACACCATTGAAAAATCTCTCAGGTGTGCTGGTTTCATCACGATGTTTTCCCTCACCGTTTTAGCAACTGATAATTAATTTATAATTTGCACGTAACTTATGAAAAGTCAGAGGTGCGAGCCTTGGGATCGAACTCAAGACCTCTGACTTGTCTGTCGACGGTCATACCATAGGCTATCAGTGCTATTTCTAAAAACACGGTAACAAGCAATTTCATGCAATGCGGTATCACGTTTGGCTCTCTACGACATAATCGTTTATTGCATTATCTTCTTTGCAAGAAGAAAAAAGCAATTCCACTTTCCTTATCGAAATTAGGTTTTTATCTGTTTGTATCTACGCAAATCGCTTTTAGAAACGGATAAGTGTTATTTACCTTTACGATTCAGACAAAGATGTAGTCATATAGGAAGTTTGATAGGCATACGACAGACAAACTTAAATACTTTTTGTGAAATTTTTACATGTTTTAGCACATGTTAGCTTATTAAATATAAATATTTAATAAGAAATTTGAAAAAACAACTGATACGGATGGGATTCGAACCCACGATCTTCGGCGTACCGTGCCGATGCTCTAACCGCTGAGCCACCGTATCCCATCAGAATCAGTCAAACTTAAATAGTTAAAAAAAAGAAAGAAAAAATTAAACTCAAATCAGCCCAGTAATCACGAAGTAATCAGTGTTCAAATCACTATCACTATCACTACATATTATAAAACAAAGTCCTCCGCCGCGTCTGTTTGTCTGTTCACGATATACTCTACAACTACTGCACCGATTTTCATGTTGTTATTACCAATAAATAGAGAGGTTCTTGTTGAAGGTTTTAATATATAATTTGTTAAGATTTTGTAAACATTGACTAAAATATAATGATATTTGTTGGAGGAAGATCCACGCGGGCGATGCATGGGCATCAGCTGGTATAAAATAAATAATAAAATTATCCGTAACATGGTATCCAGTGATTCTAAAATCAAAACTTCGCTGTATTATATCGGTTAAGAATTCTGATATGAGTCAGTGTAGTGTAAACTAGTCCTAATCAGAAATTAATAAGTCGTAAAAACGTAAAAGCGGGTAGATGAAGACTTAGATAGGTACGTCTTTGCCTACCCGCGATGTTATTAATTTCTTGTCATTCTGAGTGAAGTAGATACTTCACACATCACTGTCGTCTGCAGGCAGCGTACCCAAGAAGCTAGCAGCATTGCTACGCTGGATGGCAATGCTGATTCTTTGAGCAAAAAATAGCCAGCCTTCTGCAATTTCCTTGCAATCTCCGAGCAATTTCCTTGTATAAGAGACGGGCCAAAGTAATTAAAAAGTAATAAATAATATATTTTAAACGTGTTACTTGAGAAAAATCGTCCAGCAGTTAACTTAGAGATCGGCACATAGATACTTTAAGCACCTCGCTTTTTTATTGAAAAGACAAATGGAAATGGTGTATAGACTGTACATAATAGACTCTACTATACAGGGTTGTTGAAAAAAAAAACAGCTGTTCCATACATTTTGTTGAGTCATGTGACCATAAATGTATGGAACAGCTGATTTCTTTTTTGCGAATTCAGGTTTGGTCCCATAGTAAAAGTTGTTCTTAATGATGAGTGTAATGACCCCTTTTAAAGATGCTGGTGTTTTACAAATAACCCTGTATAATAATATGTATTGTATAAATAGTAGAGTCTATTATGTATGTTATTATGTCTACTGTATAATATGTATTTATACAATACATAATTATATAGTAGACTCAATTATGCCACTGTTAAAACTGACTGAGAGACTAATCGTCTTACATACGTTATCTCCGGAAGTTCCGCCTCGCTAATGGCCTCTGAAATTGCCGTCAGCATTGTCGGGATTATGCATCAGCAATTTGTACAAAAGCCTTTGTGATTTTGGAGTGCAACGCGTATAATTTTGTGGTTGAGTTAATTGCTGTAGTAGTTAATTGCTCTAGTAAAAATTAATTATTAATTAATTAAAATTATGTAGTAATTTTTACTCATCACTACATAGTAATATCTATATAAAACAACTATATAAAACAACGTCGCTTTCTCTGTCCCTATATCCCTACGTATGCTTAAATCTTTAAAAGTACGCAACGGATTTTGATGCGGTTTTTTTTTATAGATAGAGTGATTGAAGAGGAAGGTTTATGTACATTGCACCCGTGCGAAGCCGGGGCGGGTTGCTAGTTACTAATAGCCATTTTATGTATGTTTTTAACATGTATATGCACATGTTTTGCTTAGTAGTGCAAATTTTGGAACATGGGACCGGTAGTGCGTAAGTACTCCAGTAGATGTCACCACACCCCTTTAAGGCGTTGAGAAAGAGATTCGTAATTTCAACTGAAGCGGGCAGACTCGGTAGCTTAGTTGGTAAAGCGATAGCATGGTATGCCAGGAATTGCGGGTTCAAGTCCCGCCCGAGTTAGTTGTTTTTGTGAGTTTCTTATAAAATAATTTCATGAAATAGAATTTTAGACCCCTTATGTTGGCTGCTATCAAAACTCGCCACGTGTGTCGGTGTCTTCCACATGAACGCGCTCTTAGGGTATTAAAAACCTTACTATATTGACAATTACACCCCTTTTTTCTCAATAGAGTATAAAAATGTAAGGAGGTTTAGTTAAATAACATTTAGCTTCAAACAACAATAAAGGGTACAATATTATATACTGTATTTGAGTATTTAAGTACTTTCTTTATCAAATTCATTTGAAAGCTAACTGTACCCAGCCGCACATTACTAGAAATTGCTAGTTCGAACCTGAGACCTCTGATTTTCCAGTCGACGGTTAAACCACTAGGCTATGGGTCTATGTCCATGGGTCTGGCTATGGTAGATATCTGGGTACCATACCCACACTATCAGGCTGATGATTCAGAAAAATAAAAAGTCCAAGTTTAAGCCAAAGTTTTATGGTTTATATTATAATAGAATATCAAAACTATAGGTATATGCAAAGCAAAGTTTATGTGTATGCTGTTGAATGTTGAGGAGTTCCTTTATCTATAGCGCGACGATTCGAGTCATGCTTACTATAAAAATGAATCGTTATTGGCAAATTACCAACATGTAGAAATTCAACTCCGTAGGATAAGAGGAAATGGTTTTAATTAGGCTTGCAAGATTTGACACTAACATACAAACAAGGCAAGTTCAATAAAAGTTTCTAACATTGCAAGTTCAATAAAAGTTTGTATAATCTATGTGTAAATAGGTAAAAATATCAGCCTGTAACTATCTCACTGCAAGGCAAAGCCCTCTTCGCATTGAACTTTTCGCACATTGAAGTGTACCTATAAATATCACAAAATTTTTATCAACTCAAAATATTATAAGCTTGTCACTCCATATTGCGTGATCAAAGCATCCGATACCATTACTAAACTTCAAGCTGAATAAACCAAACAATCTCTTTCATAACTCATATTCGAAGTTTCTTCAAATCGCGCATGCGTAGCACAAACCTCACAGTTTTCATTCAAACTACAGTCAACGGTAAGGTTTCGTGGGAACCACTTGCTCCTTTCGCACAAAAGTTACCGAAACTTTTACAAGTTGTCCTCTAAGTGGTGAAAACAGTGTTTTAAGTGGTGATAAGTGTAAATGGAGATAAGTGGCGGTTGACTATGTGTTGTGTTGATTTTAAGTTGAATATTAAGTTTTAAGTTGAAGTGTTTAAGTGTAAAAATGGATTGGAAGTTGGAACTTTTTACGAGTGTGTGTTTAACTTAGGATTGAACTTTTAAAGTAAGTAAAAGTACATCAAATTTTAACAAATAGGAGAATTTAATTTTAATTTTACCTAATCTGTTTTAAAAAGTTCCCTTAATCTTATTTTTATATTTAGGAGTTGAATAAAAATCTCGTACCTACTCAATAAAATATATTATATTATCTCTGTCAAAAAAAGAAAAAAAGGCCGCAACAAATATCTTAAAATAATTGACACATATTATAATAAATACTAATACAAGGAACAGTAATTAAAATAAAAATACTTACCTTAAATAATTATATTTAATAAACTATCGTAAAAAATTCACAAAAAATACTTAAGTAAGTACCTATAAAATAAAAAAAATCGGTTTACCAATAAATTTTAATAACTACATAATCTTAAGTTTTTATCTTTCTATAATAATTAATTTATACTAAGTAATTCTGAATTTCATTTTTATTTAAATTTTAAAAAAAAATAAGTACCTATACATTTTAAAATACATAAATACTATCGAGAACAGTCTAATATCGGTAGTCATTAGCTCCAGATGAAGAACTTACGAAACCCCGAACCGAGTCAAGTATACTATGCAAGTATGTATGCTATATTAGGCCTGACCAGGGGGCTTAGCCAAGTTGACTATCTACAATCGCTAACGAATAGAAAACGAAAGAAATGTATAGGATAACATTACCTTTATCGATATGTCACGTGACAACTTATCTACATTATGGATTAGGTATCCCTTCCAATAAAACTTAAACGCGTTGAAGTGCCATAAATTAAATTCCAATATCTCTAAAAGCTTGTAACTGGGTGAATTGAAATATTATTTAAAATTAACTTTATTTAAATAGGTGTATGTATAGTTTAGTTATTATTATTGTATTTATTGTGCTTGACCTTTTATCTATTAAATAACGAAAACTTTTCCACTTACTTGTCAGAAGATTGAAATTTAAATAAGTATACTTACTTACCTACATATTATGTTTGTGAGTTTGTTAATTTGGATGATAGTTGAACATGTCGATATGGCTGAACGGATTTAGATGAAATTAATATACAGATCATTGAATAACCTGCAATGGGACGTAAGAAATCTTTTTATTATTTTCTGTCTTTATTGTGTTTATCTTTTTATCCATACGGGCGAAGCTACGCGCAAAAGCTATAATATAATCCCAAATCTACGCGGACAAAGTCGCGGGCGGAAGCTAGTTATAAAGAATTTTAGCCAGATGATGCTACTATTGATAATTTTAAAAACCAATTCTAAATTATTTGATAGTGGAAAATATCTATTTCCAACATCATCATCACTAACAGGACAGGATATCCTAGCGAGGTTCATAATAAACAACTTAATGTAATTAATTTTAAAAAGTGCAAAATTTCTATCAGCTACGTCATTGGGTGCTTGTACCGGCGCGTGTCACCGGTGCGGGTGCTTCAGCTAATAAATTACTCCTACCACTCGGTACCTGTCAAGGTCTCCGCAGTCTCTCTGTGTAGTTGTCAGGCACGCACAGATTTACCTCCCTTTAAACCAAAGTGCTACCACGTGTTACGATTTGACGTGTTACGATTTGACGTGTTACGATTCGACGTGTTACGATTCGACGTGTTACGATAAGACGTGTTACCACGCAATAATTAAAAAATATTAGTAACTAGCTTCCCGGCGCGCCTTCGTGCGTGATTATCCTACTTCAATGCCTATTCTACCCTACCCTACTCTAACCTTACCCTACTCTACCCCTACCCTACTCTACCCCTACCCTACTCTACCCCTTTTTCTCGCCTTTTAAACCTTCACACATATTTCTAGACCAAAATTATCCAAATCGGTCAAGCCGTTCTCAAGTTTTAGCGAGACTAACGAACAGCATATATAAGTTATTAGTGCGTAGGTTCTTCTCGTATCTATTTTTTTGTACCCAACTATACCTATTCCAAACATGGTTGGATACATCAGTGGATAAAATGGATAAACGCCATAAATTTTGAGGTACAAATACCTTGTTTTTTTTTTAGCACTTTTAGCTTCATGTGGCGCCCATAGATACACTAGAATTAAACTCTTATTGCCTTCTAATCAAGGCGTTATACAACGTCGTATCATAAAAGCTTTAACGTCAGGGAACGTCAGTGAAACTCACTCCGAAGTACTAATTAAGTCATCACCATCTTCTTAGCTTTATTATTCCCAAACTTTGTTGGGATCGGCTTCTAATTTAACAAGATGCAGATGAATATCTGTTTTCTCCGAGCGACTGTTTATCGACCCAAAGGGATACGATATTCTAAAGTTAGATCAGTCGTCAGGATTTTATGAGAATACTACGTCCCTAAATCGACTGACAAAGATAGCTTCTTCTCCATATAAACTTTTACTACGCCAAGTTTCACACTCCTCCGTGCGCGCAATTTTCTTAAAAAGGCATCCATAGTTTTCACTTCACGTATTAGTATAGTATTTTTTTTATAGACTCACGCCTGTATTCCCCAGAGGGGGTAGGCAGAGGTGTGCAGTACATCCACACTTCGCCGGGTATGTTATAAGTCCCATGTAATAGGGGGCGAGCCTAACCGGGCACAATTCCAAACTCCGTGCTGCTACTGAGAATTTCCAAATGGAAAAACCCAGTAACACTTTGCCCGACCCGGGGATCGAACCCAGGACCTCGTGCTCAGCAGTCGCGCTTTCTACCACTAGACAACGAGGCAGTATAGTATATAGATTAATTTTATTTTATAATCCGCCCATGCTTCAAAAATCATTGATGCGTGCCTGGATTCAAACCTGATTTTTTTGAGTTCTGTAATTCATTATTTCAACGGTCATAATAACTATATCACTAAGCTAATACTGCTTACACTCTCTGTACACTTATGTGTCACATATGTGTAAAAGTTTATAGATACTGAAACACGTACATTTGTTATTCACGCTATCAAGGAAAGTGTTAAAATGGGTACCTATTCCTGGATGATTCCCCGAGGATCCAGTTAGAGGGCAAACTAGTACTTAATCTATTTTAATTGAGTCTACAAATAGACAGGTCAGAGTTAGCAGGATATGATGCGATCAGATTTAAAAAAATAATTGGTGAGGCGTGTAAATAGCCTGCACCTTTGTGAAGGTTGAGAGAAAAATACATGGACAGAATTTGGATAGCGCTGTGCCCTCAATAAATACTCAATGTGTAGACACATATAGTATGTTACGTTATAGTTTACAGGCTTAAGTTTTTAATTGTGTAAGTTTTACGATGAGAGAGCATGCGAGGGATTTTATATTTGCTTACCAAAAAATATTTTAGCGCCTACAAATTATAAATAGCAATAACTTACAAACCTGCATTTTAACAATTTTTGCAAGGCACTACGCTCTGGAACTTTAATATAAAAAGAAAACATCAGAAAAAACTCACTGGTACGTGACGAAAACTAAATCTATATGTGTAAACTATATTGTAGATGTTGGTATATGTGTATATATATATGACGCTGATAAACAACCACACCCATTGACACACCATTTATCATTTCATATCATTCTTTCATGGAAAGGGTTTTTATGCTGACCTGTCCTCTGAAGCGAATCCATGAGCAGAAGCTGCTTAAAGGTTGTAAGCCATAGCGTAGCCGATGTTAGTGAATGCCTTATTGTATAAAAGTAGATTTTGTAGTCCTGGTATCGTTGTTGAAAATAATTACCTACACGTGATGCCGCTATAGTGTGTCCACTAGCGCTATATCGCCCCTTAGGTAGCTGCGCGGCTTACGCTGGAGCGAGGCGGTGCCTGGGGTAGCTGCACAGCCCCCGTGGGTGTGAAGCAGCACCTGACGAAGCTATATGGCTAAAGAGAGCAAGCTTTACTCATCCTTTTACTTCTCTTACACGTTTTTTTACACATGAGCAGAAGTGAAGAAAGGGAAATAATAAAACACTGAAATAGTACTTTATTTTTATTCCATGAGAAAAAAATACTTATTAATTGACTGTTTTCTTCAAGAGTATGGTGTCGCACAGCGTAACGGCCCCCCATAACAGAGCGTCCGCAACCAACACACACCAGGGTGGCGAAAACTCTGCCATTTATAGGTACCTTCTTCTAACCGTTGGTTCAACAATACATTACGGGCATTACAAATCAATCCATTTGTGGGAAGCTGAAAAATATGAAAGATATATTTTAAAATAATTACTTAAAGTTATCTAAGTAGCCAGTTTTACTTACAGTATGATTTCGCAATTACTCGACTAGTTTCGAACTCGAACGGAACTAGATATTAATTCAAGAGCGTCCGTAACACCGCCGCCGTAAACTCGGTTTTAAACTATCAATTAGCAATCCCGGAATCATCACGTTAGTAAAGCATTTTCGTAGTTACTTTGCCAGTAAAAAATATATCAATGACAGGTAAAGTGAATTATGATTATAAATACCACTTGGTGCATACCTACCTCTAGTATACCAAGCCATTCAGACAATGTATTTTGTAACTGCGGTGTTAAAGTTGTTATATTATGCCTTCGCATTTGATTAGTAGATTACAATTCAGACATCTTGACATCGTGAACATCGAATCCAAAACGTAAGCAGAGTAACAAGTCCAATATGCACAGCAGAATATTAACATCAAAGGCGTAAACGAAAATCTAATAGACGATAGCGGCGTGTCAAGTAATATATATAACGGAGTCACAAAAAAATAGCACAGTAAAACGTGATCAGATCAGCTCAAGACTTGGCTTTTTTTAAATATTTTTTTATTTAGTTTATCCAAAAGCGGGGGAAAGGCAAATGAATCTAGTCCATACAGCCCGTGTTTTCCGTCGACGTTATGATATTTATTTTTATCTACTCCCACTTTAAATCCTCTATAAAAGATTAGAAACAGTTACATTATTGCCAACATTAAAACACCCAATGTAATTAAAACCCAATTAAAAGAACCAATAAATCATCCAAACGGATGATAATATAATGTTGTACTGAATTTCATTTTTTTTCGATCACTTTTGCGCAAAGGGTTTTAGCAGACAGCCACATTCTTACTTATCGATGCGTGACTATGTATGAATTTCAAAAAAAGAACATGGTCTTTCACGCGCGTTTCAATTTGAATTTGAAAAAAAACACTCATGTGATACCGTTATCACACCCACCTTCGTGTTTTAATACCCCTTATTATACAACAGTTGCATAAAGTACTATTATAGTTGAGGCTAACAATATTGTTCAGCTTTAATATTATACTTCTACGAAGCTATAATAAATTGTTTGCCTTAGTTAAACTACTTATACTTTTTTTTTAACTTGCCTTGTCATCGTAAAATAATTATAGAATGATCAGATAAACACATGCATAATGAATATCACTATCATTTTGTCACCGCACCGCGTTGTTTTAGGTGTGTATCCAAACACAAGTTCAAATGTAGAACCGTCCAAAAAATAAATCCTCTGTGGAAAAGTACGAATAGTTGAAGCCATAAACGAAAAAAAAAATGACGAATTTAAAATCGTTCTATTTTTGATTAAAGGCAAACCCAATCAACATAAATACCACACAAATCAATTATCATCATATTATTATATTTTTTGCAATTTTTCCTCGCATGCTCTAGAGAAATATGAATGTTGCGATATATTTTATTTTATTTTAAAAGTAATTATCACTTTATAGTCATTACTGCAGTCTCCAGCGTTCTGGATTGATTTTGAGGGCAGGAATTGGCCACCTATTTTGAATTACGAACCTATGTTGAAAAATGTAATGGCGGACCTATAAATAAATTAATTTCCCTTTTGATGAATCCTCGAGAAACCAATACCAAAGACTTATTAGCAGCAAAACATGCCCACGTACCTTGGCAATCCAAAGATCCCACTCAGACCCAGGGTAATTTGAAGATACCTCGTTCATGCGCGCGTGATAGGCTTGTAGGTATAGGCTGCCGGCCGGCGAGCAAAATCTTCTTGAATCCACCGGTGGAATGGTTAAAACTCCAAAATTCAACACTGCACTATAAGTTCTCAATGATACACAGATGCAGGTCCAATTATTTTACGAGTATCATCAAGGTTTCACCAAAAAAGGAAATTTCAAAAGATGGAGCGTCTAGAGCACACAGCGAAGCGTACAGCCACGAGAAGAACACTGCTCGCTAACGCCATCTATCGACATTGCGAGAAAACTCAAGAAAGTTTGGATACCTACATGGGCGCTGCGACAACAAAGATTGGTGCGAGGATTCATCAATTGAGAAGTTAAATATTTAATTTGAGATACTAAAATATTATACGTATTATTACAAATCCTAAAATATTATTATTTATTTATTTTTTATATTAAAAAAGGCATTGACGCTTCACCAATAATAATAGTCCTTCTGATAGAATTTCGGTCATAGCGGCCAATCTCAACGGAGGTATCCCAATTACACAGGAGATATTAAAGTGCAAATGTGTGTGGGCCAACTCAGGTGCACTCTCTATTCCCTCATTGTCATAGCTCGATAGAACGACAATCCGACACAACCAGAAAGAGATGACCGCACAGGACCAACGTTTTACGCGCTCTCAGAGGCACGGAGCAGGTGATAATTCATCTATAATATGCACATAACTTACGAAAAGTCTCAGGTACGCGTGTGGGGTTTGAACCTGAGACCTTGAACTTTCCCGTGAATGATCATATCACTCGGCTATCAAGGCTTGAGATTGAAACAAATATACGGTAAAACGTTTTTCTTTTATTTAAGTTCAACAAAATATGCATTGAAGCGGAGTCCTAGAAATTTCTACCAGTCAACCGTTTGGTAGACTTAAATGCCTGGTCATCTATCGGTAAGGATCTGAAAAAAATAGATTTTCGTATCTAAGAAAAACTTAAGTGATGAAGAATAAAAACCGACTTTAAAAGGCTTTGGAAGAGGTAGTTTAATCTGAAACCCACTTAGCTTGGCACCAACGCCAAAACAAAAACATTGGGTGCCACAATAATTATAATAGGCTCTCCACTTTTCCGGGAGTTGGTTATGTAACACCTTAGACATTCTAGCACATTTATTTTATTTATATTGGGCGTGGGCGTGGGAGTTAATGTCATTCTTGAGACATGGGTCGGGTCATCAAGCGGGGCAGCTTGGATTTCTACTACCTGGAAATTCTTCCAGTCACGCGGGTAGCTTTGAAGCAGGCAGGACTCGGTAGCTTAGTTGTAAAAGCGATCGCACGGCACACCAGGGATCGCGAGTTCAAGTAATTTTATTTGTATTTGACCTACCTTTTGATTATATTTAGGTATATTGGTTAATGTTGATAGACATTCGAGTTGTAGTCCTTCTTGTATGATTTAAATATTTTCGAAAAATGTGGTACAAACAAATAAACGGCACGCTGGTAATGCTTATTTGCAGTAGCAAGTGCAATCATATGGTTCTACTCTTCTAATTTACCTACCACTGTATCTTCTATCTCTTTTTGCGTGTGGTGTATTTGCCGATTTGGAAAGCTCAATTAATTTGGAAACAATAAACATTGCGCTATCTAGAGCCTTTGTTTGATTAATTCTGAACTGTGTATGAATTCAGACAAGATATCCAATTGTCGATTTTCGCTTAAATTGTGCAACTGTGGAAACAAACGCGTGTTCTAACTGCAAATATCTGTACCACGCAAAGGTTTTGGGATAATAAAAAACATTGCGTGGTGTAGATCGCCTCGGTTCTGGGTAGAACAATTGTTTTGGAATACGCGATGTGGACGTCTGCCCGCATGGAAACTTATCTTCAAAAAAGTTTATATTATTCAAGTCGGTTGCGGTGGTGACAGGTGACAGTGACACCACGCTCGGATTTTACCTTTAGGTACCTACAATTTAGGTAAGTATAAAATAATTAAAGGAACCACAAGTGTCTCTAACAGTCAGCGACAGCAACTGAAGCTGCTGTTGTGAGAGTGAGGGAATAGAGGGAAGGGAATGATGAGAATATTATTTATTGAATGTTCTATATTCAAAGTGAATAACATAGATCCAAACAGACTTGAAATTGGCAGTAATTGTATTAAAAAGTTTGTAAAATTTTACGACCTTAATAAATCTTACCTATCTTTTAAGTTAGGACAAAAAATGTAAATGAACAAAATCCGTGCTGATTTAGGTAAATATACTTAGGAAAGTAAACTCAGATTTCCCTTTTCAACATTTTATATAGACTGAAAAACAAGGACAATACAGGAGTTTCAGGTAAAGTTAATACCGAAGGAATAAAACTAATCAAAGTAGATAATCCTAAAACAACAACAGGCTGTATACAAGCGAAAAGGCTAGGAAATCGGCTAAATGTTGGCTAATAAACATTTTATGACACTTCTTCTGTAGGCTATTTATCAGTAGGTACAGTTCAACAAATAAAAAAGGTTTAAACGGATGTGTGAGATGTTTGAATGAAATAAAATCGAGTTGTTGTGCATTTGTCACAAAGTAAATTCGCCACTAAGTAAATTCGTCACATTTTGTAAAATATGTTTCACTTTATCACAGGTATAAAATTACAAAATAACGAGGTGAAAAATCGCAAAAAAAGACAAGTAAGGATGTCGATTTCAGATTATTAAATCCAGGTTTCCTCACGATGTTTTCCTTCACCGTTAGTCAATGCCCAGTGGTGTCTTAGATTAACTAAGAAAGTACATATTATGATAATATATGTCATTGAAAAGTCACATTGTTACATGTCCGATTCGAACAAACACCTACGTGCTTACAAAGCGGGTTGTAACCAATGCACCACCACTTAAGTATAAATATATTATGATTGAAGTCTTAATTAAAAATTTTAGACTAAAAATATAAGATGTCTCGACGCTAATATGAACCTTCTATTTATTTATATTTTGGAACAAAAAACGAGACACGAGTAATCCTGACTGACAACCCAGGGCTGTCCGGGACTGAGTCTGAGGGATTGTTATTTTTAGTCAAATTAAGTAAGTAATTGAAGTTTAAGTAATTTTTTTAAGTAATTGGAAAAAATTACTACCAGAATAACTTTAGCCCACGGCTTTGTCCGAGTGGAGGTCGGAACAAGATTGAAGGGAAAGTATTTTATGAACTAATTTAGGACTTGGGGTGTATAGTGATTGAGTTATAAACATTTTCTTAGTGTTTTATCAGTATCGTGATGGCACAATGGTTACTGACCGGCTTTGCAAGCGCGTGGGTATGAGTTCGAACCTGGCATGTACCAATGTGACTTTTTCAATGTCATATGTACTTTCTTAGTTAATCTAAGACACCACTCGGTGAAGGAAAACATCGTAAGGAAACCTGGACTTTAATTGTCTGAAATCGCCAACCCGCAGTGAGCTAGCGTGGTGATTAATGCTCAATCCTTCTCTGTATGAAAAGAGGCCTTTGCCCTACATTGGGACAGTTACAGGCTGATTTATATACTTATTTTAGTCTTTTATATTTATAACATCAGTAGGATAGAATACACCTACGTCTTTAAGTCAAAAAACAAGGGGAGGAAAGAGAGAGGTGACGATTGCTCTACCGATAAGAGCCTAGCTCTTAAATATAAGAAGAAGGATAGAATAATATGTAGAACTTATGATGACGTCATAGTTGCCGCTAAAGTATAATTTCCATTTATCACCGAGACCGAGGCGCCCATCTCTGACTTTTCGTAAGTTATGTGCGTATTATAAATTAATTATCAGTTGCTTAAACGGTGAGGTAAAACATCGTAATGAAACCAGCACACCTGAGAGATTTTTCAATGGTGTGTAAAGCCATGACAGAGTCCTACGGGCGGAGGTTGTTCATCAACCATACGATAAGAAGAAGATCACCGAGACTTTTATAATGTAATTATTTATTATTATTATTTATTATTTATAATTGCCAGCCTTTTGGGCAGTGTTTTGACGCCTTATGAGTTTTTGTTTTACTCTATTATCTTTTAATAAATGTTTATGAATCTTGCTAACAAGGTAGACTTCTTGCTAACTATGAGTGGATTCAGGGATTTGTAAGTCTTTTTTTGTAATGTATTTTATTTTTTTAATCATGGTAGGAGGCTTTAGCCCAGCAATGGGATGATATGAGCTAACAGTAATGTATTTTCGCAAACACTACACTAGTGGTATGACTGTTGGACTGTCAAGTCAAAAGTTTAAGTTCGAAACCCAGGCTCACAAATCTGATTTTTCAAAATCATGAGCGTAATAAATACTAAATTATCACTTCTAAAACGGTGAAGGAAAACATCGGAACCAGCACATCTGAAAGATTTGTCAACGTTGCAACGTCATGTTTGGAGAGTCAATCCCAATCCTGTCTTTACCATGCAAATAATCGTCAATTATCCAAGAAACACACTAATTGGAACAATTTTCCAATAAGTTCGTACATTTGCAATCCAAATTAGGTTCGTGATTGAAGAGTCAGCTTCCAGATTTTATTACTATTGAAATATTAACCATATATACCGGTTATTAGGTATATACGAGTAGGTATGAGGATTATAAATTAATTATCACTCTCCGTGCCTCGGATAGCACGTTAAGCTGTTGGCCCCGGCTGTCAAATGTAGATCTTTGACAGTCGTTACTGGTAGTCAGAAGCCCGAAAGTCTGACAACCAGTCTTACCAAGGGGTATCGTATATCCCAGCATCTGGGTTGTGAAAGTTTGATAGGCAATCGCTCTATGTAAAACACTGGTATTCAGCTGCATCCGGTAAGACTGGTAGCCGAACCCAATATCGTTGGGAAAAGGCTAGGCAGATGATGATCTGCCGGTTATGAGGTCGTCGTTAGAAACACAATATAGAGGTAATAATAGACATATAAAATATATTACTCATGAATAGCCCCGTAACCCACCACATTTGATGATGGCGTAAAAAAAGGTTATGTTCAGTGAATAGAATATCTGTAACTTTGCATGGTTGGGTTTTATGCAGTAATAAGGTCATCCTGACCGATTTTCGATCACAACTGCCAATCTCAATGGAGATTGGTTATTCATACAAGAGATATATTATTATAGTGCACAAGTGTGTGGCAAATAGTAGATAATTATGCATATTATAAAATAGATATTTGTTATACAAGAGTGCAAAGTTGCTTTTAACCGCGTGCTCAATTTTGATGACCGAGCAAGCGATGGATTCTAAAATTGACGCTCATTATTAACGCTCATTAACTAGGATTTAATGATGTTTTGAATTCAAAAACTTCAAAAACACACGATGTTCTAAATTCAAATTTACTTTACGCTCTAGCGGATAAATACGGCTTTTGCACTCAGATATCGAAGAGCAAAAATATTCTTTCCGAGATGGGTGGATGAAAAAATTATTATAGTTTCAAAACGAATCCACTAATGTCAAATATTCTTCTTTTCAGGTACTAACATGGAAGAGATATCTCTATACAACTCCTCTCTACTACGTATGAGAGAAACAACTACGATTGCAACGTTTGTAGCAGTCCGCAACACGAGCGTTGCAGGCAAGGTTGCTAGCAACGCGTACGAATGGCGTTTCATACTACCGCCATACTTTTTGATATTTATGTTGTCTGTTTGCGGCAACTGCCTCGTTATAGCAACGCTTGCTAGCAACAGAAGAATGAGGACCATCACTAATGTTTATCTTCTGAACTTGGTAAGTAATTTATTTATCCGACTTTTTTATATAGGACTCAGTAGCTTAGTTGGTAAACCGATGGCACAGCACGCCGGGGATCGCCGATTCTAGTCCCGCCCGAGTCGAGAAAAAAAATGTATTAGGTATTTGTCAAGTCTTGACGTTTTGAGCGTTGCAAAGTACTCGAAACTGTGCTTGAGTTTGCAGCTCTCGAAACGACAGACCAGGAAAAGTTTGTTTCATTATCTAAAACGTTAGCGAAAATTTGAGACAATATTATGACAGATAGTATTCCACAACGGAAGTTGACCCTTGAGTACGGAATATATTTCTGTATATAAACTACCGTATATAAAATGTACATGAAACCTTATTGTTTTTTAAATCTTTTGAAGCTAACAGAAGGGGTAAATGGTCCTTTACATAAATCCCTTCCGGGATCCCGTAATTCTGCAGTATCGCATCTTCCTTCCATTTCAATTCAAAGTATCTTGGCCTCACTCCAAACAACTGAATAACGGAACACTCTTCGCTCAAGATCTTTCCGTTTGTAACATTATAACTGGCCACGGAAGCGAAAAAGATCGAAATTTGAATTTTTAAATCTTTTCCATTTCTTGAAAACCGTTTTTACGTGGTACTTTGATTTTGTGCTCCGATGTTTGGTTTTTCATAATATTTCATTCATGTTTATGCCAGCAATTTTTTAATGTGTTACTTTAGTGTCATGGTGGCGCGTTGGTTACGAACCCGCTTTGCAAGCGCGTGGGTGTGGGTTCGAACCTGGCATGTACCAATGTGACTTTTTCAATGTCATATGTACTTTCTTAGTTAATCTAAGACACCACTGACTAACGGTGAAGGAAAACATCGTAAGGAAACCTGGACTTTAATTGTCTGATATCGCTAACCCGCAGTGAGCTAGCGTGGTGATTAATGCTCAATCCTTCTCTGTATGAGAAGAAACCTTTGCCCTGCATTGGGACAGCTAGAGGCTGATTTATTTATATACTTTAGTATCAAGTCGTAGCACTACTACAGTAGGTCCTAGTATCTCTTTGATATCAGGGTCTTGCTTGTTCTTTTTGTACACCTACTATGTCTTCTTGACCGAATTATGGTCACAGCAGTGAATTTCGACAAAATATTCGCCATCTTCACAATTAAAGTGAGTGCACAAGTGTGTGCGCAAATACAGGTACTTATACTCTCTTTATTCCTTCACTCTTATAATCCTGGTTATAAACTCTACTCTCATATTAGATATACCTATTCTATATGTATTAAAATAATATTTTAGCGTAGTGATAATTCAGTTTCTCCAAATTTCGAGTTAGGTCCATCGGTTTAGGCTGTGTGTTGTCTGTCAGTCACTCAGTCACGGTACTGTTTTTTAAGTATACTGTGGTATAGAAGAACTAGGTTATGTGAAAATATTAAATAAGCAAAACATGTGCAATAAACATGTAAAACTTCCATAAATTAAACTAGGTTTTGTAATAATGGAATGCATTAATCCATTGTTTATTTATTTCTTATGTATTCTTGCAATAAACTTCAGCACAGTAAGTACTTGAGCCATAAAAACCGTGCAAATGTAAGAGCTTTTAAGTTACTACTATCGAAGTGCTTTGAAGAGTTTCTTACGATTCCCTCTTTACAGTCGACTGTTGAGCTATCTTTAGGAATGTTGACGCTCGTGTTTAAAGGAGGGTAAGACTTATTACAAAACTTATTCGACAACTGCCTCGTTGGTCTACTGGGGGGTTAGCCAAGTTGACTATCTACAATCGCTAACGAATAGAAAACGAAAGAAATGTATAGGATGACATTACCTACAATCGATATGTCACGTGACATAATGATACGTGATAGAGGTAATGTCATCCTATACATTTCTTTCGTTTTCTATAGCGTTAGCGATTGTAGATAGCCAACTTGGCTAACCCCCCTGGTAGCAAGTACGACTATAAGTGCTCTAATATCTAGGTCAAAGTGTTATTGGGTTTTTCAATAGGAAATTCTCAGTAGCAGCACGGAGTCTGGAATTGTGCCCGGTTTATTCCAATAGGCTCGGCCCCTGTTACATGGGAATTATATCACCGGCGAAACGTGGTTGCAATGCATATACCTCTGCCATTAGTCCATCGTTGGTCAAATATGTTTAACCTATTGTACCGTGTGGTTTTCGACCTAAGAATAGAACAACCTCTACTCATCTCGCGGATGTTGTAAGAAGCAAAAAAGAGAAAAATCTGGCGGATGGTCAGCAGCATCCTACTGTAATTAGCAACCATCATTCTGCTATAACTGCGATTTTGCATCTTGCTTGCAATAAATGATGCGTATGAAAAAAGAGGCCTATGTTCGGCAGTGGACTGATCAGGTTGAGTAGGTAAAACGATCGAAAATAAAAATTCCCGATCATTCACGGAACGGACGAATGATTCCGATATGAACGGAAATTCTAGGTAGAACAAATAGAATAACAATCGGAAATTAATCATTGTTTTATTGGCTTCAGTAGGTATAGCAAAAAACTTTTAACGAGTCTGGAATTGTGCCCGGTTAATGGCAATAGGTGTCCCTTATTACTTGGCCTTTCGCTCAACCCTTCTCAAAATTCAGGCGTTGCAAGCGTAACGTATTTATTTTTATTTTTTATTTTAAATCATGAAAATTAATTTTAAAATATTGCACTACTGAGACTCGTAAGCTAAATGGGTTTAGGTTGATAAAGCCAGTATTATTCTTACAGCGAAAAAGAAATGTAAACGAATATAAATGAACTTTTATTGAGTTAATTTAAAAATATTATATTCGTGGACCCTCAAAACTATACCCTACAGGCTAATTTACAGCTTGGCAAAAAAGTAGTAGAGTAGGCAGAGTTACGCATGACACCCACGTTTCACTAGTTAACTACTAAAAATTGAATTTCGATTGCACTAGTAAGTACAGAATCTATTAAGGCAAGAATATTAAACCTACTGAATATTATAATGAATAAATGTTTTGGGAAAGGCACTGTATCCTATGATACCTAGAGGATGAAACCTAGTTCAAAAGGCAGAGCTCCACTTTTGTTACAAATATGGTTGATAATAAACTTATTTTTATTATAATATAATTCGTGCAAATTCAATACAGTCTCTGAGATCTGGTAGACAATTAAAAAAAAGTTCTGTCTTACTTTTTTAATTAATGCATAATGTAGATGTGTAAGTGCTAATAATGTAGATGTGTAAGTGGATCTGGGGGATAACTCTAGAACTAAAAATCTAATTCCAGTTTATATTCGATCTCGTAGCGATGTTTTTACAGCATAGCCGGCGGGCGCATGTTTTCCTAGTTGATTAATTTGCGTAGTAAAAATAAGATCGGATCGTTGTACAAGAGTAAGCTCCTTTCCCTGTTCTTCTATAGTTCAGTAGTGACGAAATTAGTTTCTCTGTAATAGATATTAAGTCTACTAAGACCTAATTAGAATGTAGTGTTACTAAGAATTTACTGAAAGTAATTTCCAATAATAGACTAAGCACTTTGTCGACACTTGAGTGTAGACTTTGAGACTTTGTGGCTTGCTTTTGCTAACGTTATCGAAGGTAATTTTCACAAGCTTCTAAATAATTTGCTGTTTGTATGTTAGTATGTTATGGTCAAAGATTTAGAACCACTATCTCTTAACCTACAGTGTAGATTTTTTAAACGTTAATACAGTTCCGATGACAATGCACTTTTATGGTTAGTGACGCACTTGAATCTGAAAAGTCAGAGGTGTGTGTCTAGGTTTCAGACCTACCTTTGACTAGGCAGTTCATTAGTCATACTATTAGACTATTATTACCTACTGCTAAATTAATATGACACTGTGACATCATACCCCTAGTCTTATTGCTTCCAAACTTTTCTGGTGTCTGCTTCTAATCTAACCAAATGCAGCTGAATATTAGTTTTCTACGGAGCGACAGACTATTAGACTTCCACACCCCAAAGGGATACGATATTCCCTTCTGAAATAGTCTGAAGTTAGATTAGTAGTCAGGATTTTCTGAGGACTCCCTATAAGGACTGTCAAAAGGGCCAGCAGCTTAACGTACTTTCCGAGGCACGGAGCAAGTGATAATTAATTTATAGTACACTTTAACTTGCGAAAAGTCAGAGTTGCTCGCCTCAGGGTTCGAACCTGAGACCTCTGACTTGCCAGTCAATGGTCATACTCCAGGCTATCAGTGCTTACAGTGACATTAGGTGTAACTGATTATAATACAATGTTTTTTTTTCTTTGTTACAGGCAATATCAGATTTCCTACTCGGCGTGTTCTGTCTGCCATTTACGCTCGTCGGACAAATATACAGGCGGTTCCTTTTCGGGGCACTGCTCTGCAAGCTTATACCGTTTGTACAGGGTGAGTACTTTGTTGTGTCCTACATTATCAACCTAGTAGATTAATGACTAGCTAATCACAAGGTCCAGAGCTGAATTTATCCATTAGTCACGGACCCGCTTTGCAATGACGTGGGTGTGGATTCGACTCTGGCATGTACCAACGTGACATTTTCGATGTTATAATTATGTACTTTCTTAATTAATCTAACACACCACTGACTAGTCCTACTAGTCGGGCACATCCCGAAATAAATACATGAGTAAAGCCGTATCAATATTTAATATACACTACTGACTACTGAAAGAAAATATCTAAGGAAACTTGGGATTTAATTACGAAATCGTCAACAATGAGTAATTAACGTAGTGATTAATGATCGAACTTTTTCTGTACGAGAAATGGCTCTACTCGCAGTGGGGCAGTTAGGGGCTGGTATATTTATTAATTCATTAATTTTTAATTAGAATAAAGCTCTTATTAAGATTTCTATCATAACATCAAGGTGAAATCATCATCATCAACTTTATCAGTCCCCTGCTAGACTAGGTCTCTCCTATTGCAAGTCATTGAGCACGATTTTCGGCTATTCTCATCCAGGTCGTTCTTCCACCTTGCGAAGATCGTAATTCCATCTAGCCTGAGGGCGTGCTACACTACATTTGCGGATCCTTGTCTCCACTCAAGAATTAGCTTACTCCACCGGTAATCTGTTCTGTGGTTTATATGGCCGGCTACTGTCACTTCAGCTTACTAATCTGGTGAGTTTTGTCGACTACTTTAGTTCTCTGTGGAATTACTTCGTCCCGAATTCGATCCTTCAGAGAAACTCCGAGCATAGCCCTAAACGCTGAGCGATTTTGGACTTGTGGACCAGCTTTACCTTGAGCGTCCACGTCTTGGTTCCATACGTCATAATAGATAGGACGCACTGATGGAAAACTTTCGTCTTTAGGCGAAATATTTTAGGTGAAATATTTAATGTAATTTAGTTGTCAGTTTAAACTACTAAAAGGAATGTATGCCTAAACGCGAGCTAAATTCATTTTGTAGTATAAAAGCCAAATGATTGTGAGTTTCCATTAGGTACCTCTTGTACTTTAATGGCAGTCTGACTATGCTTTACTGCTCTGCAAGGTATAAAGCAAGCATATTGCGTAATAACTATAGTTATATGACACGGCGTGTGCAATATGCGCTATATCGCAAGCTCAAGCTTTTGTTGTTTGCAATCCATCATTTTATTTGCGGAAAAATGAGGCGAGCGAGTCATACGATATAGCTCTAAAAATCGCTAATAGTTACGTACAATACGCAAGTATTAGCTAAAAGCCGAATGCCGGAAAAGCACTCTCATCATAAAAATTGCTATTAAATAGTTATTGTGTAGTTTACAACAATATTCCACAACTTAAAGCACGGCTTCTAACAAAGGGTTTTACAAATATCTTTGGTGTGCTGGTTTCCTCACGATGTTTTCCTTCAAATTAGCTTTTAGATTCTTTCTTCGTTTTAGCAAGTGATAATTAATTTGTAATACACATAAATTCAGAGTACCTACTAATACAATACTACGCAATAAACTTCAGAGGTGCCTATCTAACGTCAGTCTTGGCAGTCAAACGTCATACCACTGGGCTTCAGTGATTTTTTAAGGTTTAAAGGTTTGTAGGTTGTAGGCATTATTATCGCATCATAAGATTATTAACCGAAATAATTATTAAAATGAAGTAATTAATAAATTATGGTGCTTGTTTCAAACTGTAAAAATATACTAAAACTGTAATGAAATAATTAGGTTCTACAATATTTACATGCCTTTTAAAGGCATGTAAAAGTACAACTTCTGTACCTCTTACCGTACTTACGTACCTGTGCAAATAAATAAGTCTTATGACTTCTTTTCAGGATGAGGTTCAGTAAAAGTATATATAAAGGTATTACAACGTGTAGTCTAAATTGCTATTTAAGGCACCTATCTCACTAAACCAAGTTAAGAAGAATAACATTACAAAAAAGAGCCATAATTTTCCACAAAGTAGTACCTAAGGGCCTATATTATACTCGTAATTTGATCTCTTTTGTGCCTTACTATAGGCACTTAACCTGAGTTCTCAAATGTTGCGGTAAGTGTGGCTGAGTACTAAGGCTCAATTCAGTGTAGTGTCATTGGGGTATTAGAGTAAGATAAGACAAAATCTGGGGGCACGGAAGTGCCCCCGCCAAGACGAGCCAAACAAAGCGGAAGGGCACTACCAGACCTACCTTTTCTCGAAATGTTTTGTCGTATTTTTGAACCCTCATAACTTGGGTTTTAATTATACTAGATAAACAAAATTAGCCACATATTTTGACTAAGGTGTGAAGTTTGTGAAGTTAGGGCTTGTAGAATTAGGGCGTGTAGAATTAGAAGCTTGGCTTTACATGAGATCTGATAACTTTTTTACAGTGTGAGCCATATGGTCTTGTATTGGCAACATTTTAAATGAAAATGTGTTAGGTGGGATTAAAATTCAATTTGAAAGTGAGCCAGGTGATAGCATAATTCAGCCTGTATCTATCCCACTGCAAAGAAAAAGCCTCTTCTCATACAGAGCAGGATCGAACATTAATCACCACGAAGTTTCCTCACGATATTTTCCTTCAGCGTTATTTAGTGGTGTCTTAGATTAACTAAGAAAGTACGAAATTGCTATTCATCACTTTTTATTCCACTGGATAAAGTAGAACAATATTTTTACCATTTCAAGTACAAAATAAACCTTGATATTTTTACCTTTATTCGGTTTGAAAGTTTATGTGCAAAGATAAGGGGTATTTTGTATCCCTTTAGTGTCAATTCATTGTACTGAATTGCGACTTTTCCTGTTTGACAAGGGTTTATGTTGTGGCCGCCATGTTTTTTTTGTATGGTTTATAGCCAATTTGAAGTTACATTATTTTCTAACATCAGACTATGTTTATTTAAGATAGTATTTGTGTCAATATTCTTTTTCAAAGGTTGACTGTAAGATCTGTATCGCTCGATTTTATTAGCGTCATATTTCCCATACCATCTGATTTCATTGGCATTTCCAGAAATCCTTTCTTTTTCCTTAACCCTTTCATTATGATCTAATAATTCGTAAAATTTCGTCGTAGTGTAGTTCGTGAGGTATTGGTATTTGATAGAAATTGATTGAATATTCGGTCATTAAAAATGTTTTCATTCATCGCGTGACCAAAATGCTACGTCTAGTTCAGAATATTGTTCGAAACACTTAATAACCGAACAAAGGTAAACTTTTAGAAATATGACTTAAAATATTTCTTTCTTTCACAGCGGTGTCCGTATCAGTGGACGTATGGACTCTCGTCGCAATATCTCTGGAGAGATACTTTGCGATCTGCCGGCCCCTCAAGTCTAGGAAGTGGCAGACACAGTGCCACGCATACAAAATGATTGCCATGGTCTGGATCCTGTCTGTCATACTCAACTCGCCCATTCTGATCGTGTCTACGCTTCAACCTATGAGAGGCAATGGTGAGTTAATTATATTTATATTTTTATTAGACCTACAGGATGCATTTTCTCAAAGAGATAGGAAGAAGGGTATAAATAACCCATATTTCTATCTACTATATCACTTACGAAAAGTCAGAGGTTTGTGCCTTGGGTTCGAACCTGAGACTTTTGATTTGGCAGTCCAATATGGTCATATCACTAAGCTATCAATGCTACCGTTTAATAATAGGTATCAGTTAAAAATATTCCTTTACCAAACATAACTCTTTACTATTTGTTTAAGAACGTCATTAACAAGATGCCAATGAAACTACTTAGCTTTCAAACTACAGTATTGCCTAATTGAGATCGCTTTGACTCAATTTAACAAGTTTGAGAAGGTTGTATACAACTTTGGCGTTTAATTATCTAAAGGGCGTCAGCTGAAAATTTGGAAAAGGACCATTAAATTGGTTTCTAATAATAAATTTTAAACATTTATTGAATTTATTATGTGGTCGTAAAGTTAAAAGCGCGAATGAGGTTTGACCGGGGTTGTACCACCTACTCTACCACAAAAAATATCGGCTACGAATAGCAATATATCTCAGGAGGCTTAGCCGAGTTGACTATCTACAATCGCTAACGCTATAGAAAACGAAAGAAATGTATAGGACTAGATTCTATTCGTTTGTTTTGACCACGTGACATAACGATAAAGTTAATGTCATCCTATACATTTCTTTCGTTTTCTATAGCGTTAGCGATTGTAGATAGTCAACTTGGCTAAGCCCTCAGTACTCTTATTTGTCTTAAATTGTAATTATTAATCTTGGCATCTTTTCCAACTATTGATTGAAACTCTATTGGTGAGTATTTAGTTATAGAACTACTAACAATGAACATAATTATACTTAATTTGCTTTTGATATAAGTATATTAAGTTTGATATATATCAAGTTGTATTTTAAACATACATGAAAGACAGAGACAGGAACATGTCTTAGCCGAAGCTCATGCTAAGTATCTAACGTTTATTTATCTTGACCTAAGCTTTAGCCTAGCAGAGAGACGAGTATGTAGACAAAGAATTTTGGACTCGGTATATTTTAAACACAGCCTAATAAACATACAGTACGGAAACGACGTACAAACTCTCGAAACGGCACACTCACCCAACGACAGTGTCATCGCAGTATCAACCATGCATCGTTCGTTGCACATGTTTGTGAGAGTGTGCAGTTTTCGAGCGTTTGTATGTAGTTTCCGATTATTATTCTGTGTTTTAAATTAAGTCAAAACTCGTACTGTGCACATCATTTAGTTGAAGCACGTAAACTATTTTGCTATGTATGTCCCTAATAAGGCCCGAAAGAAAAAGGTCTGTAATGCAATTTGAGATAGATATCGTAAGGGTTGCTGTAAGGAAGGACACTTTTCTATCATATCGTATTCAAAAAACATTTTGGACCATGGACCGACACTATTTTCTTAGGAATTTAGAGGTTCATAATAGACTAGGTGTCTTAAGTGTTACGGTCGTTTATGTATTTTTTTATGGTACTCAAAATTTTACCTTTAATACAAATTAACTTTTTTATTTGTGGGCACAAAATAAACTTTGTTTTATTAATCGATTACTTATTAATCTAAATAAATCATTATTTAAATTAATAAAAAATAAAATATTATTTGTTTCAAAACTCTTTAAATTTTTTAAATGTTTAAAAAATTACAACTCCTAAATTTATTATTAGTATTATCAAGTGAAAACTACAACATAATTATCATCATAAACATGTATTTCTTTGTCTTTAAATAAATGAATTTCCTCATATGAAAAGCGCCAACATCAAGATGATTCCGGGCAAAGATAAAGTTGAGTAAAATACAATGGAAGTAAAGTACACCGAAGTACACTTATAGGAATATTTGCAGAATGATAATATTATAATTTAATTTAATGTGCCGTGTGGTTTCCAGCCTATAATAGAACCACCCCTACTCGTCCCGCGAGTGTCGTAAGAAGCGACAAAGGGAAAGATTCGGAGGATGGGTAGCAACATCCATCTGTGTAACAGCAATCATCTGCTACTGCAATCGCCAACCAATAGTGGCGCGCATTGGGAGAGGCCTAAGTTCAGCAGTGGACTAATACAAGCTGGTGATGAATTTAATTTATACGGCAAATCAACTGGTCTCTATTTCTCTAGATAATGTAATTATAATCATTTATAACAAAATACCTATATTAACTTAAGCCTTACTTAAAAAATACATTCGTAATTTTCTACTTTCATATCTCAATTCACATAAAATTAGGTTCTATAGATAAAAATATTAAAAAGGTTGGAATATATTAACTATTAATACATGAATGATATGAAATAAGACATAGAATAAAAGAATGCCATCCAATTTTACTATTTATTTAAATATAACTTGTCTAAACTTACAAAGACTTTTTATATTCTTTATACTAAAAAGGCCTCAACTTTTATAATATAAGTATCATCTCTTTGCTTAGCTTTTGGGCTTTATTAAGAATATCATATAAGTAAAGACTTAAGTTAAAAAATGAAAATGTAGAATACTTTTTCATTTATACAGACTGTAAAAAAAACTTGACCGATCCGTAAAGGTTAAGTATCATCATATGATTTTATTTATGAAGTAATTTTCTTGAAGTAACAAAAAAAAAACAATTTATGACCTCTGCTGAGCCAAGACTTAACAGTTTATCTTCTAATTAAAATCATACAACGAAAAAACAACATAATAACGCTGACGATGGCTTTATCAAGAATATTTGCTCAATTTGGAATAAAAATTGGGTACCAAAAATGTGAATTTTAAATAACAAAAACATTTATAAATAAGTTTATTTTTACCTTTTTGATAATGTCAATACGGTATGAGTATACTCTTTCGGATCGGACAGGTTTTTTTTTTCAATATACTGTTTATTCAAATCAAAGCAAAAAACATCATTTGTTAATATTTAAGTCAAATTCTTTATTCATTGAATAAATGTCTTTATTCCATTGGTCTAAAAATTTTAGTCGTTAGTTTAGACGGCATAGCACCCAGAATACGCCCGAGCCCTCATTATTGCTTTCTAGTGCTGTATGGAGAAGAACCGGCGCAGCAAGTCCCCAGCAGCACCTTTTCAAGCTTGTCATACTTTTTAAGCTTAATTTTATAATTAGTTAATATTAATGTCACAGTATGTTATCGAACTTTCTGGAAACCTTTAACTATGCGCAGTCCGACACGTACTTGGCTGGTTTTTTTTCATTTTTAGTTTTAAACATCGTCTAAATTTCTAACAAAGTTGGCGTAGAAGCGTATTTATACAGCTCGGTTCATGGAGTCGTTTTATTTATTATCCAGCTGTGCGCTGAATATAATTATATTACTATTTCTACTTTACAACCTCAGTTATTACAAAAAATCTTGCATAACGTTTAATTAAAATCACGTACCACAGTAACATTTATTTGAATGGTGTTAATTCGAACCTTACATTTATTTTGAGGGTGCGAATTTGATCTTAACGTCATTAATTTGCGCAATTAAGGTCAGTGAAAGGAAACGTAAATAATTTATTAAAAGTAAATTCATTTAAGATTTTCTTTTCATTTTATACATTAAAAACATAGTAAGTATGTAAACGTGGCTCTTTATTTTTATAATTTTTAATTATTTTCAAGTATCATTTTACGTCTTCCAGATAGAATTAAGGTCACAACGGGCAATTTCAACGAAGATAAGAGATAGTGTACATTTGTATGTGCGCAAATCGGTACAGCCGCACTTTAAATCCTCACTCTCATAGTTCGATGGGGTCACTACGCAATTACTTTGTGAATGGGACGGCAATCCGACACGACTGAAGAGATTAGGCGCAGGATCGAAGGCTTTACGTGCTGCACGTAGCATGTGATAATTAACTTATAATACGTATATAACTTACTAAAACCTGAGACCTCTAAGTTGCTAGTCAACGGTCTTACCACTAGGCTATCATACTTTTATAACTTTTGGCGGAATGGGGGTGCGCGATGAATACACAAGTAAATCCCGTACCGGAAGCACAAAGTCCCGCAGAGGACCACCGTGTTTCGTCCGTGTGAGTCGGACAGAACTCTATCACTGGCTCTTGGTGGTAGAATACTCATAAGGGAGCTTTCCACACGACAAAAAAGGCTATCATAACCTTGTAAAGCATAATACGAAGTACGAACCTACTTCCACTTTCACGTGATCGGAATAAAAATCAGATTTTACCATCATCATTATCAGCCTGCTGAACATAGGCCTCTTCCAATGGGCGCTACTATAGTGCGCTCATTGGAGGAGGGAGGAGGGTTGGCGATCGCAGTACTGTTACACAGAAAAATGCTGCTATCCATTCTCCTGATCTTTCCCTTAGTCGCTTTTTACGTCACCCGTATGAGTAGAGGTGGTTCTATTCTTAGGCCGAAAACCACACGGCACCAGTACGGCAGGTTTTACCATCTATACATATAATAAAATCGTAACGAAGTATGTATGTAATTGATTGGCGCGAAAACTACTGGACAGATTTAGTTGAAATTCGGCAAATATACTTTTTAAATTCTTAGTCAACTTATAGGGTATAAATTATTACGTTTATAATT
This sequence comes from Protodeltote pygarga, assembly GCA_936450705.2. NCBI lineage: Eukaryota > Metazoa > Arthropoda > Insecta > Lepidoptera > Noctuidae > Protodeltote > Protodeltote pygarga. Next base: position 13,850,800 of record OW388254.2, read on the forward strand.
ATGGGGGATGAGCAGTATTGTAGTAAGCAGCGTATTTCTAGAATTTGCTGCAGAATTGTTGTTGTTGTTGGGAAAAATATTATTAAATTTCAATTTACAAAATATTATCACGCTATATCCACAAGGAGCTAAACATTACATAACATAACATAATAATATCTTTTAGGAACGATTATTTTATCTACATGTCAACAGACTTCATAGCCTTCCGGTCGGGCGAACGCCTTGGATGTGTAAGGCTTTGGGTTCGATCCCCAGTTCCGCAAACTTTTTGTGGATTGTTTTGTATTTTTTTTTGTCATTGAAATTAATATGTATTTTTGTGGTATTTCATTCTTAATGACTTTTATTACTTACCGGCTGAAACCCGAAGGAAACATGCTTTTTAATAATTTTTCAACTTATAAAAAACGTATATGCAACGAGGTATGCAAGGATCGTAGCAAGTGGAAATCCGTTGTTTCTGCCTACCCCTCTGGGAAACAGGCGTGAGTCTATGTATGTATGTAAAAAAGTCACCACTTTAATTTGAAACATTTATAAAATTAATATTATTTAAAACATAGTGTTCTAGATGGCGTTAGAGTCTATTTAGATCAGCGGAATTCTTTTTTAAATATTTCAATTTGAAACCCGAAGGAAGCAACGCGCATCGTGTGGGATTATACTTTTAAAAATTTCAGCTTATAAAAAAAATCCGCTTTAATTTGAAGCATTAAAATTATTATTATTTAAAACATAATGTTTCCTTTTTATTAACTAGATGGCGTTAGGAGTCGATTTAAATCTGAGGAAAAATAATTTTTTTGGATACTCCTGATGGGACAGGAAAAATATTTATAACCACTGGCATCCTTGCAGGGAGGCAGGGCAAAATTACAATTGCAGTAGCGTCTTCGGCGATTACTGCCACGATGTTTTCTGGTGACAAAACAGCGCACACCATGTTTAGGATTCCCATCAATTTACAGAGCAACGAAACACCTGTTTGTGATGTGTCACGAAATAGTGACAAGGCAGGCATTTGCTTAAGAATTGTTCTTTGATCGTATGATGGGATGAATGTATAATGGCAAACAGAAAAGCAGTAGATGCGGTACACAGAACTCTAAAAGACATCCGTAGGAACCAACACATAATGGGTGGTGTCACAGTTATGTTCAGCGGCAATTTCCACTGAACGCTGCCTGTGGTGACGCGAGGAACTGGGGCTGATGAGGTGAATGGTTCTTTGAAACGATTATTTTTATGATCCTGTATTCATAAGTTGAGCTTGACAATAATTATGGGCGGCTGAGTAGGAATCCACATGCTCAAGAATTTTCCAACTCAAAACGCCCAAAAATAATCAAGCTGCAGCAATCAACGAATGCATTCTTTTATAAATGAAAGGGAATGAAGTGTTTTACACATTTATAAACACTGTTGTCAATCAAGATGACGCCACTCATTATTCTGTAAAATTCCTGAATTCCCTCACTGCAGGTGGACTTCCGACGGACGTCATTAAGTTGAAGGTCGGTGTCCCGATTATGCTTCTTCGGAACTTAACGCCTTTGAAATTGTGTAAAGGGACCCAGAAAATGATGGCCTGATGGCTTAGTGTAAATTATCTGCAAATCATCAAGGCGCAAATTCTAACGGGTTTCGGTATTGGCGAGACAGTGTTTACACCATGTACCACTAATTCTCCACATTTATCCCTTTCAATTGAAGCGAGTGTAGTTTCCTGTGGGCGTTTGTTTCGCCATGAGAAGTCTGCGAGTGTCGATCTCAGGACCAGCTTCTCCTCACATAGACTGTATGTCGTTTGCTCTCGGGTCACCAGTCCTGACTCTCTGTACATTTTAGCTCCCGAGAGCAAAACTACAAACAAATAGTAATCTGTATGTTTTTCTAAATATCCTGGTTCGGATTTGATATTGATACGAAACTTTTGTTCTTTTACATAGGTTTTTCGCTTTATTAGGTCAGAAATTATGCAATAAAATATGCGATGCGCACTTATAACTTTTTCTTTTGCCCTATACATTAGTAAGACTTAAATATAAAACTAATCTTTGTTGAAATAATTGCTCTCAAATGTGCAAAACATATACAATACAATAGGTATATTTAAAAAAATCTCTCATTCTCTCCTGTGCAATAATTATTCCCACATGATAGTGGGGTGCTTTTCGGATTTTTCGCTTCCCCTTCGCTCTATCCATTGCATCGTCCTGGATAATGTTTAATGGCAATATATAATGTTTTCAATAATAAATATTTTGGATAATTTAAATGTTTATGCACATGTTTTGCTTAATAAGAAACTCGCAAAAACAACTGACTTGGGCGGACTTGAACTGTCATATCATAACATTACTAATCTGCACTAATAAAAGTTTGTGAAGATGTTTGTTACCTAAACACTTTTGATTTGAATAGAACTCGGTAAACATAAAAACCATATTTCCTGGATTAACAAAAAATATAAATTTTATCCTGGTTCAACATCCACGCGGGCGAAGCTGCGGGCAAAAGCTAGTTTAAAATAAAATGTTTTCAGATTTCTATTTACATAAAATGGGTCGTCCAGTATGTTTTAGATACAATGAAACGGAATTGATAAATGTTACCTATGTTTAACGGTATTCGTATTTCAATAAAAGCTTTTTCACAATGTTGATTACAGAGCGTGGTTTGATTGGAATTGAGCAATTACTTTGCTCTTTTAACAGCATAAAAGTAAATTGTGAATAATTTATGCAGCTGACTCAACTGGGATAGTACCACCACAGTATAATATATACAGTATATTACACAGTATAATATAATATGTTTATGTAATGGGTATATGTATTATATTTTGTATATATTTGTATCATGTGCACCTCAGACTACCCTAAATTTTTCAAATCTCTCTTGTCCATCCAAAGGTTGTCTGGAAGATATCGCTTTTAGCGATAAGACCGCCCATTGTACCTCTAATCGTAATGATAAGACTCCTTATGTAATTTCAATGGTGTACAATAAAGAATATTCTATTCTATTCTATAATAAACATACAGTAAGGAAACTACGTACAAACGCTCAAAAACTGCACACTCACACAAACATTTTGGTTGACATTTGCCACTTAAAAAGTCACATCGGTCATGCCAGATTCACCACAATTAGTTAATTAATAATAATGCTAAATACTTTAATTGGTAGATTTAAAGGTCGTTAAGATGCTTCGTAATAAAGCAAAAATATTTTATTAATAGATTTGAATACACATTGATTTTAATTGCAGAAATCCTTAATTTTTTGGCTACGAGTCCATGACTTATGGACTCTAGAGTTCATGATCGTTCAGTGCCCATAATTCGAAGAAAAAGATTATTTTGAAATTTAAAAGTTCTTCAAAATCGTGGGTACGAGTCCCACCTGTATCAGTTATTTTTTCAAATTTTTTATTAAATAATTATATTTAACTAACATGGCTTTAACATGTATAAAAATCACGATACAATTATTTCTACTTTTTCAGTACAAATAATTGTAGGTATTGTGATTTTTACCCGACTACAAAAAAAAGGAGGGTTATGATTTTAGCAGTCTATGTATGTATGTATATATGTATGTATGTATGTAAGTTTGTTCATCTGTTCCCTCGTAGCTCCTAAACTATTTGTTGTAATTCAATAAATAAGGTGTCTATCGATGCGTCTTAATGGTCTGCGGGTTATAGGATTTATGAAATTTCGTAAAATCAAATAAGGTGGATTTTAAAAATAAATTAGTCAGCTCGAAAAAAATAAAGTTAAGGTAAATTTATCGTGTTTGATATCAAATGGAAGGTCTTGATGAGCACATTCAGAATATGTATATATTATCTATATATTCTGGACCACTTCTTAGAATATCAGGCTTCTAACTACCCGTTACGACTATCATAAATATATGTGATTATAACACTGCATACAATGTGAAAACGTGATAACAATAAATATTTACTAATTAAATTAAAGTTTCTACACATCACTGCCTATTAAATTATGATTATATTTTAAAATAATGTTAATTAAATTGAGATTTCTTTTTCGTAACTAGATGGCGTTGGTTTGCGGTTTTGTGGAAGTAAGTAATATAGAGTTAAAAATACCTCCTCAAAAATCCCGGAATCGTAAACATAACAATTAAATCCCGGGATTTTATTAATATGGACTGGATTTTGACCTAAAGTTTTTATTAGAATTAATTTTGTATGTAAAATAAAACTCATTAATTTAACAGTTTTAGTACCGAACTACTTAAGTATTACATTATCTGTTACCGATGTCTAAAAACATAATAAAGACTTTTTATTGTAATAATTTAGTCCATATGTATTTAAAACGTTAAATTAATATTTTGGAGAATTTATTACATGTTTTAACACATGTTTGCTTATTAAATATAATAAATTATTTAATAAGAAATTTGAAAAACAACTGATACGGAAGGGATTCGAACCCACGATCTCCGACGTACCGTGCCGACGCTCTAACCGCTGAGCCACCGTATCCCATCAAAATCAGTCGAAATTTCAAATCTCTTTCTACGCCTAGGGCGTGTGGTAATATCTATCGGTGCCTTCTAAAAACTGCAAAGTTTAGAACACTGAATCGGATAATTAATGTATTCCGTTCGATATTACCACACGCCTAAGGCGTAGAAAGAGATTTGAAATTTCGACTGATTCTGATGGGATACGGTAGCTTAGCGGTTAGAGCGTCGGCACGGTACACCGGAGATCGTGGATTCGAATCCCATCCGTATCAGTTGTTTTTTCAAATTTCTTATTAAATAATTATACGTAAAATTAATTTCTTATTTCCCGGGAATTAATTGTAATGTTTATGATTTCGGGATTTTAGAGCAGGTATTATCAACTCCATGTTACTTACTTCCTCGAACTTTAGGTAAATGTACTCTATCTATGATGATATCCCACAAAAAAGGTTTCATGTGTACTTATACAGCTTGGCAAAAAAGAGTCTGAGGCGGTGACAGCTGGAACTAAAAATAAAAATCTTAAATAACTACGTTTGTGAGTACTAAAATAACATAAAAATGATTCATTTGATTAAAATTAATGACAAAAAACTCGTCATAGAAATATGTAAGCACTTAATAACTTGTAATTTGAATTGTAGTGTGAAAAGTGCGACAGCGGCGCCCCCAATTTTTCCAGACTCTTTTTTGCCAAGCTGTACTTCTTACTACTTTTCATGTATACTTCTAAGAAATATATGAGGCCATGTTTTAATAGCTCGAAGTCGCGGACGACACCTTTGAAATAAATTTAATTTAAAAAATACATGACATTGACTAAAGGTTTGAACCGAAGTTGACAGTTAAAGAAATCTACCTATTTAAGAACTACCACTTTCTAAAAAATTGTGATTAAAATGAATTTTATTGGTTTCTTTACCACTAAAAATGATTGAAAAAAAATATAGTATAAAAACTAAAACCCGACTACTTAAAATCTAAAAACAAGCTTCTTAGATTTTAAATAAAATTCTGTAGTCGGAGGCCTTAATGTATTATAGGTAAATAGGTACTAGATAATCTTCCAAGGGTAAATACTTTGTAATTTGGTGGCCTCCGACTACAGAATTTTATTTAAAATCTAAGAAGCTTGTTTTTAGATTTTAAGTAGTCGGGTTTTTATACTATATTTTTTTAAATTACTCATCAACTTTTAGATTAAGTTTTTCTCTTTTTATTTCATTTTTAGTTTAAGTGTTTGTTTTTAGTTGTTTTTTTTAATGATAATGTTACTAGGATTATGAAGTTGATTAAATTTAAACTTTGTCAGCTCGTATACATTACTATAGTTTACAAGTATCTACCATGTTTTTACCAAAGATACTTTACCAAGATTAACAATAGGTCTCACTCAAAGTTCCGAGTAATTAATGGTTTTCTTTGAAGTAATCTAGGATCTGTTGAGAACAGAGAGAATTTAGATCAACCGGCTTTTAGCGTATTCCTACTTTGTGTAAAGTTTAATTAAAGTGTTAGAAAATGTGTTATTAACACATTCAGCGAAACAGTGAACACAAACAATAGAAAATGTATAGTTTGGTACGAAATGGTAGACATTAAAGCTAATTCTCTTGCTCACGCTCTAAACTATCTCTTTCTAATACTTGCTATATCTCTTTTTAACATTTTCAAAGAAAAAGATAGAAGATTTTAGAGATATCAAGGGTGAATTTAATGAATTAAGATAACAATTTCTTAACCCTTCATAAGTGTAATACGTTAATTAGGAATACGTTAATTAGTTATTACAGGAAAGTAAAAACTTTTTGATTGTTGTCTATTGAATTTAAGAAATATTTACGATTTTATACATTACGATTTTATACATCGAACCTGAAATTATTAGGCCTACCTAAGCCTGTTTCAATTACGCGGCAACACGAATGAGATCCTTAACTTTTTTTTTACCCTCAACGAGAATTAAGACACTGTCACATATCACGTCTAATTCTATGTCAGCCACAAGGGCATAGACTAATTCGCTCTTTGTCAGCTAGCCTGCTATCACATTTGTAACATTACTTATATAAAGTAATTAGTGCTTCTACTTCATCACGTACCTACTTACGTACTTGTTAATTTTGCCGCAACCTTTTGTTCCTCTTGGAGTAAATTATATTTTCGCTTTTAGTACTCGTTCACATGGCTAGACATCAAGCTATAAAAACCAGTATAAACTGACCTCACATTGTATAGGCTATTCGTACAACGAGATATCAGCTTATACTGGATATTACAGATTGATGTGTAGCCGTATGTACGAGGATGTACCTTCGCGCCCGTTCACCTATTAATGCTCTCCGACCACGATTGATTTTGTGACCGACTCAATGCACACGGCTGACATTTTGCCGTTGGCTTTTGTTTGTAAATCGATCTTCCTCTTTAATCATCATAACGTCCAGTTCTCTCGATAGCCACCGGGAAAATACAGACCAAATGGGTTAAATCAGTCACAAGATTGTTGAAAATATTTGTCGTGAACGGAGAGCCTAATGAGGAAGTTTTAGTTAGTCTGATGTTATACGCAGTCCGTGTTTCTTCAAAACTCGTTTTATTTGTTGAAAACAAAGAGTAAAATATTAGCTTTTTTATGCAACAATTTTAAAGATAAAACGGGGAACGCAAAGTCCAATAATTAAGAAAAAACTACTTTATAAAACTTGCGCATTTCATGTTTTTTAAAAGTTAATAAGTGAAGTAGTAAGTGCATGCTAAAAGCTGCCTTGTTTTTGAGTAAGTAAGACCAAAAAATCTATAACAACTTGCATCCCGCTTGGATGTTAGTAAGTAGTTGTTGTTTTTTTGTTTTATTAAGGCACAATTTAATCTTTATTTTTCATCGTATGGATGATAAACAATTCGGTGTCAGTTTAAACTCTCAGGTGTGCTGGTTTCTTTGCAGTTGTTTGCCTTTACCGTTTTAATAGGTGATAATTAGTTTCTAATACGCACATAAATTTGAAAAATCAGAGAAATAAGCCTGGGTTTTGAACTAACGAAATTTGACTTGGCAGCAAATTATGCACAGTTTGATAATGTCCCAGGAATACATCTTCATACAAATGGCCAAATCGTCGCTGACGCGCTTCGAAATCTCAGTAACTATATACCTGCACACAACAACAGTCTTGAATGCGCCGCAGCTACGTATGGACGCTGAGCGAGCGACCATAGGTAACAAACTCAAGGATACTGCCTTTGACTATTGACAGTGCAGTTTATTTAAAACGTCCTATATAATAAAAAAATTACATGAAAACTGTTACTCCCAATCGTTTCACATTAAAAAAAAATGAACATTATCTTCTCAAGCCCGTATAATGATATTTCTGACGAACAAAATGAATTTTGCCTTAGAATAGATAATATTTCGTCCTAAAACAACTTGTCCCCAAGAGAATCACTCAAAACGATGCGATAAATCACAACATGACAAGGAATTTGTCATTTTTACTAAAAGCATTAAATATTTCGTGAAATATTTCGTGAATGGAATGTTCCTTTATTATTAAAGGACATATTTCAATGTTTTTTAAGTGAAAATCAACTGGGAAACAATGTAAACATTTTTTTAATTAACTTAAGCTTTATGTGCGAGCAAAAATCATTTTCATCTATTAGACCACTACTGGGATTAATATACCTTCACAGTCTGTATCAGTCCACTGCTGAACATAGGCCTCTTCTCATACGCATCACTTATTTTGTGTGGAAGGTGTTTGCCCTTAATTAGATATGTAACCGGTTGCGTACCAGTAGCAATCGCATTTACCGGTTGCTGTAATAGGGTCTCAATTTTTTTACTTTATACGTACCTATACAAAAATCATGAAAGCGTTTTATGCCTTGTTTGATACTTCTAATTTGTGATTACCTCCATAGTTTATAATATTCAATTTGTTTCCGTTTCATGTTGAGGTATATTACCGGTTTTTAATTACCTATCAATTGGTAGGGAGTGATAAACCGGAAAAAAAATTCTGTGTGAAATTAATTTTAATTTTGTTTTGACTTTTCTGGCAACTCAGTTTCGAACAGTTAAAAAATACAAAAAAAAAACAATGAACTCTCGTAAAAAAATTCATGTGTAAAAAAACGTTTCGTATGCGAATTTTAAAATTAAAATATCGCCTACCAAATTCCGTGCCTATCGAGAATTTCTTATAAAGATATTTGTACAAGCTCAGCCATTCTTCGGACACAACTTAACAGCTACATTTTTGTGAATTTTTTACATGTTATAGCACATGATAGCTTATTAAATATAATTATTTAATAAGAAAATTTGAAAAAACAACTGATACGGATGGGATTCGAACCCACGATCTTCGACATACCGTGTCGACGCTCTAACCGCTGAGCCACCGTATCCCATCGGCATCAATCGAAATTTCAAATCTCTTTTACACGCCTAAGGCGTGTGGCGACATCTATCGAAATACATTACGTATCCCGACCCAGTGCTCTAAACTTTGCAGTTTTAGTAGACACCGATGCGATATCACCAATTTTCTTAATATTTTTGTGAATTTTTTACATGTTATAGCACATGATAGCTTATTAAATATAATTATTTAATAAAAAAATTTGAAAAAACAACTGATACGGATGGGATTCGAACCCACGATCTTCGACATACCGTGTCGACGCTCTAACCGCTGAGCCACCGTATCCCATCGGCATCAATCGAAATTTCAAATCTCTTTTACACGCCTAAGGCGTTTTTCAAATTTTCTTATTAAATAATTATATTTAATAAGCTATCATGTGCTATAACATGTAAAAAATTCACAAAAATATTAAGAAAATTGGTGATATCGCATCGGTGTCTACTAAAACTGCAAAGTTTAGAGCACTGGGTCGGGATACGTAATGTATTTCGATAGATGTCGCCACACGCCTTAGGCGTGTAAAAGAGATTTGAAATTTCGATTGATGCCGATGGGATACGGTGGCTCAGCGGTTAGAGCGTCGACACGGTATGTCGAAGATCGTGGGTTCGAATCCCATCCGTATCAGTTGTTTTTTCAAATTTTCTTATTAAATAATTATATTTAATAAGCTATCATGTGCTATAACATGTAAAAAATTCACAAAAATATTAAGAAAATTGGTGATATCGCATCGGTGTCTACTAAAACTGCAAAGTTTAGAGCACTGGGTCGGGATACGTAATGTATTTCGATAGATGTCGCCACACGCCTTAGGCGTGTAAAAGAGATTTGAAATTTCGATTGATGCCGATGGGATACGGTGGCTCAGCGGTTAGAGCGTCGACACGGTATGTCGAAGATCGTGGGTTCGAATCCCATCCGTATCAGTTGTTTTTTCAAATTTTCTTATTAAATAATTATATTTAATAAGCTATCATGTGCTATAACATGTAAAAAATTCACAAAAATATTAAGAAAATTGGTGATATCGCATCGGTGTCTACTAAAACTGCAAAGTTTAGAGCACTGGGTCGGGATACGTAATGTATTTCGATAGATGTCGCCACACGCCTTAGGCGTGTAAAAGAGATTTGAAATTTCGATTGATGCCGATGGGATACGGTGGCTCAGCGGTTAGAGCGTCGACACGGTATGTCGAAGATCGTGGGTTCGAATCCCATCCGTATCAGTTGTTTTTTCAAATTTTCTTATTAAATAATTATATTTAACAGCTACAGTTATACTTGAGTGTGTGTGAGTTTGTATGTTAATGTGTGTTATAAGTTGTCAGCCAATGGACGTTCTTAGTTTCCTCAAGTTCATTTTATCAAGTTTTTACCAGAACGTTGGCTTTATTTGTTTGTTTAGTTTTTAGAATCTTCATAAATATTGCTGTTGCTACGGCGTAGCTAGTGCTACGTGATTTGCTATAACTGCGTGCTACGTCCATTACCGGTTCGTTTTCGTCTACAATTCAAGTTTTTTTTAAACGGTGAAGGAAAACATCATGAGGAAACCAAACACCTGAGATATTCTTGAGTAGCCTACGGGCGGTTTAGACTCTGACACCAGAATGTTTATCAACCATTCGATAAGAAGAAAAATTATGGTTGAGTTAGGCGATGGCTGATGCACGCGTCATACTGTATATTCCATACATTTATGTTCATATAACTCAACATAATGTATGGAACAGCTGATTTTTTTTGTGATTTCAGGGTTGGTCCCATAGTAAAAGTTATTCTTAATGAGTTTAATGACCCCTTTTCAGGTTGCTGGTGTTTTACCAGTAACCCTGTAGAGTTTGATCGGCTTACAGCTGATTGAGCAATGTTATCAAAATAATAATTACATTTTTGGCCTGTCTCGTGTTCAGTCGACTTACATTGTTTCTCAGAACTGTGTAATGAAAAACTTTGTAATCCTTCAAAATATGTAAAAATTACAAACCTGAGACTTGACGAGAAATCATGACCCGAGTTAAACTTGGACGTAAAGTTTTTGTATTACGCTGTCACAAGTTTAATTCGAAGAAATAAGATACGTCTGGACGGAAAAGTCGTGGTGGCTCGTTGGTTACGGATCCGCTTTGATTGCAACGTGTAGGTGTGGGTTCAAACCTGCCATGTACACACAGCAAAGCTATTAGGTTGGTAGGGCCGCTAGTTAAGAAACTTTTTTGTAGAAGTTGGCATGTGATTGTGAAAAATTGTTTCGTTTTGTATAGGTGTTCGTATGTTTAGTTACATCTTTTTAAGAAATAGGGTAAAATAAATTTGTATTGATGAAATCTTGAAAAAATCACAACCCTAAAAGTCAGAGGTGGGCTTCGAACCTTTGACCTTTGACTTGACAGTCCAACAGTCATACCACTAGGTTATCACTAATTGCTTGTGTGTTTAGTGGTTTGTTCTTATGCTTATCTATGTAGATCGGAAAATGATAAATTGTAGGTACTTTTTATTCCGGAGAAACTTGAACCACAGGAGCGAAACCGCGTAAAATGCTAATTTATGATTTAAAAAAACAACCTCTGTTAGTTCTTCGTTAAGAATCTGAATAATGGATGCAAAAATAACGGGTTGAAAATCTGCATTTTTATTCTTAGAGATTCTAGATACTATTGCAGTGCAAAGCAATTTTAGTTTTAAAATCAGCATAGAATATTTCTAGCAGATAAAACAGGTCTGGTCGCGTCTATTACTCGCTCTAATTTTATGTCCTCCACCGTATAATTGTTTCGCACTGTTATAATGTGCTATTGTGGACAAAGCCGGTGCACCACTCTTAAGGTTAGAATCGCTTGCACCTAGTGTCCGAACGTAGCGCTAGCCCCGCCCCTACGCGCGTAGCATCGTTAAAGCATTTAGATTGCAAATTGGTGCACCGTTTATGTCCGCGATAGTTTAAGGTGTTATTATTTAATTGACTGAAAACAGGACTTACTCTGAAATTGCTAAAAAATAAACAGCTGTATGGAACTGAAACTGTATGTATGCTATGTCTTCGCTACATTTATTATAAAACAAAGTCCTACGCCTCGTCTGTTTGTCTGTTCGCGATAAACTCAAAAACTACTGCACCGATTTTCATGTTGTTTTCACGAATGGATAGAGTGGTTCTGGAGAAAGGCTTTTATATATAATTTGCCAAGTTTTTGTATACATTGGCTAAAATATATTTATTGGAGGTGTCGGAAAAAAATAAGCCGGGTTGCGGGAACGAGATCAAAATGTCATGATTACTTTTGGTTGCGATAACCGACATCAACGCAGGCAAAGCTGCGGGCATCAGTTAGTGATATAAGTCACATTGGCTAAAAAAAATGAATCACATAATATATTTTGTTGCTATGCGGAGACCGAACCGGACATTAGGCGCGCCTGGCCAGCTGCTTAACTACGCACGAGTCGTGTCAACTTAATATTTTCTACCATGTCAGAGAATATAATAGGGTCATAATACCGTTTATCTCGTACTAATCCGTACTCCGAATCCGTCCCTACGTAATTGTCGTTGAAGATAACTCGACCGCAAAACCCTAGTTACATAACCCGCTTTCATTTTATCAAAACTTCTTGCTCACAAAGCGATTATATTCCACAATTAAACGTAGTTAGAATCTAAAGACAAATTTTACTGAAAGAAAATAAATATTTTGTATTAAAAGACACAAAAAATCTCACATACTTAAAAAAAGGGAATTTAAAAAAAATTATTGAATTAAAAAAAAATGAAGTAAATCTTAATCATGGATCTTAATATTATGTTAAAAACAAAGTCGAGTTTGTTCGAACACTTTTAACTCGAAAATGATTGGACCGATTTTCATGGTTTTTGATTTGTTATATTTGTCTTTGTCCTTGATAGCAGAATAAATATTAAAAACAATGGAATTATACTCTTAGGGTAGGGTAGGGTTGCGGTACGGTATGTTAGGGGTAGTGTAGTGTAGGGTAGAGTATAATAGGCGTAGATGTAGGATAATCACGCGTACAAAATCGTTGATAGGCAAGTCAGATGTGTCAAAGCACGCACCTCTGACTTTTCGTAAGTTATGTGCGTTTTATAAATTAATTATCACTTACTCCGTGCCTCGAAAAGCACGTAAAGCTGTTGGCTCTGCGCCTGATCTCTCTCCAGTTGTGTCGGATGCCGTCCCACCGAACTATGAGAGTGAGCGAATAGAGAATGCACTTGTGATTGCGCACACACTTGTGCACTATAATATCTCGTACATAGTTGGCTAATCTCAGTAAAGATGGCTAAGATGGCTGCTGTTACAGAAATTCGGCCAGGAAAACATTAATTAATTATCATCTTAATGCATTTTTGTTAATTTCTTACTTCGATATAAACAAACCATTCTAAAATAGAATTCCACAAGATTGGTTTTGTTGCAACTCAAACAATGTTTATAAGAAGCAACATAACAGCACGCGCATAACAATTTCATTATGTCTACAAAGGTAATTGTCTTCCGGGATTAGATTGTACCGCTTTATCCCCTCTTGTACCAACACATTACTGGCTTCTACCTACAGACGTGTCGACACGTGTAGATTCTTTACAAGTATTTTACTTTCTTCTTAATTGTATAGTTAATGAACAACCTGGGGGCTTAGCCAATTTGACTATCTACAATCGCTAACGCTATAGGAAACGTTTGTTTTGACCACGTGACATAACGATTATCCTATACTTTTCTTTCGTTTTCTATAGCGTTACCGATTGTAGATAGTCAACTTGGCTAAGCCCCCTGGTGTCAGAGTTTAAACCGCCCGTAGGCCTCTGACATAGATTTATACACCGTTGAAAAATTTCTCAAGTGTGTTGGTTTCTTTACGATGTTTTCCTTTACCGTTTTAGCGACTCATTATTAATTTCTAAAACGTAATGTAGGTCTACATGAATCCGGTCGTACCGCTGTCACGCAGATAATTAATAACCAAACATCTAATTAATTATAGCAGCGATATTTTAATGGTAAAATGAAATGAATGGATCGTGAAATTGGCTAGCTAAATGCCGGTTTAAACCCAAGGCACGCAACAGTTTAATTTTTATGCTATCTGTCTTTCTGTTCGTTTATTAAGGGGAATCTTTTAAACGGCTTGAACGATTTTAATGGGGCTTTAACTAGCAGGGCTTTTAATTAAGGTAAGATTTTTGGAAATTTCCCTCCAATTTTTGGACATTTGGAAACTTGGTTTATAACTTTTTGGAAACAAAAATAAAAAAAATCTGTGTGTATGTGTACATCTATACATATAATAAAATCGTAACGAAGTAAAAACTGTACATTGAACATTTTTGGAAAAAAGTAAATGCTACGTGTTCGGGGAACGATACTGAAGCCGAATATGAAGAAAAAAAAAACTTTGTCTGTCTGTTTGTATATAATTGATTGGCGCGAAAACTACTAGGCAGATTTAGTTGAAATTCGGCAAATATACTTTTTAAATTCTTGGTCAACTTATAGGGTATAAATTATCACGTTTATAATTATGGGGGATGAGCAGTATTGTAGTAAGCAGCGTATTTCTAGAAATTGCTGCAGAATTGTTGTTGTTGTTGAGAAAAATGTTATTAAATTGCAATTTACAAAATATTATCACGCTATATCCACAAGGAGCTAAACATTACATAACATAACATAATAATATCTTTTAGGAACGATTATTTTGACTATACGTCAACAGACTTCATAGCCTTGCGGTCGGGCGTACGCCTTGGAAGTATAAGGCTTTAGGTTCGATCCTCAGTCCCGCTAACTTTTTATGGATTCTTTAGTATTTTTTTTGTCATTAAAATTATGTATTTTTGTGGTATTTCATTCTTAATGACTTTTATGACTTACCGGCTGAAACTCGAAGGAAACATGCTTTTTAATATTTTTTCAACTTATAAAAAACGTTACCACTTTAATTTGAAACATTTATAATTATATTATTTAAAACATAGTGTTCTAGATGGCGTTAGAGTTTATTTAGATCAGCGGAATTTTTTTTAAATATTTCAATTTGAAACCCGAAGGAAACAACGCGCATCGTGTGGAATGATACTTTTAAAAATTTCAGCTTTTAAAAAAACACCGCTTTAATTTGAAGCATTAAAATTATTATTATTTAAAACATAATGTTTCCTTTTTCTTAACTAGATGGCGTTAGTAGTCGATTTATATCTGAGGAAAAATGATTTTCTTGGATACTCTTGATGTGCCTTGCAGTGATCATGAGGCAGGGCAAAATTACAATTGCAGTAGCGTCTTCGGGGATTACTGCCACGTGGTTTTCTGGTGACAAAACAGCGCACACCATGTTTAGGATTCCCATCAATTTACAGTGCAACGAAACACCTGTTTGTGATGTGTCACGGAACAGTGACAAGGCAGGCACTTGCTCAGGAATTGTTCTCTGATCGTATGATGGGATAATTGTATAATGGCAAACCGAAAAGCAGTTGATGCGGTACACAGAACTCTACAAGACACCCGTAGGAACCAACACATAATGGGTGGTGTCACAGTTATGTTCAGCGGCAATTTCCGCTGAACGCTGCCTGTGGTGACGCGAGGAACTGGGGCTGATGAGGTGAATGGTTCGTTGAAACGATTATTGTTATGATCGGTTGAGCTTGACAATAATTATGGGCGGCTGAGTAGGAATCCACATGCTCAAGAATTATCCAACTCATAACGCCCAAAAATAATCAAGCTGCAGCAATCAACAAATGCATTCTTTTATAAATGAAAGCGAATGAAGTGTTTTACACATTTTATAAACACTGTTGTCAATCAAGATGACGCCACTCATTATCCTGTAAAATTTCTCAATTCCCTCACTGCAAGTGGACTTCATCAAGTTGAAGGTCGGTGTCCCGATTATGCTTCTTCGGAACTTAACGCCTTCGATATTGTGTAAAGGGCAAAAGTCTTAGGCAAAGGGCTTAATGTAATTTATCTGCAGAGAAACATCATCAAGGCGCAAATTCTAACGGGTTTCGGTATTGGCGAGACAGTGTTTATACCGCGTACCACTAATTCTCCACAATTATCGCTTTCAATTTAAGCGAGTGTAGTTTCCTGTGGGCGTTTGTTTCGCCATGACAATCAATAAATCGCAGAGGTAGACACTGAAGTCTGCGGGTGTCGAGCTCAGGACCAGCTTCTCCTCACATAGACTGTATGTCGTTTGCTCTTGGATCACCAGTCTTGACTCTTAGTACATTTTAGCTACCGGAAGCAAAACTACAAACAAAGTAATCTGTATATTTTTCTAAATATCCTGGTTCGGGTTTGATACTGATGCGAAACTTTTGTTCTTTTACATAGGTTTTTCGATTTATTTGGTCAGACATTATGCAATAAAATATGCGAAGCGCACTATTAACTTTTTCTTTTGCCCTATAAATTAGTTAGACTTAAATGTAAAACTAATCTTTGTTGGAATAATTAATTATATTTAATATATTTAAAAAATACTTCATAATATTACAAGTTTACCATAACAAAAATGTAGGAAAGTTCTGTATATCTAGCTGACAGAGAAATGTTTCTACATAATGTAAGTAAATTCTTAAATGAAAGCTTAATAATGAAAGGAAAAAATAATATATTTGATTAATTGTAATTATAGGGAATAACGAGTTAATGTAATGGCAATATATAATGTTATCAATAATAAATATTGGATAATTATAATTATGGATAATTTAAATGTTTATGCACATGTTTTGTTTATTAAATAAAAATAATTAATAAGAAACTCGCAAAAACAACTGACTTGGGCGGGACTTGAACTGTCATATCATTATCATTACTAATCTGCACTAATAAAAGTTTGTGAAGATGTTTGTTACCTAACCACTTTTGATTTGAATAAAACTCGGTAAACATAAAAACTATATATCCTGGATTAATAAAAAATATAAATATCCTGGTTCGACATCCACGCGGGCGAAGCTGCGGGCAAAAGCTAGTAAATAAATAAATAAAATAAATAAAAAATACGGGTCAAAAAATTTCATGAATTAAGATAACATTTTCTTAATACTTCATAAGTGTAACAGGTTGTTTACATACCAGGAAGGTCAGAACATTTAAATTGTTGTTTTATCTATATTTGCCGTGAATATTTAGTACTTTATACATGTAACCTAAAATAAATAGGCTTCCTGTCTTAATTACGCGGTGATACTAATGAGACCCTTAACTTTTTGGTAAATTTTCGTGAAATTCACCCAAATAAATAAATTCAATTCAATTTCAGTCCACGCTTGCATTTGTTTCTATCAAACGTTATTAAATCGACATGTGTCATGTTTTTCAGTTACACTATGGTAAATAAAGTTCTCCAATTTATTTCACCGGGATACACGTGTTTCAACACTCATAACTTTTGAAATACTAACGTGTTTATACTTTGTAGCACACGTTTTCCGTTATTGCTTTACAAGCCATTTATCCTTAAAACTCACGTAGGGAAAATTACATAATATTTTATCGCGATTAATAAAACCTCATATTCGCTAGAAATGGTGTAGCCATAAAAAATTAATGGTGCAAGCTCATCTAATTCTGTGACACTCTTAATTTGGAAGCATTAATTTTTTTACTACCTGAATTCCACTTACAGAAATTTATAGTAGGTCTCAAAATTAATACTAACAAATTACGAAAGTCACAGAATTAGATGAGCCTATACCTCCCACTGGAAGTCATTGGGGGAGGCCTATGTCCAGCAGTAGATGTCTTATAGCTGAAATGATGATGTTACCTCCCATGATAGATACCTCCCATAGATAATGCGTGCAGGATTACGATAGTTCAGTAAGCAGAGCGGCTGGAGCGTAAACCGCAGAATTGATGCCTATTTCCTTCTGTTTAGACTAAAAATTTGTAGTTCGCTTATCTACTAGGTCCGCCATTTAGAGCCCGAACAGTTGACGCACTTTATATAAAGATCAAAAACTTTTTTTGTAAATTTCGCAAACTGATATTCTACAAGTTGTTCAGTTTCATGGGTAAATAGACCTCTTAAAAGGTCTAGCACTATTTATGTTATACATTGTATAGGTAGATGTCTCTACAGCGTGTAACAAAAGTCTGAAGTAATGCATTAAGAGCGTACTTTATAAGGTACTTTAAAAAAAAAAATTATCAGTTGCTAAAACGGTGAAGGAAAACATCGTGAGGAAACCAGCACACCTGAGAGATTTTTCAACGGTGTGTAAAGCCAAGTTTGAGGCCTACGGGCGGTTTAAACTCTGACACCAGGTTGTTCACCAACCATACGAATATGCATGCCAACAAGTACTATATCGGACTTCTGTTACACGCTGTATATTGGAATTGGACGGCTTAAGTTTAAGCACGATAAGTTCTACCTAGTTCGACCTGCAGCGACACAAATCCGTGCCGTGAAGCGTTTTCGCCTCTAGGTCAAAGCGCATCTGTCGGCTGGATGGACTGAACAGATTGTGAATGAGTAAGTAATTGCTCCAGTCGGCGTTTGACCAGCAATCTGTGTGGGTGTGTCGGTGCTTTATGCGGGCACTGAAAATGCACGCTGTGCACGTAGAGTTTTATTTTATGACCGCAGCTTTATGCTGTGTGGCAGCCATTTTCTGTTTTAAGGCGCAACTAGAAAATAATGCTTTCTTCTTTTGTTTTGAGCTCTCATTTTATGTTTCTTTTATTTTTCCGCATATGTTGTGGCAGAAATAAATTTATTTTCTTTCTTTAAAATCCTTTAGAATAAAAATGGACTTTATATTAGAATTTTTTGAAATGTTAAAAATAGAAGAACCGTTGTTCATAAAATCCAAAGAAAAAACTCCGCAACCATTTAAACTAATACACTTAGAATATTGATAATTATGACGGTCGCGGCGTGATAATGAAAATGAAAAGAAAAAATTAAGGGGAAAATACCCTAAAAAGACTAAGGACCATGGAAATTGTCTCCAACGTACCATCAAGTGGTGAATCCATGATTAAATTTGCGGAAGCGGACCAAGTCCGTGATAGGTACGGACCGCACCAGGTTCGACAGTCCTTAGTATTTTATGCAAAGTCACAAATTTCCACAAATAAATTATTAAGCCAATTAGAATATATTTCGCTTCGTAACTTCGTCAATTAGGAATGTTTGTCTTAATTACCAGGAACTTCCGCGGAAATTAATGAAACGCGTATTAACGCGTCATTAGCAATATGACATGTGTGGGTTTAAACCAAAGCCTTGGTTGAACTATTGTTATTGAAATAACCTTCAAGTTCATTGCCACGAAAGAAAAATGTTATTTTCCTTGTTTAATTACTTACCATTAATTTTTTGGAAGACTTTCTTAGAATTCGAAATTTTTATAATATTATTAAAGCACGGAGCAAGTAATAAACAAAATCAGTTAGCGAAATTTAGATATTATTATACTATATTTAATATTAGGTAATTATTTAAATGTTCAGATGTTAATATATTTTTTATAAATTACTTTTATAGATAATATATATATTTTAAAAATGGTGATATTGTTTTTATGCCTTCTAAGCTGAAAAGTTTAGAACATAGGACCGGTACATGTCACCACATGCCTTGTAGGCGTTAAGAAAGAGATTCATAATTTCAACTAAAGCGGGCAGGACTCGGGAGCTTAATTGTTAAAACGATGCCACGGCACGCCAGGGATCGTGGGTTCAAGTTCCGCTTGAGGCAGTTGTTTTTGCGAGTTTCTTATTAAATAATGTCACTGTTCCGATGTTAATTTTGATTTTTTTTCACAGCATTCAAGTGTCGTGAAGTATGGACGAGCTTAGAGTTGGAGAGGTCTTTCAACCTGGGCCTGGACGCTGGACTTCTGCTCGTACCCTTCTTCATCATGTCATTTGCATACTCCTTGATTGTCACCAAACTCTGGAGAGGGATGAGGCACGAGATCCAGCATAACTTCAAATGGCAGAGGCATTGTGAGTAGGAATTACTTTATTCCCTTTATATTTTCATTAAAATGTTTTTATATGGGTATCATAATGAGAAATACATATGTATATTATATATTATGGCATCATAGACTAGGATAGCATTTCAGAATACGGCCAGTCTCAATGGAGAATAATCAACTGAAGATATTGCTAAAGTGTGTGCGCTGCACAGGTGTACTATCTATGACTTCATTCTCATAGTCTGATAAGATGGCAATTTGACATCATCTACAGTATCAACCGTATCTCCTGTGTAGTTGGCTAATCTCCGTTGAGATTGGCCGCTGTGATCAAAATTCGGTCAGGAGGACATTCAAATTAAGGTTTAAATTAATTAGGTATTTTAGACTGAGTCATCACAGCTTTTAACTAGAAACCCCTAGATAATTTTAAATAGGTAGGCAATTTTAGAAACTAAGGTAGGCAAATTTAGGAACTAAGCCGTTTCGCCGTTGTGTCAGCACTAAATTTAACTGAGCTATAAAATTATAATATTTCTTGAACAAGGGTTTGTAATAAACTTTGTAGGTAATTAAGTCAGGTTACTAGCTATGAAGTTTTCTTACTGTTTACATAAAATATCGCTTACTTCCATTTATTACAAGGCTTGTAAAACTCATACACTGGCCTTCAAAACTAGTACCACACTTTTAAAATTGCAATTTGAACTCCTAAAGTTAGTTTTGAAATAAAAAATGTTTTATAGTAAATTTTATTAACGTTCTTTGAAGTTTTTTAATATGTAATATATGTATGCATAATATAAAAAAAAGCTATAAAATAATGTATAAAAAACTTTTTCTATTTTTTTCTTATCTCATCTCATTTTGTAGACACGTGCCTTTATTCCTCAGAGGGGGTAGGCAGACGTTTATGCAGTACACCCACGTTTTGCCGGCTGTTAAGGCCCATGTAATAGGGGGCGAGTATATTGCCATTAATCGGGCCCAATTCCAGACTCCGTGTTGCTGCTGATAAACCCAATAAATAACACTTTGCCCGACTGGGGATCTAAACTAGCTACTACTAGACCAACGAGGCAGTCATAGTAATTTTTTTCTTCTAAAATATATTACGAAAAGACTTTTTATTTCGGAAATATATCTTGTATAAGAGTGCAGTACCTACTAAGTTTTGAGGGCCAGTGTAATATTATTTTTTATAATGCAGTCCCTTTTTAAGGGTTTCGGTATAATTAGTGTTTTTTTTTTAAGAAAACATTTTTGTTTTATCAACAAGCTTTCGTGTTTACGTTTTCACAAAATCTTTTCTTTTTTATATCCCTGAGGGTTTCCTGCAGGTTTGTGTGTACACGCGCGCAAAACAAAATCCACTTGTGTAAATGTAATGTTATAATTATACATCACAAAAAAAAAAAATACGGCAATGCTTGATGATACTGAAAGCACCATTTTCCAAATAAAATGTTATAATTAAAATAATTGCAATTATGGGCGACTTTCCCGAGTTTTAACTTTTAATTGCAATT
Source organism: Protodeltote pygarga (assembly GCA_936450705.2). Taxonomy (NCBI): domain Eukaryota; kingdom Metazoa; phylum Arthropoda; class Insecta; order Lepidoptera; family Noctuidae; genus Protodeltote; species Protodeltote pygarga. Next base: position 13,872,269 of record OW388254.2, read on the forward strand.
AAAATTTTGCTTAAACATAAAATTTTGCTTTGTAAGAAAATTTTTAATTTGATACATTTTTCCTTAATTGTGATAAGTGAACGTCAAGCTGTACAAATTGTGATAAGACGTATAATTCAAATTTAAAATTTAGTGAAATGGCCATTGTACTTCTTGCTAATTACCGAGCGAAATAGCGAGCTAACAAAGCAAATTTTACAAAAATGGTTGATTAACAAATTGAACTAAAATCAAAAATTGTCAACAACACAGGTTGTTTGTAATTTTCTGTGTATTGCCAAGAAAACGCTCAAAATTCTCAATTTATTGTTACGTTCAGAAATGTTTTTTTTTTTGTGCATAACGTCACGAGTACCTACTAGAAAGGGGTACGTGTTACGATTAACTTAAAAAAAGTGTTTTATCAAATAATAAATTGTATTAAATTCTACAGTGGGACAGTTACAGGCTTGTTTATTTAATTTATATTATAATGGTTTGGTGTTTTGGTATTTTCTACTTGCAATAACTACCGGGGTAGGCGTGGGTAAAACGAAAGCATAACAATTAAAACAACTAAAAATATTTTTATGTAATAAATATAAAAAATCATTCATTAATTCAAATAAATGTTTAACAAATTTGTGTGGCCTACTACGAGTATATCTCACTTTTTTTGTATTTTGTTCACAGTGACAAGGCAGAACAGTTACAAAAGCACACATCTGATACCAACAACACCTATCATAAAGAGCAGTTCCACTGAGATTTGCTGCAAGAAATGGTACCCCAAGAAAGCTCAAAAGGTAATGATTATTTTTTAAAATTTGTGAAATTTTATTGATAAGATTTGTAAAGGTAACTAGATCGAAAATAATATTAACAAAAAAAATATTCCGGAAGTATACTAACTTGTTTATAATTTTCTATGACTTCATCGTGTGTCTAGTGAAAGCAAGCACCACTGCTGAGCACGAGGTCCTGGGTTCGATTCCGGGGTCGAGCAAAGTATTATTAGGTCTTTCCATTAGGAAATTCTCAGACTCCTTGCTCTGGAATTGTGCCCGGTTAATGGCAATAGGCTCGCCCCCTATTACATGGGAGTTACAATATAGCTGGTCAAACGTGGGTGTACTGTATACACCTCTGCCTACCCCCCTCTAGGGAATATAGGCGTGAGTCTATGTTTTTATAATTTTCTATTGTTAAAAAGCGCTTTACCAAGCGCTTTAAGAACCCTTACTCAATCTGACAACGTAAAGTTTCGATCTAAGTGAATTTCTTTACAGATGTTTAAGTTTGAAAGGAAAACTTTCTGCGGTCTATCCAACTGAAGATGTCGGTTTATTTACAGAACGCTTGACTATTCAGCGTCCTATAAAATAAATACTGAAATAGGAAATATTTAAAGTTTATTTTGCAAAAACCAGCTCTTATACATACAGTGGTGGTCACATAATTAAAGACACTTAGGAGATATTAATTTGACTAAGATTTTTGATTATTTATTTTTATTTCAAACAGAATATAAACTTGCAACAGTATTTAAATCATTCGTGTAGATATTTTAAGACGTTAAAATTAAACATATTCAATAAACTTGAGACATCCTACATTTTTATTCGGTTTAACCATATTTCAATCTGTCTGAATAGAAAAAAAGTATGGCCAACTAATTAAAGACACACTAACTAATTAACTAAGAGAAAAAGGAAAATTGTAAATAATAAAACGAAGTTTATAATAATAAATTATAGACATATTTTAAACATATTAAGTGAAGTTATTAATATTTTGTCGCGTGTACTTTAGCAGCAATAACACCCCGACATCGGTTTGGCATTGAAGAGATCAATTTGTTGCAAGTCGATATTGGAATTTGCTCCCATGTTTCTTTAAAAGCTGTATAAAGTTGATGAATGTTAGTGGTAGGTTTTGTGGTCACCATTTCTTCACATGGTACCGCAGATTTTCAATAGGGTTGATGTCGGGACTGTACGGAGGCCAATCTAAAGACGTTACTAATTGGCTCCGTAGAAAGCTTTTAACCACTGTTGCTGTGTGTTTTGGATCATTGTCCTGTTGGAAAGTCCAAACCACCGGCAAACTTTCATCGGTATAGGGTTACATAGTTTCGCCTAAAATATTCTTGTACTGGAATTTATCCATATTGCCTTAAAGTTTCCAGACAGGTCCAACATCATGTCCGGAAAAACAGCCCCAAACTTGATATTTTCTCCTCCATGTTTGACTATTTTTTTTCTATACTTTGGATCCATTTCTTTATTCGGAGGACATCTCACATATTGTTTTCTGTCAGAATTAATCATATTAACTTTAATTTCATCCGAAAATAGTACATTTTTCCACTCATGTTCAGTCCAGTGTTCATGCTTTTTTGCAAACTATAATCTTGCTTTGATATTTTTCTTCTTTAAAAGTACGCACCTTACGAGATATTGTTCCAAATAAGTTTGCCTTATATAATTCTTCTGATTGTTCTTGCCGACACACCTCTCGATCCTCTTGCACCAAATACTTCCAAACGAATAAGCTCTCAGTTCTTTTTTAGCTTATAATATCACTTTTAAGTCTTCACAAGGGGTTTTTTTTCTAGGCCTCAGTTTCCTACATATGTTTTCTGTTATATGAAATTTCTTGAAATGCTTGATAGCATTCATAAACATATCTTTGGAGCATCGCAAGTGATTTGCAATATTCCTACATGACCAACCATTGTCAAAAAAATTCTGAATAATGTTTCTAGTAGAGGAATTGCAACTTTTGTTTTTTCCCATAGTAGCTCGTAGAAAATAATCAAATTGATATTACTTTTGAAATAAACTTAAGCTAGATATTGTTTAAATGTGTTTTTCGTTTACTACCCGGCAAAATAAAAAAAAAATAAGAAGGCTGTTTTTATAGAAAAAAAATTGGAGCATTAAACATAAACTGTCTTTAATTAGATGGCCAGCAGTAAGCTTATGAAAAAGTTTGTAATAGATTTTAAAAACGAATAAGGTCTCAACTATTGCTAAATACAAGTTTTTATTGTCTTCATTTTAATAATAAGGCGTAAATGTAAGGATTAGGCGCAATTAAAGTAGAATTAATACTTATCTTCACATAGTTAATACTATAAATATAGTTGTATGTAGCTAAATAGAAGGTGTCTTTAATTATGTGACCACCACTATACCTACGTATATTGCTAGCTTTGTATTTTATTACGAATCCCACTTAGTAAAATATAGGTCGAAATCTGAAAATCGAAAATTGACTTTTTATACAAATTGGCTGGTAACGTGACTCAGTTTTTTGCATGAGAAGTGAAATTTTCGTTTTCAGATTTCGACCTATGTTCCTTGGGGAAAGTTTTTCAGTTTTATGGTCCTTATTACCTCCTAAAATTTGGTAGGTCTTTAAAGCGACAGGGTGTATAAGGGTTATTTCAGGGTTGGTTCCATAGTAAAAGTGGTTCATAATGATGAGATCAATGCCCCCTTTACAGGTTGTCAGTGTTTTACAAATATCCTTGTATAAATTAACTGTACCTGCGACTTTGTCCACGGAAACTTAGAGCTCCATAGTCGAATTACTAAGTTTCGATTTCTAAGTTTTCGCTAACAGAAACAATGAGAAACTTTCGACTTTAATAAATTTAATAGTGCCTTTATGTTCAATGATCGTTTCTAGTTATATTTTAGTTTGGAAGCTGAATAAAGGACACAATAGTGCTTAATATGGGCTCTGTTTATTAATTAGTTAATAGGCTGCTTAATTTATTTATTAAAAAATGAGTTTAATATATAATAATAATAACTAGCTTTTGCCCGTGGCTTTGCTTTTATGTAGGATAAAAAGTATTTTGTGTGATAATCCAGGATATGGTTTATCTGTATAACAAGTTTCATCCAAATCAGTTTTTTACCAGTTTGTAAGTGATTAAGTTACAAACAGTTTTAATATTATATACCTAATCCTACTTTTTTAATACAATCGAATTGAGAATCTCCTCCTTTTTTGAAGTCGGTTAAAAATATGATAGCTTTAAGAGTGCTAGTCTCGTGGTATGACTTTTGACTGGCAAGTCAGAGGTCTCAATTTCGATCCCAAGGCACGCACATCTGACTATCCGGAAGTTATATGCTTATTATAAACTAATTATCACTTGCTTGCTTGCTCCGTTAAGCGGCCGAGGCTGTCATGAAGATCTTTGACATTCGTTAATTAAAAGGGTGTCACTGTCACTTTGACAATTAAACTAACTTTAGATTATAACCAAAGGGTTACGAGGGTCAGTTAGGTAGCCGGTCCGTTGGCAAAGGTCTCTTTCTCCAGCTGTGGCACTTCGCTGACCTAATTACGTCGTATAGTCATAATAATTGGAGTCAAATATTACAAGATTTAAAAAAAAATCTAGTTTCATCCCATTTTTATTTCAGAATTGAATGATAGGAAGTATTAAGTAGGAGAAATCATTTCTTTTCCCATCTTAATATCTCATCTTAATCTTAATCAATCAAAATATTGGTGACATGATTGATGAAGTACCTAACTCTTGGCGCGAGTCATTAGTTTGATTTCAATATTAGGAAAACCAGCTGTTTTTTACCCGACTGCCAGGAAGGGTTATGTTTTTAAATGTATTATATTTACTAAAATAAATTATAACTGTAGGACTAAACCATTTTAGTACAGTTGTACCTACTAATTTTCTTGAAAAACAATTTTATTTAACCGTTTAAATCTAAAACATTGGGTTTGGGTTTTGGACTATTTGTTTTGTTTTCTTTCTACAAAATTTCGAACTTTATTCGTATATTATGTATAAATAATTTAAAAAAATATTTATGTCTAGACGCTAGCTCATCAAGCTACTGTAATCTGTCAAATTTCTTTAATAGATTTTCAACCTTCTCACTAAAGTATTAGGTTAAAAGTTAATTGGGAAACTTCGACAGTTTCGGGTACAGAAGCTACCTACCCGAAACTGAGAAATTTTTACGTTTAATTTTCTATTTACGGAGTTAAAATATGTTGAGTTTATTTTTTTTTGTCCTCAGGAAGAACCAGAGCAGAGGTTGGACCCGGACAACAATAGTACCCAGTCGTATTGTATGCACACAGTCGACTTGGAGTTCAGACACGTTGTCAGATCCACACACATCGATAAAAGCATCGAAGCTAAGAGGAAAGTAAGTAATCTATTTTCTAAAAGTATATTAGTTCTATTTTAAGTATCCTATAAAATGGATCGATCGATATACTTATCCTGTATAAATAAATAAATCGTATACGCTTTTATTATTTTCGTAGGTAGGTAAATATATGTATGACATTCAAAATAAACCCTCAGGTGTCATTGTGGGCAAAAAAGTGCTTTTTATATTTAAAAAAACACTTCCCTCGAATCTTTAATTGTATTTTTTGAGGAAAATGGCTTTTCACTACGTAGGTTGATAATGATGTCGATTTACTTATTTATAAAAATCTATTTTTTGATGAGAATGAAAATTTCTTAATTTCCGTCACCTTGACAAAACAATTCCAAGTTAAGATAAATGAAAAAGTAATGAAAAAAACCGATAGACAGACAGACTGACAGAGTTACTTTCGAATTTATAATATTATAGGTACTTATTATATAGGGTTAAATCAAATTAGTTGGCGAAACTTTACAGGGATGTTAGGAAGTGATAGTTTATAATAGCTTACATAAAAGCATAATAAAAAAATTAAATTAAATTATAATATTTTCTATTCTGTTTTACGCCAGGTACCTAATGCCGAACAAGATATGAAATAATTGTTTATTTTAACATATTTTTTTTATTATTGTTTACGTAATCTTATAACAATTCCTTCATCATTATCATCATTTCAGCCATAAGACGTCCACTGCTGAACATAGGCCTAACAACTCCTTAGTTGGAACTAATTTAATTTAACCCTATATTTTAAAGTTAGGATTCGGATAATTAGCTTCAAATAAACTGAATGATTTATGAAGTACTTAAGGTTTAGAATTTAAACAATGATCATAAACTACACTACTTCGAGATGAAAAAATAAAATAAGATTACAGCTGTTTGCTATTTGCAATTTAAAAAGCTATCTATTTTATCTAATCATAGTTTAATCTGTATTATTTAGTGTTATAAACCTTGGTTTATGGCCTATAAATCTTAGAAATACTTTCTTAATATTCTTCGTTTACCTACGATATAATATTTTCCATAAGATTTATGGGATATCTTGTGGTAGAGTATAATTTAATACAAATACAAATGGAAAATTGTATGATTATAATACAACTTTTAACGAATAACTCGCGATGAATGTTTATTTTTTACAGGCATTCTGCCTGTTTTTTTAAAAATAAACATTCAACGCGAGTTATTCGTTAAAAGTTGTTTTATTATGTCAAACGTTTGCGAAAGTTTGAGACTATATTAAACTGTATGATGTTTACTAAAAGTAGTTTTTAGGATTTCGTATTCAAGGGGTGCTAAAGTGACCTTCTTTCTAAGCCTAGGTACTCCGTCTGACGCCCGACGCCGACAGCAGACGGTGTAGGCTAAAAATAGTGCCCTTCAAATGAATAAGCGTTTAAAGCTCAAATTGTCCTTTTTATAACAACAATGTAGGTTTCTTGAGTAATATAAGGCTACCTTAGTCTTTTGTCAATAAAATACCGAAAGAATGAAAGTGATAGATACTTTACTTTAGGAGATATAGTTTACATATTGACTGCTATAATACCATGACGTGCCATAACAGAAAAGATGTGAAATGTGTGAAGAATATGAATGTTTGTTACTCAATCACGCGTATACCGTTGAACAGATTTAGATTAAAGTTAGCACACAGATATCCTCGATTAACGTATAGGATATTTTTTATCTTGATCTAACTTTCAATCAAGCGAAGCGAAGGGAAAACGTCAGTATTTCATAAAAGAACGAAGGGAGAGTACGTATTTTTTTTTCCTATTTACGAAATAGGTTTTGCAATTGTCAGGAAACAGGATGTTTATTTAATAGCATTCTTGAATTTTCAATTAGAACTGGCCTCTATCCCGGGGCGAGCCTGTATCCGACAGGCTTGCCCGACAATTGTACAAATATTGGTAAAATATCATGCAGACAAGTTAGGGTGGTATTCCACTAGTCTGAATTTTTATGTGTATCAGTGTGATGACAATTAATTTGATGAATCTATACAATTTCATTGATCTATATTGTAGGTAACTTTTACCTATATTAGTGAAGAAATTCTAATGCTGTCGACAAACCTCAGACGACTTAAATGCTTATTACGTGGTTAGGTTATGTTACGTAATAACGCTTAACACCTTCAGTTTTTCGATAGAACTTTCTATAAAACGTTAGTCAAAGAACATTATAATTTAATTTAACTTACGTAAAAAAGACAATGACAGATTGTATTCCAACATAATTAATCTCTACGCTCTTTTGTCATGATGAAGACGGTAGCTCTATAAAATCAACTGCGTTCAGAGTAGCTAAGGCGTAGAGCCATATGTTATACAAATGATAGCTCGAGCGGTGTACACAAGTCTGTAAATGTATAAAAGTAATGACAAAAAATGTTCTTGACTTTCATAGACAAAAATCCTTAGTGTAGAAAAATAAATTTGTAAAAAAAAATTGGAACAAAAACTATTTTATTCTCGCCGCTGCACGCACATTTATAAAAACTTCTGCTCTCCACTTTGGTGGAAACCGGCCTTAGCAATATTTAGCGAGTGAGCGGGACGCAGATAAACATTAACAATAACGTATGACAGAGACAGCGATACATTTGTCGATATTTTAACACATTAAGCTAATGGCGTCATTAGCAAACTTTTGGGGAGGAATAATTCAATTCTCATGATATAATAAGGGGTATGTTTTTATTACCATTAAGTTCGAAATGATGTAGAAAGAAAAATCCTATAAATTTCGATTATACGAGCCTTACGAATAGCTTAGTGGCAGAACGACTGGGGGCTTTATCCAGTTGGTCGTGGGTTCAAATCGCGCTCGTAACGGCTCGTAGTATGTATAAATACATTTTTTTTAATGTATTTACTTAGTTATTCAACTTTTATTCCTATGTTTTACAAATAAATTAATTATTAGGCATTATGAATAATTTATTTATTTATTTTTTAAATTTCCTGTGAAAACCCTTTTACATGGTTGCGAGGGGTGGGTTATATCTGACTCGCAAGGACTAACAACAGCGCCATGTTCCTCCACGAAACTTTGGTCGGAAGTAAGGGTTTCACTTGCTCTCGGTACATACTTCTGTAGGGTCGCTCTATACTTTCTTATATACTCTAAGGTTGTTAACATTGTGAAAAGAGCCCCTGATTGTCGCTGAAATGCGTACTCCGACGCAGTTCGTGACTAACTTCAGCCCAACCGAGTAAGTTTGCGCGTACTGTATTAACAATTTTATTTTGTTTCAGGTAATAAGGATGCTGTTTGTTATCATTCTGGAGTTTTTCGTTTGTTGGACTCCGTTGCACGTTATAAATACAGTAAGTTCCTTGAAATTTTAACTAAGTGTAAATTTTAAATAGTATTTTCCTAATCACGTAGTGATTTTACGTTAAATATTGATACGGCTTTACTCACGTATTGATTTCGGGGAATGCCCGACTAGTTCGAGTGCAGTGAGGCCCGCGCGCCGCCGCGTATACACCCGCTTTTGAAAATGGACTCTGTTTGAGTTCAAAACTAGTCGGGCATTCCCCGAAATCAATACGTGAGTAAAGCCGTATCAATAAATATATATGACTCACAAAAGTTATTATTCTAAGACGTAGTGATTTACGAATCGAACAATGATTATCATCCATATCATGGATGCAGTTACAGCCGAAGGGCAATTGCATTAAAAAGTAACAACTAAAACAACAAAATAAACATTTAAACCTTGATAGCACAGCAACCATAGACCGTTTCGTATCACGCTAACGATTTGACAGCTAATTAAGACGCAGCTTGCCGCAACTGGAACGTGACTGCTGTCAAATCAAAAGTTTTTACTTCCTCTAAGGTGTACCTTGAAGAAAAAAATTTGCCTTAGTTTTTACCGTTGCTATTTTTTTAGGATCGCAGCTCGATTGTTATAGTTTTACTACTTTTGTAAAACAATAAAAAGTTTTTTTTTATACTTCTTTTTTTTATTTTAAAATTTTTGAACTAAACGATTTTTTTTTGTTTTTTTTTTTGAAACGTAACATCAGGCATTTGTAGACGTTTAAAAATAACGCGAGCTGTAGCTTCAGTTGTAATGGATCAACAAATATCTGTGTTTGTATTGTAGGTACCTATAATATAACACAAATATTTGTTTCGTGCGCATGCGTACCAATCCCGCGACATCACCTCTGGAGGTCAATCGCTTAACTATTTAAACCCCGACAAAAACAAAGGTGGTGATCGTATGAATAACACAGGAAAGCATAAAACTTTATGTTAAATAACAAACAAAGAAAAAAAACAAATGAAACCTGAATTTTTAATGACCAGCCAAAGAGGAGGTAATCAGGCCCATGAAATTTAACAATTTTCCCTAAGGAACATAGGTGTAAATCTAAAAACGAAAATTCAACTTCTCATAGAAACGCGAGTCACGTGACCGGTCACTTTGTATGAAAAGTCAATTTTCGATTTTCAGATTTCGTCCTATATGTTCCTTAGGGAAAGTAATTCAGTTTCATGGATCTTATTTCCTCTTAAAATTTGGTTGTTGTCTAAAGAAACCAGTTGTATAGGGTAAATATTAATTAAATGGAGGATGATGAAATGAAAAAACAAAACAGCGTCGAAAATGTTATTTCCCTAAATAGAATTCCTATTTCTGAGAAAATATCAATTACTTTGTTCTATAATAATAGTCGCTTCTTTTATTACCTACTAAGTATAACCAAAAATATCTTATCAACATTCAATACCAAGCCTCAAGGCTTTTTTAGAAATTCAATTTCCTGTAAAAATCGGTACAATATAATTTATAACGTCCTATTTATTTTCTGTAGGTGGGTAAATTTCCACAACTTGATTTTTTTTAGCTGGCACCGACTCCAAAACAATCTGAGTTTTATAAATATTTGTGAAAAAGTATTTTTATTGAAAAACAACAATAAGTTTATATATCTTAACCAAGACATACAAAATTAATTATCACTCTCCGTGTCTCGGATAGCACGTTAAGCTGTTGGCCCCGGCTGTCAATTGTAGATCTATCACAGTCGTTCCGGGTAGTCAGAAGCCCGAAAGACTGACAACTAGTCTTACCAAGGGGTATTGTGTAACCCAGTATCTGGGTTGTGGAGGTCTGATAGGCAGTCGCTCCATGTAAAACACTGGTATTCAGCTGCATACGGTAAGACTGGAAGCCGACCCCAACATAGTTGGGAAAAGGCTAGGCAGATGATGAACCAAGACATACATTATTAAATATCGTATTTTAATAAAGCGACAATACAGGATAATTTTATATTAATTAATACTAGAGTTTAGTCTTTTAACTAGAATTTAAATAACAATTTGCGTAGGATAATTAATTAATTTACTCTTAACAAGAAATATATACGTACCTACATTATCATAAGTAATCTACTTCCAATCTAGCTCAAGGCGTTGTTGTGAACGTAATAGCTTCCCGTCTAACCGTTTGGAGTTAATTGGAATGAATAATTAAATAATTCTTGTACTTAGGAACTAACGACATAATTAGGTATATAATGTTCTCTTTACCGAATTTCGGTTACAATGGCCAATTTCAACGGAGATGAGCCAATTTTGCAGGAGATAATATTATATTGATTTTTTTAAAACTTATTTCATTATTTATTTTCAAACTATAAAAGTTTTTAGTATAAAAAATAAAAAACCTTACCTAAAAATACAATTCTATGTATAAATAAAAATCAATTGCCACAAATGATTGTCCGCTCATCGATTTTTTTTAAATATCGAAACCCAATTCCTGTATTAAAAAACGATTCGATATTCAAGCCCTAGTATGAAGTAACACACAAAAAAAAACACTAAAACCATATGACGTAATTAGAGAAACATCAAAGCAATTCAATTTTGAACTAAGCGGTCTTCATATTGAGAAAATAATAAAACAAAACCAAAAGTAAAGCTCTTTTAAAAATTGGGAAAGCTTATAATTTCACCCTTAATTGACTGGTTTTAAGATCTTTTTTCAAATATCATATAATTTTTAAAACCTTTATTATAAGTTGATACTTTTTTGTGGCCAGTCGTATGAAAAATTAAGCATCAAAGTTTGTGTACCAAATAGTCTTCGTTAAAAAAAAAAATCAATTTGTAACCAAAAATATAATCAGTAGGTTGTTATTTAAATATCTAAATTGCTGTGAAACTTATACTTATTTAGAGCTCTATTTTTTGCAGAAAGAAAAAATCGATTACAAGCTTCTGGCTAATAAGCTATTCGTGACTTAATTTATTTGTAATTTTTCTTTTTTCAAAAATGTTGAACTTTAGTATTCACAAAATACCTATATTAAAACGTTTCTTTATTTGTTTCTACTTTTAATATAAGAAACCAAATAAATACGATTGCTTTTTTCTACTACGTAGCTACGTAGAGAGTAAACCAATATGATTAATGTTCTCGTGAGTTCATAGTTTCATAAAAATAATATAATGGATGAGACCAACACAGCAGAGGCATTAGAAGAATTTAACGGGATGTTCCGCGTGATAAATTAACGTCATCCATCTATTTCTTGGATAGGTAGGTAGTAATATTTGTATATCAGGATACTTTATTGATATAGAGCTGATATTTTTGTCCAAAATATGATGTGGCAGCCAGGCTTCACTGCTTTATGGTTCCATATTGGATCGCATAATATTTGAAGCCCTAATTTAAATTTGCATATTCTTTTTTGGCATACTCTTCATTTGGCATAAAGTTTTTACTGAATAACTAATTGGTAATAATTTTATCAAATGAACAGGACACCCTTCCATAAACATCTTTCAGAGTACCCATGTGGGCACCCATCCATAATTTTAACATCAAACACTAACTTTAGTGAACTTAACCACCTCCGGTGCTCGTTAGTACACTTAGAAAAAAAAAGAAAGGAAATTTATTTCTGCTACAAAAAAGGCATCAAAGAAATCATACCCAAAAAAAAACTAAACAGAACAACAGATAAAAAAAACTTAAAAAAATATCGGTGCAACTTATTTGAAGAGAAAATGGTTGGCACTTAGCAATATGCTGTTGACGTTGAAGACAGGCCACAAGCGCTCAAATACAAACATAGCCAATAATTATTTTTTTGAGAAGCGCCTTTTGACAGCAACCTTGAAACGCTTGTCATCTGAATAAAAAAAAACGTTTCCCACAAAAGTGAACATAAAGCTTAATTGGATGAATTCAAAGTCTCTTATGAAACCGCAGAGATATGAAAAGCAATGAAAGGAACGTTCGCATTTTGCAATATTGGTAGTACGATGGAAAATAATTATAGAGAGAGATTAATTATGCCAGTTTGTATAATACGCTTTTAAAATAAGCTTTATTATGAAAATACAGGGTAGGTATTACAAAAAGTTATATCGCATCGAATAAAATATGACTGCTGCGTTGGTCTAGTGGTAGCAAGCGTTACTGCTGAGCAAGAGATTCTGGAGTCGATCCCCGAGTTGGGCAAAGTGTTATTGGGTTTTTCAAACAGGAAATCCTCAGTAGCAGCACGGAGTCGGGAATTGTGCCCCGTTGTGCAATAATAGGCCGGTGAAACGTGGGTATACACCTCATACACCTTTGCCTACCCCCTCTAGAGAATACAGGCGTGAGTCTATGTTATGTTATGTATGTAATAAAATTTGTATTTTTCATAGTTTTATTCTGGTCAATTTATAAAAAAATCTTTTACCCAAATTTTAATAACTATAATGTAATTTAAATTATAGATCACTTTAAATGTTGGTTAATTCTGAAGGTGTATGATCTAACCTCTTTTTATTCGACTAATCGATAGAAAAAAGTTTCAATTCAATCCGTTCTTCTTTGATATTTATATTCCTACCAATATCTCCGCAATTACTGGGGCAAATAACTACTGGCCGCTTGTAGGCCTCATTTGGACTCAACCAGGCCTCATTAAAAAGGGCCTCCGACAAAATTGCTAATAATTTGTTCATTTGGTCCGACAAATTAAATTTTTAACTGAAACGAAACAATTACACTGCTCAATAAAATCTGATATACAGCCTTGAATAAGTTTAAATGGCTATAACTGGCTGTAATTTTTCCTCGATATATTAAAATTATACATTTCTGTTGTTTGATATGGCAATTATATAGAAATTGGTGCAGTCTTAACCGGTTTTTCTTTAAACAAATACGTAGAACTTTAGTGCATTACCATCATAGATGGTTCAATGTATGGTTGAATGTAGAGCGACTGAGGGTTTTAACCAGTAGGTTACGTCTTCAAATCCCGGTCAAAATTGTTTTTTTCTTTATATAAATATTTAGAATTTTACTAAGTACCTATATAATGTACTTTATTTCTGATTCATGATCATAAACATACGTAACACACATAGACACACGCCTGTATTCTCCAGAGCGGGTAGGCAGAGGTATATGCAGTACACCCACGTTTTGCCGCCTATATAAGTCCCATTTAAGGGCGAGCGGGCACAATTCCAGACTTCGTGCTGCTATTGAGAATTTTTTCATGGAAAAACCCAATAACATTTTGCCGACCAGAGGATCGAACCCAGGACCTCAAGCTCAGCAGACGCACTTGCTACCACTAGACCAACGAGGCAGTCTCGATGACCATAAAACGGGAAATATTTAACGTATATAACAAAATAAAATATCCTGGATGCTTTATTCCGTCGGATGTGGTAGAAATGAAATAAAATTACGTCACGCCTTTTATAGACTTTATATCCATTCCTTTTGTAATACGATTTCAATTTCATTCGAATAAAATAGATACGAATGTAAAATGTATTTGATTTGTTGGATTTCCTCCGAAACTTTATAAAGCTGCATTTTATAGTCATGAGATCTTTTTTTAGAGTTTAAAAACAGCGTTTGACTGTTTATTTGGTCCAACATATTTTCTCCCATAAATTGGCAGGTTTTTGGCTCTCAGTTTTTTTTCTTTGGGCTTAAATGAGAATCCTTTAAATATTCTTTTTTTTAAATTAGCGCCTCTCCTTGCGACTCCCCTAAAAAGTCTTTCTATCTTTTTAAAATAATCTAAATACCAATATTTTTGTGATTTTTTTAACAAGTTATAGCACATGTTATCTTATTAAACAGTGCTACATGTAAAAAATTCACAAAAATATTAGGGAAAATATTTTTAAAAAGCTGAAATAACTATTTCTTAATTTTTTATCGTATAGATAACTCTAACCAAAAAAATTTCGAATTTCCATACAACTTTTGCCTTTAAAGCGCTTAAAGAAAGATTTTTTATCAATATTAGTAATTCTAACGCCTGAAATTGATCAAAATGTAATTAAATTTTGATTGTTAATTATATATTTTAGTAATTTCAGGCTTTAGAATTAATTTTGATAGCATTACCTAGTTTTTGAACTAAATACCAGACATTGGTTTAAGATAAACAATTAATTATCAATTAGGTACCGTTGCAATTATTTTTCAAGAAACTTTCATTACCTTCAAAGCGAATTCTTGAAACTTTTTTGATAAAATTATGATTTATGATAGATCTTTCAAACTTTCCTCTCAGAAAACTTTCAATTGAACGTTGTTCTATGAGTTATTATAAGATAATTTTATTAGCAAACTTTTCACATTGTGATACAATAACAAAGTGTTTTGTAACATAATGTGCAAAACTTTGCACAATGCAATTGCAAAGTTTTACGATCGTGTATTTATTTTCATTAGTTAATTTTATTCTTTTTTGAAACTATATTAAATTAAAAAATAATCTAAAGTAGGAACTTTTTGTTTATTTTATTTTATCTTTTTGTTTTTTTGGTTGTGTATGTAATATGTGCCCAGGGGAAAAAAAGGTACTATTAATTAGTCAGGGGCGTACACAGATATTTTCGACAAGGTAGGCAGTACATACAAATTCTACTAAGTTTCACTAATTTGTCATCTGCGTCCAATCTGTCATTGTAGGCAGTGTCTTTTTGCCTTTATTATACACTGCACGCCCCTAACTACAAGCTCAGAATACAAAAAAAAAGCCAGAAGGCATTAAATTGCAAAAATCTGAAGCACCATAAATCACTCCAAAGTGTAGTGATTTCACGTTTTAACGGTTAGTGATACGTGCGATGTAACAGTCCAGTAGCTCTTTCACCTTGATTTATGAGAACGTTTTTTATTTATGTAGGTACTTATAGGAAGCTTTATAAAGAAAAAATCGAAAAGAGTAAATCTGAACCCACGACCTGGATTTTTGTTTGATAATACGGGCAGATCATAAAGCTTAGTGGCAGAGCGACTGGGGGCTAAATACCCAGTAGGTCACGGGTTCAAATCCAGCAATCGATTTTTTCTTTCTAAAAATATCGGACTTATTGTTCGCATAGTATGCAATGCATAAATCCAAATCCTAACTACTATTATAGGTATATGCGAAAGTAGGTTTGTTTTTTACCTTTTCACGCCTAAACTACTGAACCAAACATCCTGAAATTTGCATACAAGTTGTCAGGTTTACAATAACGGTCTTGGGTACCTTTCATCCCAAAAAATGTACTGTTCCCAAGCAAATCAACAATAACGTATATCATCAATACACAATACATCAACAATAACAATAACGTTAATAGATGGTCCACGTGTCTTTCAAATCATGATTGAATGTTAAACTAAATTAAAGCGAGCGAAACCGCCGACTTTATAAAAATATTTACGAATTTACTCATAGGAATTTGATCATGTATCAAAATATACTTTTAGGGCGGTAAACGGTTCCATTATCAACAATTTCTCCTGAAGTGGGCGGAAGACCTTTCGAAAATGTGTCAGGATATAATAACGATACCTTTTCACTGATCAAACTTGACAGAACTTGTATTACGTTCTGAAGTGGGTACTACATCTCTACGAAAAAGAAAATGTGGAAACTTTATTTAGTTGTATTATAACAAATTTTCTTGGACCACGTGAAAGGTCGAAGAGCGTGTTGGGGCGATATCCAGGAACCTGGACGCTTATTTTATTTGTGCTCAAAATTATGCCCATTTGCTGTTTTTTCTTTCTTTATTTCTTTCATATAAAAAACCCCTGTATAAAAATCAACCAGTAAGTAGCGAGTGAGTGTAAGTGGTAGGTTGATTAATAAAGGGTTGTATATCAATCACTCGTGATTAACTGTAGTGAACGGAACCATACAATGACCCGACACAATGAACGATCGTTTGGATCCTAAATAAGGTATTTTCCTATTGTCCTGAATTCTTGTACATTTTCTTATTTTTTGGGGAGAGAAAATTCTACACAGCGATAAATTGACGCAACATTTCATTTTTAAAAAGCCTAGGTACTTTTTATATCTGCCAGATACCAAATATAGAAAACCATTATTCCTTTTGAATAATTTATATGTTTGGTCTTCTTTCGCCTGCCCTGGTCCCATATTACTTGGGGTCGGCGCAAAATGTCTTCTTCTTCCATTCCTCTCTATCAGCCGTCATCTGAGCATTTACTCCTTTTTCATTCATATCAGTGCTTACACACTCCATCCATCTTTTCTTTGGTCTCCCTCTCCCCTTCCATCCATCAACACTTATATTCATCACCTTTTTAGACACATGTGTTTCATCCCTCCTCATCACATGCCCATACCAAGACAAACGATTTCCTTTCAACTTATCTGTTACTGGCGCCACTTTTAAACTTCCCCTAATATACTCATTTCTTACTTTATCCCTTCTTGTCACTCCACACATCCATCTCAACATTCTCATCTCTGTTACATGCAATCTTTTTTCATCCGTCTTTTTCAAGGCCCAGCATTCCGATCCATACAGTACGACAGGTCTGATAATGGATTTGTAAATTTTGCCCTTTATTTTGAGGGGCATCCGCGGGTCACAAGTTGTTCCTGTGACCTGTCGCCATTTCATCCAACCTGCGTTGATCCGGTGTGTAATATCTCGGTCTATTTCAGCATCCCCTTGAACAAGTGATCCGAGGTACCGAAAATCGGAGCAGACCGGTAAGGACACTCCGGCGAGAGTTACGGGGAAAGGACTGGAGAGACCGCCGAAATCGAAAAACAAATATTCTGT
The DNA here is from genome assembly GCA_936450705.2 of Protodeltote pygarga. NCBI lineage: Eukaryota > Metazoa > Arthropoda > Insecta > Lepidoptera > Noctuidae > Protodeltote > Protodeltote pygarga. Next base: position 13,889,572 of record OW388254.2, read on the forward strand.
TTTGCTTTTACTTATTTTCAAGCCACCACTCTCCAGCCTTTGCCGCCATTCCTCCAATCTGCTCTGGACCTCTAGACCATCCTCAGCAACTAGCACAATGTCATCGGCGAACAGCATACACCATGGTGCCTCTTCCTGTATGTCCGACGTAAGAGCGTCCATTATCATCAGGAAGAGGTAAGGGCTAAGAGCCGACCCTTGGTGTAAGCCTACAGCCACACTGAAGCTGCCAGTAATGCCCGCTGTGGACCGGACTTTGGTTCTGCAATGACTGTACATCGCCCGGATCAACTGTACATACTTCCCAGGCACACCTTTCTCTTTCAGGGCCCACCACAAAACCTCACGTGGTACCCGGTCGTATGCCTTTTCGAGGTCAACGAAAACCATGTGTAGGTTTTTGTGTGCCGCTCTGTATTTCTCGCTTAGCTGGCGAATAGCAAAAATGGCATCCGTTGTTCCCCGACCAGGCATAAAACCGAATTGATTTTGTGAAATTTCACTCTCATCTCTCAGTCGCCTTTCTATTACTTTCTCCCAAGCCTTCATACTATGTGACATTAGCTTTATTCCTCTATAGTTGTTGCACTCCAGCACGTCACCTTTGTTTTTATAAATGGGCACCAGAAAACTGTTACACCATTCGTCAGGTATGGTTTCTTCCAGCAACAACTTATTGAAGAATAAAGCTAACCACTTCCATCCATCCATCCGCAATAACTTCCACACTTCCACTGGTATTCCATCTGGTCCTATTGCCTTTCCATTCTTCATTCCATCCACCACTACTCTCACTTCATCTACACTAATCATTTTCACTAGACCCTCATTTACTGGTTCGTTCTTAAGCACACCACTCCAGTTATTTTCCTCATTCATCAGTCTTTCAAAGTAGTCTTTCCATCTATCCTTAATTTTTTCATCCTCCGAAAGAACCGTTCCATTTTCATCCTTTACACACTTAATCTGACATACATCCCTTGCCTTCCTCTCTCTAGCTTTAGTGAGCCGGAATAGGTGTTTTTGACCTGTAGGACTATCCAAGCTATTGTATAATTTCTCCTGAGCTTTTGCTTTTGCTACGGCCACGGCTTTCTTAGCTTTTTTCTTTAACTCATCATACTCAAACTTCTTTTCTGCTTTCAAACATCCACTCTCCTCGTCTGCACATTGCCATTCCTTGAATTTCATCTTCTTTTCCTTTAGGACCTTTTGTACTTCTGTCGACCACCACCACGTATCCCTCTCTATCGTGCCCTTCCCTTTTGTCTCTCCCAATATATCTTTTGCTGCCTTCCTAATGCACTCTGCCATTTCCATCCAAACTTCATTCACACTTCGGTCATCCATGTCTCCCATCTCCATCATTTTATCTACCACGCGCTCTCTAAATTTTCTTGCACAGTCTGTTTTCTCCAACATTTGCCATTTAATTTTTGGGGGAGGCCGCTCTTTGTTGTTGTTGGGCTTTATTTTAACTACTACTTCCATAATTAGGAGTCTATGCTGTGAGATCAAGTCTTCTCCCGGTATTACTTTGCAGTCTTTGACGTGCTTAAGGTTGTTGCGTCTAACGAGGAAGTAGTCGATTTGCGTTGTGTGATTTCCGCTTTTATAGGTGATAAGGTGCCCATTATTTTTCTGAAACCAGGTGTTGGCAACTGCCAGGTCAAAAGCAGTAACAGATTGCAATAGGGTTTCTCCCTCATTGTTGCGGTTGCCGAATCCCCACCCCCCATGTACTCTTTCATAACCACTACTCATTCTTCCTACATGCCCATTGAAATCCCCCCCTATGTACAACTCTTCATGTGCCGGAATAGTCATTAACACTGAGTCAAATTCCTCCCAAAACTTCTCTTTTACACTTTCATCACATCCTACCTGCGGTACATACACACTTATTATATTTAACATAACATTTTCCAACATTACTTTCACAGTTATCAGTCTATCATTCATCCTATTAACTTCCATCACACTTTCCTTCAAATTACCATCCAATACTATTCCTACACCATTTCTTTTTCCGTCACTTCCAGAGTAGAAAAATTTGTACCCTTCCCCAATATCCCTCGCCTTCGTACCTTTCCACTTAGTTTCTTGTAAACAAGCTACATTTATCCGTCAATTTATATGTTTGGTAACAAAGTTTAAACTAATTTTGGGTCAATCTAAAAGTTATAACTCGTAATCCATCAGATAGGAAGGCTGTTTCAGTAATGTTGTATTGATTGAATATCGGCAAAGTTGACAACAAATTAAATCAAGTTAAATTCAGATCCATTGATTATAATTTACGATTGCTTTGAACAAGAGTTAGAGAAATCTTCTAAGTAGAAACAGCAATCTACAACGTATCTTATTTTGTTTGTCCTGAAAAGTACGGACGGATATAATTGGCAAAATAATTATACGTACGATGAAGACCATGGGCACCAGACAGGGGGTCGTCTGGCGTTCATTGCACATGGTCCTCGAAGTGGTCACGGTTTGGTGTTTGGTCTATCACTCCACCCCGAGGAGGCTTCGGCGACGGACGTCCGCGGCGAGTTCGCGGAAGTTATACTTCTGCAGATACCGCATTCCCGTCAAAATCAAAATCAAAATATCTTTATTTGTAGAACTTAGATGAGGTATAGATAGTATTCTTAAAATAAAATGAACGCTATGTCTAGCCATTAATGGCGTACAAATATTGTTAAATAGTTTCTAAATAACAAAATTATGTTTAACAAAAAGAATAAAAACAGTTTTTTTTATTTTTTTTATTACCTACATAAACCTCTCAAACAACACATTATCAACACTTATCAATTAAAGTAGGTATCTTAAATCTAGTAGGTAGATAATTGGGAAAGGAAATGTTTAAGTTGTCACTATGTGGATGAGATGTGACACAGCAGGATGGTATGCGTAGTGCCCATTACCCCTTCTACGAAAAAAAAGGTACACATTACAAAAATACACAACATACTACATAGGTACTCATTTATCTATATTGTTATCGATATCAAAGCCGACATTAATACCCTGTCCAATTATGAAGCGTTTTTACAAAGCAATCAACAGATATTTTTCGTGTTTATTTTATTGCTTACTCGTATTCTCGTATCCTATTAAGGCATTTATCACACGAAGCCGATAACAGACGCGGTCGGTAATTATTTACAAAACTGGACGAAAATGTACTAAATAATTCAATATTTTATTTAATCTTGCGCTCTATAATATTCTGACAAGGGTAGTTTTTCTCAGAAATAACATTTTAATAACCGTCGCGACAAATTTAATTCGTAAAAATCCCGAGACTCTAGCACGGCATTGAAAATATTAATGAAAATTCGAATACCAAATTGAAAAGATCCTCTAAAGAAAGTAGTTCACTAAATAGCCAATTAATTTGAGCTCATCCTGTTTATTTGAAAGGCGATGTTTGTTGTCGGTGAAGCTAGTAATTTGCTTATTTCAAGTTTAAGCCCTGACTTCATGTCGGGACAGATAAGTTATATTTTATGTATTTTTATTTTAATAAGAAATTTGAAAAAACAACTGATACGGATGGGATTCGAACCCACGATCTTCGGCATACCGTATCGACGCTCTAACCGCTAGACCACCGTATCCCATCAGAATCAGTCGAAATTTTTATTTTTTTTCTACGCCTAGGGCGTGTGGTAATATCTATCGGAATACATTATGTATCCGACTCAGTGCTCCAAACTTTGCAGTATTAGAAGGCACCGATGCGATAAAAAAAATAAAAATGGTAAAATTTTTCTTAATATTTTTGGGTTTTTTTTTACAATGATATAATATTATGTTATGAATGATACAGTTATATTTTAAATAATAAAACTCTAATTAGCTCATTTCTGTACTGACAAAGTAAGGGTTAAAACAAGGCAAGACTTTTTTATCGTCGTATAATCTTTGCCCCTCTGTTAAGCAAGAATTATTATTTGATTAAAATTGTAAAGGAAAACATTGTAGAGAAACTAGCACACCTAAGTGAATTAAGTAGGTACTATATTTTTAATAGCCCACGAGAGGCGGTTAATACTCTGATATTAGGTTGTTAATCAACCATACAAGCAATGTGAAACATTACTTATCCCTTGCATCATAAAAGGTATTTATGAGTTTACAAACGTACCTGACACAAAAACACGCAAACAAAAAATCAAACATGTACACATCTATACATATGTACTTACATATAATAAAATTGTAACTAAGTAAAAACTGTACATTAAATATTTTTAGAAAAAAGTAAGTGCTACATGTTCGATGAACGATACTGAAGCCGTATATTATGTAGTTTTTAGAAATTTTGCCTGTCTGTCTGTTTGTCTGTCAGAGTATGGCGCAAAAACTACTGGACAGATTTAGTTGAAAGTCGGCAAAAATATTTGTTAAATACCAAGTCAAGTTTTAGGGTACAAATTATCACAATAATTATGAGGGTTGAGCAGTATTGTAATTAAGTTACCGAAATTCACGCGGACGTAGGCGCGGGCGGAAGCTAATATACAAATAATTTTGTTACGGTACGGTTTTGTTACGATTACGTTTCAGTTACGGTTCAGCTACGGTACTGCAGCTGGCTAGCCGTAAGCTTGATTGCCACTCTAAAAGTATTAAAAAAGTATAGTCGAGTTTGACCTCTATCATTTCAATTTGTGAGAGGGCCATTGCCCAGTAAGAAGATTATAGGCTTATTTACTATAATATCACATTGCACTTATAGTTTAAGATTGCTATGGAGTTGAGTGACATGTCATTTATTTGCTATAAGATACAGGCTCCAAACAAATGAAGAGTTTTATAGCGCTTTATAAGTGGCAATAACTGCGCAAGACATTCGGTACAGTCGCCAACGCAAGCCAAATAATATAATATTCTAACCATTTTTCTGTCTCAGCGGCCGACTCGACAAAGATTAATGGACTACACAGAAGATATTATAGTGCGGAATCTGCTCAAATATAGACTCTCTTTTCTCTCACTGTCATAGTCGGATGGAATGGCTTGCAACACCAGGGTAAACACTTGTGTGTTTTTGACCTTTCTAAAATCTTACCCAATAATCTTTCTCATAATAATTTTCTTACCCAACTTCCTACCCTACTTTCAATCTTACCCAATAATCTTCCACAGGTAATAATCACTTGGGAAAATTTAGGTAATGAGCTGTTTCCACAACCTGAGCATTCGAGAGAGGATACTCCTCTGAAACTGCACGTTGCGTATAGAGTAAATAATGATTTAATTACGAACATCATTTTAGTGCGTACTTTAGGTACCTCTACATTTAATCCGTACCTGAAATCTCTGACTTGGTAGTCCACGGTCATACAACTCTAGCTAACACTGCACAATAATTTGTATTAACCATAAATATACCTAACGTTTGGTGAATATGTAAGGCGAAGTTCAGGAAAAATATGATGACTAGAGATGGTTTTAGTCCTTACTGTCAACGGCGCATCATAAGTAAGAAAGTCACTTTTCTTAATAAGTGTACTGGCCGATAATGCCAGTGGCCGTTGATATTTAAGCTACACCCCTTAAAAGAAACCATAGACTATATATACTATATATATATATATGACTATATAGCGTCTAGTCTAGACTGGCCAGAGTTCAGTTATAGAACGTCCTAAAGCTCTGAGTGGCTTTGTAAGTCTAGGTTAAGCTACTATTAGACACTGAGTACTCAACTTTGCGGCTTTAAGTGTCTCCAAGTCTTGAAGGGACTATTAGTATGTCTCAAATATTGACTTGCAGACCAATTTCCCAGATTTTCAAGAGTAATATCTAAGTACAGTTGATTGAATAGTGTCGATTTGTAAACCATGTATTAAAATGTCACTAATTGAATAAGTTCACAAAGTCGGGTACTTATAGCCTTGCCTTTGCCTTTTTAATAATATTCGAATTACCCAACTCTCCGCATTATGCATGCGAACAATAAATTCAAATTTTTTAGAAAAAAAAAACCGATTACGAACAGGATTTGAATCCGCGACCGACTTGGTCGAGTGGTGATGGTGGGAAGGGTTATGAATGGCATAGTGACAGATGGATTGATGGCTTTAACCTGAAGTTCGCGGTTCAAATCCTGTTCGTACCTAATCGATTTCTCCAAACTCTTTAATTAGTGTCGTAGGGGAAAAAATATCCCCTACGACACTAATTTTCTCAGATATGTCCTCAAAACTATCTTACTAAAAGTTTCCTAAGCATTTTTTTAAAATCTTTACAAAGGGTAGGAATAGGCTGCCACAGACAACAGAATCGCTCTAATTATAATTTTATTTTTATGGCCCGTTTTAGGGACTATACGAATAAAATATTAAGATATTTAATCTCAAAAACAATTAACCTTTTTTAAACTTTTTAAATAGCTACTTTTAATGCTCAAGAGCTCAATAAAGACTGGTTCTCTATTACGCAGTTTGCCTTTACAAAGTTAGCGTAGAGAATTATCCATTGTTGCAAACTAATAATGTTGAGTAGGTATAAAGTTTATTATCTTCGGGGTGGTCCGTCTAACTTCAAATATGAATGTAGCCGGGAACTTTCCACCGGGTTGTGAGCTTGTAGTACGAAGCGGTCTGAAAATCTTCTTCTTATCTTATGGTTGATGAAGAACATGGTGTCAAAGTTTAACCTGCCCGTAGGCCGCTGATATGGCTTTACACGCCATTGAAAAATATCTCAGGTAGGTGGGCTGGTTTCATCACGATGTTTTCCCTCACCGTTTTAGCATATACTTAATACGCACATAACTTACGAAAAGTCAGAGATTAGATTAGAAAGATTAGATTAGATTAGAGAGCCTTAGATCGAACTCGAGACCTATGAGGTTCAAAAGATGTGTGTGATCAAGATTCAAATGTGTTTAAGTTATTATTTTTTAACGCGTTGCCCTCCTAGGCTAAATTGTATCTGAATCCTTTCAGTTATTAGGCGTGCTTAAGTAACAAACATCTTCACAACCTTTTTAAAAGCATTGTTTAAACAAATATTCTTCTTTTCAGATTTACTTATTCTACCCAGAGGAGTTGTATGAATACATAGGGCCTAAAGGTGTAGTCTCACTGCAGCTCCTCGCGTATTGTTCTTCGTGCTGCAACCCCATCACATACTGCTTCATGAACAGGAAGTTTCGACAAGCCTTTATCAGTTTGTTCAAGAATTGCAGGTTTTTTAGGTGAGTCTATTATTATTATTTTACAAATTTCTACATGCTTTGTTCGCCTTATTTGGGGATAAAAGTTTTCTAGTAAACTTTCCCGACCATCTAGCGAGGCAACGCAGCCAGCATTTTGGGAAAGTTGCCTACAGGTAGCGGTCTTTTAGATTAAGTTTACCTTTTTAATTAGTTTATATACATATGTATATAGATAGTTTATTTCTAGGTAGTATATATAGTTACTTATCAATATTGTTTTAGTAAACTAATTATAATTAACCAAAATTTTCTCACTGCAGGGCAAAGACATGATTCCCTCTTTCCATTCCTTGCTATTTGTATCTTTAAAAAAAACTAATTAAAAATATAAATAAATAAACCAGGTTGTAACTGCCCCATTGCAGGGCAAAGGAATCTCATACAGAGAAGGATTCTATGAAACCAAACAACATTAATTCGAGCGAATTTTAGTCGTTTTTTTGCGATGTTGGTGACGCACTGATTTTGCTTATTCAGTCGCTGGATAATATTCGAGAGGCATTTATTTTTGTGCACATAGCAGTTTGTGGCCCATTTCAATAAGGTATGCAGTATTTTACCATCTGCTCTTTATGCTTGCGACACCAATTTGTGGAATTGCGATTTGGGCAAGATTAAAAGTGGTTATGTGTGTAAATAACGAATTTTAGTAAGTCACATCGACCATTCAGAGGTCTTAAATATAGACTATAAAAAAAAAATTAATTTTTGAAATAATATACATTATTAGGCTAACGTACGGCGGACTTAGTCATACGGAAAAATATATTATGTGCCGGAAGGCCGCCACTTCTTTTTTCGGTCTCGATCGTAAAATATACGACAGAATAGCCGTGGCCAGCATGCTCGCGTTTATGTCTGACTAAATTTACTTTATTAAAAATTATATAATAAACCAGCCTAAATCAGTCCTACTGCTGGGCAAAGGTTTCTTCTCGTACAGAGAAGAAAAGAGGATTAATCACCTCGCTATCTCACTGCGGGTTGCAAAAATACACACATAACATAAGTTATAATATACAATATTAAAAATAAAAATAAATAAATCAACCTGTAACTGTCCCACTGCAAGGCAAAGGCCTCTTCTCATATATTATCAATACATATAAATAAAGTTATATTATTGAAAAAGATTATAAGCGTTACAGCGATTTCCAGAATGATGTCTTATTTACCAAGATATTTTTTTACACAAAATGCTGAACTGTCAGTTAATTGTCAACCTCTCCGAGCACTTTGACAGGTGCCCTCAATCATATTATAGACAAATTGACAAGTTGAATCTGTCATCTGATTTGAACTTTCATCAAAGTAAGTTTTGCTTTTAAGCCAGTGACGAGTTTCAAACTAGTTCGCCGATGGTCATCCCCGATAATATTAATACTTGATTACATCATATAAAGTTAAACCTAAATGTAAAGGTCACACACGAAAGTTTTAAGGTTTGTTTTGACGTTAATTAGTTCAATCACGACAACGCGCAACGGATTGATGTGGAGAATGATATTAGATTATCATAATATGGTACATGGCATTTGGTGTATGGGAGGCGGGGGTTATACATATAATTATATGGTACCTACACATGTAATATCTATGAGTCTTTGTAACAAATACCTAGGCTTTGAGCATATAAGAAAATATAGACCAATCCTACAGAAGTATGAACCGTAAGCACGAGTATGAACAACGCGGCCGCGTCACGAGCTCCATCCGCGATCATACTTCGATCGACTGTAGTTCAACTAGGCTGCACGAGCGAAATCGTTACATTTTATAGCTTATATCATGGTTAACTACTGTGTTAAATTTTGCAAAAATGACTAGAAAACATAATTTAAAAAAAAAAAAATTAACATTTCAATGGTAAGACCTGCTTACAAGCCAATGTTGTTGACGTTATCACACTATATTTTCTTATATACTCTACGTACCTAGGTCTAACTTAACTACACTAAAATGCTTTATAACAAAAACACAACAAACTAGTTTTATAACTTTTCTAAATTCTTAAATTTTGTTCTAGGGCTGCTTTTTTTATAAAAAGGTCACATTCAAACTGAACTATATACGTAAATCGAATTAAACTATCTCTTTGTACTATTCCAGCTGTGTTGCATTTGTCTAATTACATGTTACAGTACATGTTGCAAACTTCACTTTAAGCAACCTCATTCATTACTAAAGACATTGATTAATTGTGCGAAAGGTTTACAGTTTGCAGTTTAAATTTATCAGTACTGTCCCGAAGATAAATACTTCTGCAACTAATGCTGCATCCACACGCTTGCTAACGCGCTTGTACAAACAATTGTAAAGTGCAGGCAAGCCAAATATTGACTACGCGATTTTACGCTTGGCAAGGCAAGTGCGCGTAACGTACTGCGTACGTACAGCAAGCTAAATCTATATAACTGGTTTGGTTTCATGAAATACTGTATCTTTTATTCAATTGAAAATTGATTTTTTTTTCAAGCCATTATAAACCATGAATATGTACAAAATACAGTGTTTTATACCTTTTATCTTGTGCCATGTAGTTTATCGTGAAAATTTTGCTGTAGGCGTCAAATAAGTGTAAAAATTAAAAAAATTATACGAAATAGAATGACGACATAATTTCGACTACTGTCTGGACCATTAGTAATCATATCATCCTTTATTTAAAAAAATAAACGTATCGATGTTAGTCAACGGCTTCACAGAATTTTGGTCAAAGGAGTAAATTACTACGAAAAATATAACGACCGGAGTTGCCTTTGACATCCTTTGATGCTAGTAACAAGTTTGTAGATCTATGTTGGTTTATTTGTATTTATTTCAAATAATATTTCGTGTTTTGAAACACGAAATGCAAGGTGCTTTGAACGAAATCATTTATTTTAACAAAACACCCGGTTTTAGAAACATGTTAGTCGTAAAACATAAATGAATTACGGCGTTGGTATAATGTTTCATTTGTGTTTTCAATTTACATGAAAATGACGTGATTTAATCGCAAGATCTGCTGTATATACAATACCTATTACAAGCCCAATTAGTGAGAAACTACTAATTATTTAATTTCTATTTATAACTTTTATCATCAATCTTTAAAAGGGTCAATCCATATTTCATATTATTTTAAAATCATGGTGACAATCGAAGTGATCACTTAGGCGCTTTTTTACGCTAATCTGCTATCTCGCTCACATTGAAGCATAAGTATAAAATTAATAAATATAGTTATGAAAAATCGCACTAAACCAATTGAAGGAGAACAACATTACAAAGTTTCAGCAAAAATTTCAGCTTAAAATAAAAATTCATATAAAACTATTTTGTAATATAGTCTCAAACTTTCGCGAACATTTAACATAATGAGCTGCAAAGATCTCGGAACTCGTCAGGTGTTTTTGAAAAATACAATATAAGCGAGTAATCCGTTTAAAAGGTGTTTCATTAAGCTATTTTTTATTTGAAAATACGTTTCGATCAAGCTTGCTGTTTGCTGAAACTGTATAATGATGTACTCTTTCAAATGGTTTAGTTCGATTTTTCATAGGTAACCATATTCATTAATTTTATAAGCTCAATCAACTTCAATGTGCAAGCGAGATAGCAGATTATTGCGAAAAGGCGCCTTAATGCTTTGGGTGGAATACGATTAGTTAAGGTGACGTTCAGTAACTCGATAGTGCTAAAATTAAACATAAATCAACCAATGGACACCCGATTTGCTCGCTAACTGCATGAATTCAGCTCATAAATATGATTTATGAGTGGTTAATCATCTCTGTGTAAATTAGTGCAGTCAACTATCTTCAAATTGTATTATGTTTCAAGAAAATGGCGTACCTAAATCTAACATTGGTTTTCTAGCGGCATCTATTATGAGAGCTGTAATATAAAAATTTTAATAGGATTATTATTTTGCGCAAATGGCAGCTTTTACGCGTGTTATGAAACCTTACTTGAGCTCAATCCGCTGTTGAGATGACCTCAAAGAGGGTTAAAATTAGTAAACGGTAAGCTCCAGAAATCTGGAAATCATTGGGGGAGGCCTATGTTCAGCAGTAGACGTCTTATGGCTGAAATGATGATGATGATGAAGCTCCAGAAATATGCCCAAATTGAAAATGGTTTCAAGAAAGCCTTTTAAGATATTTATTTTCTAAAAACCTCAATAAAAATTATGAAAATACGACCAATTGATAAGATTGTATTTTTTGTATGTTTTTTACATGTTTATGCACATGTTTCGCTTGTTAAATGAAATTATTTCATAAGAAACTGGCAAAAACAACTGATTCGTGCGGGACTTGAACTCGGTAGCTTAGAGTCGATTTTACCACTGACGTTTTATTTTATTTTATTTATTAGGTTTATCAACGATTGTTTACATTTAATACTTAAAACGTTAAACGCGATCAATCAAGTTAAACTCGGTTTAAGCGTTTAACTAAGTTCAAAACTGCAATTTTCGAAGGGCTAAACTTAGTTTTATTAAACTCGGTTTTTAAAGTGAATGGTAAAGTCGGCTCCTAGTTGGTAAAGCGATGGCGCGGCACGCCGGGGATTGCGGGCTCGAGTTAGATGTTGTTGCGAGTTTCGTATTAAATAATTTCATAAGATTATTCTCACTCTAGTTCTTACATTTATTTAGTTCAAGGTTTATGAACCTAATAATATATACGGGATATTTTTTTAATACCTGTGTTGGGTCAGGTCGTTTTGTAATCAGGAAAACATAAATATACCTACATACAATTCCGAAGGATTAACCTTCAATTGGGATAATAATATATAATTTCGCATAAACGCCCTGCAAAGTAACAAGATAATCTGCCAATATCTGGTTTCATTTGTAACTCATACCATACACCTACAAGACTCTTGAAATAATAAACAGTAGTAGGGTTTCAGATTTAGTTTGCATATTATGAGCTCGGAAACCATCCTCGTTACAGCGAACGCGTAATTATTGTAGTGTTTGCGAAACTTGCAGTGGCATTTCTACATTTTAAACTATGCTTGTTTTTGCATTAAAAAGACTGTCAGGATTCGTTGCGTACAAATATTTATTTATTTGTCTAGTTCTGACGTTGAATCCGTTGAAAAGTTGTTTCATTATGTTACACGTTCTCGAAAGTTTGAGACATTAATTTAGTCAGTATGGAGTATGGACTATGGACTAGTCAGTTGTTTTTCCAAATTTCTTATTAAATAATTACATTTAATAAGCTTTAATGTGCATTAAAAAACATGTTTTTTTAACATTTAAAAAATTTCACACATTTTAGAAATAGAATAGCAATGTCAGCGAAGCCGCCATTAATAAAATATCTTTGTAGTAATTTGTGTATTTAAACAGAATGGCTGGTTGGCAATTTAACACAGTTTCCGTGGATATTTGAGATTATTCCCTGGCTGTGTGGATGCCACATAATCTGACAGCCGTCATGATAGCTTGACAGCTCAGTACGGAGGCCATCTAATACGGATTAGAGGTCACATAGCCCGGTGGATTACTTGCCATTCTATCCCACCTCTATTTGAGAGACAAGTGACAATTTCTAGGCCCTATTAGGACAGGTTTAAGCTACCTATATCAATAGTGAAATACGTTTCTTGACAGATTCTTCTCCATGAGGGGTAGGCTGCCCTTGGAACTGGCAACTAGAGTCACTCTTATAATTATATTAGAATTATGTGCCTAAAATGGTCTACATGAATAAAAATATTTTGATTTTGATCCAAATAGTGACGGGTAAACGAAAAATCCAGGCTTCTAGAACAAGACTTCTAATTTTTTTTAAAAACGTGACGTTATAAAAAACATCGCATCGAATTGAGAACCTTTCTGAAGTTCGGTTAGAAACCCAACCACGCTTAAAAATGAACCAATATTGCGAGGGTACTCGTTTTTCACAAATAAAAAAGTATACGTGACACCTTTTCCATCCCTTAGGAATATAAAACACCTGAACAGGTCTTGCTGAAAATATGGTACCTATATTTTTTTCGGTAATACATTTTAGTTTACGATTTGTGTAAAATATGGACGCAAAAAGTTTCTATTTACCTTTTTATTATTGGTTTCTTCGATTGCTATGCTGAAAAACTATTAATGAAACGACTGAATAACAAAAAAACCGGCCAAGTGCGAGTCGGACTCGCGCACGAAGACACAGACACATAAGCGTCTTCTTGTTGTTGAGCAAAAAAAGTCAAAAAAATCACGTTTGTTGTATGGGAGCCCCACTTAAATATCATTTTTTTTATTTTGTTTTTAGTGTTTGGTGTTATAGCAGCAACAGAAATACATCATCAAATTTTTTTTTATAGACTCACGCCTGTATTCCCCAGAGGGGGTAGGCAGAGGTGTGCAGTACCCACGTTTCGCCGGCTATATTATAAGTCTCATGTAATAGGGGGCGAGCCTATTGCTAATAACCGGGCACAATTCCGTACACACACTCCGTGCTGAGAATTTACTAATAGAACCCAGGATCTCGTGTTCAGTAGTCGCGCTTGCTACCACTAGACCAACGAGGCAGTCTGATCTCAGATCTGATTTATTATATTTTATTTATTATATGATCTGATCTGATTTTATTTATGATCTGATTTATTATATTATTATATTTATTTCTGATTTATTTATTATTTATTACAATAATAAACACCCACAGCTCATGTCATTTACTTCTAAATAACACCATTACCGTTGAACTCGTTCCGTTTAATTTAATTTAGAATCAATATTTGCATTTTGAAGTGAAATACTTAGAGAGATTTAGAGTCAGAATTAAAGATTTTGATCTCGACGATCCGCGTCATTCAATTACGTTGAAGTGCATCTCTGTCGATTCAATTTCGGCTTTCGTCGTCTTTATTTCTCGTTGAATTTTTAAATCAGATATTGATTTTTTTTACACAACTCAAATAATCAGAACACCATTTTGTCAACAATCCTGTTATCGTTATCCTATTTTTCTGTATCGTTAATCTTTCTTAAATGACTATTGTCAAAGTTAAAGGTCATAGGTTTGAAACCCGGACAAGCTCCTTTAACTTTTCGGATTAATGTGCGTTTAAAAAGTAATGATCATTTGCTAAAACGGTGAAGGAAAACATCGTGAGGAAACCAGCACACCTGATAGATTTTTCAACGGTGTGTTAAGCAATGTCAGAGGCCTACGGGTGGTTTAAACTCTGACACCAGGTTTATCAACCAAACGATAAAGAAAAGAAGTAACCTTATTTTATTTAGCATTTATTTACCTCTCGCATTAATATTTCCCAGAATTATTTTAATATTAACTTTTGTGTTTGTTATCCTGAACATGCAATTTAATGAACCGGGAAAAGGTTTTCATTCTGTAACTGTTTCAGAATAATGAATCTTACTCCCTTGTTACAGGGCCTGTTTTACCGAGAAATCGGAGTGTAAACAAGCAACTCCTCCACCAGTAAGTTCTAGCCAAGATGCTACTGCCTGCGTCATTCGGGGCAGCCACACTGGACGCACAGGTATGTAGAATGGTACTAACAGATCCTCAATCCAATCCACGCTTGTCCTATGTTCAAGATTTTTTTTATTAGGTATGGAAAATGCAAGTCCGCTTTTGAAAATGGTCTCCGTTTGAGTTCGAAACTAGTCGGGCATTCCCCAAAAACAATACGTGAGTAAAGCCGTATCAATATTTCATATATTAGTATGACTCACGAAAGTTATTACTCTAAAATGGTTTTGTATTATAACAAGCTTTTATTAAGCTTGCAATATTTGTATGTACCGTGCCGTGTGGTTTCCAGCTTAAGCATAGAACCACCCCTACTCGTGCTGCGGGTGTCGTAAGTAGCGACAAAGGGAAAGATCTTGAGAATGGGCAGCAGGAACCCATTGTGTAACAATACCTTGCCGTGATATTGCTAGGATTATTAATTTCTCAACATTAATCTTCTCAGCAAATCAATAGTAAAATTGGTGCAGGTTCAGACTAAAAATTAAAAATAAATTTAGTAGGTACTTTTAGTGAATTGTGTGATCGACAGATTTTAGTTTTGATCTGGCTTTACGTGTATTATGCAATTAAATGTTACTATGTTAAAACTTGCACGTCACTTTGAAGATAAAACGAATTTCTGTAGACCGTAATTTCAATCGGTCCTTTCCAGAGACATATTATGCTAAGATCAAACAAGTCGTTCGAAAAGTACAAGTTTTTATTGAATGCTGTTTACCTTGAATTATCACCCGCTCCATGCCTCGGAGATCACGTTAAGACGTTGGCCCCGGTTGTTTTGAAGATCTTTGATAGTCGATATATGGAGTCAGTGCCCTCTTAATATCCTGACAACTGATCTAATTTTAGAATATTTTAGAATATAGGATATTACCCCTTTGAGTTTCGGGGGTTAGATAGGCAGTTGCTCCGTGGAAAACTGATATTCAGTTGCATCTGGATAGATTAGAAGCCTATTAAGTCTAGGGGGATGATGACCTTATTGATGAAATCAAAATTTCAACCCCGAGTACCTATTACCAAACTTTATAACTAAATCATTCGCCTGACAAAGGGCGGAAGTAAACGATTAATGTTTACCACTAAATTGTTAATGGTGTAAGGGTATCCTTTCATTGAAAATTAAATTATGTTTCAAACTTTATTAACTCAATTAGAGCTGTAAAGTGGTTTAATATTAAAATAAAGGGTCTTGACAGACAGACAGATAGACGGACAACAAAGTGATCCTATAAGGGTTCCGTTTATTCCTTTTGAGGTACAAAACCCTAATTAATAAGCCAATGTTTTAAGTGTATCCTCAGAAATCACGTTAAGCCATTCGCTTCGGCTGTTATAAAGATCTTTGACAGTCGATATGCGAGTCAGTACGCTCATAAAATCCTGACAACTAATCTAACCATTATATTGATTTTTAACACAGCTGGTTACAGGCGGAATCTTCCTCTTGGCATAAAGTTTTAAGGCATAATTTTTTTTTTATTCTTTATTAATTAAAGAGGGTTTTTTTAAGGCATAATATTGTTTGGTATAACGTTTTCGCATAAATTTTATTAGCATAACACTTTGTCGATAAAGGGTGTCAGAACGTTCATAAAATCCTGACATCTAATCTGAACATAAATATAAAATTAATTTTTATACACGTTACGGCCGCAGAAAAATTAAAGGAAATTGAAAATGATCATGGGATCGAGCGGGACTTGAACCCGCAACTTTTAAATTGCCGTACCATGGCAGTATGTTAGTAGTAGTTTTTTTTTTAACTTATATAACTTTAAAATATCGTATCCTTTTAGGTTGCGGGGGTCAGAATGTCAAATTTGTTCCGTAAAAAATTATATTTATTTTTTAAGTTAGATTTCGACCCCAATAAAGTTTGATACTGCCTCGTTGGTCTAATAGTAGCAAGCGCGACTGATGAGCACGAGATCCTGGGTTCGATCCCCAGGTCGGGCAAAGTGTAATTGGGTTTTTCCATCAGGAAATTTTCAGTAACAGCACGGAGTCTGGAATTATGCGCGGTTAATGGCAATTAGCTTGCCCACTATTACATGGGACTATAACATAGCCGGCGTAACGTGAGTGTTAATTAATATCCTCCTGACCGAATTTCGGTCATTCCCTCCGGTCGGCGCCTGATCTCTCTCCGGTCCGGTCAGACCGGAGAGAGATCAGGCGCAGGGCCAACGGCTTTACGTGCTTTCCGAGGCACGGAGTAAGTGATAATTAATTTATAAAACGCGCATAACTTACGAAAAGTCAGAGGTGAGCGCCTTGGGTTCGAACTCGAGACCACTGACTTGCCAGTCAACGGTCACCACCACTAGGCTATCACGACTCATAACGTGAGTGTACTGCATACACCTCTGCCTACCTCCTCTGGGGAATACAGGCGTGAGTATATTTTATATTATGTTAACATTTGAGAATAGGCTAGGAGGATGGATAATGACTTCAATCTAGCTTTTTCATCACAAATCACAAATCATTTATTTGCAAACTAAGTGTACAATTTGGTTCTTAAATTATTACTTCAGGCTTCGCTTCCGTGGTTTTATTTTGGTATAGTAGTACATTGCTCTTCAATCCATAATTTTCACATTCGCATTTACAAGTTTATTGAACTACAAGATACGCAAATATAACCTTATCATCTTACGCCCTTATCTTTAAAAGGTTATTAACCGCAGTGTGTAAACAAGATCGTTTTTCCTAAATAAGGGAAGGATAGCGATACCTTTAAGGTAAAAATATAAGGTATCTTATTACCAGATTTCTAAAGTTCAAAGTGACGAGACCAAAGTTCCTCGACATGTTAATAATTTAATACACATTATTTACGTCGGTCCTAATCCATTTTTTCTTTCAACAAAAATTTTGGAATAAAATTTGTTAGATATTATTTATCTACAAAAATTAAAATCATTACCCGAAATCTGTAATTTAAAACAAAGTAAAGCTTTTAATAAAGAATATAAAACCTAAAGTCAATTTAAATTTTAAATCCAGTTTGATCGTCTCAGAACCTGAACTAACAAATAAAAAATCGAGGTGGCCTGATCGAATTTCAAGACTTTTTCAAGGACTTGAAAAGTACTCTTATCATGATAGTCTACATTTCGAGTCAAACGGAATGTCTCGGTCTTGTAAAAAAGATTCCCTTCAATAATATTCGATGAGAGTTTTTGTAGTAGATCCAAGAAATGGTGACCTATATCTATCACTTTCCATTTCGTCCGCTTAAAATGTATTTATATTAGATTTACCAACATTTATTTACACTGGTATCAGCTGGTATTAGCTCTCGTTTCAGTTTATTTAGCCATCAAAAACGCTGTCTTGCAGACATTACGCCATAAATCGTCTGCAATAGACGCAAAGACCATATTTATATATTTACACTGTTACAAGATACATAAAACACACTTAAATAAATATTATTTTATATCTCGTATAACTAATCCTGTAACTGTTTAGTCGCGTCATATTGATTTCACATAAGTCCTTAGAACAATGTAGGTACCCATAAATCGTAAGCCTTTTATTTTAAAAGAGCAACTATGCAACTCGTTTTAATGTTTAATAGAGCTTAAAATTGTATCTTAAGTCTTTTTTTATTATAATAAGCAGCTTATTGAGAGCTACTTAACTTTCTATTGTTTCAAATAACGTGGAAATTCTCTGGCTAAAGTAAAAATTAACCATAACTAATAAGAAACTTATAGTACTGAATGATATAACACAGTCGGGGTTACGTATAACTTAAGTGTCAGTTTTAGTTGTTAGGATTTTATGAGGGCACTGACTCCCTTTAACGACTATCGAAGATCTTCATGACAGCCAGGGCCAACGGCTTAACATGTTTTCCTAGGCACGGAGCAGGTTATGATTATTAGTTAACTAGCGCCCGGCTTCGCACGGGTGCAATATACATAACATATACCTTCCTCTTCAATCACTCAATATATTTTAAAAAAACGCATCAAAATCCGTTGCGTAGTTTTAAAGGTTTTAGGCATACATAGGTATATAGGGACAGAGAAAGCGATTTTGTTTTTTATACTATGTACCTAGTGATAATAACACATAACTTACGAAAAGTCAGAGGTGCGTGAGATCTCTGACTTACGTATATGAGATCATACCATCAGGCTATCACCGCTTATTTAAACCTTTAATAAAGTTAAAACTTTAATAGAGTAAAAACAATCTCGCGATTCTAAGCTATATTTAGCTTTGTATAAAAAATCAAGGGTGAATCTTACGATAAAAGAGCTTGCTGCAAATCAATACCGTTTTAGTATTACGAGTATTAAAATCCACTGATTTATATAAGTAACATATCGTGCAATGTTGCCTACATGCAAGAGGGTAACGACCGTCTGTGTTTTTGACTGCTTCGATATTTAGTAACGATGACAATCACTATAATAAATATTGTAAACATTAAGTTAGAGCGACTGATTTCACAATTTTATTTTACTTTGTGATATTATTTGTGTATGCGTACACGAATTTAAACACTTTTCTTGGCAATCGAATCGAAATGTAACACACGTTATTTATTTAATGTCAATACGAAATAAAATAAAATCTTGGAGCTTTTTCAATTTCAAAAATAACTTATGTACTTATTGATAAATTATAAAGATTATTAAGAAGCTTGCTTGATGTTTTTTTTTAAAGACACGCCTGTATTCCCCAGAAGGGGTAGGCAGAGGTGCATGTAGTACATCCACGTTTCGCCGGCTATAAGTCCGTCATGTAATAGGGGGCGAGCCTATTGCCATTAACCAGACACAATTCCAGACTCCGTGCTGCTACTGAGAATTTCCTAATAGAAAAGCCCAATAACATTTTGCCCGACATGGGGATCGAACCCAGGACCTCGTGTTCAGCAGTCACGCTTGCTACCACTAGACCAACGAGGCAGTCGTGATGTTTTTGTTGGGCGCCAATCATGTTTCGTTTGCTATTGGCTCCCAACATGGTACCAACCGACGTCAAAAAAAAATTGAATAACCTTTGTTTGTTCCCACGTACAACCTTAAAAGCATGTAGATTTTCATAGTCTATTTTTTATGATAGTAATCTTCGTATAAAGGCATCATTGAAAGGATAGAGAATACAAAAGCAGAGGTCACTGTTGATTAGGGTGGCGGGGCAATAGGTCAATGACCTAATCGAAATATTATAGCAGACAGTCTTCTTTTTTATCGTTTAAACTAACCAGTAATAGCCTAGTAGTATGATCGTTAGACTGCCAAGTCAAAGGTCTTAGGTTCGAAACCCAAGCACACACTTCTGAATTTTCGGATTTATGTGTGAATTAGAAATTAATTATGACTTGCTAAAACGGTAAAGGAAAAACATCGTGAGGAAACCGGCGGCACCTGAAAGATTTTTCAACGGTGTATACAGCCATGTCAGAGGCCTACGGGCGGTTTAAACTCTGACACCAGATTATTTATCAACCATACGATAAAGAAAGAAGAAGATCATATTTTCTTTTATAATTTGGAACTTTAACTCTGCAGAGTTCTTAAATGTTTATTTCCCAAAGTTCTTATTTCAAAGCGAAAATTTTAAGTCAAACTTTACTCTGAACTTGGTTAAACTTTCAAAATTACAAATTCATTACATAAAATTGATGAATTACGTCAAATAATTTTGGTATCTAGAATGGAGTTTATTTAGTTGCCTTTACAAAAAGGCAAAAGTTGTAATATTGAATTAAGTAATTTGTAAAAATTGCTTACAGACTTTTGCCGAGGCCACTCCTTTCATGCGAAAAATGGAACTTGAAATAGGATGACAGCATTGAAAGCTGACGGCTATTGATATTGATATAACGGCCTGTTTTCCGCAGGTCCACGTCATAGCGCGTATTCTACGTGAAAAGCTAGAGACGATACGAAACGATAGCTTAGTTTAGGTTCAGGTTTAAGACATTGATTTTCTCAAAAGATTTACAAAATCACACACACACACAGAATACTTTTATTCATGAAGACCATTTTAGGCACTTATGAATATAAAATCTTATGGTCCAAGATCCCAGGGCCACCAGACGTCACGTATTTTCTGACGGATGAAATGTGGACGATCGAGTAGTAACAGTATGTACTACGATCGTATGCCTACCTGCAAGCTTGGTCAAATGGCCGATTTCGGACATAAAAACATTACTTACTTCACGTATTTTCTCATGGCTGATTTTCATATAACATACATACTGAGTGCAGTACGGCCTTGGGATCTTGCTCTGTAATAAGAGTGACACTAGTTGCCAGTTCCAAGGGCAGCCTACCCCTAAAAAGAACTGGGTAACTTGGACCCTTTGTTGCAGAGCTGGATGGACTGGAAGGTGAGGATTGTGTTTAGCAGCGGTTCACAAAGCACTGTTTTGGGAAGCGGCGCGCACCCCGCGCTGCCCGCGCCGGTAGTCGCGCGGCCCATCACTCAGGTAACTAACTATTTATCATGCTCTTGCGTCCTAACGGGATACTAATCGCGATAACTATCTTGCCATCTCTGTTGAACGCTATGGCGTTGACAAAGACAGCAATACGATATGGCGCTAATAAAGGCGTTAGGATGTCCATCTGCATCCTAACGCCTTTATTAGCGCCATATCGTATTGCTGTCTTTCTTCTTTCTACAGGATCTTTAGCTGGAGGCCTTTAGGTCTCACTAGAAGTCCGGTTAATCAGTCTGAGCTCCCTAGAGCTATAACTTAGAGAGACCGCGTAGAAAAAAATGGAACAGGAGCATTATGAAACGTTTTATAAAAAAATATTTTTCATATGGGAAGACACTTTTGGTGCTCTCACCTCATCAAGTTGTTGTAGAAAAATATGAGGTAATTGAAAAAAAAAGTACAACTATTTTGATCACTTTTTGTGGTAGACAAAGGGTAACAGTTCCTACATATTAACCAAAATGGTTGCCAAACCTGCGACACTCCTACCGTGGCAACACTCTTACCGATTCAGTAACAGTACCTATCGCTAAATTGTTACTAATTTTATCGTTAAATGCAATAAAATGTAAATGTAAAAATATAAAGATGTCATTACATTTGTTACTTTTTTAATGTCAACCAGTTAAGTGACATTTTAAATTGGACTACGATAGTAGGGTAATAGCGTAAAAAAGGGGTGCAAAATATGTAAAGCAGTGTTAAGTTTAGAACACATTCAGGCTCTTAATTGGATTCGTTTAGTGTTGGTTTTTGATACCAAGCATTTGTAGTTCACAAAAGGAAAACTTTTTCAAAGTTGTTTTAATCCTAATATTTCTTAGCTATAAAAATCTAAGAGTGAGTGTTTTTTTTTTTAATTTTACTTAATTTATTTATTGTATAACACAATCTTTTCTTTGTTTCGAATTTAATTCATGACACCTAACTCAGAAAGTCATTTTCATTAGTCATTAAGGTCTATCATAAATTTTGATGGTGTCATTTATATATTATTTATTTAATATCAGCCATAAATTATCAATCAACAATAAAATGTGCTCCAAGCTATAGAATGATGTACAAGGAGTTCAAGGTGTTTCAATATGGAAAATTGACTTCGTATATTAATATTGCCAATAATCATAAATTTTCCTAAATGGCTTTCCAAATAATTGATTGCACACCGGCTTTAGATAACTTCAATTCCCATTTCCCAAATTGAAAATAATAAGGATGAGTACACAATGTATTTGACGTTCAAATATTAAAAAAAAACATCGAGTACTTAATTTTAGAAAAATAATTTTTGTTATCGGTAGGTTTGTTTTTTTTTTATTTTATTGGCCTCTCCGATGTTTAACAGCAAATAGGTCTTAAAAAGGTCGTATTAAGGGTAAATTTTGCACGCGAAAAATTTACGAGTTTACATTTTATTCTATTACAGATTTATAGTAAAAATTTCGACTATATACGTTACGACTGGTAGACTAGTATTATATTATATCTATGCTGATAGTCAGCGGTACCATACCGTAACATATAGACGGTTGCAAAACTAGGGTACCTATTACGCCGATCCTCGCTAAACCGATATCTCGCTTGCACATTGAATATAATATAAAATCACGATTAAAAATAAAATTATAACTACATTTAAAATTATTTACAAATTAAATCTACTTACTATAAATACACTAAACCTAATAAATACTAAAAGAAAAAAAAAATAAGAATTATATACAAAAATCACGCGAAGGCGTCGAAAAATTCCTCCCCGTCACCGTCATCTGCAGGCAGCGTGCCCAGAAGGCTGGCAGCATTGCCACGCTGAATGGCAATGCTGATTCTTTGAGCAAAGAAATAGCCAGCCTTCTGATCACGTGTGCTGTCGACTAGTCTCCGAAATCTCGATTATATTTTATGTATGTTTTGTACATGTTTGAAATGAAAACACAACATGAAAACTAAGTTACAAAGATTTAGCAAACATATCAGTTTGATCAAAATATAAGTATCCATACATAAACATTGCTTGAATTTAATTTTTGTTTCTGAAAATGTTATTTTTATTAGATAATACAATTACCACACTGTCATTTATAGTATAAAATTTAAGCCAAGCATAGTGACTTAGTAGCGATGATAATAATAGACTTTTAGAAGTCATTCTTCATTGAAACGTAATAAAATCACGTCATGTATTACGTTTGAAATATTGTGAGATGAAGGCGTATTTGATTTTATTTTATGTTTTTTGTTTTTATCATTGAATAGTACAATTGGCTTAGGCCGTACTCTTTAATGTAAATCATCTGCCTCATCATCTGCCTAGCCTTTTCCCAACTATGTTGGGGTCGGCTTCCAGTCTTACCAGATGCAGCTGAATACCAGCGTTTTACATGGAGTGACCGCCTATCAGACCTCCACAACCCAAATACTGGGTTACACGATACCCCTTGGTAAGACTGGTTGTCAGACTTTCGGGCTTCTGACTACCCGTAACGACTGTCAAAGCGGGTCCAACAGCTTTTTTATGATAATTAATTTATAATAAGCACATAACTTACGAAAAGTCAGAGGTGCGCGCCTTGCGTTCGAACCCGAGACCTCTGACTTGCCAGTCAACGGTCACCACCACTACATCACATCGGTAAATGATATACTTCTTTATAAAAGATGATCGGATTTAGTGTCATAGACAAAAACTAATCCAATATTTTTCTATTATGACTAGATACCTCTGATGTAGTACACAATTTCCTGTTCCGAAACATTTATCAAATTTCTCTTCTGTACGTATTTTTATGACATTTCGGCTACCCTCATCTCTGATAATCTGACACAAATAATCGGTCAATTTCTTCCTTGTTACTTACATTGTACAGTCAGGAGTACAATTATGTACACAATATGATTCGGAATTCAAATGGTTCTGTCCTAAAATACTGGTTGATTTTTTTTACAAATATATTCTTTCACTTCGCTCTCGTGGTATCCTGATAAATTGTATGTAGCCTACACGTGGTGCCATGTATTATCATAAGAACAGTATTTTTTTCGGGATGAAAGGTACCCTTTATCCAATTCTGTACACCTGATAACGAATATTATGCAAATTTCAGGATTATCGGTTCATCGGATTAAATCGGAATTATAATATTATAATTAGGATTAGCCTTGGATGTCCTATTTCTGAGCAAAAACCTCCCTCCAAATACGAGTATATACCTACAACCCAAATATTGGTAAACATCTGCTGTGCTGATGCTTAGAGTATCAGCTACAACGCATATACTCATTTATTTAAAACTTGCTTTTGAAAAAATCTATATCACATCATATAAAAGTGTCACGGTGGAACATTGGTTACGGACCCGCTTTGCAAGCGCGTGGGTGTGGGTTCGAACCTAGCATGCAGCAATGTGACTTTTGCAATGTCATTTATGTACTTTCTTAGTTAATCTAAGACCACTGACTAACGGTGAAGGAAAATATTGTGAGGAAACCTGGACTTAATAATCTGAAATCACCAACACGCAGAGAGCTTTAAAAGCTCAATCCTTCTCTGTATGAGAAGAGGCCTTTGCCCTGTAGTGGGACAGTTACAGGCTGATTTATTTATTTTTATATATTTTGCTCGTAACTGTACTTTTGTGATTGCTGTTGTACATAATTTGGTTTCATCGATCGGTATTGGTAGATGCTGTTTTTGTTATGGGAGTTTTTAAAAGCTTTGCTTGGTTACAGTAGTAACCATTAACGGTAATAATGATTGACAATTAAATTACCTTAGTCACGGCATTCGTGTTTAAATTAAAGCCACTCATAGGTTTCTGATCGGTTTTAATGGGGCCATGAGAGTCCATTATTTATTATATGCTGCAATGCAAGAATTATTTATATAATTATATTATCGTTTATTCATTTATATACAAACGATTTTTTATTTATAAATACTGTTACTGTCACTGTCATCTCATATCATCCCACTGATGGACAAAGGCCTCTTTCTACGATTTCCACGTCTTTCGATCCAGAGCCAGTATGGAGCAGTCCCTATTGGTTCTGTCCAATTTATCCCACCATCTCTTTCGTGATC
The DNA here is from genome assembly GCA_936450705.2 of Protodeltote pygarga. Lineage (NCBI taxonomy): Eukaryota > Metazoa > Arthropoda > Insecta > Lepidoptera > Noctuidae > Protodeltote > Protodeltote pygarga. Next base: position 13,914,888 of record OW388254.2, read on the forward strand.
TTTATAAATACATAATAATATAAATAAAAAAAAATATAAAAGGTAACCCACCGGTTATTAAAAAATTATTGTAATATTTGACGAGGTTTTTTGTGTCCCAAATCAAAATTCCTTCTAAAATCTTGTTGAAAAAAACATTACAAATGCCTAAGCGAGGAATCCAAGCTAATTTAACCATGTAACCCACTAACCACATAAAACCAAATGCTATAAATATCTTCTCTTTTCAGGTCATCGAAACAGGAGAAGAAGGAAGCCAGTTCCTATATCGCATCACGTGGGCAAGGACGGGTCTGTCAAAGACCAGTGGGCCAACGCTGCCACTTTATGAGTAAAGGACGTAATCAGCGTATCTGTGGTATACAAGTGAGAACTTTAAGTGTTTGGCACAGGGTTCAAATTGAATTGTAATGACAGTGTAGTTATGACCTTCTTAGACAGTGCTTTGGTTATTGACTTCTATGAACTTTATGAAGGTTGCTGTAAATTAGTGGACTATCGTAGCTATCTGAAATCGTCTGCAAATTGCTTCTAATTTCATATACTTTTAATTACTGTGGCATCTTAACCCTCTTTAAGCAAATAATATCTGATATTGTATTAAGTTAAATACCTTTTCTGGTAGTCTGGTATACATTTTTAAATGGTCCCATGTGTCTTGGGATCGGCGCAAATGTTCAATTTCATTCTAATTATCTGAATCATCATCATCAATATTTTAGCCAGAAGGGCAAAGGTCTCCTCAAGATTTTCCTATACATATTGATCCTGTGCTGTTCTCATTAAGTACCTTCTCGCGACTACTTCATCTGAGTATTCTCTCCTTTTTCCTTCATATCACACATTCCATCCATCTTTTATTTGATCTCCCCTCCGTTCGTCAACACTCATATTCATCACTTTAATAATAACATGCGTTTCATTCCTTTTTGTCACATTATTTGTTTTTTTGTAACCATTTTTAGTTTTTGTGAATTTAGAATTTCAGTGATTTTGAATATCATTTTTTTTTTTGGTAAAGTTGCCCAAGGTGGGTAAAGATGCAAAAATTGACGGTACATTATTTATTAGTCAAAGGTTTTGTGCTAAAAAAATGAAAATCATTGTGCTCTCGTTTTATCAGAAGATGTGTGACGAGATTTATCATTCTACCGTGTTGTGATTTATAACGTGTTGTATTTCATACTGCTTGGAGATAAATATGAAGTATTTTAAATCATGCTTTAAAGTAGATTTTGTATAATGTAGAATAATAATAAAAATCATAATTTGTAATAATACTATTCAAGCACCGATACTATACAGGGTAATTTGTAAAACACCAGCATCTTTTAAACTCATCATTATGAACAAGTTTTACTATGGGACCAACTCAGAAATAGCAAAAAAAAGCAGCTGTTCCATACATTTATGTTCACATGACTCAACAAAATGTATGTAACAGCTGGTTTTTTTTTGCGATTTCAGAGTTGGCCCCATAGTAAAAATGACCCCTTTTAAGGTATGCTGGTGTTTTACAAATAACCCTGTAAAATGTAAGTTTGACGTTTGACTCTAGCATCGTAGCTCCTAAACGAATGGATCGATTTTGTTTTATTATAATATTTTTATTTGAAAAGTGATTTGATCGAGTGTTCTTAGCTAAAAAAAAATTGAGGAATTTGTGTCAAGGAAGTTTAACCTTATTATTATATCGTGAAAAACTTAATTTTTTTAGAAAATATACAAGAAATTAAAAAATAAAACTATCGAACCCACAACGCTTGCCATACCATGACAATTAGTTTAATTACTTGATGACTGTTTCTCCTGTCTGGTATAAAAGTAATGTAAACACTGTGTACAGTGTACAATAAGGAATATTATTATAATTATAGGAAAGTTATTTTACATCAAGCAAGCATCAACACAGTATTTTAAATTATACTAAATGAAGTGATTAGTAGCTGAGGCACTCACCTCTATAGACCGATAGCGGAACGTCGTATTTTGACTGTAACTTATAATTTTATTAAAGTCATTTATTTTTGCACAGAAGATTAATTACGTATATTTAAAGCTTCTATTAAAAAGTTAGAAAATTTTGACCGTTGCTTTAAAGCCCAAAACCTAAATTGTACTTAAGTACAATTTAGGTTTTGGGCTACTAAGTGTAGGGCGTAATCCGCGATTCCGCGCGCTGAAAAGCGCGTGTGAGTATCCTCAAGTTATATAATGTGTAGCAATTGACACTCAGGGGAATATTGAGTCTTCTAAAGTACTATCAGGTAAAGAGTTGAAAAACAATTTCTCTGACTTGAAATTCACAACAGAGAAGGAATTCTTCAGTTAAGTTTTAACTACGTAAAATTAATCCGGCTATAAATAAGAAATAGATTTATTATGTAAACGTAATAAAAGGTCAAAATCATAAAAATAACGGCTAAATATTAATGCTCAAATAGATATGAATAGTTTTAAAAAAATACCTTTATCTAAATAGCCAGTTTTAAACTTTTTAACAGAAGATACATGAGTTAAAAAAGTGTTGTAAATTGTACAATTGTGTAAAAACGAAACTGTAAATATAAATAAAGGGATTAAAAATGAGTGACACATATTTTTTATAATGTCTTTCTTTGCACTATAAAAAATATAAATATTAATACTATTTAAATTAAGAGTTTATCAATGTAAAATCAACGATTTTATACTTATCTGTAAGATAACATGAATTATATAAATGAACACAAAATAAGAGTCTCATCGGAAAGAGTACGGACCTTAGAGTATATAAGAAAATATAGAGCAACCCTATAGAAGTATGAACTGTGAGCACGGGTATGAACAACGCGGCCGCGGCACGAGCTCCGTTTGCGCTCATACCTTGATCGACTGCGGTTCAACTAGGCTCCACGAGCAAAAAAGTTACATTTTAGCTTATATCAAGGTTAACTGCTGAGTTAAATTTTGAAAAACGTCTAGAAAACATAATTTGAAAAAATGACATTTTAACATTTCTATGGTGAGACCTGCTTTCGCTCCACACAAGGCAATGTGGTTGACGTTATCACTCTATATTTTCTTGAATAGGTACTCTTTGGTACGGACACAGTATAATAATCATATAGTATGCCTATGGTAACCACATACAAACGCTCGAAAACGGCACACTCACACAGTTAAGTTCTAGCCTCTTTAACCTTCTCATTAAGAACTTGACTTGGAACCGACTCCAAAACGTTTTAAAGTTATTTCAAGCTTTTTAGTTCCTTTGAAGTCGGTTTTAATTTTTATTAAAAAAAATGTTTGTTTTTAAACATTATTATACGTTGCTTTGTTGTTTATTTATTTCCTTGTCTCGCCTGCGGCTTGTAATGTACCTCCGTTGGTAATTCTGTACTTACCGCCTTTGTATACAATGTTCTATTATTGTTTAGTTTAACTAAGGTTAAGCATATTATCATAACATGTACAATAGAACTGAAATTTAGTTATCTGTGTACAAAGCAATAAAATAATAATGTTTATGTTAGCTTGTTGATTGATTTATAATTATAAACAAAATACCTCTAGTACTCCGTACAAGGGATAGATCTTAATACCATCTGAGATGGTTGAATGTAGAAGAAAATTTTAAAAAGACGGGTGAGGTTATGTATTTCTTAGTGGCAGAGCGACTGATGGTTTTACCTATTTGGTCGTGTGCTTAAATCCCACTTGTATTTTTTTTCTTTACACAAATTTACGAACGTATTCTCATATTATGCACAAATACTTTAAGAAAATGGTAATGTATTTTTAAATTAGATATTTTTTACTTTAAAGATTTTATAAATTACTTTTATTCACGAATGTTTTTAAAAAAATGTCTACAAAAATGTAAAGAACTACAATAATGGCTACTACTTATTAATTACGATTATTATTATGTTTAAGGGTCCACTTTACTAAAATTCTTATTATGATTGACATAAATTATTATACATTAAATATAACATAATTAGTAGTAGATAAATATGTCAAACAGAATAAATTATGATTTGCTAATTGACGTTTGATTTTAATTAAGAAATTTGTGAAATTGGGCCTAAGAGTAAGTTACATTCAATCAAGTATGAATTAATTATTTATGAAGTATGAGTGTCTCTGTGCTGAGGCCAAATAAACGTTTCTTTCTTTTTTTCTTTCTAATTATACTTACAGTTATAATGTTTGAATAATAATTATAGCTACTACTTGCAGTGCCGTAATTGTCTTTTACCCGCCCGGTGCAAGATTCTATAACTGCCCCCGTGTATGACCCAAAATTTCTTCCTGTTCTAGTCACTCCTGCGCCCTTCTAGGATCCGCTCTGCGCCTGGGCACCACTGGCACCATTACGGCACTGATTACTTGATATTATGGATTGATCGATTTGTTGCGCATACGTTCGTACAGTCATAGGCAAAAATTGGGCGTATTATAATGTCGTATGTTTAAATATGTTTATCAACGAACTCATTTATACTACTAAAAATTGTTAATTAAATAATTGATTGATTAAAAAATTTAAATGTAATTAAAATTAAATAATTTAATAAAATAATATAATTGATTAAGTATTATGTTTATTAGATAATAATGAATACAGTAACTATCTTTGACTGTTTTTTATTCACAATAATTGTATAAATAGCTGAATTATCTGTTATAATTGATGTTAACCGTTCTTATTTAAAAATTCATAATAAAATAATATTTAAATAATTTGAATTTTTATTTCTAATAGTTTTTCGAATTTTCCAAAGTTTTTACACACAGATCTACTAACAGTGATTGTTTAGTTGTCTGACTATTGGACTCAAGTAAAGAAGTAATAGCCTAGTGGTATGACCGTTGGTTTATGTGCGTATTAGAAATGAATTGAGGAGCGTCAGAACAAAAACCGATAAATCACATTTTGTAATTTTTTTTTTTTATGATGCCAATTGGTTGTTCTCGTACATATCTTGCTTTATGGTTAATGTAACCTGATCGCAAACTGATAAATCCACTCTAAATCCGACCACGAAATACCCGGATCTGAACATAAACCGATAATTACATCAATCGTACTAAACAACGATGGCGATCGGAACAGATATCGATAAATCCCTAACATTTTTCATTGTTGACTCTTTTATTATTTTATTTTATTGACCGATATATCCTACAGAGTTTTATCAAAAACCGATATATCCAGTTGGTTTGGTCAATAACCGATATATCCATTTTCTTTTTTTTTATAATTCAACAGGTACCACAATCACGAATGCATAATTTAGGTTTCCAAACAGTGATTCTAACACCAATAAATTGATGGATTTCGTTCAACTCTAAATTAGAAAACCATGTACTTGGCCGTATTTTTACATTTTTCCACAAAAAACACAAATGAGATTTATCGGTTTTTGTTCTGACGCTCCTCAATTATCACTTGCTAGAACGGTGAAAGAAAACATCGTGAGGAAATCAGCACACCTGAGAGATTTTTCAACTGTGTGTAAAACTATGTCAGAGGCCCACGGGCGGTATGAATTCTGTTACCAGATAGTTCAACAACCATATGATAAGAAGAAAATGAGGCCCACGGGCGGTATGAACTCTGTTACCAGGTTGTTCATCAAACATATGTAACGTAAGAAAATAAAGACAGATAAAGTAATTTAATTGTCAAATTAGAAAACGTAGTTATACTTCAAGCATATTTTCCTGCGCACTTTTCGTAGCAAAACAATAACAACTTTAATGCTTGCAACAATGTATTTTATTGCACTCGAGTAAATTAACGAAGCACTTACATTAATACCTCATATCACTCACAAAGTAATGTTTTCCTTACCTTGTAATGCAGAAGCAACATTTTCAAGGACTCATTTTAAATTAATAAGGTCATTAGAGAAAATGGAAGGCAAATAGAAGGTCAAATGGGTTATAGGATATGTAGAGTTGTAGGGATGTAGGTAAATGATACTCATGTTGTTAGTTAGATGGTCTATAATATACTGACTTAAGATAGAGAATACATGATTATATAGCACTACACACTACAGAGTCTATGGATGTGTGGTGTAACAAGAATGGACTAGATAAGGAATAAATTTATAAGAGGGAGTTTGAAAGCGGGTCATGCTCTGCCGCAGGGCCATCTTATTAAATACCAATCATTGCCATTGCATGAAAAGTTGAGAAGTAATCGTTTGAAATAATTAGTTTCGTGAATTATAGGTAGGTACTAATATTCATACGTGAGTATACTAGTTTCGGACTCAAACGGAGTCCATTTTCAAGAGTAAGTGTAGGCGTGAGGTCCGCGACGCCTCGCCTGCCGCCCGCGACTACGCTCGCTCTTGAAAATGGACTCTGTTTGAGTCCGAAACTAGTCGGGCATTCCCGAAATAAATCCGTGAGTAAAATCTCTTAAATAGTAGTAATTTTTTATCGTGATATGGGCATAAACAATTTTTTTTTATAAATCACAGCATCGCCCACCCAGTGCTACATCGGTGAGGCTACTAAACGTACAAAGCGACTGATATTAACATAAAATTTATATAAAAAAAATATAGACAGTCTCGTGTTTGATCACTATCTCACCCGGCGGTTGGTAACAATGCGGTTGACGATCATTGCTAACCGCCTGGAAGTAACCTATTCACTCTGAACTTGAATAGGTTATAGCCATCTGGAAACATAGACCAGCAGAGAGTTATATTTCTTGACTATAGTAATAATAAATACCATCCAAAAACGTTTCATGCGTATAGGTGAAATGTCCCATGTAGCGTTGCCGGTGGAACACGCTATAGCGTTCATCTTGTAATCCAAGTATCCAAACATGGAACGGGCTTGGCGGAATTCTGTAATGATACAAAATTATTGTCAATTTGTCACACTCGAGCGGAGTCCCGCTATCAAACAGCTAAATTAATTCGTTAATTCTAGTCTCAAGTGATTCACTGAAGCGGAAATGTGATGGCGGATTAATAATCACGATATATCTTAAGGTCTCAATGATAGCGTTCTTTCTATTTTTGATCGTATGAAATATGGTAAAGATACGGCAAAAATAAATTCAAAAGGAAGTCGTGTGGATAATCGCTTTTGCAGTACCGTCCTTGGGTACGGTAAATGACAAAAGGTGAGTAGATACTATTACCAACCTTGGATCGATAGTAATAAGGTTTAAAAAGCGATATTCACTGACGAGAATTATTGTGATATTTAATAACCTACTTTTATTCCCGTCTCTTATTTACAAAATATTATTCTAGGAAAGTCTAGGACGATCGAGGTTACAACAATCTCTGAGAAACAAAATATAAAATATTCCATCCATATTGTTCGCTTAGGACGCTAAGGTTTCTTCTATTATGAAAAAATATAGTATAAAAACTAAAACCCGACTACTTAAAATCTAAAAACAAGCTTCTTAGATTTGAAATAAAATTCTGTAGTCGGAGGCCACCAAATTACAAAGTATTTACCCTTGGAAGATTATCTAGTACCTATTTACCTATAATACATTAAGGCCTCCGACTACAGAATTTTATTTAAAATCTAAGAAGCTTGTTTTTAGATTTTAAGTAGTCGGGTTTTAGTTTTTATACTATATTTTTTTTCAATTATTTTTAGTGGTAAAGAAACCAATAAAATTCATTTTAATCACAATTTTTTAGAATGTGGTAGTTCTTAAATAGGTAGATTTCTTTAACTGTCAACTTCGGTTCAAACCTTTAGTCAATGTCATGTATTTTTTAAATTAAATTTATTTCAAAGGTGTCGTCCGCGAATTCGAGCTATTAAAACATGGCCTCATATATTTCTTACAAGTATACATGAAAAGTAGTAAGAAGTACAGCTTGGCAAAAAAGAGTCTGGAAAAATTGGGGGCGCCGCTGTCGCACTTTTCACACTACAATTCAAAATTACATGTTATTAAGTGCTTACATATTTCTATGACGAGTTTTTTGTCATTAATTATAATCAAATGAATTGTTTTTATGTTATTTTAGTACTCACAAACGTAGTTATTTAAGATTTTTATTTTTAGTTCCAGCTGTCACCGCCTCAGACTCTTTTTTGCCAAGCTGTATAAGTACACATGAAACCTTTTTTGTGGGATATCATCATAGATAGAGTACATTTACCTAAAGTTCGAGGAAGTAAGTAACATGGAGTTGATAATACCTGCTCTAAAATCCCGAAATCATAAACATTACAATTAATTCCCGGGAAATAAGAAATTAATTTTACGTATAATTATTTAATAAGAAATTTGAAAAAACAACTGATACGGATGGGATTCGAATCCACGATCTCCGGTGTACCGTGCCGACGCTCTAACCGCTAAGCTACCGTATCCCATCAGAATCAGTCGAAATTTCAAATCTCTTTCTACGCCTTAGGCGTGTGGTAATATCGAACGGAATACATTAATTATCCGACTCAGTGTTCTAAACTTTGCAGTTTTTAGAAGGCACCGATAGATATTACCACACGCCCTAGGCGTAAAAAGAGATTTGAAATTTCGACTGATTTTGATGGGATACGATGGCTCAATGGTTAGAGCGTCTCGGCACGGTACATCAGAGATCGTGGGTTCGAATCCCTTCCGTATCAGTTGTTTTTCAAATTTCCTATTAAATAATTTATTATATTTAATAAGCAAACATGTGTTAAAACATGTAATAAATTCTCCAAAATATTAATTTAACGTTTTAAATACATATGAACTAAATTATTATAATAAAAAGTCTTTATTATGTTTTTAGACATCGATAACAGATAATGTAATGCTTAAGTAGTTCGGTACTAAAACTGTTAAATTAATGAGTTTTATTTTACATACAAAATTAATTCTAATAAAAACTATAGGACAAAGTCCAGTCCATATTAATAAAATCCCGGGATTTAATTGTTATATTTACGATTCCGGGATTTTTGAGGAGGTATTTTTAACTCTATGTTACTTACTTCCACAAAACCGCAAACCAACGCCATCTAGTTACGAAAAAGAAATCTCAATTTAATTAACATTATTTTAAAATATAATCATAATTTAATAGGCAGTGATGTGTAGAAACTTTAATTTAATTAGTAAATATTTATTGTTATAACTTTTTCACATTGTATGCAGTGTTATAATCACATTTATTTATGATAGTCGTAACGGGTAGTTAGAAGCCTGATATTCTAAGAAGTGGTCCAGAATATATAGATAATATATACATATTCTAAATGTGCTCATCAAGACCTTCCATTTGATATCAAACACGATAAATTTACCTTAACTTTATTTTTTTCGAGCTGACTAATTTATTTTTAAAATCCACCTTATTTGATTTTACGAAATTTCATAAATCCTATAACCCGCAGACCATTAAGATGCATCGATAGACACCTTATTTATTGAATTACAACATATAGTTTAGGGGCTACGAGGGAACAGATGAACAAACTTACATACATACATACATACATACATACATAGACTGCTAAAATCATAACCCTCCTTTTTTTTTGTAGTCGGGTAAAAATACACTACAGTTAGTAAGATATCTATTAATACGTGAATAGAAAACATGTAGGCCAGTATAATTTTTTCAGCATAAGTATTGTGCGTACGTGAATGTGAGATTTTGTATAGTTAAAGTTTACGTGGAGGAGTGTAGAAAACTAAAATATGTATATTTCTAATTTACCCGACTACAAAAAAGGAGGGTTATGATTTAAGCAGTCTATGTATGTATGTATGTATATAAGCTTGTTTTTAGATTTTAAGTAGTCGGGTTTTAGTTTTTAAACTATATTTTATATTGTGTGTTTTATTTCTTTCTATAACTTATATCATGGTTTATAATAATGTATACTATGGTTAAGTGGTAGAGAATGCCTAAGGCATTAAGTCCGCCAATGTACACTTTTGTGACATGAAGTTTAAATAAATAAAATAAATAAATATTAAATGAGTAAAGGTCAATTTTCTAATTATATTCAATTAATTATTGAAGGAATTATAGAGTGCATAAAAGAGATAGAAAGAAAGAGAAGGAAAGAGAAGCAGTCTATTATGAAATTATTTAAAGTCATTATTTACCACCCGCTCAAAGTTAAACCACACCTTACCATAATTCTTTGCCATGTAACTCAATTATTTAGACCGTAAAATTATTCTAGCATCTATGAAACAGATATCAAGAATTACAAGATACTTATTTGTTTCAGTAGTGACTTATTTAATCTAATTAGGAGACCTTTTCCCATAAAAACTAGGGGTAAAGATGTCCATACACACAGGACACACAGCCATACCATATACACAGGACTGTACCTAATTATACTTTGAGCAAAAAGAAACTATATATTTAAATTTAAAATAAACATCTTAACAATAAACTATTAGATGTTTAAAAGGTCATTACACTTAATAGCTTTAAGATAAAACTTGTTGCTCCTAACTGTGAAAACCAATAATTATGATTACAAGCTTTAATTAACTTCCAATTTATGTATGTAACTATGTTTGTTTCGGTGGAATCTTGCAAACTGAAGAAATTCAACTCCGCAGGATAAGAGGAAGTGGCTCTTATCCTGCGGAGTTGAATTTTTGCCATAGAATATTCAAGAAAATATAGACTGATAACGTCAACTACATTGCCTTGTGCGGAGCGAAAGCAGGTCTCACCATACAAATGTTAATAAGTCATGTTTTCAAATTATGTTTTCTAGACGTTTTTCAAAATTTAACTCAGCAGTTAACCATGATATAAGTTAAAATGTAACTTTTTCGCTCGTGGAGCCTAGTTGAACCGCAGTCGATCGAGGTATGATCGCAAACGGAGCTCGTGTCGCGGCCGCGTTGTTCATACCCGTGCTCACAGTTCATACTTCTATAGGGTTGCTCTATATTTTCTTATATACTCTTAGATTTTTGCATTTTAATCCAGTTCCTACGACAATGCATTTTTATGGTAAACGTGACCTGAATCGACATCCACGATTTTTTTTTATAGACTCACGCCTGTATTCCCCAGAAGTGGTAGGCAGAGGTGTGCAGTACACCCACGTTTCGCCGGATATGTTATAAGTCCCATGTAATAGGGGGCGAGCCTATTTAGGATTACCAGATAAAGGAACTCTTCAACGGGCAACAGCACAGATATACATTTTTGCATAAATTTATCATTTTAACATAATTATTATAGTTTTGATATTCCAATATAGAAGCTTGAATCATACTTTCTGCTCTTCCTTTACTCTATGTTTACTTCAACTTTGACATTGGCAGAATCATCGTGTAATTGCGATGGAGCCAGTACCTATATTAAAATTGGAATTGGAATCAGTGTTGTTTTTAATAATTTACACCGATTTTATACTAACTATAGGTACTACACCTACTTTGTTAATACTCTCTACAAGATCATTATTATAATTATGCACGAAAATCTTCCAACACAAATTTCTGAAATGAAATTCCTATCACTTTGAAATTAAAGCTCTTAGAAAATGTAAACTCAAAAGGTTTTGTAAACATCATTAAATTTTGCAGAAATGTAATGAACAAAAGTATTTCGTAATTATATTAAACTGGAATTTAAATTCGTAATTAGATGATGTTAAATTTTATGAATTTGACTTTCTAAGTTAAGTAACGCGAACATTAATGTACAATCACAGCTAAGATAAATATTTGAGCTAATTAAAGCACCTATTTTGCTAAACTTCTATCTTGCTCGCACATTGAAGATATAAAATCACTAAACGTAGTTACAAAAATTTAAAAAAATCAAGTTAAGGAGATTAACATTATGTACAAAAGTTCAATCACCAAATGTCATCGATGTGTGTGTAATGCTTCACAAGGAACTATCTTTCAAACAAAAAAAAAACTGAAATCGGCCTATTAATTAGGGTGGTTAAACATAAAATTGATAACTTCCTCCTTAGTTTAGTTAGTTTAGTTTTAATTTTACTAGCGTACATACCGCACCCACATTTGGGCTCAGTCGCAATTTATCTAACAATTACTATTTAAAATTTTATTTAATTTCCATTTTAATTATTTTTTTACGTAAAACGGTTTTGTCTTTAGAATTAAAGCTGTGTACTTAATATCAGATCAATCTGTCAAGAGGAAGGGGTGAAATATCGATTACTAAATTTGAACCAAATAATAAACAGGGCAAGCTAAATAAAACCGTTTAAAAGTACAAAACCATGAATCTTAAAAACCCGCATCACCATTTTATTCAACAATACACTATCTACCTGGTACTCGTAGAATAGCAACATTACATCTATATTTGTCCAAACAAGTTTACAAAATCCTTACCTGTACTCATTTAACCCCCCTCGCGGACATCCTACTAATGAAATCTCTATACAATTGCTCTTAAGATAACAACTGTTCCACGCGTCGAACGTATGAGTGCGCGCGCTTAAAATGTGTACAAGTGTCATTGAAAGAAAACTATAAATCTAAAGTGATAAAGTGTATATTGTGTTGACGTTAAAAATGATCGTGGAAAATGAAAGGTAATGAACGAAATAAGGACAGTATTGCCGCGTTGATTGATTAATTATTTTGTTTATTTACGGTTTTCTCACGAGTATAATACTGGCTGTATTTTTTCGTTTAAAACGATAAACTTTGAACGAAATTAAAACCTTTTTACACGCGAACAATTTAATTGTTTTCCAAAGTAATATGCACTTAAATCTTTTTAGCTACGCAGAAGTACTTCCTCTAGGTACCTATATTTAGTTAAACACGTAATATAAAACGTGTTTCTACTTTATGCTACCGTACTACAATTGATTTACATTTATCAGATGTCGAGTTTGGTAGCGTTCTGTGTTGATAAATAATATCGTAACTGTCACTTTTCTGTTTACACGTGGTATATAAATAAAGAGTATACTATACTTTTCTCATTCCCTGAGCTCTGTTTAAGGTCTTGAATTAAATTTAAGTAAAATAGGTCAGAGGTTTTGAAAATGTTAAAACATGATTTTAATTTATTTTTAATTCTTTCGACATAGACCGGTAAGGTAATCTAATAAAAAAAAATTTTTTGACTGAATTTGACTTTAAAATTTTATTTAATTTGAATTTTTAATAAACTAAATTATTTATTTATCTTTAATCATTATTTACATGCAACATGTAATTAAAGTTCTTTGAGTAAATAATAACGAAAGACCGTTAAATTTTAACCGACCGCGACGCAAGAAAATGGTTCTAAATTCGACATGTATTTTTTCAAATGTATGATCACGCGTATCTTTTTATAGGACCATCCGATTTTGATAATATTTATTTTATTCAATTGAGTATACCTTCAAGGTTGACCCACTTTATCTTCTTCTTCTTCTTGTCGAGTCAAGACCCAATTCAAATTTTATTTGACCAGTATATGGCAACCTCAATAGCTTTGTCCGTAGCCTCGTTCAGGTCCTGCATGGTACACATTTCTGTACAGGATGGAAAGGAAAGCCATTGTATTATTGTCATGATCTGATTATTAAGTTAGGAGTCGTGATAGCCTAGTGGTGGTGACCGTTGACTGGCAAGTTAGTGGTATCGGGTTCGAGCCCAAGGCGCGCACCTCTGACTTTACGTAAGTTATGTGCGTTTTATGAATTAATTATCACTTACTCCGTGCCTCGGAAAGCACGTAAAGCTGTTGGCCCTGCGTCTGATCTCTCTCCGATCGTGTCGGAAGTCCGTCGTCCCATCGGACTATGAGAGTGAGGGAATAGAGAGTGCACCTATGTTTGCGCACACACTAGTGCACTATAATATCTCCTGCGTAACTGGCTATTCTCCGTGATATTCTCCGTCCGAGATTGGCCGCTGTGACCGAAATTCGGTTAGGACAATATTATTATTATTACGTTCAAAGATATAGAACAAATGTTGGAAGGCCGAGGTCCTTAACTTGGATTCAAACTACTACTACTAATTATGATAGTCCTTTACTTAGGTGTCTTCAAGTCAAGTCTGAAATCAAGTTTGGAACTGGTACCATTGGTATTTTCCATTTCTGGATGAAGTTATTCTATAAATAAAGTCAAATCCAGTTCAAAACGGGCTTAATGAGCATTCCTTTGCCATAAAAACTAACATAATTAATGAAATAGGTACTGTAGGAGCCTGCTTTGGAGCAGGCCACTTCTGGCGTCAGCCTGTTTAGAATATTATTGTAATAAAAAGAAAGAAATCATTTAATATATTATTTATATCATTTAATATCTACAACATATTATAAAACTAAGTCCTCCACCGCGTCTATCTGTCTGTTTGTTTTGGTATAATCTCAAAAACTACCGCACCGATTTTTATATTGTTTTCACTAATAGATAGAGAGATTCTTGAGGAACAGGAATTATATAATTTGTCAAGTTTTTGCATACATTGGCTAAAATATAATGATATTTGTTGGAGATGTATAAAATAATAATTAAGCAGGGTTGCGGGAACGTGATCAAAATTTCATGATTAATTTTGGTCGCAATAGCCGAGATCCATTCGGGCAAAGCCGAGGGCATCAGCTAGTTATATCGACTTTTCCTTCTATAATCATCTGCCTAGCCTTTTCCCAACTATGTTGGGGTCGGCTTCCAGTCTTACCGGATGCAGCTGAATACCAGTGTTTTACATGGAGCGACTGCCTATCAGACCTCCACAACCCAGATACTGGGTTACACGATACCCCTTGGTAAGACTGGTTGTCAGACTTTCGGGCTTCTGACAACCCGTAACGACTGTCAAAGATCTACAATTGACAGCCGGGGCCAACGGCTTAACGTGCTATCCGAGGCACGGAGAGTGATAATTAATTTATAAAACGCACATAACTTACGAAAAGTCATAGGTGCGCCTTGGGTTCGAACCCAAGACCTCTGACTTGCCAGTCAACGGTCACCACCACTAGGCTATCACGACTCTCCACTTCCACTCCACTCACTTTTCCTTCTATAATATTATTTATTTATGCGTCATGGCGAATAAGGATAGAAAAGTAGTTTAAAAACAAAATGCGAGAACAATGTCTATAATGACTTTTTAAAATAGTCAAATAGACAATGCAAACCAATGATTGTTACTACGAATGTCAATTGACAATCGATTGTTATAAATTATTTTCATCTGTGAACAGAGTGGTACTCTAGAATGTTCGGCTATCAAATTAGTCTACGCGCATGCGCAAACGAATACATGTACCTACTTAATTATTACGGTTACTCGTCAAGCAGTGAAAAACCCGTTTAAGTTATTTATTTATGAATATTTACATTTTAAAAAAATAATTAAAGTTCTGACGTCACGCCATTCAAAATATTTATATATTTTTTGTTGCTTTAGAGTTTGTTCAATTTGCGTGAATTTGTAATTTGAATAATTGTGGGAAAACTTATATTTAGACTATACATAATAAGTAAATAGTAATAGTAATAATACAATTGTCAAAAGAACAATGTATGTATTCTGGCAACGGTTGCTATGATTATGTAGGTAATACTTATGTAATATATAATTATGTATAATTGACGTCAGTGAATACACACTAATATACAGTGAAACTCGCTTGGCTGAAGGCGACTAGGGCCGAGCATTACAGTGCTATTACATGTACGAAAAGAGGGCGGTAAATCTACAATACGACGAGTATTTTAGATTTAAAGAGTCGTATTATTTTAAACAAAAATATTTATGTTAAACATAAATAAATAATAAATAAATTAGCCCGTAACTGTCCCAATATAGGGCAAAGGCCTCTTCTCATTCAGAGAAGGATTGAGCATTAATCACCACGCTAGCTCACTGCGGGTTGGCCATTTCAGACTTTTAAAAAGTCCAGGTTTCCTTACGATGTTTTCCTTCACCGTTAGTCAGTGGTGTCTTAGATTAACTAAGAAAGTACATATGACATTGAAAAAGTCACATTAGTACAAGCCAGGTTCGAACCCACAACCACGCGCTTGCAAAGCGGGTCCGTAACCAATGCGCCACCACGACATATACATATTATGACATTGAAAAAGTCACATTGGTACATGCCAGGTTCGAACCCACAACCACGCGCTTGCAAAGCGGGTCCGTAACCAATACGCCACCACGACACCTTTATCATTTATGTTTAAAATGTTATAAAATTCATTTTATATCCGACACGGAATTTTCCTTTTTCAAAGTACAATCGACACACGCTCTAGATTAAATTACAGAATGATTAAAATGTTCCATTATCATTGTTTGTTTTCTCGATAACATTCTGAATTCAACTGCAAAACGCTTATACAGAGTGCAGGCGTATACAGAGTGTTATTTTTTTATAAAAAAGCATAGATATATTTAAGGCGTTCTTATGTTTAGTAGACTAAAGGTGGATACTGACCGGCGGCGTTACGGGGCGTAATGTAACGTGTTACACCGCGAGCATTCGTGCAGTCAGTACTTCGTGTTACGCGGGAACCAGCGAGCAACGAGCCGCTCATTGCTCGCTTTGAGTGCTCCACCCGGCTGTCGGTTTTTTGGCGAATCCTTTGAGTGTTACGCGGTTCGGTCAGTATACTCTGGCATCTTGAGTGAACTAACGGCGAAAGCGGAGCACAGAGTTTTGACGAGCATGTTACGCCAATTTTAAAACACAGCGTAACATGCTCGATGCGTACACGCTCGATGCGAATGTTACATTACACCTCGTAACGTTGGTCAGTACCCACCTGTATAATTATTGTTCTCATATAAAACCTCAGAAAAATGTAACCTAAAATATTGTAAGCCATATATTATATTTAAAAGAGCAACCATGGAGTTTCTTGCCAGATTCTTCTCCATGAAGGGTACGCTGCCCTTGGAACTGGCAACTAGAGTCACTTTTACAACAAACAATATTAGGGAAGGTTCATATCTGACGGAACATGCGTCGCGTCGCGTATTATCGGTCGCGTAACGCCAGAACCGACAAATGTATAGAAAAACACTTGACCGTTCACACTCAACCGATGATACGTTCATGTCAGATATGAACCTTCCAGAATTAAGACTATTCATAAGTGCCTAATGGTCTACATGAATAAAAATATTTTGATTTTGATTGATTTTAATTTTGATAATGAATCTTCTCAAAAATAATAATAGAAGTGAAAAAACTCATACACATACATACATAACATACATGTCATATTGTATGTTTAAAACCTTTAGGTATGGTAAATTAAAGTATGTAAGCAATACTTTTTTAACGGTTGGCAATCAATCTATTGTGCTCATCTTCACGAACAAATTGTGTAAAAAAAAACAGCTGAACTGCATTAAGTCGAGTGTCATTGACTTTTCTGTATGAAACAACTGATAATCGCTGTTTATTGCAATGTCAGGATTGATAATGAGCACAATTACCTATTGAAGTTAATGTAGTATAGTGTCCAACCTGTACAACAATGTCATGGAAATACCTACCAACATAAAAACTGATACAAACCGCTTTAAAAACAAACAAGGTTCTAAAAATATAAGACAAATATAATGACTTGCGTTACCGAAATAATGACTAGAGATTAAATTAAAGATAAGGAAGTATCACACTGTGATGTCCTCCAGACTGAATTTCATCACAGAGACCAACTACGCAGGAGATATTGTAGTGCACAAGACACGCTTAATAAGAACCTGACCTATTGGGGCATAGGTTAGAATTGAGTTTCGCATATGCACAGACCTCTATCAATGCCATCTGTGATTTCCATTATAATTTTATATAATAAATATGTACTATTACTTATAATAATTGAATAATACTCGAAACATTTGCTTAGAACTAGACCAGACCCTAATTAGAGATAAGTCTATCGCAAATCATAATTTTATAACCATGACACCAGAGACTATATTATTATGTATATTATTTCATACTATACTACTCTAGGGTGAAATCAATACTATAATACGAGTATAATACTACTCTTTTACTATTTCTAATACCTACCTTTTTGTTGGTCATCCTTTCCGTCCAGATGTAAAAAAAGCTTATAATACAAGTGAACTTTATATCTATTTAACATGACACAGACAGTTTTCTTAAATTTTAACTAAAGACAAAGATAAATACAGACTAGGCTAATTACAAATAATTAGGTGGGGTAGGGTTAGGGTAGGTTAAATAGGTGGGGTGCATGAAAGGAGCCTCCCCGTGTGACGTACTTATCGAGCCCCGTACGTCTGGCGCACCCTGGTAACAATCGGCGAGTCCCTTACGCCGATTGGCCAATCCTTTCACCACGATGGCAAACACCACCAGTCCAGCCTCAAAGCCAGCCCTGTGCGTAGTCTCTATAAACATCGAGGGTTTCTCGCGGGACAAGTCAGAAATACTCTCTGAATTGTACCGCGCGACACACTGTGACGTTTTGTGTGTTCAAGAAACCCATAGAGACGAAACACAGAGCCGGCCACACATTCCTGGACTTACGCTTATCGCCGAGATCTGTCATCCGAAGCACGGTAACGCAGTGTTTGTTGCTCCCGGCGTAAGCATACTATCTTCGAAATATTCAACCCAGAACGGAATCGAGACTATCACAGTAGACCTTGGTTACTGCACCGTCACTTCCTTCTATAAGCCCCCTGGGACACTTTTCCAATTTTCACCTCCGGAAAATTTCAACGACCACCCCATCAAAGTTGTTATTGGTGATTTTAATAGTCACAGCACGAGCTGGGGTTATAACTCTACAAGCACATGTGGGCAAACTGTCGAGGAGTGGGCTGAGACAAATGACCTAGTGTTGGTTCATAGTCCGAAACAACAAGCTTCCTTTAACAGTAGCCGATGGAAGCGTGGCTATAATCCAGACCTAATCTTTGTCAGCCAAAATATTAGCTCGCAGTGCACTAAGACCGTATGCACCCCAATACCTCGCACACAGCATAGACCAATCATGTGTACAATTCACCCTGTCGTCCGACCTCTAAATGTCCCTCTAAGGCGCCGTTTTAACTACTCCAAGGCAAACTGGGAACAGTACTCACAGTTGATAGACGAAGCTCTTTTGAATGTCCCGCCAGCTCCACAGAACTATGACCGATTCGTCGACATAGTCTCAGCAACGTCACGCAAGTGCATTCCTAGAGCCTGTCGAACATCCTACATCCCAGGACTGTCGAAAGAATCAGCAGCCCTATACAAAGAATACGAGACCTTATATAGCCGTGATCCGTTCTCCGAACAGACCACCTCAGTAGGCGAGGAGCTGTTATCACAGATCAATGAAACTCGACAGGAAAGGTGGATGAACACGGTAACCAACATAGACATGACCCATAATAGTAAGAAGGCATGGAATACTATCCGGAAACTTACCAGCGATCCACCCCCACCACCACAACCTAGTCAAGTCACTGCAAACCAGATAGCACATCAGCTTCTTCTTAACGGTAAGTCATCAGGCCGTCTTGCAAAGGTCCCGAAATTGAATGATGGTGCAAGCAGGAACGACCAAATTTGTAAACCATTTAGCCTGACTGATATTATCACGTCAATAAAGTGCCTTAAAACCGGCAAAGCCTCAGGAGTGGATAACATATCTGTAGAGCAAATAAAACACCTCGGCCCTGCTGCTGTGTCATGGTTGTTGGTCTTTTTCAACCGTTGTCTGGAATTCGCTTCTATACCTCGACTTTGGAGAAAGTCAAAGGTAGTAGCAATCCTAAAACCGGGAAAATCAGCAGACAATCCGAAAAACTTCCGGCCTATATCACTCTTGTGCCATACTTATAAGCTATTCGAACGATTGCTGCTGACTAGGTTGACAAAAGCTATTGACCCAGTTCTGATCCCGGAACAGGCGGGTTTCAGACCGGTGAAGTCATGCTGCAACCAGACGCTGAAACTTACACAGCATATAGAGAACGGGTTTGAGATGGGAAAGGTGACTGGGACTGTATTCGTGGATCTCTCTGCAGCATATGATACGGTGAACATTAGGCGGCTATTATGGAAAGTGGAGTCCCTAACCGGTGATCATAAATTTGTTATGATCCTCCGAGAGCTTCTCCATAATAGACGTTTTCAGGTCCATCTTCTCTCAGACCAGAGTCGCTGGAGATCACAAAAAAACGGCCTGCCGCAAGGCAGCGTGCTAGCCCCGCTCCTTTTTAATATATATACTAATGACCAACCTTCCAGCCCAAACACGTCCCGTTTCATTTACGCAGATGACCTAGCACTAACTTCCCAAGCTACCAACTTCGAGGAAGTTGAGAGCAATCTCACCATGGCCCTTAAAACCTTGAGTCGTTACTACGAACAGAACTGCCTGAAGCCAAACCCTTCCAAAACAGAATCCTGCGTATTCCATCTTCGCAATAACCAAGCGGATCGTAAACTCAACATCGTGTGGCGGGATGTGCCCATTTCACATAATAGCCACCCTAGGTATTTGGGTATCGTTTTAGATCGTTCTCTAACATTTGGGAAACATTGCGAAGCGGTGAAAAAAAAGGTACATGCCCGCAATAACCTACTCCGGCGTCTCACTACCACAAAATGGGGCGCCTCGCCGCATGTAATGCGGACTTCCGGGATAGCGCTAGCGTTCTCTGCTGGTGAATACGCATGCCCTGTGTGGGGCCGATCTGCGCACACAAAACTAGTGGATACTGCATTGAACGAAACCTGCCGGATCATCACGGGTTGTCTTAAACCGACACCGGTAGGCCTACTGTATCCACTAGCTGGAATCGCCCCCCCGGATGTTCGCAGAGCTGTAGCGAGCTCTGTAGAGAGAACGAAAATGGAGAATGACACACGGCACCCAATGCACGGACACATTCCAGTACAACAAAGACTGAAGAGCCGTAAACATTTCATCAAGTGTGTCGACCCATTAACGGTAGAGCCACATAAAGCGAGGTGCGATCTTTGGAAAAGAAATGTAGTATCCCTTCCTACACCATTCGTGCCCCTTGCTGAGAGTCTCCCGGCTGGACATAAACTGCCATGGCCGATCTGGAAATCATTAACACGTTCACTGCGTTACGGGGTCTTTTTAACCCCGTACGATGCTTTCATTCAGTGCGGGAGTAAAAAGTAGTGTCTACTCGCTGGTGCGGGAGCTGTATCTCTGGAATTTATGACTGCATGACAGAGATAACTGTATATTTGTGTAGTTTGGCGATTGTAGAAACAGGTGATATTTAAAAAATATACGGGGTTTTTCAAACCCCGTTCCGACCAGAGAGTAAAAATTACCTTTTAGTGCGATACGGGGTTCAATGAACCCCGTGTAAAATATTGTGTACCCGTACGGGGTTGTGAGCTTATTTGCATTAGTGCAGTCAATAGCACATCACGTGATCTCAATAATTTATCGACAATAAAGCGTTCGCGTCATATGTCGGAATTGTCATAAATAAAAAAGATGGCCAAACTTATTTACCTTATTTTTTATTTATTTTATCTCCATTGACTAGTTTTTACAATTATAATTGATACATTTTGGTTTTTTTACTTATTATTTAATTAATACATACGTAAAAACTAAGGCCAAAGCTTCTAATTAAATATCTCTGTTACCTAATACTTTGTTACCTATTTGCATTATTCCGAAATTAATATTTTCGTTAAGACTATCGTTTTATTTATTTCCCATCACTATCATTTCATCGATAAAAAATTGTTTTGTGCGTTACGGGGCACTATTACCCCGTATTTTTAGCATTTCTAGTGCGATACGGGGATAAAAATGCCCCGGGCATTTCTTTTCCTTATAACTTTATCAATTTTTGCCAAATCTACTGGCGAAAAGACTATAACATAGCTTATTCAATAGTCTATCAATTAAAAAAATTAAAAATTAAAAAAAGTGGAAATTCAGGTAGATAGAGGTATATAAAGCAATGAGGGTGTACGGGGTACTTTTACACCCGTAACGCACAATGTAGTAGCTCATCACGGGGCGCATTTATTCCCGTAACGCACTTGAATTTAGTACGGGGTTTTAGGCTTACGCAGTGAACGTGTTAAACAGACTTCGTACTCAGGTTGGCCGGAGTAAAGAAAATATGTTCAGGTGGGGATTCACAGACGGCACTAACCTTAGCTGTTCGTGCGGTGAGGTAATGCAAACTATGTCTCACCTAGCATCGTGCCCTGCATGCCCTAAAACCTGCACGCAGGAGGATTTAATGGCTGCTTCCGATAACGCAGTCAGCGTCGCTACTTTCTGGGCCGCTTCAATATAATAATAAAAAATAAAAAATTGTTTGCTATCGAAACGATAAGAAGAAGAAGAAGAATTACAAATAACAATAAGCCATGTACCTATTTACTTTATTACGACATAAACGTCATCAGCAAATAAATCAAACAAATGTGATACCGTGGTACAGGGTGTCCTCTTCGCGAGATCGTAGTAAGCACCATAATCACGAGTAGGTATCGAGTATTTCTAGTGGTCATTAAACGGTAAATCTCCTGTAATTTTTGTATGATGTTCTCCAAACTTAACTCAAAGTTACAGCGGCCAATCTCAACGGAGATTAGCCATCGACGCGGGAGATATTATAGTGCACAAATGCTTGCGCACACACAGGTGCACTCTCTATTCCCTCACTCTCATAGTCCGATGGGACGGCAATCCGACACGACCGGAGAGAGATCAGGCGCAGGGCCAACAGCTTTACGTGCTTTCCGAGGCACGGAGTAAGTGATAATTAATTTATAAAACGCACATAACTTACGAAAAGTCAGAGGTGCGGCCTTGGGTTCGAACCTGAGACCTCTGACTTACCAGTCAACGGTCAACACCACCAGGCTATCACGACTCATTTATAGTGCACAAGTGTGTGCGCAAACTCAGGTGCGCCTCTATTCCCTAATTTTTACAGTCTAATGGGACGGCCACGGCAGTCCAACACGACCGAGGAGAGATAAGGCACAGGTCAGAGAGATAAATTTATTTAAAATACACGCACATAATTTACCACTGACACTAAACGCGATCATACAAGGTAAACTCGGTTCAAGCATTTAACTGAGTTCAGAACTGCAATTTGCGTAGGGCTGTACTTAGTTTTATTAAAGTCGGTTTTTAAAATGAAAGGTGAAAATGGGCCTTAAAGACCTAACTGCCGCATTCAGAGACGACGCTACGCTAAAGCCCGGTCACAGACTTAGCTATAATATATATTAATATTTTTATAGCTAGCTAGCTACTATATATATTATTTTCTATACTAATTTTCGCATGACCGCACACTCAGCTATAATATATATATTTCTGTGATGTGGTAGTGGTAGCTTGCTTATAGTACGGTATATTAATATATATTATAGCTTAGTCTGTGTCGGGCTTAATGATAATTAAAGTCTGTCAAAATCCATACAAAAGTAACGATTTAATGCTAGATTAAGTTAATTGACGTCTCTGAGTGCGGCAGTAAGACCTCTTACTTGCCAGTTAATGGTCAGTCGGTCATATTACTAGATTACCACTCTACTCAGTTCGCAAATTAAGTTCCTACTTAATTACTTGCCTAAAACGGTAAATGAAAAAATCGCAAAGAAGTCTCTCTCCTCTCCACGCATCGATATCTGGTCGTGTCTTCTTCCAGGAATCACTTTCTCTTGAATAAAGTTTTTTCATTTCTATCGGCCTTTTATGGCTATGCGATGCTATAGAAATCGTTGAAGATGGTCATGGAGTTTCATATATGGAAGATGTGATTAATTAACGTGTTCCGTTTACCGTCCACCTAGCTTGTTAATGGGATTTCCATGTTATCTCGTGTAGCCAAGAGGCCTACGGGCGGTTTCAAATTTGACACCGTTTGTTCATTATTCATACGATGAAGAATATGGGGTATACGAGTACCGTAAGGCCATTTTACAATATCTACAACAGTATCTATATTTAAAAAAAAAACGTAACGAAGTAAAAACTCTACATTGACTATTTTTGGGAAAAAGTAAGTGCTACATGTTTGATGTAATTTTTAGAAACTTTGCCTGTCTGTTTGTCTATTAGCGGTTGGCGCAAAAACTACTGAACAGATTCAGTTGAAATTTAACAAAAATATTTGTTAAATTTCAAGTTAGGTTTTAGAGTACAAATTATCACAGTAATTATGGGGTATGAGTAGTATTGTAATAATTATGGTTACCGAAATCCACTCGGACGCGGACGTGTGTGAAAGCTAGTCTAGTAATAAATAAATAAAAAAAACACATCTACGGAAATACTAAATTTTTCAACAAATTTGTTGCTGGTGTTACGATCTCATTGAACATCACCTTTTTGGATTTTTATTTTGTATTCTAAATTCAAAAAGTACTGGCAGTTGTAAAAACTAGTAAGTTCATTCGGTTTCAACTTTTGTAAAGAGTATTAAAAATAAACTGTGTCTTTATAATACAATTCCCTCGCCTGTTTCATTCGTTAATTACGATCAGTAACATGCTGACTGCCTCGTTGGTCTAGTGGTAGCAAGCGCGACTGCTGAGCACGAGGTCCTGGGTTCGATCCCCGGGTCGGGCAAAAGTGTTATTGGGTTTTTCCTTTAGGAAATTCTCAGTAGCAGCACGGAGTCTGGAATTGTGCCCGGTTAATGGCAATAGGCTCGCCCCCTATTACATGGGACTTATAAAATAGCCGGCGAAACGTGGGTGTACTGCACACCTCTGCCTACCCCCTCTGGGGAATACAGGCGTGAGTCTATAGTAACATGCTGGTGTCGAAGTTTTAAGAATTTAATAACCCAGAAACATGTCCACTGAGTACCTACTGAGTCGACTGATTGCATCGTGCCGTCGTGCGCTAATTCTTCGCGGTGTCATACATAATAATTCTCTTCCACATTAAATCAAAGTTAATCACATTACAATTAAACGACAGACGCTTGGTATGCCTTTGTAAAAATATTATGGCAGAATACTTCAATATTATGAAAGATTGACATAATTATTGGCGAGCGTGTGAACTGTATGAATGTTTTGTAGTAATAGAAACACAGTGTCAACTGTAATCAGTAGCTTTATTATTTATCAGTATTTTTTAAATAAAAAAAAATATTATAAGTAACATTTTTTTACGTAAAACGTTTTTGTCATCAAAACTAAAGCTGTGTACCAAATATCAGATCAATCTGCCAACAGGAAGGGGGTGAAATATCGATCCAAATAATAAACAGGTCAAGCTAAGTAAAACCGTTTAAAAATATGTAACCACAGAAACCGTCACTGAAAAGTAAAATACGAAATTATTAAAAAGAAGTATGTATATGTATGAGTGTATCATGCAGAAGGCGGTCAGGAGGTTCCTTTCTCTGGAGCCCTGGAAGCTGTTAATAATGAGATATTTTTTAATAAATAAAATGTTATTCCTTTTTAAATGCTGCTTTTTCTATCGCGTAAACAACAGGTTAGATTCCCGCTCGGGATAAACATACCTAATTCGTCGTCTATAATTCCAGTCTGGGTGTTTTTGTATTACAAAATCGTATTTACCGCCTTAAACCAGAAAATTCTAGCATGTGTCTTTAATAACGAAGAACGGACACGTGTAATAATTACCATAATCTTGACTCATTATCGTTTGTTCCACATTCATAATCACACTGACGTGACACTAAAATTATGCTAAAATGTGTTCTATTTAAACCTGTTTAGTGTAGTAGAATTGACGTGATTATTTTACTTAAGATTGTAGGTCAACGTACACTAAGAGGAAAGCATAGTCATGATTGATCTTTTAGATTTGATTTTTTGTACATTTTTATGTATAATGGATCAAAAACTTTTTAAGCAATTAAAATAAAATCTTGATGGTATCCTCCGGACCGAAGGAAATATTAAATTGCACAAGTGTGAGCACATACACAGGTGGGGTCTCTATTCCCTCACTCTCATAGTCCGATGGGACGGCCTTCCGACACGATCGGAGAGAGATCAGGCGCAGGGCCAATTGCTTTACATGCTTTCTGAGGCACGGAGTAAGAGTTCATTATTTTATAATACACCCATAACTTACGAAAAGTCAGAGGTGCGCGCCTTGGGTTCGTACTTGAGACCTCTGACTTGCCAGTCAGCGGTCACTACCATTAGGATATCACGACTCATAAAAATTCTTATTCTCTATAAAACTACTTTATTAGCACATAACATGGACTTAGGCATGGGGATAAAAATCCTTACGTAAATTGCAATACGTAATGTTACCGAAGACATAATAGGATATAATAGTCCCATGTTAGGGGGTGAGCCTATTGCCAGCCATTAATCGGGCACAATTCTAGACTCCGTGCTGCTACTAAAAATTTCCTAATGGAAAAACCCAATAACACTTTGCCCGTCCCGGGGATCGAACCCAGAATCTCGTGCTCAGCAGCGCTTGCTACCACTAGACCAACGAGGCAGTCTTTTAAATCATAATTGAATTTTAAATTCTTCCTTAATACAATCGAAGCCGCATTCAGTTGCAAACAAATGATTATGTATATACAAAACAAAGGATGCCCCTGAAATCCAGCGCTTTGCTGATTCAATTATTCAACCCTGCATAAAGCTGACCGCCAACCCTTTTCTTTTTTGGGCATATGGAAAACAAAACCATAATAAACAAACGTGTGCAGCCAAGCTTATATCCAATTTCAATTGTTTGTTATTTTGAAAAGCGTCCATGTTGGATTTTTCATGATGTTGGCTTATAAGGCTTCGGGAAATGTTACCATTACATTGTATTTACTGGTAAAACAGAGAAAACAAAAGCATTTTTTTGTTTCTCTTAAAATTTTATTATATTTTTTTTATATAACATACGCCCACGCCTGTATTCCCCAGAGGGGGTAGGCCGAGATATACCAATGCATTACATCCACATTTTGCCGGCTATGTTATAAGTCTCATGCAACAGGGAGCGAGTTTATTGCCATTAACCGGGTACAATTCCTGATTCTGTGCTGTTACTAAAAATTTCCTAATGGAAAAACTCAATAACAATGGATCGATTCCAGGACCTCGTGCTCAGCAGTCGCGATTGCTACCAGTAGACCAACGAGGCAGTCAGACTTTTATTCTTATGTATTTTTTTTTTTACTTAGTAAGAACGTAGTAGAACTAAATACTAAGAATATTTAGTTTTTATTTATGGTTAACAATACAATTTTACTTATTTTTATTACTTTTGTAAAGCATTTCAAATCAGTTTTCTTCTACGAATTATAGGCACTGTGTGACTCACCACTGCGTGACCTGGCCGAAATTAAGGATTAATTATGCTGCAATAAAAAAATCATTTACCTATTTTATTTTAATAAATTATTATAATTTAATTTTTTTACATAGCATCTTAATGACATAACGATTTACCTCCTTAAATATTTTGTACTAGCATTTGCCCGCAGCTTCGTTCGAGTTAATAAAATTAAATCATGATTCGGAAGAAACTTAGTGCTATCTATTATCATAAGAACGTTATCGGGCCGTCTGACAACACTTGAGAACTTTATATGCAAAATTTCAGGATAATCGATTCAATGTTTCAGGCGTGAGAAGGTAACAAACTTACTTTCGTATTTATATTATAGTTAGGATTAATATAGTAAGTCTTTATGTAAAGTAAAACTACATATTATTCTTCAATCTTCATAGTATACTCTACTTTGACTATAATTATGTAATAGGCTTAAATCCAAAACTGTCTAGATAATTCTATCTCATCTGTTTTCATTGATAATAATATCACAGGCCATTCTCAGAGATTACCGATATCATTTATGGGTACTTATCGTGAGGTTTAATATTGTCTCGTTTTATTTACCTTAGATAAAATTCTAAGGTAAAAACGTATTAATTCTTGACACTGTATACATACATTATCTTGAAATTGGTAAAGTACACAGCTCTATAAAACAAAATAACATGGCTGAGATTCAGATATTAAGAACACTTTGGATAATTTAGATAATACTTTCAAATAAAATTGACGTTTGTTGTATGACTTGGTTGATTCAACTCTATGTTTACCTGTATTCTTTTTGGAGTTTGGCGCAAGTATAGCTGTAAAATACTCAATTATGTGCAATTTAAGAAATAGGTACGATAAAAAAAAACTCCTGATAAGATTTATAATATTTGCTAGAGATGTTTTTAATTATCTTTCAGATAAATTTATATGATGTGAAAATTGCATATCATATATCATAATTATCCAGTATTTTCATTCGTAAACACGTCAGTTACACTTGTTGTTGTAAATCTACTCCATTATTGGCACCTTTTGATATACCTATTGTTGGCAAGTATTGGGCTAAATAAGATTTTTCTAAATGCTAACAAAAATACATAGTTAAACTGTATAGAATCCTAAAATAAAAAATCGTCATGGGTGACTAGGTACTATATAAATTATCATAAAAACAACTAAAGCAAGCAAAATCAAACTGCCATGACTCGAATAGTTTTAATATTTTACAGCTATTTAAAATATCTGACTGTTCAGTATTGCCAATTTATAATAACTAAGACTAGAAAAAACCAATTATTTAATTTTCTTTTCGAGTAACATTTTTTGCATAATATTTATATTTATTAATGAGTGCCAAATAATGGGGTACCAACATTAGGTGAAATCATCCTAATAATAAAACTTTTGTTACAGTGTCCGAAGTAGTGTGGAGAATATGCCATCGACAACACAATCAACCATCACGCTAGATAGAAAAGAGGTTGAAAATGACGAATACAATCCATTTGAACACAGGAATGTTGTACATCCAACATCGTAAGTCATTTTTCCAATAATCTATCCATATAAATTGAAATCTAAATTAATTTTGATTTGACTAATCCATCAAGAATATATATAGGTCAATTTCAACAGAGGTTAGCTACGCAGGAGATATTATAGTGCACATGTGTGTGCGCAACTCTGTATTCCCTCACTCTCCTAGTCCGATTAGACGGCAATCCGACACGACCGGAGAGAGAACAGGCGCAGGACCAACGGCTTTACATGCTCTCTAAGTCACGCAGCAAGTGATAATTAATTTATAATACGCACATGACTTACGAAAAATCAGAGGTGCAACTAATAAATTTCGCATATTATTTTCATTTCTTTCTCCTTACGTTTCCGCAGTTTTGTGGCTTCCAAGGTGGTATATAAAAAAAAACTAGTAATAATCAAAAAAAAGTATTAAAACTGAAATAGATTTAATCAAAGAAGATGTTTAGAATGTTTAATAAAATTTTCTGTTGCAATTTGGAATAATATTTCCAAGTACCGAATGACCCGAGTTCAATAAACGAGTATTTTACTTCGTGCTGTCTAAAAGATAGCGAACCATTCTTCTTTTAAACAGATGGCAACATCGTATTTATTTTTTAGAATGCAATATTGAATTTTGGCCAAAAAATATTTTGGCCAGTATTTTGTAGCAAGAATACCCCGAAAAATAATGTTTTATCCAGATCAATTTTAGATTAGATTGACTGTATTTTTTTCAAAGAATATACAAGATAGACTCTCAAAATATTATTGAAGTATATCGCAATTTATAAACTCACTTGCTATTCCCCGCGACTTCGTTCGCGTAAAATAAAATTTTCCCGTAAACGCACGTTGATAAAGCAGGCAGATTGCCTGTTTTTTATTACTTGAATCACTGATGTAGTTATTTCTTACTTAAAACTCATCTTTTTCTCTTATTGAAGTATAGCCATTCAGCGAGGCAATGCATGCAATTTAAGAATTTTTAGAACGTTGCCTACATAACTGGTAGCGTTCTTGTTAATTAGTTTATTTCTAGGAGTACCTATACACAGTTTACTCCCTCCGGCCACAAAAAAGGTGTATAAATAGTTAGTTATTATTATTGTACCCGACCTTATGTTATTTTTTTTAGAAATAAACGTTGAAACTCTGACACCAGGGGGCTTAGCCAAGTTGACTATCTACAATAGCTAACGCTATAGAAAACGAAAGAAATGTACCTATAGGATTAGATTCTATTCGTTTGTTTTGACTACATGACAATATAACGATAATTCCTATACATTTCTTTCGTTTTCTATAGCGTTAACGATTGCAGTCAACTTGGTTAAGCCCCCAGGTTGTTCATCAACTATACGATAAAGAAGAACTCATCACAAAATGCCTCTACAATATTTAACTTTTTCACAGGACATTAGGCGCATTTTTCCACCTACTCAAGTCATCATTAGGATCAGGATTGCTTGCGATGCCGGCTGCCTTCAAGAATACCGGACTAATACCTGGTTGTTTTGGTACAGTGCTCGTTGGAATTATAGCTACACACTGCGTACATATTTTGGTAAGTCAAGTTTCAAATAGTCGTAGTTATTGGTTGTTATTTAAAATCATATTGTTCATTATACATTTCATTTAAAGTACATATATATTTATACATCTAAATGTAAGTTACTACATAGAATAAGTATCTATTACTAACACATTACATCACATTATATAGCTCTGATAGCCTAGTGGTATGACCGTGCGACTGACAAGTCAGAGGTCTCGAGTTCGATCCCAAGGCGCACCTCTGACTTTTCGTAAGTTATGTGCGTATTATAAATTAATTATCAGTTGCTAAAACAGTGAGGGAAAACATCGTGATGAAACCAGCAGCAACCTGAGAGATTTTTCGATTGTGTGTAAAACCATGTCAGAGGCCTACGGGCGGTTTAAACTCTGACACCAGGTTGTTCATCAATCACACGATAAGAAGAAGACTAACACATTGAGACATGGTTACTTGATAATAAAGTTTTGATAATAATATTAAATAAGGAGGTTCCTCTCTTTTGAGCTCTGACCACCGCCCGGTAGTTTGTACACTGTTCCTGAATATGAATAAATGAAAATAATAATTAAAATCAATGGACTGGCTTATTTTTTGGTCAAAGAATAAAATTGACATCCACTATCCAGACGTCTGTTATAAGAAAGAATAATTTGACGCCTAGCCTTTTTGTTTTATGGGTCATTGTCAAATTTTGCGCAGCTAAACTAGTCCCTGAGTCGTGTAATTTTTTTATTAAAATTGTACACACATCATCTTAAAAAAAATACATTAAAAACACAATACACCACATTAATAAACACTGATTAATAATATTAAGACTAAGTTTTGATATTTTTAGTTTTTTTTTAAAGTAACATTGTGGTTGTTTCTGGTAACAGAGCGGTATTCCTTGTAAAATCTATATGTCCCTCGTTGGACTCTGTTAAATTAAGATGAAAATAATATTAGTTTTTACTATATAAACACACTTTAAATAAATTATAACTATAAACAGAATATGGTCAATATTACAAAATTTGTCTCAACAGCGGTAAGTATTACAATTGTAATTAATAATTATTTTCTAAAACTTTGTCCCGCGTATGGTGTGAAACGACAGATATGTTATGTTACCAAGTAATTCACGACGCATAATGGAGATAGAGCTGCTTTGATTTTTTACTAGATTGGACGAGAAGTTTGCATTCATTGTGGATAATCGGGAGATCGGATAGCGGGGTGCGGAAAGTGTAAGTCGACCGCGAGGCGTGGATCACGGCGCGTGTTTTTATTGTGCTTCCACTTTGTTACCTAGTTTTACGTAAGTAAATAAACGTATTTTTAATTTATTTTAAGTTCAGTATGTTGCCAAAGTAGCAATTAATCTTAATATGTAAGAAAAATTGTTATTTTAATCATTACTTTATGATTTATGTCTTATAGTATGTAAAATTTACTACTCTGTTACTACGCAACTCTGTTACTACCGCAGGGTAACAGAGTGTTTAACAAAGGAACAGAGTGGAATTATGACTATAATTATTTATTTTTTAACTTAAATTTCATGCTTAAAATGTATTTTTTATCAATAAATTTATTCGTATAGTAGATAATTATAAATGAAATGTATATTATTTCAATAAACTCAAAATCTTTATATCAAGTAAGTACCGTTTGTTCGACATTTCAAGATGTCTCTCACGGTACAGTGAACGGGGTAAAAATAATCCTGAGAAAAAAGCAGAATCTAGAAGAAAATATCGAGAAAGATACCATGCAAACAAACGCTTAGTGCGAGATTTATCAGCTCGTGAACATCATCATCTGCCAAGCCTTTTCCCAACTATGTTGGGGTCGGCTTCCAGTCTTACCGGATGCAGCTGAATATCAATGTTTTACATGGAGCGACTGCCTATCAGACCTCCACAACCCAGATACTGGGTTACACGATACCCCTTGGTAAGACTGGTTGTCAGACTTTCGGGCTTTTGACTACTCGTAACGACAGCCGGGGCTAACAGCTTAACGTGCTCTCCGAGGCACGGAGAGTGATAATTAATTTATAAAACGCACATAACTTACGAAAAGTCAGAGGTTTGACGAAACCGAAACCTTTGACTTGCCAGTCAACGGTCACCACCACTAGGCTCATAAAGTTCTCGTAATTTTGTTTTCATGA
Organism: Protodeltote pygarga; assembly: GCA_936450705.2. Taxonomy (NCBI): domain Eukaryota; kingdom Metazoa; phylum Arthropoda; class Insecta; order Lepidoptera; family Noctuidae; genus Protodeltote; species Protodeltote pygarga. Next base: position 13,947,383 of record OW388254.2, read on the forward strand.
TGTAGTATATAGAAGTATAATTTGGTAAATACTTACCGGCAATAACGTTGATTTTTATTAATATTAAAGTTTATGTTAATGATTATGATATCAAGCCTAACAGAGTCTGATTTAGCCAAGTAAGATAAGAAAAATAACAACTATGTTACTGCGCTACAACTCTGTTACTTCTCTGTCCCAAAGACAAAACGACTTAATTAAGATTTTTATAAAAAGTTTGTGGTTTTAGTACGGTAATATACACATATTTTAACTTTTTAGATATTTTTACAGTCAAATGTTGCAGTTAGCAATTAATATATAAATATTTAAAGTATTTTAGTACAATTTAATGTTTCCAAATATTAAAAAAGTAACAGAGTTGTTTAGAATTTAAGTTAATGATTGTTAAACTTTAAAAAAAGGCTGTGATTCCAAATGTGATCATAAGATAAAAGACTGTAGTTAACATTTATGCCAAAATAATTGCGACTGAATTGTTAAATTTCATAATAAGGGTTAAAACGATGTGATAACAGAGTTGTATTTTTTTTACACCCTAACCCACAAAATCTGAAATAAATCATTAATTCTTAGTTAAACGTCGCGGCCGACAGTAACAGACCATATTCAGTTGTTTTTACAGGCATTGACAAACAGAAAACTCTAGTATAAGTATTTTTATTTTTTTACAACTTTATTATTTTATGTCACGATTAGCTGCGCAAAATTTGACAATGACCCTTATATATTTTTTTACCTACTGCCAAAAAGGAAGATGTTCTCAATTCGATGCATATTTTTTTTTGAACGTAACACTTACTTTTTTCCAAAAATATTCAATGTACAGTTTTTACTTCGTTACGATTGTATATAGATAATCGCATTTTGTTCGTAAACGTAATCTACTTTAAGTTTTATTAGCATTCTTTTGTCTGAAGCGAGAAATACTTTGTTGTAAAAACATTGTACACTAGAATTACTTTTATACAAGGTCTCAGTAAATCTTCGAGAAAAGGGTACCTATTGTTAACGCTACATGGCTCGGTTAAATATGAAATTTCATAAAGGAAAGATAAACAAAATGTAAATGCTTGAGATAATTTTATAAAGGTAATAGGGCTTATAATTAGAAGCAAGGCTGTGATGTGTAGAGTGCTTAAATGGCGCCTATATAGCTAAATTGCTATCTCGCTCGCACATTTAAAATATAAAATCATTTGTAAGCTTTCCTCCAGGCTGGTGGACACCAGTGGTGACCGGAGGACTGGCAGTTACCTCGGTTAACGCATCAGTCTGGCTATACATCGAGGTAATGCCGCTAGCATCTCAGCGCGATGTTACCAAATCATTGAATATACTTTTGAAAAATTGTAAAAAACCAAGTTACGGAGAAAAACATTGCAAAGTTTCAGCGAAAATATCGGTTTAATCGGAACAAGTTTCCTTTTATACAAATTGCCTACAGTGAATTTTTGTTTAAGCACTTAAGTAAAACTTGTGAAAATAAAATAGAGTTTAATAAGTTTATGATTTATTAGTCAAGTTTTTGTTAAGTTGTCGATTTTGTAAACTTCGACACATTTTAAGATCGTTTTATAATTTTCGATAGGTATTGAAAGTTAAGTACTTACGCTCTGTTAATCTTAGTCTGCGACATTTGCGGGTTTAATTTTGCGAGAAAAACTATACGGAATTTAATTTTACTTTGATTGACACCGCAACTTAGCGAACCACCCTAAAGAGACGTAAGGCGAGGATACGGCGCAGACGCGTGTTTCTCCATACATTTCCAATCGCCGACGCGTCAGACTCCTTAGAAATGTATGAACAAATTCACGTCTGCGCCTTATCCTCGCGTTACGTCTCTTCAGTGTGGCTTGCGCCTAAGGCCTCATTTATAGAGAGGCGTGTCGTGCGTTGCGATGGGCATCGCGGCCCGCACCGAATACTGGCATATGGCGTTTTATGAGTGCAAGAGAGTGAAAGACGCTAAGCTACACGCAACGTAAAACGCCCCGCATCTTCGTAAATGAGGCCTTACACTAACTAAAGGTGATTCGGGTTGCGGCGGGTGTAGGATTAGTTAGCAGTGATCAACTGATCACAATCCGGGAAAATACGGAAAGGAAGCACAAACCTTGAGATGCCACGTGCTGACATAGCCCATGCACCAGTCTTCTTCTCCTGGGTCCGGAACTGCTGGTTACTGCACTCGAAACCATCGATCAATAAGTACAAATTACGCGATCCAATCAGATATAAGTCTGTGCAAAGCGATTCTAGTCCAAAATTGAGGAATATTTCTAAGAGCCACGCGCAGACGCCGCCGTTGATTTTGCGAGTTCAAACGAAAGTAAAGTTGCAGTAATCGGGGGAGTCAATCTATTTCTTTCTTATTTTAAAGTTAGACGGAAAGGAGATGGATATAGTAAAACATTAGAAAAAACTAATCAGTGAGCGGCAAAATCCAAGTTGTATAGATATTATGTACCTACCTAATTAAGTTGTATAATATATTTTACCATACGTTTATTCTAATTTTGCTTTCAAACTTCACATCTTCGGGATACAGAAATTACAGAATGCCACTAATGAAACTTAATTAAATTTCTCAAATAAACGAAGATTAAAGTTACTTGCTTCCAACTGTGAGTCTGTGACAGACTTCCATAGCTAATTAAAACCACAATTGTTGAAAGGAATAGGTAGTTAGGTACCTATTGTTTTATTAATCAGATTCACTGTTTTATTTGTGTGTTTATATTTCGCAGTTATTTTTGACATTAATAAATGTTTTAGTTCAAATTAGTTTACTAATATAATTTATTGTATGTTTTTACATGTTTATGCAAATTTGATTTTTTATGTTTGTGCACATGTTTATGATATATTATGACTATTTTACGATAAGGGGGTTCATGAAAAATATTTTTATTTACGATAAAATAAAATAAATGACTAAAACGCTAGAAATAACACAAAAACTATCGTTTTGGGGTCTTAATACTGACTCGAATACGTCTCACGGTACGGCACAGCGCCGCCGCGCCGTGGTGATGTGCTCTTATTATAAATTTGCAAAATCCGAAACTGGTTTATGTAAAAATGGCTATTGAGGAAAAGCTTCGTCGTTAATTTGGAGAAAAGTATTTTCACTTAGTCATGGTAAACATTACTTAACTTTATTTTTATTAATATTGTCTCAAACTTTCGCGAACGTTTAATATAATGAAACCACTTTTGTAACGGATTTGTCGCGTAAAAACATTGATTTATTTGTCAAGTCCTGACGTTTTGAGTGCTTGGCAGCTCTCGTGGTCGCAAGCGTCTGCCTGATAAATATATTTTTTACGACAAACCCGTTAAAAAGGTTGTTGCATTATTTTTTTTATTATTGTGGTTAAAAACCATTTTCATTATTGTTTAGTAGCTGTCTCCCGCGATTTAGACTTACGCCTGTATTCCCCAGATGGTGTAGGCAGAGGTGTGCAGTACACCTTGCTACCACTAGACCAACGAGGCAGTTTACGCGATTTAATTTTTAAAAAACATTCATGATTCTAAAGACTCGTGGTGCCAATTTCATAAGAACGATATTGTGGTTTCCTCGGGAACCACTTATTTTTGGGATGAAAAGTACCCTATGTCCGTTTACCCACCAGATAACGTATATGCAAAATTGCAAGATAATTGGCGGATTAGGCTTACGCAAAGTGGTTTAGGCGTGAAAAGGTAACAATTAAACAAAAACAACTTACCTTTTGAATTTATTAAGGACTAGCCGTTGCCCGCGACTTCGTCCGCGTGAACCACTCTTATCACCTAGGGGTATAAAATTTAAATTAAATAGAATGCAAGCTTAAACTCATAAAAAACCAACAGGACACCTTCGTGCAATGTACTAATCACATTGAATTTATTGTACTAATCACCGATGCAAAGTTTCCCGATGACAACGCCTCCCGTCCCGTTCGTGCTGCCCGCACTCGCCTAGGAACCGATTGACTTCGATCGAGATTGCACCAAATTCAAATTTAAAAACCTATTAGGATGACGCGGATCTCATTCCGTACCTCAAAAGGAAAATATGGAATTCTTAGAGGATCTTATAAAACGTACCTTCGTTTTTAAGCTAGAAGGTTTCATTGCGATTCTTAGGTACCTACCCAAAAAGTATTTATCGTCTATGTCGAAGCCGTCCTGCTGCTCTTTGAAACCTGGCTGAACAGAAAGGAGCGCATCTCCTACAGGCTGACTCAGGTGCTCACCGGGCACGGTTGCTTCGGTGAGTACCTGAACTGGATTGGTCGAGAAGCTACGGCAAGTTGCCACCACTGTTGATTCTGCACAACACACGCTCGAGGAGTGCCCTGCGTGGGTCTCCGAGCGACGAGTCCTGACGGACCGGATCGGCAGGGATTTGTCTCTGCCCGTAGTAGTGAGGGCTATGTTGGCAGAGACAGATAACTGGAGAGAAGTAGCCTCCTTCTGTGAGACCGTAATGGCTTAGAAGGAAGCCGCTGAGCGGGAGCGAGAGAGAGCCAATCCCGCTCGGAGGAGAAGGAGGCGTCGAAGACGCAACCGCCTTGACGTCTTATACGCAGAAACCCAGCCTACACCGATCCGCCTTCGGGGTCGCGGGCGCTAAGATTGGGGAGTTTGTGCGCCCACTGAGTGACCCCAGAGAAGACGGTGGCAAAGTGGTCACATGCTACCGTGCACAGCGAGGCTCAGGAGAGACCCCTTTACAGTCTCTCCGGGGATGTGCCTAACAGGCGTTGCGCAGGGGAGGTTCCAGAGATGGTATCTTAAGAGGACCCGGGATCTCCCCTCATGTGCTGATGGTGATCACCGGGGTGGTTTTAGAGAGGTAAGAATCCCACACTTCCCCTGGAGGCCAGGTGCCTTTGAAGGTTTCTCCCCGTAAACAAAAAAAAAAGGTACAATAACAACTTCATTTGAAATTACGAATCTCTTTTTTAACGGCTTAATCGCTTGTGATGACATCTACCGGAGTACTGCTGCACTGCTGGTCCCATGACCTGAACATGACATGGCATGAAACGGGCAGGACTCAGTAGCATAGTTGGTAAAGCAATGGCACGCCGGGGATTGCGGGTTCAAGTCCCGCCCGAGTCAGTTGTTTTTGCGAGTTTCTTATTAAAATAATATAATTTAATAAGCTAAACATGTGTATAAATATTTAAAAATATATATACAAATAAATATATATATATATAGCATTAGACCGAGACAAGTGGAAGGAGGAAAGGGAGGCCTTTGCCCTGCAGTGGGATAATATAGGCTGAATAATAATAATAATAATAATAATAAGGCTTCGTGAGGCGGGCATTCTTGGGGACTGATGTCAGTCCTCAAGACTATATGTCTCGTGTCACGGAGCGTATTGATTTCCTGAAGCAGAAAATTTCTGCATGGGCAAGCCGTATTCGGCGGTATAAGCGGCGCGTTGAGCGATACTCTCTTAATCGCTTATTCCAGAGTGATCAAAGGTGGGTTTATCGGACTTGGGAGCGACCCGATCATGGTGTGATTGAGGGGTGCCGACCGGATGATGATGCTATGATTGCATTCTGGCGCAGCATTTGGTCGGTGCCCGTCGATCACACCGAGGGTGATTGGATGCGGGATGTTGAACGTGTATGTGAGCAAATACCAGAAATGGGGGCTATAACCATCAGCCCCTTAGACGTGACCAGTGCAGTCCGTCCGTTGCCCAATTGGAAGTGTCCGGGGCCGGATGGACTGCACAATTTCTGGATTAAATGGTTGCGCAGCTCACACGCTTGTTTGGCATCCCAATTTCAATTATCTATTGAATCTGGGTCGTTACCTCAGTTTTTAACAACAGGAATAACCCACCTGCTCTATAAATCAGGTAGTACTGCGGAACCCAAGAATTATAGGCCGATTACTTGTTTGCCAACGGTCTATAAACTTCTTACATCTATTCTGAGATCAAAGATTAACTATCATATTGATTCCAATTTAATAATGTCAGTATCTCAGAATGGATGTAGGAGTGGATCCCGTGGTACTAAAGAGCTACTCCTCATTGACATGGCCATTAACCAGCAGGTTCGCCGTTCCCGAAGGAATTTGTCAACATGTTGGATAGACTATAAGAAGGCCTATGATTCGGTGCCGCATGCATGGCTTATGAGGGTAATGGAGCTGTATAAAGTAGATTCAGCTCTAATTGCCTTCTTAAGGTCATGTATGGGGCAATGGATGACAGTACTTCGCTATCCAGGATGTGGGCAGATCCTTGGAAACGGTGAACCGATTAAGATACAACGGGGTATATTTCAGGGTGATAGTCTCAGTCCGTTGTGGTTCTGTTTGGCCCTGAATCCTCTCAGCACTTTGTTGGAGGAGTCAGGGCTGGGCTTTCGGTTGAGAAGAGGAGGTCGGATTATATCTCACCTCCTTTACATGGATGATTTAAAATTACTTGCCCCCAACAATTCACATTTGATAAAGTTACTGAAAGTTACAGAAAATTTTAGTAACGCTATCAAAATGGAATTTGGTGTGGACAAGTGTGCAGTCATGCATGTGATACGAGGTGAGATAATGGAATCCGAAGGAATTCAACTCTCGGATTCCATTCACCTTCGACCGCTCTCTTCAACCGAGACTTACAAATATTTGGGTATGTCGGAATCATTGGGTATCAGTCAGGCTGACATGAAGCAATCATTGAGGGATCGCTTCTTTGGACGCCTGACAAAGGTTTTTAAAAGCTTTTTGTCAGGTGGAAATAAGGTGCGGGCCTTCAATGGTTGGGTTATGCCAGTTCTGATGTATTCGTTCGGCATACTCAAGTGGACTCAGACTGAGCTAGATGCCTTGGATAGACGAGTCCGCACACTGTTGACTTCATCCCGGTTGCATCATCCTCGATCGTCGGTAATGAGATTGTACATCCCGCGAAAGTGTGGGGGTCGAGGCTTTCTTAATGCTAAGACCCTCCATAATCGTGAGGTGTGCAATCTCAGAGAGTTTTTTCTTAAGGCCGACAGAGGGATGCATCGGGATGTTGTCACGGTTGATAAGGGACTTACCCCGTTGCATCTGGCTAAAGAGAATTGGCGTATGCCTGTAATATTGGATACAAAGGATCGCATGGAGGTATGGCAAAGCAAGGAGCTCCATGGGCGCTATTATCGGGCCCTTCACGATCCCGATGTAAATTTCCTAGCGTCCGTGGCCTGGCTACGTTCTGGTGACCTATTTGGGGAAACCGAAGGTTTTGTTTGTGCAATTATGGACGAAGTTATCATGACGAATAACTATCGGAAATATATTGTGAAGGATGGCACAGTGGACATATGTCGGGCATGTCACTGTCCGGGAGAGTCTATCCGTCACATAGTTTCTGGTTGTTCTCGTCTTGCTAATGGAGAGTATTTGCACAGGCACAACCTGGTGGCTAGAATAATTCACCAGCAACTTGCTTTGAGATACCATCTTGTGGATTCAGAGGTACCATATTACCGGTATACACCCGACCCAGTTCTCGAAAATGGTCTTACCACTTTGTACTGGGATCGGTCTATCATCACTGACAGGACTGTTATTGCTAATAAGCCTGATATAGTGGTGATAGATCGAGTAGAGCGCCGCGCAGTGATTGTTGATGTCACCATCCCGCATGACGGGAACCTCGTAAAGGCCGAGAAAGATAAACAAATAAAATATCTAGATTTGGCCCGCGAGGTTGTCGACATGTGGGATGTGGACTCAGCTGTCATTGTGCCGATAGTCGTTTCAGTCCATGGTTTAATACCCAAGAGCCTCGATCAACACCTTAAGAGGCTCTCGTTAGATGGCTGGATAAAGGGCTTGGTGCAGAGGGCGGTACTCCTGGACACGGCTCGCATTGTCAGGAGGTTCCTTTCTCTGGAGCCCTGACCGCCGGTAGCTTGGACCCTGTTCCCGATACCGGTGGGCTACTATATTTTATATTTTTAAATGTATATTTTTATTTTTTTTATATATATTTAAAAATGTATTTTATATGTATAGAAAATAAATGAATGAGATAATAATAATAATATATAAAATATAATATTTAAGAAAAAATGTGTAACACAGAGTAGGTTCAGCTTGGCAAAAAAGAATGAGGCGGTGACAGCTAGAACTAAAAATAAAAATCTTAAATACTAAGTTTGTGAGTATTAGAATAACTTAAAAGTAATTCAATTGATTAAATTTAATGACAAAAAATTCATCATAGAAATATGTAAGAACCAAATGACTTGTTATTTTGAATTGTAATATGCGAAGTGCGCTAGTGGCGCCCCCAATTTTGCAGACTCTTTTATTTCCGATAAAAAAGTTTCCATTACACCTTTGCGAAACGACTGAAAAGTATGACTGTATATATTTTTTTGATACGCTCAATGTTTATGGCAAGACGTTTCGTTTTACTTTGTTTTTAAAATGAATGGCTCGACGTGTTGAGTGGTGAGGCGTATGTGCGCTAGTATTTATTTATTTATTTATTTACGGATGGAAAACTAACAGCTATTCATATGTATAATTACAGTGGAATAGGATACATGGAACCAATTACAAACGGAACGTTTATTAACTACTCAAGATGTCATCCGGTGTCAGTGCCGTTTCGCTATAGTGGCCAATATGGCGACTGCGATTTGTCTGTCAGCATCATTAAAATTTAACAAAATACTCGACAATCCGAATTTTGTGGATATATGTTGTCGACTCAAAATCTTTATTTTTTCATATTTTATTATTCTGTTGAGGTTTCGATCGAGTCTATCGTAACCCTTGACGAAATTATTAATATAGATTTCTTACACTTTTAAAATAAAACCGTTATTTTACTTTAAATATTAAAGATAGATATATGGTGTCACGAACTTTTTTATAAAACCAATAAAGGCTAATATTTTTGCTAAACATCATAGTCACTTATTTTAAGCCGTTTAGATAGCGCACGTCAATAAAGCAGCCAAATAGCAATTTTTTCTGACTTGGATTACAGATATTGTTATTTCTTGCTGATAACTTATCTTTATCAGAATAAAAGATAGCCTGTAGCACTCAGGAAGAATGTAGCTTTCTATTACTGAAATAATATTTTGAATCGGACCAGTAGATCTGGAGATTACCCCCGACATACATACATACATACATACATACATACAAACATACAAACTTTACCTCTTTATAATATTAGTATAGAAGTATAGATTAGGATGGCCAACATTATTTTTTAGAATATACATTAGGGTTTAATGTTTTTTCAAATTTCTTTCTTAAGCTAACATGTGCTAAAACATGTAAAAATTTCACAAAAATATTAAGAAAATTGGTAATATCGCATCGGTGACTTCTAAAAACTGCAAAATTTGGAGCACTGAGTCGGATACGTAATGTATTCCTACAGATATTACCACACGCCCTAGGCGTAAAACTAGCAGCGATGACTTCTGGAGAAATTGTTGCTCGATTGCTATAGATTACTAGCGACTGCCACTCGGTGACAAGAAGCTGCAATATCATTAAAAAAATCATTCTCATTACGTAGGTAGGGCTCCAAAATTTTGCAAAACATACGTTCCAATATTCGGTGACGCTTGTCATGAAATGCCAGAAATGGTCACCCTTCCGCGATTAGACTACGTCAAGCTCTGCTTAAACTATAAGATCTTCACAACCATTGCAGTTAAAATACTAAAATTATGATTGTTTCAGGTTTCCACATCGCGTGAAGTTTGCAAAGAGAGCAGGGTGCCTTTACTAAGCTATACTGATACTTGTGAAGAAGTCGTGAAATTGGGGCCCAAGAAACTGAAACAGTATTCTAAGCACGTCAGGTAAGAAAACTAGTTAAGTAGTTTTATGGTATACATCTTTACCCCTTCGGCGTATAAAAAAGTACAATTTTGGGATCTTCAAAATGAGCAACATTGCAATGGGTTCCAGATGAAAATCAGCGTCGGGCATAATGTGCCCGATATGAAGCTGATCTGGACACCTATTTGGTCCAGCCGTGAGACACTTGCCCACGTTAATATACCTAAATAGTTATATGTTTAGATATATGTTAGTTTTAAGTTTAGATTTTTAGTTTTTTTAAATTTTTTTATGTGTTTATTTTTGTTTGTGTCTCTAAGTGCTGTGTCCAAATAAACGTCTTTTCTTTCTTTCTTTTCTAATGCAATGTCCTTGACGATTCAATAAACGATTAGGAATCTTAGCTACTATTAGTTGTTCAACGCCATCTAGGCATACGTACGTAAACTAAATGTTTGTACCTACATAATTCAACCAAAGATGCGATAGCATACAGATACGACACAGGCTCGAGGATATACGATAGAATAGATAAATGATGACAATAGATAAATGTATGTGTTAATTATACTAGCATTATTTATTTTTTGGTACCAAAATTATTTTGTGTCATTATCATTTATGTTATCAGAATTGTGTATCACACGGTAGACTATATAGACTCCTCTTAACAGGCTCATTTCATGTTTTAGCGTTTTATCTTTCGACACAGCAGATTTCCGCGTTTCGCGTATTGTGCCCTACTTCTGACGCCGCGTTATTATCGTGACAGTGCGTAAAATAAAAGCGTCCCAAAATAAAATAAACTAAAAACAAATATCGCGAAAACGCTAGCAATAACATCACTGGATAAAATTGCGCCTGTCTGGGGAAACCTTAATAGCTTCATCAGGTGTGTCGTGGTCAAAGTCTTTTTCATAATTAAAAAAAAATCCTTTCGTAGCGAAGGCTATTCGACCCATATAACTTAATTTTCTTATCCCTATAACTCGCACGACGCGACGTAGAAACAGAACCGCAATTTACTATAACCTAACATATCATTCGTAATTTACAAACATTGATAATCTTGTATGAATAAAAAATCATAGAATTACATAACACTTCAAGGAAATTTGTACATTCTAAAGCGCAAGCCACACAGAAGTTTCTTCTGTATGTAAGGCGAGGAGGAGGTGTAAACGCATTTCCCCTACTCGATAAAAAAGGGTCTCCATACATTTAGGCCCAATTTCACCATTCACTTTAAAAACCGAGTTTAATAAAACTAAGTTCAGCCCTACGCAAATTACAGTTTTGAACTCAGTTAAACGCTTGAACCGAGTTTAACTTTATTGATCGCGTTTAGTGCGAGTGGTGAAATCGGCTCTTCAAAAGCGTCGGACGCGGTCGCGAGCGTAAATGTTAGGAGAATAGTGCGTCCGCGCCTTGTCCTCGCCCTACTGCTGTGTGTCTTGCACTTAAACTGATCGTATAGTTGTATGTAGAGTAAGTCAGTCACATCATCATGAGCCTGTATTAGTCCTCTGCTGAAAATAGGCTTCTCCCAATGCGCGCCACTATTGTGCGCTCATTGGAGGAATTTGCCCATAATTGCCACGCTGCGATCGCAGTAGTAGATGATTGCTGTTACACAGAAGGATTCTGCTGCCCATCCTCCGGATCTTTCCCTTTGTCGCTTCTTACGACACCCGCGGGACGAGTAGGACGATTTTTTATGCTGAAAACCACACGTCACAATACTCGAAGTTAAATTAGTATTGTGACGTAACTCTTAAAATGAAAAAATATACGGAATTATTTATAAAATAAACTACTTTTCTGAGAAAGGCTTTTAACCCTACAAGTTTTTTGTTGGATTAACGATGACGTCGCGTCGTTTCTAGTTAATCCGTAAAAACACGATACAAGATTTCCTCTTGTAACGTGGGCACAGCTTATACAATTTTACATTTACAATGAACAAACACAGGTATGTACATGTACAAGGGCTTTACAAATATTTGTACCGCGCGTGCGTTGACACACAACGAGTATATAAGCACGGCAATCGCTGTTTGTTGAAATTGTGTCCACCGCTGCGCACCACATACAGGTAAATTTGCGTTGGTTGTTTGTGCGACACATATAACAGCTAAACAAAAATGTCTCAAACATTGTCTACTAAGCGCACGTGAACTTGTTTATGCACACACAACCCAGGGCTATTGTATTGACGATATTGCTTAAAATAGTTCTATATTATTTTGTCTGTCCGATGAATAATAGCTTTGAACTTACTGTAAATGACTCTGAATTGCTTAATGCTTAAGTGACGTCAGTGTCACCTAGTGTTGCTCATACCCAGACAAATTTCTGATAAGTTGAGAAGTCATATAAAATTTATGTTCAACGGCATTCGTAACGGACTTTACGATGGAATCAGTGGCTTTGCTTTAGAAGTTCAAGGAGAAACATTTGGCTAGTTTGTAAGGGCAAACCAATGATTAATAATGATTGACTATTTCTTATATAAATATATATTTTTTTTATTTTAAAAATGTTTAAAGCATGGAAAGAAACTAGATTAGAGTGCATGTTATTACAGAAGCGCATTCCTATATGAAGAAAAATTTACGTAATAACTATTCAAAATTATGGTTTAATTGGATCAATAAAAAGGCTTTTCATTTTATTTATTTTGGGCAGAATTTCAAACTAAGAGCCGTTACTCAAAATACTAGGCCAAACTGGATAGAAAACCCAATACCCCACACCCAGCCTGGGAATTGAGCCCGAAACCAATAAGACAATGTTTATTTGACCAGTTACTTTATCAAATCAATCATGACGTCATATTGCAAAAAAATCTATCCCTTTTGGGACTAGAGTAGCTTTTGAATGTTATTTTGAAACAAATTTAGTATAAACAACGTCTAATGTGCTTACATTTTCAGACATTTTGTGGACTCTGCGATGGCGGGCGTCTGTCTCGGAGGAACCAGCGTCTACGTGATATTCATCGCGTCCTCACTCAAAGACGTGAGTATTTTGATCTGCAAATAACAAAACGTATTGAGTTACTTCTTTTTGATATGAATAGGTACTTGTAATGCACGAAATATTAATACCTAGATTTTTTTTAAAGCATTGCATATCAATAGACATTTGAAATTAGAATGTTGGACAGTTGGGACTTCAAGCTTTTATATTAGAATATCAAAACTAAACGTTTATGCAAAAATTTTAATCTGTGCTATTGACCGTTGAAGAGTTAGTTTATCTGGAGCTAATTTTGAATCTCGATTCAGGTCATGCTTAACATAAAACTGTGGTGTGTGGGTTCGAACCTGGCATGTACCAATGTGACTTTTTCAATGTCATATGTACTTTCTTAGTTTATCTAAGACACTACTGACTAACGGTGAAGGAAAACATCGTAAGGAAACCTGGATTTTAATAGTCTGAAATCGCCAACCCGCAGTGAGCTAGCGTGGTGATTAATGCTCAATCCTTATCTGTATGAGAAGAGGCCTTTGCCCTATATTGGGACAGTTACAGGCTGAATTATTTAATTATTTAAGAGAAAGTGGTTCTAATTCAGCTTGCAATAGGTATTCCACCGGAACATACATAGGTACATTGCAAGTTAAATAAAAGGATGTAAAAAGTCATTGTTAGACTACGAACCCACCTGATGGTAAGCGGCGTTATGGTCTACGATGGAGGACACCTGCCTTTAAGATGCCTATTCACTGTTGACTGAGGTTCTTTGAGAAAGATTGCTTTCTGTTACTAGATATCACTGACTAACGTTAAAGTAAAAACATCCTATGGAAACTTGGACTTATTGGTCTAAAATTATCAAAAAGAAGTTGGCTAACATGGTGATTAAAACTTAATCCTTCTTTGTATGAGAAGAATCCTTGCCTGTAGGACAATACAAGGCAGTTACGGAGAGTATATTAAACACAGACAAGTCATAGTTCTGGTTTAAATGTGAAGTTTAAATAGTCTTTTACATATACCCAAAAATTTGGGCATAATTTTATCGACTGCAAAAAGACACGTGAAATATCCAACTGCGATAATGTCTGTTGCGAATTTCTCATCACAATATATGAACATATTATGCTCCTCCAGAAATTCTCATCACAATTAATGAACATATTAATTATATGTCTTGAACTGCATGTCATTTCTACTGAGATGTCTTACGTACACCGCAGACATTACATTTGCATAGCAGAATCTTATTACACTGCAAAATTGAGATAGTAATTTCGTCTGAACGTGATATTACACATCATAGTGCACGTCAAGTTTATGCATGCTACAATTTAATAAGTCATTTCGACTATTTTACCCACGATTAAATTGCTTATTACAGATTATACCTGCATATTCACTAACAGTTGTGTACAATATAGAATTTTTAAAGCAAATATTGTTCTTTCCACTCTCCTACTGTCGTGATTGGCTGAACAAAGTTTAATAAAACACTTAGCCTAGAAAATATTGTCCGTACCACACTTTATTGGTGATAGACCTTGTAATCTATAGTTATATTAATACGTGAAGCGAAAACTGTGGAACACTCTTTAAGAATATTGCGCGCTCGGAGGAGTGCGCAACTTGGCATAGTAAAAGTTTATATGGGCGAGAAGTGCAGAAATTTAAAATTAATAAAAAAAATCTGGTTGAATTTCGAACATCAGGACAACTAGTAGTTATAATTATTTGGTAGAGCCATGCTGACTTCAGTACGAATAGGCCAAGGCCGAGGTAGTATCCTAGAATATTGGCGGGGTACCTACTGTTGTGTTTCGTAAGATCCGAGAGAAGAACCGTTGATATCAAAAAATTTTGAAAGAAAATTCTAAAATATTTGTAGGTACACAAACATAAGTATATGCATACTATGTGAACACTTAATATTCGAAATTTAGGTAGAAAGAAAGTAATAAATAACGAGCGGAATTCAAGGCCTCGACCTACTGGGTAAAGCCTCCAGTCGCTCTGCCACTAATCTATCCGTAATCCCGTCGTCTTTGTAGATTTTGTTATCTAGAATTGAGTAAGGGTTTTCAAGTGGTTCTTCAATATTTTAATTACTTTTATACCTTATGCTCTCACAAAGAGATTTTCTGTTGAATAATGTAGCTCTCAGAATCAGTACTAGTAACTTTACAGCCTAAGGCTTTTTCTACATATACTATACCTATGTACTAGAAAATCCACTGTTCCATACATTTTGTTGAGTCATGTAAACATAAATGTAAGAGCAGATTTTTTTTTTGCGATTTCAGGGTCCCATTGTAAAAGTTGTTCATAATGATGAGTTTAATGACCACTTTTAAGGATGCTGCTGTTTTACAAATAACCCTATATACAACAAAATAATTCGGAAAAATATAAATCGTAGATGTATAAATATAATAGATAAAGGCAAAACATGTAGTTCTTAGCTTAAATTTTAAGACCACATTGTAATGATGTTTTTACACATGTTTTACAAAATAAATATATTTATCTTTATCTGAAATAAAAAAAGTATCTTATGTTTTTACAATTCAACTTCCTCAAATGGCTATTGTCTAATGATAATATTCATGTAGTTATTTATTGTAAATCAAAATCGGTCATACTTGTTCATCATCATCAGCCTGTATTAGGCCTCTCCTAATGCGCGCCACTATTGTGCGCTCATTAGAGGTATTTGCCCATAATCGCCACCCTGAGCAAGCGGGTTGGCGATCGCAGTAACAGATGATTACTGTAACATAGAAGGATGTTGCTGCCTATCCTTCGGATCTTTCCCTTTGTCGCTTCTTACGACACCCGTGGGGCGAGTAGGGGTGGTTCTATTCTTAGGTCGAAACCACACGGCATACCCGTTATCGATTTTTAATTACAATGAGAAAGCCTACACAACAATAGACGTTCCACGACAATATTTAAGATGTCAGACAAAGAGTTGATAAAGATACATTTGACATTATCCATTATAATTTAAGTATCAAAAAAAGCTAATGAAGTCCTATTTATTTGTGACTGTCCTTGTCGTATTTTTATAAAAAGATTTCAATGGGATTTATTTACTCTGCTCTGTTAAACTTAAATTTTATCTCGCAATACATTTTAAATTTATTTAAAAATCAACCATCGAACCTTTAAAAAAGACACAAATTTCACATTTCACTTATGGAATCACACATGCGATGTGAGTAAATATAAAATAGTAATTTAAATGCAACCGAATGACTGAACCGACTGAGGTTTCGACTGATTCACTTCTCAACACGTCTTTTATATTGTATGCACAGCGTTTCTCGCCATTGAACTGAAAAAAAAACTGATTTTATTTCTACGGCACGAATAGAGAACGTGCTTTAATCAAATTGAAACAATATGTCTGTGTTTCTATCTATTTCTTTAGAACATAAATTTGTTTTTTTTTAGTTTCTCAGTAATTCAAAAAACGAACGCTACAATTAAGCAAAAAAAAAACTATACAACGTTACAAACAAATTTAAAAAAATATGATTTTCAAATTACACGATAGTATCGTGTTTGTTTAATCTAAAACTCAATAAAATTAACAATGTGATAAATTAGACGAACAAATCAAGTTTATGATCAAAAGATTGCCTTGTTCTTGGCAAGCTTGAATGCTTAACTTGAAGGCTTAATTTAAACCTAGACAAAAGTATATTTTATGTATGTTTTTTACATTTTTATGCACATGTTTTGCTTATTAAATGTAAATATTTAATAAGAAACTCGCAAAAACAACTGATTTGGGCGGAACTTGCACCAGCGATTCCCTGGCGATGGCGATGGCACAGCACGCCAGGGATCGCGGGTTGAAGAGTTTCTTATTAAATTATATTATTTAGACTAAAGTGCTAAATCTTTATATCTGGCAATTACGAGTAGCAAAGCAGAGACTGTATGTGTGCTTACTATTTATAACTGTAGCATCAATAAATCAATCAATATCAAATTTATTTGCATAAAATGTGGTAAAGTATTAAAAGCTGTTAAGTCTTAGCATACTGGCAATGCTACGGGGCACGGTGTCTTTTTTTTGGAAAACCATATAAACCCTATTAGTTTTTTACTTTGCCCTCCAGTTACAGGCTGGTTTATGTTTGTGTTAATTATATTTATTCTAAACAAACAAAAATTGCAAGTATCAAAATTCCTAATAATACCTTTTATAATTCGAAAAAATTAATGAATTTGTTTTGGTGAATTCTTTACATGTTAGTTTATTATAATTAAATAATTATAAGTTTAATGAATAGAAATTTGATATATATATATTTTTTGTGACTTCTTTACATGTTAGTTTATTAAATATAATTAAATAATTACAAATTTAATGAACATAAATTTGATATAAATGTGATTAGATTAGTTGCTTGTTAATTTATAATTATAATAATCATAAATAACGTAATTTGGATTTGTGTCTGTTAATTCACTCGACGTGGTATTATTAAGTTACAAATAATTTAACATGCTCATTAAGCTTTAAGTTAAATGCAGTCTACCTTCACCTGTATCAAACTAGCAAAATCTTAATTAAAATAATTTGTTTGTCTTGCGTGTTGTCTTGGGTTTGATAAACCCTAACCTTAGCTATGATCCAATGACCTCACAAAGACATAGACATGTTGAAATGTTATGTTCGGTGGAAAGTAAAAATTGTTTTTACTTATTTGATAGAAATTCTCACGCACAACAATCGTTATACCGATGACTTGCGAGCTTGTTTTCAGAAATTGTATGTTTTTTTTATCGTGTCATAACTGTATTTTATGCAGGTATTATGAAATAAAATAAAATACAGGCTGAAATTAATATCATGAGCATCTCTAAATAAGGTCATTAAACTCATCATTATGAACAACTTTTACTATGGGACCAACCCTAAAATCGCGGAAAACAATCAGCTGTTCCATACATTTTGTTGAATATTATGTGAACATTTTCATTCATTTCATTTTAGGGTTTGTCCCATAGTAAAAGTTGTTTACAATGATAAGTTCAATGGTGTCATTTTTTCTCTTTTCGGGATGCTCATTTAAATTTCAACCTGCATAAATCAGCCGGTAACTATCTCACTGCAGAGCAAAGGCCTCTTTTTATACAGGGTCGAGCATTAATAATAATAACGAGCATTAATATACACGCTAGCTCTCTGCGTACTGGCAATTTTAAACTATTAGGTTCAGGTATCCTCAAGATATTTTCCTTCACCTTTTGACATTTTACATGTTTATGCACATGTTTTTGCTTGTTTAATGTTTTTTTTTAAACATACCTTTTTTTTACATTTAATAACACAAAAACCCAGATCAAAACTAGGATCTGTCGTTCCCAAAAAAAATTGTAACTTAATACTAGATTTTTTACTTTAGTATTTTTTTACGTTACTAATAGTTACGATATTTGTATCGTGAAGGACATCGGTGCGTGAATGGCTTTGGACCCTACGACCTTTGACTTCAATCCAACGGTTATAATATCACTATATCTATCACTTTACTATAATTACTTTAACATATTATTACTGTCTCTTCAAAATGACCTTGAGACTTTGAATTCAAACATTAATTTCATTTCAGAAACAACGCGAACATCAATCGCTTTGTCTAGAAATGCCTTTATTCTCCCCCATTCAAGATTTAAACGCTAAGTACCTCACTACAATTATCAGCATCAAAATATAAGCAGCTTTGATTCCAAAATATTAAAATTTAATCATCATTATCCTAAAAGTCGATTCTCTAGAGTTTAAACGTTTAAAAGCGGGTTTTCATATTCCTGAAAATCTTCAAGCTACTTTATAATTCTAACAGTGAATCGGTTTAAATGGATGGACTGAATAATGTGAATGTTTCAATCTGTGAACTTTAGTGTGCACCCGCTTAGAGTTGGGTAGTATTTACCGTAACAGGTTTAAATATTGCAGAGAAATGTAACAGTCTGTCACTGTGACAAGATTTTGAAGAACTATTTTTACATATCTAATTTCATTTAATAAATTTTTTTAAACGTATAATAAAAAATACTGATTGTATTTTAGCTACTAATGTAAATAAGATAACAGATACTTAGGTCTTTGCTTTTGGTAACATGTCCGAGATGGTAGCGGGCAGTGTTTCACACGCGCCTCTCAATAAGGGTTTAGCGGCCCGCTTTCATCATGCATTGGAGGGTCAAGACCTGATAAAAGCACGGTTAATAGGTACGCAATTAAATCACATTCTTAACATAAGTACTCAAGCCTAAACGTAGGTCGAGTAACACCTTGTGTGTTTTAGTCTGTAAAATAAGTAATAAATAGATATTATGACTAGACGTAAAAAGTACTAGGCTAGTATTTTTAAGTAACAGCTACAATAGTACCTAGTATCAATAAATGACCTGCTACGATTCAACTTATTAAATAGGTTTTTGGTATGTTTGTGTAAACTAGAGATTAACCTTTTGACCGTTCCTTTGGTTTATGGGTAATTTATTCTATTTGTCCTCTGGCGTAATTATAAGTACCTACTATGTGTGTTATCACATGACTTGAATTTGAAGACAAACATTACATTGTTAGGGTTTATTTCTTGTCTAAATGAGCAGTTAATAATTTATAGGTTTTTCACCAATACAATAAATAAATGAGTGTACCTAATGCCAATGTCCTGGGCACGTTTCCTATCTCCTATGCGTCGTGACAGAGTTTGGAAGTTTATATTTTTAAATGTATAATTTTTTCTTATATAGGTAATATACATTTAAAAGTATATTTTAAATATGCAGTATTTAAGTAATTAAGTAGATTGAAACTGTAATTTAAGAAAATTGCTACAATATTAAAAGTACTTGTAGTAGTTCTTTCTGCTTGTTTTTAACATAATTATTATACTAATTTTGTAGTTAAAATATTAATTATAATGAAATTATCATATTATAAATTTTATTAAATAAAAATATAATATTTCAAAATTAAAAAATAATGCAATATTCAAGCTATAGATATGCAATATCCAAGCACCGGCTGTTGTGTTCCTATTCTGGAGCAAATTACGTCAGACGTCAACTTATAAGAATTTCAATATATGTCACCATCTATCAAAGTCATGGATGCGAAAGTATTGTTATATCGAAGTTTCAATATCTTGTGATTTCGTCTTTAGTTTCAAAAGAAACCAAGCCTCATTTACAAATTGCTAAGTTAACGTTTACTTACAAAACGTTTAATAATAAAATCAATTATCAATTTATATATTTTATATTTTTAAATGTTTTTTTTTAATTTTTTTTATATATTTAAAATGTATTTTATATAAAGTAAATGAACCAACCAAGAAGTAGCTCCGACATATATTCGTCTGTTACAGGAAATTTATAAAAACAGCACAGCAGCGATAAAAATTAATGCGATGACAGGTCCCTCTTTTAAAATCAATAAGGGAGTCAAGCAGGGAGACCCGCTGTCTCCGAAATTATTCACGGCCGTATTAGAAGAAATATTCAGAAAGCTGGCAGCTGGCTGGGCCGAGAAGGGCATTATCGTTGGACATAAGAGACTTTCTAATCTCCGTTTTGCTGACGATATTGTTCTTTTCGCGTCGTCAGCTTCTGAGTTGACACAGATGCTAAAAGATCTTAGCCAGGCAAGCCACGAGGTCGGACTACGTATGAACATGTCAAAGACAAAGTTGATGACAAACAGTGTGCATCACAGAATCACCATCGAGGATGTGGAGGTTGAATATGTCGATGATTACCTTTACTTAGGTCAAATAGTCTCCTTCCAGGCCAGACAAATCAAGGAAGTTTCCAGACGAACCGAAAATGCCTGGAGGAGCTATTGGGCCATGAAAGACCTCATGAAAGGTGAATTACCATTATCCCTAAAAAGGAGACTCATGGATATGTGCATCCTCCCCATCCTCACATATGGTTCCCAAACATGGTCTTTGACATTTCAACAAATGTCTTCACTCGGGGTTTGCCAAAGGGCAATGGAACGGAGTATTTTAGGTATCAAATTGATAGACCGGGTGAAAAATACCGATATCCGTTCCATTACCAAAATAGCTGACGTCACTCGGAAGGTTGCCACGCTAAAGTGGAACTGGGCCGGGCAAGTCTGCCGCATGCCGGACGAACTGTGGCCTAAAATAACAACCCAATGGGTTCCTCCAAATGGCAGAAGACCTCGCGGCAGACCCAGACGGAGATGGCGGGACGAGCTGGATTTTTTCCGGGAGGACTGGATGTGCATTGCGCTCGATCGAGAAGAGTGGAATGAGAGTAGGGAGGCCTTTGCCCAGCAGTGGGACAGTTTGGGCTAGTTATAATACTATAATATAATATAATAATAATAAATGAATAAAGGGAAATCAATCAATTAATAAATCATTTATTTGCCATAAATATGCCATATAATAAACAATGGAGATCTGCAATGCTGCTATGATAAATGTAAGCATGGTGATTGAAACTATAGGATGTTAATTATGACGCTTCGATTTGAGAGAGAAAACTTTTTTGCCCACCACATGTTGGGCTGAATTATTATATTATTATAGGAGTGTCATCCGAGAGAATGGAGAGCGCGAAACGTAAAAGAAGTTTGATTTTAATTTTAATATAAAACAACTATTTTGTAAACAAGATCCTTTTCTGTGATTTGTCAAATTTCCATTTTACTACTAAGTTATTAAATCTACCTATATAAATCTAAAGGAAATCTGACAAACTTAGTTTTCCTTAAATTTGGCAGGTCTATAAAGCAACAGGGTGTATAACTAAGATGTATTATTTTTTATTTAAATTTAATTTACATTTAAAGAAAATCGGTCGATTTTTTCCTGAATTAGTCCACAAGTCTTAAATAGCTGAAATATTTTTTTTGTTAAAAAGATTTTAATAGCGACTTTCTTTCTCAGATCTTCGACAACCTCGCTCCAACCACGAAGTATGAAGTCGAAGTGTACTGCGGCATACTCCTTCTCCCACTAATCCTGATCACTCAGATCCGCCATCTAAAGTTCCTGGTACCATTCTCAGTTCTAGCCAACGTGTGCTTAGTGGTTACCTTCGGGATAACTTGCTGGTACACGTTTACTGATCTGCCTACCCTGGATAATGTTGAGATGGTCGCCAGTGTGGATAAGTGGCCGTTATTTCTCAGGTAAATATTGACTCTTTCAGACTTACTTTTATTACTTTATGATTTTAGATCTGTATTCTGATCTATATTGCATTCGCAATCCTCCATGCAGTGTTAAAATTTCCTTATTTGCAGAAATTTTCCTCATTATTGAAATTTTTTGATGACGAAATGACGTCAATTCTTTCGAGCCACTGGCAATTTGTATTCGACATATACTTGCGCTGGTGTAGATAATAATTATAATAAATGCATTTATTGTTCTTAGTATATTGGCATTAAACTAATTTAACAATTTCTCTGCAACACATTATATAATGGTTTTAATTAAACCCTCGAAACCTTGTGCTGTAAGTACCAATAATGTATCATCAAATTATAGATATCTTTCACTGACAGTGCACCCACGATACGATACTTGATATATAGAAGTCAACTCTTGAGCAACTTCTTAAAAAAATACGTAAACAAAATGTTCAAATCTAAAATATTACTTTACCTTCCTCTGCTTTTAAAAATTTACTGAACCAATTTACGGTTTCTGTATCGCAATTTCCCAGCACAAAAGGTTTTACACGTTCTGATTTCACATAAAAGTGAATTAAGCACAAAACGCCACTATGGGATTACGATGCTACTCTATGTGTGCTCTACAATCGTGTTTACCATTTTTGCTGAACGAAAGCCCCTTGTTTGTATGTCAATGTGTCACCATTGTTGTTCCCTTGACTGTATTTTGTTTCGGTAAAATTGTTCCCAGTGAGGTTTTTTACCGCTACAGATTTTACAGCATAGGTACCTAGTATCAATTTTTATCAGTCCTCGCGTATTAAATAAATTTTATACCTAGACTTTGGTATTTTTTATAAGTATTTAATAAGAAATTTTAAAAAACGACTGACACGGATGGGATTTGAACCCACGATCTTCGGCGTACCGTGTCAGTTGTTTTTTAAAATTATACTTATATTTAATAAAAATAACATGTAAAAAATTCACAAAAAATATTTTTTTTTTTTTGAGATGTAGATACATAAATATCCGTTGAAGGCAACCTCCCACTTTTTCGGGAGTCAGATATCAACAACACCTATAAACAAAATAAAATTAATTATAATAATAAGTTCTGTCTAATACAGAAGAAAAGAAATCATGAAAATATTAAAACGAGACTACTTTGAAGGTACCTATAAAAAATAAACGTGGAATTAAAAAACAAAAACTAGAGCTAAACAATTTCACATAACTTAATTTCTAAATTTAAAAAGAGCCATTAGTTAAAAAGAAAATAGCTGAAACTTTTTCTCTACCAGCCAGCAATTTTTTAAGGGGTGAATGTAACTACCAACTAAAATGGACCATCACGTTAGAAAAAAAAAAGTCATAGATATCATCACTTATTTGCCTGATATGAAGACTGAGAAATAAAAACGGTGTGATTGAAAATAAAACTGTGCAATATCATGTTTATGCGGTTATAACTATAGTACTCAAAGATTTACGATTATAACAACTATAATAATACTGAAAGCAAACTTATTTCACGAATTTCATAAAGGATTTCACGTTGGGAACATTTTGAAAGGTTAGTTCGGAGCACCAATATTATATGAAAATATTAGAATTTTTTAATATTGTTTCATCCCAGTTCGCATATGTGGTTTGATCGGCTTGATAATGATAATGTTTAAAGTTAATTTACTTTCTTATTGTTTTTATAGGCAAATGTATATAATATTACTTGTATAATAATGTAAATAAATACATATACGAGTATTACCGAATTTACATTCGAATCATCATAAAAATATAATAGGTACAATATCTAAAGAAATCATTTGAATTGGTCAATTAATGAAGAAGATAGACGAAGGATTTGAAATTAAATGCTAAATTGAACCGTTTAATAATAATGACGTCATTACTACGTAACGTTAAACGAACTACACATAAGGTTCATTTTGCGGCAAAGCCTTTAATATGCCTATTCACTCTAGAAAGCCTTTAAATCTCTGTTCAAATCGAATAAGTACCCACATTAAAAAAAAAACAAAGCCCTTTATTACCTTTTTTTAGTTGAGTTAAACTTATAATAACTTAATAATCTCTTTCGTTGTTGTTTTTGTACATTATAACAATACTTTTATACTAATTTATATATAGTTTCAAATATTTGCTAGTATGGTATGGTTGAAGGAAAACCTGGTGTCATACCATTGATAAAATCTCAAATGTGCTGTTTTTCTCACGATATTTTCCCTCACCGTTTCAGCAAGTGATTTTGCACATGAATCCGAAAAGTCTAAGGTGCGTGCTTGGGGTCGAATCTACGGCCCTTTAACTTGGCAGTTACTACTAGACTATCACGTTCCTGTGTGTTAGTTTCAAATAAAGACACGCGATAAAATTCGTTTAAAAGTTGTTTTATTATACTAACTTATCTTTCAAGTTTCTGTATTACATTCCTTGTTGGAAAATTGTCGTAAAACTTAGCTTTTCAAGTTGTCATTTTCTGTTTATAGTTTGTCAGACAGAATAAATTTATTATATAAACATACCTTAGATGTACTTTAGCGAAACTTAATTTCAGAATAATAACTTTCACGAGTCATACATATTCGTATATTCAATAAATATTATTACAAATTTATTCACGTACTAGCGACCCGCCCTGGCTTCGCACGGGTGCAATATACGTAATAAACCTTCCTCTTTAATCACTCTATCTATTAAAAAAACCGCATCAAAATCCGTTGCGTAGTTTTAAAGATTTAAGCATACATAGGGATATAGGGACGGAGAAAGCGACTTTGTTTTATACTATGTAATGATACGCGACGCCGCGTCACGCGCCGCGTGATTACACTCGCTCTTGAAAATGGACTCCGTTTGAGTTCAAACTAGTCAGGCAATAATTAATAATTTCCTTTGTTTTCAGTACGGCTATATTCGCAATGGAAGGCATCAACGTCGTCATGCCGGTTGAGAATGAAATGGCCAAACCTCAGCACTTTCTCGGATGTCCCAGTGTCTTGAACGTGACCATGATCTTTGTGGCCACACTTTATGGGATTGTCGGGATATTTGGCTACCTGAAATACGGTGAAGGAGTCCTTGGGAGCGTTACACTAAATCTACCGGAGGGTGAAATGTGAGTAAGGTAGATATTTTATATTTATGTCCTTTTGTTTATGTTAACTTGTGTATACAGGGTTATTTGTAAAACACCAGCATCCTTCAAAGGGGTCATTAAACTCATCATTATGAACAACTTTTACTATGAGACCAACCCTGAAATCGCAAAAAAAAACAGGTGTTCCATACATTTTGTTGAGACTTGTGAACATAAATGTATGGAACAGCTAAATTTTTTTTTGCGATTTCAGGGTTGGTCTCATAGTAAAAGTTGTTCATAATGATAAGTTTAATGACCCCCTTGAAGGATGCTGTTGTTTTACAAATAACCCTGTATAGATAAATAATGCGTGGATTCTTGCGCCATCAAATGAAGACCGATCTCTATGGATATCCGAAGGGAAGTGATAGCCTTCTCACAGTCTAGTGGTATGACCGTTGGACTGTCAAGTCTAAGATCGTGGGTTCGAAACCCAGGCACGCACCTCTGACTTTACGCATATGTGCGTTTTAGAAACTAATTATCACTTGTTAAAAACACCAGAGGCATTTTTCAACGGTGTTTAAAGCCATGTCAGAGGCCTACGGGGCGGTTTTAACTCTGACACCAGGACCCCTAGACAAGTGGCATTCGCTTCGTATCGTTTCTATTCTAACAAACTCAAACGAAGTGCCTGTCGAAGCGACGCGAATGTCAAATTCTATACATTTCATAATCTATTCCATTCGATTCGAATATCGTTCATGCCACTTGTCTAAGGGTCCAGGTTGTTCATCAACCATACGATAAAGAAAAATCCTCAAAATGACAACCAACTGATTTATTAGGTACTATTATAACAACTTTTACTTCAAACTTGAAAAAAAATAACGCAAAGTTGTCTTTGAACCATTTAATCTTGCTGCGGTCTCAGCAACTTTTCTTAAAGTCGCTGAGACTTTTATTAAAGTCGTTGTAGCTACTTAAAGACAACTTAGAAAAGTTAAAGTTATTTCGTAAACAGATCAAATGAAAATGGAAATTTAAACGTTGCTGAATTTATCATTTCATTGCTTATTGCTGCCCGCAGCTTTGATCACAATAAATTCAACTCTAAAACTTCTGGGATCCTTTTTGTGGGAATCGTGATCTTGCGAAATGCCTTATCTATCTGTGACCACTGACTTCAGTTAACGGTCGTACCACTAGGCTATCACTGCTTTGACATCTATCTATGACAATTCATCATCATCATCATCAGCCTGTATTAGTCTACTGCGCGCCACTATTGTGCGCTCATTGGAGGTATTTGCTCATAATCGCCACGCTGGGCAAGCGGGTTGACGATCGCGGTAGCAGATGATTACTGTTTCTCAGAAAGATGCTGCTGCCCATCCTGCGGATCTTTCCTTTTGTCGCTTCTTACAACACCCGCGGGATGAGTAGGGGTGGTTCTATTCTTGGGCCGGAAACCACACAACAATCTATGACAATTAATAACCAAAAAAGGTTTTGTATGGGTTTTGTTGTGTTTCTTAAAACTTATATTTTTTTAAGTGTTCGTTAACCGCTTCAATATAATGGAGGCAAGATGTCTTGCTTAAATCTAAACAGACAGTAATAAACAGGCCGTATAGACAGACACCTGCTATTTGTATTCAAAGAGACAAAAAAACAAAACTCATTACGATAAAGACTTTTATCTTCGTTTGTATTCTAAATGTTTATTTGAAACAAAACCTTTTTTTTCTGTATACCAGAATAGCATACCAATTAAGTATAGAGTATTATTTTTTTAAATGTTGAGGATATTTTGAAGAATGACTCTGACATGGTCCTGAACAATATAATTAGATTCTACTTAATTCCGTCCTTTATTAAAGTTAGAAATTCACATTTTTTTACAATTTGGCGTATATAGGTACTAGTAGCAGCACAGAGTCTGGAATTGTGCCCGGTTAATGCTAGTAACCTCCCTTATTACATGGGACTAATATCATAGCCGGCAAAACGTGGGTGTACTGCATACACCTCAGCCTACCCCCTCTGGGGAATACAGGCGTGAGTCTATGTTTATGTTAAATAAAGACTTCAAATAAAACAACGTAATAATCAAATCAATAGCAACTGTAAAAGATATCAGATGACATGACGATAGCTTTTTTTCATTCAGCACCTGATTTGTTTTCAAACCATTTGATTCTTCCAATTAAAACTTCTTAATAAATTGACGCAAGTATCGTCTAGAAAACGACTTCAAATAAAACTTCGAGGGGATAATACTTTTCCAATCAATAAAGATTGAATAAAATAAACGAATCAGAACTTTTTATAGACAGTCAATATTAATATCTTTTAGTTTCTACTTTGCGAATCAATTGAATCTGATTATCCACGGTGTAAATGAACTTTTTTTTATAAACATTAAAAATCTGACAGTATGGGTGTAGCAGTTGTTAAGCAAATAACAACTGCTGGTTTTTAATAGTTATAAATAGACTAACTCGTTGGTCTAGTAGTAGCGCAACTGCTGACCACGAGGTCCTGGGTTCGATCCCCGGGTCAGACAGTGTTATTAGGTTTTTCCATTAGGAAATTTTCAGTAGCAGCACGGAGTCTGGAATTGTGCCCAGTTTTGAGTTGTAGCAAGTGAAGTGCACTAGTGGGGCGCCCTCAATTTTTGCAGACTCACTTTTGCCAAATTGTACTTATTAAATAAATAAAGCTTCTTTTAATAAATTAATTTTAATTTTAATTCCATTTTTAAAGTTGCCTGATCTAAATGAGATCGCAACTAAGTAGGTCAAAAATAATTTATTGTTCTTCCCAAATAAATAACGATATTTTTTTATAATTAATAAATCATTTTTTGGCTCTCTTTGTTATGTAAGAATTTCTGAGAAGAGCATGAAGTAATCATTTCAAAAATTCAATTTAGGTGAAACACCTGGTTCCAAACTGACGTCTTATTCCACGCTAAGCCAGACGCATTTGGTCGAGGGTTTCACTCGGACCGTCATTTGGACTTACTAAAAATAATATATTATTCAGGATCTCGGTAATGGAGACGAAAAGGAGGGCGAAAGAACGACACGTAACTGTGTAAATGATTATTGCTTGAGCTGTAAAATCTTTTTCTTCGTCCTTTGTAGAAGAAACTCGGGGTTTATGATTATTTTACTAGATATACCTATAAATACTTTACTAGATGTGCCTATAGGTATTCTTATAGTTATACTAGCCTCGTTGGTCTAGTGGTAGCAAGCGCGACTGCTGAGCACGAGGTCCTGGGTTCGATCCCCGGGTCGGGCAAAAGTGTTATTGGGTTTTTCCTTTAGGAAATTCTCAGTAGCAGCACGGAGTCTGGAATTGTGCCCGGTTAATGGCAATAGGCTCGCCCCCTATTACATGGGACTTATAAAATAGCCGGCGAAACGTGGGTGTACTGCACACCTCTGCCTACCCCCTCTGGGGAATACAGGCGTGAGTCTATAAAAAAAAAAATACTAGCTGACCCGACAGACGTCCTGTCAAAATTTTAATAAATATGTGAAAAAAAACACATTTTACCTTAATTAAAATCTTATTCGTATTATTAAACTACCCTACCATGCCCTAGGGGTATAAATTCCTTTGTTTTGTTCTATTCTGCTTTTCTAGGCGGAGACGAAGGATAGTCAGAAAAAAAAAAAAAAGGTATCAGATTCGAAAACAAGGTACGCACGTCTGACTTTTCGTAAGTTACGTAGTATTATAAATTAATATTAGCACTTGTTCTTTGCCTCGTAAAGCACGTAAAGCCGTTGGACCCGCGCCTGATCTCTTTCCGGTAGTGTCAGATTGCCGTCCCATCAGACTACGAAAGTGATGTAATAGAGAGTGCGCCTTTGTTTGCGCACACACTTGTGTACTATAATATCTCCTGCGAAGTTGGATTTTCTCCGTTGAGTTTGGCTGCTGTGACCGAAATTCGGTCAGGCGGACATTAATATCTAAGCTGAAATAATATTATTCATGACCTTTTATTAGCATTTTTAAAATAGTTTTTTGTCTATCGAAATAGTCTTTAGTCAAAATATTCAACATTAAAGAACCGTTAAAAATATTTGAATAAAAAATAAAATTGTTCTGAACTGTCTGCAAACTTTTATCGTTTTACATATTGTCAAATCGTCTGAAATGTCTGAAACTAATTCAATATCGGAATGTTCCCAAAATCCCAACTGACTCTCAGCCTTTTTGTATTTTATATGCATGCTAACTTTGCTCACAACTTTGTCTGAATTATTTTGGAAAAAGAATGATATTCCGAGACAAACTACATGTTTCATCCGAATCCATTCGGCCATTTGGTCGTTATTGAAGGCAAACATAATTACAAGACATAATATCTTACCAATTAACATCTTTTTTTTTATCTAAAGTAGGATTTATCCACTCCTTGACACGTGTAACCTAACCCCTTTAAAAGATTAGAAAAAAAATTGTGATTGTTTTTACCCTACTCTACTCAACTTTAACATGACATAGTTCTAATGGACCCTTAATTTTAAAATTGGAATTAAAAGTTTCTACAAGTCTGGGTGCAGCTTCATAAAAATAAAACTCGTTTAAAAATCGAATAAATTGGTTCAATGCCTTTCTTGGTAAACTTATTTATAAGATTTTATATCTATGACTATTTTATCGATTTCCAATGTTTTGTAAGACAAACACTTCTCATATTTGCTAATATGACTCTAAAGCGATACGATAATAACTTCATTCCTTGTATATTAGGTAAGTACCTATCTTAGGTACCTTACCTAAAAATACCTTACCTTACCTAACAAAATCTTATCTAGCACCTTTTTTTTACGAGCTAGTTTGAAAAAAAAAACTTAATTATCATTATAAATTGTAAAAATTTCGATAAAAAATTTCGGCATTAAGCGACAGATTGTAATTTTTTTTCCCATGTGGTGAAACCTTTTTTATGATGAAATCAAATATGTATACTTTTAAATTTTTTAACAGTTTGCAAATACCCTATTGTAGTCAAAATTCAATATAATTCAGAAGTTGGGGTCCTCGAGTATTAAAGTTACAATCCTGGCATTGTGCCCAAATTATTGCAAAAAGCGTAGCTTAGCTTTCGACTTAATGACAGTTTTCTGCTATTATGTGGTATGTGAACTGTTTAATTCAATAAAAGATAAAAGACTTTGTTTTCATAATCTGCGCTCCAAAAATAGATTTTATACCAAATTGCAGACGTAAAAGGGTTTACTTTAAAAGCTTTTTTATTTATTACTTTTATTTTACTTATGTGTTTGCTTATAAAATAAAATCGAATACTTATGAAAAGATTTGATTGAATGGGATAAAGAAAATAAAACGTATTTCAGAACTTTGTAGTTTATTGTTTACAATGTTCTACGTAAAAGATATCTTGTTATACGGGAGATTTATTGGTTAAAATACCGTATTATCATCTCCCTGCCCTTTTACCAATGCGAATGTCTCTTCTTAACTAATATAATATGGATGTCAAACGGGTAGAATTATTTCTCAAATATTTATTTACCAATATACGTCCATAGTAGATGAGCTTTGACCCGTCTCACAGAGGAAAATTCTCTGCAATAGACCCAAAATCATCTTTTATTCACATCTTTCTGAATCCTTATTTCAATTACTGCTGAAGATTATTATGGCAACCATTTCTCACGGAAAAATCTTACCGCAGCTGTTCACATGATTTTATTGGATGTGGCGTGAAATTTTGGGAATATCGTATATTCACTACTTATACTGAGCAAACTTACTCGGCGGGTCTAAAGTTAGTCGTGAAAGGTGTCGTATAAAATAAAATAATAATTTAAATTTCAAAGCAGTTGCTAAAAAGAATCATTAAAATATAAAAAAAATTACACAAGAAGTCTTGTCAAAGTAGCTCTAATCAGGCTCTAAGTAAGCCATAGCCATAAGTAGCCATCAAACATTCACTTGATTTATAAAAATGTTATTTACCATATACTTTACCATACTAGCGCTCTAAAATTATTGCATCAAAACTATTGATCGTACAAAAATATTGTTAAGACATAAAGTAGGAAATTTTCTTAAATTAAATTTTGTGTAAAGATAAAAATATATCGTAAAATGAGTAAGAAAGGAGATATTGTCGAAAAACTGCTATTAGGCGCCATTGTTTCAATATGGCGGCACGAGTGGCAAAGATACAAGATAGCAAAGTGGAAATTCGGAATGAACTCACTAAAATCTATGAAAATACCAATTTTCAAAACTCCCTCAAAACTTTCTAGGTAACCCCTTTATTCGGACCAAATAACTGTAGTATACGTACAAAACTGAGAGTTAAATTTATCTTAATGATTATTGCTTGTAATATTAATACTTATTTATCGAGACAAAGTATTCTTCTCTGTAAATAATTTAATAAGCCGCAATAAAAACAAATATTGTGGGTACAACGAAAACAAATAAATATTTCTTTGAATACGTTATGTGTTCAATATCGAGAGGTTCTAAAAGGATATTTTATTCACAGTCTATTAGGGAATGATATAGTTTAGATAAATTCTTTTTTCTCGATAAAATATTTTGTCTTATAAATAAAAGAGAGGCAGAAACGTGTCAGTATTTCCCTTTTTTTAGTAAAACTAAGAATTCTATGAATTATATATTTATATACATAGCTGTAACATGGATTAAAAATTAGTATACGATATTAATATCGCTTGTATAATTTACAAAAGTCATTTTGTCCTCAGCTTGGCGCTAACAGCGAAGATTCTGGTGGCAGTGGCCGTGTTCTTCACATATTGCTTGCAGATGTACGCGCCTATGGATATAATATGGACGAGGATTAAGTACCGTGTCAGCAAAGAGTATTATAACATCAGTCAGATTGCTATCAGGACTGTTAGCGTGGTTTTGACAGGTGAGTTTTATCATCTGCATCATCAGCCGGAAGGCGTCCACTGTTGAACAAAGGCATTCCCCCTTGAACGCCACAATAGACGGCAACTTTCCGCTTGCATACACCGGTAACCCGTGACTTTAATGATGTCGTCGGTCCACCTAGAAAGTTTTATAATTTGCAGTTATTCTATCTCTTTCTACACATAATATAGTAAGAATTGACTGACTGACATACACCGTACAGCCTTAACCCACCCGTAGGCCTCTGTCTTTTAAAAATCTCTCGTATGTGCTAACTTTCTCGCATTGTTTTACTTCACCACATTTTATCAAGTTATAATTAATTTGTAAAACGCACATGAAACCGAAAAGTCAAAGATACGTGCCTGAGTTTTGAACCCACCACCTTTAACTTAGGAGTCCAACGGTTATACCACTAAGCTATCAGTACGTATTGTAGAGACCTAGAATCCTACATCAGCTGCAAACCTCCTTGTGCTAACAGAAATGTACATCATGAAAGCTTTATTTTAATTATAAGAAACATTCTTTTAAAAATGTAATAAAATACTTCAGTACAGTCATCCCTAGTAAGTCTGTGCTTCAGTATTAAAATGAAAGTCAGATAAATAACACGGTGCGTTTTAATTTAACCTAGCTAGAGTTAGTTAAATAACGTAGCTAGCTAAATAACGCATTATACAGCTAAGATAATTCTTGTTATAGAAGTAACAGTGAACTTTGCATTGCTTCAGTATTTCAAAAACAAAACATTTAATTTAAATTAATTTAGGATGTTAATAAATACAATAAAAGCCGACCCCAACAAAGTCTGGAAATAATAAGGCATGGAGAATGAATGGTGGTTTCATTAAATAATTTATATTTGTTTTGTTTCAGTGATCCTAGCAGTAGCAATCCCAGATCTGGAACTGCTCATCGGCTTCGTGGGGGCCATTTTTTTCTCAACCCTTGGTCTTTTCATTCCCGTAGTGGTCCAAACTATTCACAAGTGGGAACGAGGGTTAGGGAAATGTTCATACATTCTATGGAAGAATGTTTTTTTGTTAATTTTCTATGTAATTGTTTTAGTATCAGGCTGTTATAGTTCTATAAGCTCAATGATTGAGAGATTTAGATAGGCTAGGCTCGATTTCGTAAATTGTAATTGTACTTTTTAAGCTGAATTTAAACGTTTGTGTCGTTGATTAAAACTTAATTCAGTGATAGAAGTTCTTAAACTTTCGCGAATTGGAATCATGTTTTAAATATTATTTCGGGTCTATTTGACCGAAACGTCGAGGTTAGTTCAATAATGACTATTTTGAATTATCTGTGCGCGAATAGACCCGAAATAATATTTAAAACATTAATTCAGTGATTTTAATTTTACAATGTCCTCATAGAATTAGATCTTGAGTCCGTGAGTTAATTAATTTTAAGGTTCTAATTAATTTATGTATAATAAATAATTGTTTAAAATACTTTTGTAGTAGTTACTCCCAACATTATACCCGTTATTATTCCGTGATAAAATTAAAGCAACTCGTAGAGTATTGAAAATGAAATCAAGATTGAAATGAAAATTTTATTAAAACTTTTACAACAAAATTACTGACAAGAGTTTTGTTTAGAAGTCTGTGTCAAGTTAAATGGGTTACAATAATTTTGGAACACAATAATTTGGAATACAATAATTTTTAACACATTTTTTATGTAGAGTGAGTTTTTTCTCCAAAATGTTAAAATAAATTTCGTAAAATACCTTCGCTTCGTTGGTTTCGTCACCCGTGACTTCTTATGAGAGATATTACATTTTCCCATATATCTCGAAAAACGTATCCCACCCAACACATTTACATGTAAAATGTTGCCAAGACATCACCTTAATATGGCATGCATTGTAAAAAAGTTATCAGATCTCATGTAGAGCCAAGTTTCTAACTCTACACGCCTTAAATCTACAATCCCTAACTTCACACCTTATTCATAACTAGTGACCCGCCCCGGCTTCGCACGGTTACGCTAATATGCATGTATTATACATATAAACCTTCCTCTTGAATCACTCTATCTATTAAAAAAACCGCATCAAAATCCGCTGCGTAGTTTTAAAGATCTAAGCATACATAGGGACAGACAGACGCGGGAAGCGACTTTGTTTTATACTATGTAGTGATATGTGGCTTGACCATTTCGCTAAATGGACGTAAGATGATAAACATATTCACTGTTCATTACTTTTCTATTATACACTAGCTTTTGCCCGCGACTTCGTTCGCGTGGACTTCAGGTTCGTCCCGTCTAGTCTAGTAATCAAAAATTGTAGCCTATGTGTTATTCTGATGTATAAGCTATATTGTGGTGAAGTTTCATTCAAATCCATTCAGTAGTTTTTACGTGAAAGAGTAACAAACATCCATACATCCATACTTACAAACTTTCGCCTTTATAATAGTAGTAGGATTGTTCTTCTGATGTTCAGATGATTTTTACCTAAACTGGCTATGTATGACGTATAAACTTTTTTGTCAGACTGGTTGTTCCTGAAAATAGCGACCAAATACCAACTCTTTTGTTTATTTTTTTTAATGTTGATGTAGATAAACTTTTGAAAGACATGTTGATCCTTGAGTTTATTAACTTTTTAAGGGTACGTTGGTAGGGTAAACTTGGGTACCTATTTATAGAAATAAAGAACCTCGTCAGTCTTTTAAGCTTCTTATAAGCTTAGTTTTGTTGGCGCAACTGAAGGCAATAAATGATAAGGGAATGCTCTTTATCTATCCGTCTAGGATAGTTGCATGAAGACAAAAAATTGGATATTTAGTGCAAGCGGGATTACAAAAAACATAGCTGGCAGAGCGATAAGTAAGTCAATAGTCTTGATACTTTTTTATTTTTATATTCATTCTTTTTAAATTAATTAAATATATTAGTTTCAGTGTTAGCGTATAGTAATGACTATGGGAACTAATGGGAAGTAATACCTTCAGTTTAACTTTTCGGTAAATGAAAATAAAAGTAATTAGGTACTCTTGAGTGTTTTCGGTGCCAACTTAAATTTGTTTTTAAAATGTAAAATAAATAGTGTTAATATAATACCTACAATAATGTTATTTTTATTAAGAAAAATATTTCAGGGATAAAGTACACTTTTTAAACAATTTTTAAAATTAAGTTATCAAGCCTATTAATGCGAATAGCGCTATTAATACTTCAAAATCCAATGATATTTGGCACTGAAAAGCTTTACCTTGACATACTATTATTTTATCATCATCATCATTAGCCTGTATTAGTCCACTGCTGAACATATTTGGATACTCATTGGAGGTATTTGAACATAATCGCGTCGCTGGGCAAGCAGGTTGGCGATCGCAGTTACAGATGATTGCTATTACACAGATGCTACTGCCCATCCTCCAGATCTTTCCCTTTGTCGCTTCTTACGACACCTGTGGCACGAGTAGGGGTGGTTCTATTCTAAGGCCGGAAACTACACGGTACATACGATACGACATACTATTATTTGACAGATAATGCTGCGACTGCGAAACTATTGTATTTTTTCAATGACATACGTACTTTCTTAATTATCCTAAGACACCACTAGAGAGGGTAAACATCGTGAGGAAACCTGAACGTTAGTAATCTGAAAATTCAAACACGCAGTGAGCTAGCGTGGTGATTAATGCTCGATCCTTTTCTGTATGTGAAAAGACATTTGCTTTAAAGAGGGACAGTTACAAGCTGGTTTATTCTTTATTTTTTTTAAATGTCTTTATAAGATAGGTAGTACAGAAAGGCAGGTACCGTAATTTATTATTCATTCCTTAACTCTAGAGAACTTTGCGAATCTGCACGTACAAGTTAGGGTCTCATTATTAAATTAGCGCCTTCAGGCAGTTGTCTCAATGACATACCTACCTAACCATTACGTGATTAGCATTTTACTTACCTAGAACCACTACCTAACTACATAACTAGGTACTTTTTCATAAAGAATATTAACGAAAAGAAAAACCTCTGAATCAAAAATACACTTATAAAGTCAAATTTCAATATTTGTTCTAGCCAAAAGCATTTTTGCTATACCTACAGTTGACAGCTTTTTTTTTGTTTATGGGAGGAATCCTTCAAAAGGATTTCTTCCCTGGCCTCTTCCTTCGGAGGCCGGGATTCTTACCTCACTAAAACCACCCCGGTGATCACCATCAGCACATGGAGGGAAATCCCGGTTCCTACATAGTGCTTTTAAAGAAAATCGGCTAACAGTGTGCAGAAAGGTAAATAACCGGTGTATTACATGGAACAATTTTATGTAATACCTATTTGTACAATTATTGTAGTATGTACTTCAAAACAATGTGTAATTACGAACGAAACTAACAGACGTAACAGATAGTAGAAGTCGAATTAGTTTTATGTTTTTCCCCGTCACTCGTAAGAATGGAACAGGTCAAGGTTTTTCTAATTAAATATATCAGTTTGGAGACGACAAAATGATTATTTTCATGTTCAAGAAAACATAATGATGTTCTCTTAAACTACTTGGTGAAGACTTCTCCGAATAGATTAGTCGTGTTTTCTTGAATCTCAAGATAAATCACTAAGCATTGTGTGTGTGCTCTATAATTGTCTAGTCGGTATAGTGAATAGTATATTGGCCTAAGCCTTAAGTTAAAAAAATGTATAATCTTGTTAGTTTAGGGTAGCTACACACAATAGTCGAATCGTCAAATTCGGTTCGGTATTTTAGAAAAAAAATCATCGGGACGTCTTCTTCGAAAATACCGAACCGAGTGTGTGTAGCTACCCTTAGGAATTAGTAATAAGGTAGCTTAATTGTTTTTGTGGTTGGAATGGTAGGTGTACATGATCATGATGATGGTGTCATGTGGTTTCCGGCCTAAGAATAGAACCACCCCTACTCGTCCCACGGGGGTAAGGGAAAGATTCGGAAGATGAGCAGCAGTATCCTTCTGTGTAACAGCAATCATCTACTACTGCGATCGTCAGCCCGCTTGCCTAGCGTGGCGCAATCCAATGAGCGCACAAATGTGGCGGGCATTGGGAGAAGCCTGGAATAGTAATGGCGCCATCTAGTGGCAATAATGAGACATACATTTTGTGAGTGCAAGTTTCTTATGTCCTCGAAAGTAAGAACATGGTAAGAACGTTAGCGCAGATGATTGATTGAATCAAACTTTGTGATTGATTGTTTGCCTATTTCTCGATGCATTTGACGCAAACTGATGATAGTCGACGTGAAGGCATTCGTTCGAATCATTTTGTGGAACATGCAATACGCACTCTATATACTTTTGTTGCCCAAGTTGTTCTAGTTACGCACGGAAACACTATTGTTGTATCTGTGGACTGAAATTGGTTTTCCGAAAGAGAATTTACTTTTGTACTGTAGTTAGTATTGTTCTAGGAATATGAATGAAGAGTAACTATGCCAATGACGTATTTTCCATTTTCCTATTTTTATTTTTCCTATTCTTATTAATTGAGAGTAGAAATCCGATTTAAATTATTGTTAAACTTGACACAAAATATCGCAAGCGATTCACAGCTAAGACTAAGGCTTGACTAATCTCTACATCGTCAAATATCCAAGTAGCCAATTTCTCGTCGGATGTCCGTGCGCTCATGATCTTATCTGACATTGCTAATAGCCTACACATGTCTACGTAACGTTTGATCAAATATCAATGCTAGAATCCATTGATATTTGGTAGGTATAAGGGTCAAAGTGCAAAATCATAACTTTTCAAAGGCTCGCAAAGTTTCAATTTCATATATTTTTAAA
Organism: Protodeltote pygarga; assembly: GCA_936450705.2. Taxonomy (NCBI): domain Eukaryota; kingdom Metazoa; phylum Arthropoda; class Insecta; order Lepidoptera; family Noctuidae; genus Protodeltote; species Protodeltote pygarga. The sequence continues at coordinate 13,985,243 of OW388254.2, forward strand.
CGGTTATATTAAGCTTGCCCTGTTTGTTATTCTTTGGTTCAAATGTAGTAAGTAATTGAAATTTTTCCCCCTTCCTGTTGACAGATTTATCTGATATTTGGTACACACCTTTAGTTCTGAAAACAAAACCGTTTTACGTAAAAATTAAATTACTAATAGGTATTATTAACATGATAAAACTGAAACTAATGAAACTTTGCATATTTGCTATGACACCTTTGTTCAATGTTTTTACTATATTCTATACTTTTTAATTAATGTAGATATGTTTGAAATAACTGTTTGGCCTTTGTACGTTTATAAGTCCAAACTAATATTATAAATGCGAAAGTAACTCTGTCTGTCTGTCTGTCTTTGCTTCACGCCTAAACTACTGAACCGATTTGTGTGAAATTTGGTACTGACATAGTTTGGAACTTGAGAAAGGACATAGGATAGTTTTTATTACAAAAAATAAAATAAAAAATAAAAATTATTCCGGACATACAGCGCCATCTATTGGTCAAGAGTCGAAGTCACTATTCCACGCGAACGAAGTCGCGGGCAAAAGCTAGTATATTATAAATATGCCTTTTTACTGCAACAAATATCACTGTTTCTACAAATAAATTTGAATTTTTAGTGCATTCTAATCATCATTTCAACCGGAAGACACAAACTGCTGGGCATTGGTCTCCCCCAAGTATTTCTATACACGTCGGTCCTGAGTTGTTATCATCCAGCGACTTCCCGCGCATTTTAGCAAAAAGAAGCAATGAACCTCAGCAAGGGAAAATCGCCAAATTGTTACTTTAGCCCTTATACATAAGACCCATCGATATGACATATGTCACGTCCATCAGTCGCGACTGTTGGTAGCGCCCCATGTCTCAAGCTTCATTGTAAAATAATCACGACCATTTTCTGTCACAAGTTTCCATTAATATTTCTTTGAATATAGGAACTGGTTTACGTTTAAATAATAATAATGTTGGTCATTATAAACAACTTTGTCGATATATACAATATGCAAATAAATGTAGTTATAGCAAAACTAAAAGTATATAAGCAAAAAGCTAATATTCAAAATGTTGATTTACATTGACTTGAATTATTTATGACTGCCTCGTTGGTCTAGTAGTAGCAAGCTGCGCAACTGCTGAGGACGAGGTCCTGGGTTTAATCTCTGGGTTGGGCAAAGTGTTTCTCAGTAGCAGCACGGAGACCGGAATTGTGCCCGGTTGATGGTAAGAAGCTTGCCCCTTATTACAAGAGACTCGAAACAGCCGGCAAAACTTTGGGTGTATTGCACACACCTCTGCCTACCCCCTCTGGGAAATAAAGGCATGAGTCTTATATGTTTGAATTATTTAATGCAAAATGTTTTTTACCATTCCTTCCAATATCTTTGCAAAATTGTTTTGCTCATACTCTGGATTTGGCATTCATATATTTTCCGTATTCATCCAATCTTAGAAATCTCAGTAATCTTATTCATAAGAAAGTTCATAAACAAATGTTGGTGTTTCATTCCCTCAAAATCCTTTCTTAAGTTGAAATCTGAATAGGTGTTGACGCTTTTATACACGAGTATTTTTTAAACAGAGAGAAATGAAAAAGAAATTTTCTATCGAAAAATATTTTTCAAAAATTGTTTAATTTCAATCTAATGGCACAAACGAGTAAATTTCAAACAAATATTACCTAGGCGCCTCGCCAAGATGATGTAGGATTGGATTATGAAATTTAATAGGTACGGGCACGATAGCAGAGTTGGTAAGAGTATTGCCGCGGCACGGCAAGCGTTGCAGGTTCAAACCCCGATCGTATCCTACCTCTCTTTCAATTTCTATAAGACACTACATGGTCATAACTAGTAGGTATTATAAGACGCCAATCCTTCTCGCATCTTTTTGTTTAACATACTTGTCATTCTACCAAAGTCCTACTACTAAAAAAAAGCTAGATTCAAATCGCGTTTATTTTGAAAATACAAAATTGATGTTATCCGAATAATTTCAAAACGCGTAAAGCTTTTGGTTTGGCTAAAGATTGTCTTTACGCGATAATGTTATTTTACGTGAAACTGTAACTATTTCTGTAAAAACACGTTTTACACGATACTACCACGATGTACCTACTTTTAATTGTCTTCACTGTGTATAGCCATGCTGGAATCCAACACGCTGATATTATTTCGATACATTTTCTTGTTGAAGTGGCTGTTATTTGTCTAATGGTAAAATAAAAGGGTATAGATAAAATACAAAGCAACACTATTACATCGTGCAAATTCTATGTAAACAATATAAACACATTACAATTAAACTGTGAACCATCACAAATTTCTGTGATAATGACAACAATAATTTGTTTAAGTTCACGTTCAGTCGGTACAATTGAACAAGGCACGACCTTACTTGTATAAAACTGTGTACTCGGGCGGAAATAAACTATTCAGACGCAAGAACTCGGTAATAGCGTCTCTTTAACTGACGCGAAAATGTTTACGGTTGTTACTAAGTTTTTGCTGATAGCTCTGTGTTTTTATAGATGCTCAGCATACAATGTCAGTGGACGATTCTACCCCCGATACCACCTCGCACCACCACACGGCTGGATGAACGACCCCAACGGCTTCTGCATCTTCAAAAACGAGTACCATCTCTTCTATCAATACAACCCCAAGAGCAGTCTGGAACCAGGAATAGCGCATTGGGGACATGCGAAGAGCTCGGATCTGTTTCACTGGGAACATCTACCCATCGCTATGTATCCGGACAAGCCTTACGATAAAAGCGGAGTGTTTTCAGGAAGTGCTTTAATTGAAAACAAGACCATGTTTTTCTTTTATACTGGAAATGTAAACCATCCAGATCAGAATCCTGATCACGAGCAACGTCAAGCTTTGGCCTCAAGTATAGATGGAGTAAACGTTTTGAAATATTCAGAAAATCCTATCATTAAAGGAGATGAATATCAGCCGAATATTAGGGACCCAAAAGTCTGGAAGCACGGAAGTACTTATTACATGGTTTTGGGGAATTCTTTCAACGATGGTACTCTCGGACGGGTACTACTTTATTCTTCAACAGATTTAATATCTTGGAAGCAGCGGTCGATTTTGGGCGAGTCCTACGGCGACTTGGGTTTCATGTGGGAGTGCCCAGATTTCTTCGAATTGGATGGCAAGTATGTACTGCTATTTTCACCACAAGGAATGGACTTTCAAGGAGATAAATATAGGAATCTCTACCAAACAGGTTACCTGGTAGGTACCTTTGACTATAAAACTCTTTTATTTACACCACTATCCGAATTCAGGGAGTTAGATCATGGACATGATTTTTACGCTACACAATCTACTTTGGATAAATCAGGAAAAAGGATTGTTGTTGCTTGGTTTGATATGTGGGAAAATTATTATCCAGAGCGCGATGATGGCTGGACTGGACAAATTACAATACCAAGAACTTTGACTCTGACTAGAGATTTCAGGATAATTCAAAAGCCTGTCAGAGAAATTTCAGCAGCTCGTGGAAGAAAATTATACTCTGGAAGAGCACGCTCTGATACTTCTATTAAACTCGAAGATAATGCAGCTGAAATAAGGGTGCAAGTGGGAAAGGAACAAGATTTTGAGTTGTTGCTTGAGTCTGTTAACCAAACTGTCTCAATAAGTTACGATTTCACAAAAGGTACAGTGACACTGGACCGTGGTGGAGAAGATGGTGTTCGCAGAACTAAGTGGAGAGCTGCTGGAAAACTGCACTGGCAGGTCTTTGTTGATGCAAGTTCCATTGAGTTGTTCTGTGGAGAAGGTGAAGTTACTTTCTCCAGTCGATTCTTCCCTAATGGTGAAGTAACAGTAAAGTTAGGAGACAATACACAGGCTGAAGAATTAACAGTATATCAAATGCGGCGTACTGTAGTTGTGCCTCGTGATTGTTAAGTAGGTTTCATAATTATTTGAACACAAGACATCAAACATAACAATGACGTAATAAAGTACAAGTTTAAATTGTAAATGATTTTGATTACTCAAAATACGTGTTTTCCGTACATTGTCTTAATCGTTAGCTATTTCCATACAAATTATTTATGTAATGTGGTACATTTGATAATGTCTGTTTATTTTTTTAAATATTTAAAAAGAAATGCAATTGTTTTGGTGCTACATTTATCAAGACTATGGTTATATTAGTATAAATACGATGGCTATTACTAAATGTATATCTTGATATTCATGTATTGTGAGCAATATTACTTTATTGTTACCAAAAACTAATATATTAGTTATTTTTAACGATGACTGGAGAATTTTTCCAATATTTGCAGCATCATAGACTAAATATTTATGAAGCTGTTACTAAACTTAGTAACAGCTAAGTAAACATTCACTAAGTTGTAATTTATTTCATTAAAATGTAATGTCAGGTACCTGGGCCATCGATATTGATTGTTCGGTGTAGTATCATCATCATTATTAGCTTGTATTGGTCCACTGTTGAACATAGGCATCTCACGATGCGCGCCACTATTGTGTGCTCATTGGAGATATTTGCCCATAATCACCACGCTTGATTGGCGATCGCAGTAACAGATGATAGCTGTTACTTAGAAGAATGCTGCAAGCTGCCCATCCTCTGCATCTTTCCCTTTATTGCTTCTTACGACACCCGTGGGACGAGTAGGAGTGGTTCTATTCTTAGGCCGGAAACCATGCTGCACACTTTGTCTTTGTACATCAACAATCAAAATCATTAAACGGCAATCATTTGCAAATGATGTTATCTGTTTGTCATTATGTTTATTTAAAAGGTTTTACAGTTTCTCACGTCACAAAACAAAGATCGCGTGTAAGAGACAATAATCACGATTAGAAGTGAATTGTTAAAAAGATACCCTGCAGGGATGTAGGCACAGGCGTTGCATAAGGGAGATTTCGGAGTTGGTCTCTTAGAGGACCCGGTATTTCCCTCCATCCCGAGGTAAAAATCTCACACTCTCCGGACTCTTACCCCGGAGGCTGGGTGCCTTTTGAAGGTTTCCTCCGTAACCAAAAAAAAATGGTATAGCAAACCTCTATACCAATTTATCCACTTAATAGTCAAACACCAAGAAATGAGACACAAAAGGAAATCAATTATTGCTATGCGGCGCTAGGGTTCTTGAAGTAATTAAGTTCTTAAGGATATGCGGAAATGTATGACTGAGAATTAATCCTAAGCTAGAACCCATTCTGGCATAAGTGGATTCTCGGACCAATTCAAAATTATAGGTAAATTAAAACACTTCAATTTAGAATTAATCTTTATCCTCTCTATAATCATAATGATGAAAGTATTTATCTGAACAATAGACGCAAAGGCCTTATATATATATTTATCTGAACACGAAAGACTAAAATAACCATCTTCCATTAAACAATAGAGTTCAAAATAATCAATTTTAATTATTATCTAGGATTAAACCTATCATAAAATAGTTGTTAAAGTTATTAGGTTTTGAATGAACAACATGAATATTTATAATTTGTGGGAAAAAAAATCGGTACAAATGATAGGTTCAGAAGGCTAGCTTGATATAAGGGGTTAATACTGGCATAGCCGACTTGGCTGGAGGTTGCCTGTTTGCCCCATATATAACTTGACGGGTAAAGGGAATAATATCCTCTCAAATAAGGTAAGATTAAGAAGCCAGGGAAAATAGTGATGGCCCTCAATCGATAGGTCCACAAAGTTAACAAAATGGGCAAAAAACAATCCACAAGCGCTCAAAAGTTTCGTAAAGGCAGCAAACTATCACCGGCTAATGCCCATTTTCTGCTCTGTAGACTTCAGGGCTAAGTTCAGTTCTATGGATTCTATGGAGCCCCAAAGACCTTAAATTTCCCGCAAAAATGCAAGATGTGACGTTTCAACACCAGAGTTTGTTTCGGTGATGATACAAATGTGGCCTAAAAAAGTAGTTCTCCAAAAACTTAGGATCTAAGTAATTTAAATAATTTCAATTCATCCGTAACATCTGTGTGTTGGTGCGTATATTAAATTCTATCGTTAGTTATCTGTTTCTAGTGCGTTGTATCAAGCTGGCCTTCTGTACTTACCATTTTGTTTTACAGAAGAGTACAACAAATGAAATTGATGTTTATCACGAAGAGGTGTTTATTACGGTGAAGTCGGTTCATTCGCCGCCTAATAACATTGTATAACACGACGACACGACACTTGCAAATGCTGCTACTCAAACGCAGAGTAGCAGAGATAGGGCTAGCCACGACGATGACGGCAGTAAGGACCGTTATGGAAGATTGTTCGGGAGTCAAAATGGCGCCCTTCCGGCTGACGCAAATACTGACCTGGATCTGCCTCGAGGACCTCTCGCAACACACTCTGGCACTGCACTCCATGACCTACTTGAGCGTAGTAGGTTTAATGCAGCAATTAGTAACTTCTCACTCCCGAAAATCATTCAAACGATGCAGATGATCCGGATAATCACAATTTATATTGATATTTATTACACACCTATCTACACAACTAGTAAAGATATCATAACGCGACTCAATAAAATGAAACTCGCTTTTTCAACTAACAAACATAAAATACAAGAGATCAAAAAGGCTTATTTATCTACCATAAGTACATATACAAGAGTAGATCAGAAAGGCTTATTTATTTACTTACCAAAAAAAGAAAAAGTGAAACGTGTGTAAGAAAATCGAATTTCGTTATTGAGTTTATCCAAACAGCAAAAGTTAGTCAAAGAAAAGTTGTTCGAAGTGATTTATATAGCTATCAAATCCTACTAAATTATGCTTACTATATAATACTACCTTCGCATGTGATTTGATCCACGTGTATATCGGATTTTTTACCTTCAAAATCCAAAAACGCTGAGACGTCATATTTTTAACGAATATGCTAAATACGATTTTCATGTCTCTATCTTCAAAAATAACTTAGAAACTTGCTAGGAGTACCAGCTAGTAAGCTGGATCTGATTTAGATTATTTAAGGACATGCTAGGGACTACCTGGATCTAATTTTGATCATTTAAGGACATGTTTGTTTAGTTAGGGACATGTTACAGGCTCGGCACGGGCTGCCTACAGGCAGGCACTGGACAGGGCTGCGAGGCGCGCCTGCGGTACCCGGACCCGTCCGATACAGTGCGAGGAACACGCAGGGGGGAGACGTTTTTAGTGGGTGCGAGCCCCACATACCCGTACGTTCTCGGACGTGCGGTATGCGCAAGGCATTTTTTACTCCCCCCGGCCACAAAAAAAAAAGGCTCGGCCCGGGCTAGCATAAGCAAGGGCGGGGAAAGCAGTTACTGTGTTTCGCAACGGGCCTCGTTGGCAAGGACGGAATATCGAGCGGTTTTGTGCAGCGTTGAAAACAACGGATCTATGTGATTTTTTGTGGTAAAATAGTTTAAGGGCCAGTAAATGACAAGCTAATTTTTAATGCAAAATAATACAAAAGAAAATGCATATCAAAACTAATGCGTTTGATCAACATGAATACGAAAATTGAAGAGTTAAATCATGTAAACCGTCTTCCTTATAAAGAGCTCGTAAAACGAAACATATTAAAAGTTATAAACGAGCTCTCAACTTCAACTCACTGCTCAAAGTTTAGGAAACTACCCTCACTTCTCACGAACAGCTGCACAATTCTCCAGAACTTCCATATTAATGTTTTGGTTACAACTTTCAGATACGAGAATGTGTAGTGATAGCCTAGTGGTATGATCGTCGGATTGCCGAGTCAAAGGTCTCAGGGTCTCTAATCTAAACAGATGCAGCTGAATATTAGTTTTCTACGGAGCGATTGCTTATCTGACCTACGCAACCCAAAGGGATACGATATTATAAGGTTAGATCAGTTGTGTGATTTTATGAGGGTACTGACTCCCTATATCGACTGTCAATGATCTACATGACAACCGGGGCTAACGGCTTAACGTGCTTTCCAAGGCACGGAGCAGGTGATAATAAAATTATAATATGCACGTAAGTTACGAATAGTCAGAGATGCGCGCCTTGGGATCGAACTCGAGACCTCTGACTTGTCATTCGTGATCGTACTACTAGGCTATCAGCTTAATTATCTCTTAAAAATAAGAGGCGTACAGTCAACAGCAAAAGTAGATGATCTAAATTAGAAATTCAATACTAATGAACGGAGTTCGCGAAATATATGGCAGCTGTACTAGTAGTAAAGGTTTGGTAAAATTTACAATCACGTACTTTTGAATCACTTCGACGCCACAATCAGTTCTGACGTGAACTCCGTTCATTAGTATTGAATTTCTAATTTTGATCATCTACTTTTGCTGTTGACTGTACTAGTTGAAGGTCATTATCATCTTCCTAGCCTTATTATTCCTAAACTATGTTGGGGTCGGCTTCTAATCTAACTAGATGCAGCTGAATATCAGTTTTCTACTGAGCAACTGCCTATCAGACGCCCGCAACCCAAACGGGTTACGATATTCTAAAGTTAGATCAGTTGTTAGGATTTTATGAGGGTATTGAGTATAACGACTGTCAGAGATCTTCATGAAAGTTAGAGCCAACGGCTTAACTTGCTATCCAAGGCAACGGAGCAGATGATAATTAATTTATAAAACGCACGTAACTTCCGAAAATTCAGAGGAGCTTGCCTTTTGTTCGAAAGTAAGACCTCTGAATTGCCAGTCGACGGTTATTATATACCACTAGGCAATTAATGCTGTTTACTTACTAGTTAAAAGTAAAAAATAAAAATAGGGGTACATACTCTTTATTATTTCGCGTTAAATTAAATTTTCCCGTGAACAGTTCATAAAGATTTTTTTTCTTATCTAATTTGAATCACAGATATTGTTATTTCTTACTCAAAACTCAATTTTTTCAAAGTAAAAATTAGCCTTTAGCACTCAGGAATAATGTAGCTTACTATTAATGAAAGAATTTTTATAATCGGATCAGTAGTTCCGGAGATTACTCCGACATACATACATATAAACTTTACCTCTTTATAATATTAGTATAGATTATTAAACCGCCTCGTTAGTAGCAGTTTTAACATGAAATATTAATTAACATCAAAAGTGTACCATTAAGCAAGAAATTAACAAAACTTTCCCCTTATAACTTTATGAAGTTACTTAATTAAACTAAACCACATCATCCTGTTAATAAATTGAACCCTATTTATTAATTCAAACATTATTAATTATTATCTTGGTTTAATTTGCTTAATATTATTTATTGTTATTCATACAAATGAGTACAGTCAAACAACTTATTTTCCATGATTTCATACTATTCTCTTTTTAAAAATTTTATCCGATTTTTAAACTATTTATTTAAATGTCCCAGTGCAGGGCAAATTACTCAGAAGTACACCATGTGGTTTTTAGTCCGTGCGAGCGGACATAACCCCATCACTAGCCCTTGGTAGCGGAGTGGGTTTTCCAAAGGATAAAAAATTTCCTTTGTCTATGGCATGAAAATCTTTAACAGTCGTTAAAGGGAGTCAGTACCCTCATAAAATTCTGACAACTATTCTAACTTCAGAATATCGTATCCCGTTGGGTTCCGGAGGTTAGATAGGCAGTCGCTCCGTAGAAGACTAATATTCAGCTGATGAGTTAGATTAGAAGCCGACCCCAACAAAGTTTGTATATAATAAGGCTAGGATGATGATAGAATAAAAACAAACATAGATAACAATATAATGTATTTTTTTATTCGAATATACACAAGTAACTTCTATAGTAATTCTAGTTTGTAATAAATATACATTAGTATATGTACACAAATGCAATATTTACTTAAAGTCTTAATATTTACATATCTAATTGTGATAATAGGAAAACTACAGATGCATACGAAAACAGCAAATGGAACGTTTTTGTACTGCTTATATATTTTTTTATAAAGGTTTTATTTATTTAAACCAAATAACATTACAAGTAAGGTACACTTCATTAGCTTACTATATTTTTTACTTACATTGACTCCCGCCTGTATTCCCCAGAAGGGGTATGGAGAGGTGTATGCACACCCAAAGAATTCCGAGAGTCAAATTTTTAAAATTCAACAATGACTTTTCAAATTCGCGTACGAAACATTTACACAAATTAATGTCGTAAAGAGGAGTCATGTTCTCCATAACTAGAAATTATTTTTTTATAAAATCTACAATAATTATTTAATTTGTAAAAAAAGCCAATACTTTTACCTTTAATTTGACACATAATTATCTGCAGAAATTAGTGAATGTGACTTGACTGCATGATCGCTTAACATCAAGTGAGATAGTAGTGATACGCGAACCTATCAATTATTTATTTTAAAATAACATCGATCGAAATGTATTGGAATACATATACGCCTTTACGAATTTCGTATGACATCGGCCCTCTGGCCGTTTATAATGATTTCGTATACAACGAACTGCTAAAAATAAACTTAATTATTCACTATATATTAGTAGTGGATTAAAATCTCTTCTTAAAACTTAACAAATAAATACAATCTTATTAAATAATTATAAATAGGTTAATACATTTTTACGAATACGAATATATAAAATAATAAATCATACGAATTGTATAAAATAATAAATCTATAAATAAAATACTGTTTAATGAAGTTACAGTTATGAACTAGCTACACTCTTCGAAATTGTATGTTGTAAAAATGTGTTATATGTTTTTTTATCCCACAAAGAGATAAAAATATTAAATTAAACTCACAATAAATTCAAATTTATCAAAGAAACAAGTACTAAAATTCAATTAGAATTCTCAACAATCATTAACAAACCAATTATTCAAAAACGAATAAAAATAAAACACGAAGAAGGGAAGAATCAGAAACAATTATTAAATCTTACAATTAGATTTTCGCCAGCGCCAAAAATAATACAAAACGATTCTTCAAAGTCTCAAATAAAAAAATTGGCTAATTTATTTTTTACGTTTTCCTACAAACGCCATTGTTTTGAGGCTCTAATTTTTATACAAAAGATGTTCTAAATGTAAGAAGGTACTCATGCTTTTACAAAGAATCTAGCGTGAAAACATTTATAAAACTTGTTAGTTAATGTAGACCAGTGTATTTCAACGTGTGGAGGTCGCGAAGCCTCTTTCGCTGTCCCATATGGATAACAATTAATAAAACAATTGACTGAGCCACATGTGGTTCAGTGGACAGGGAATGTGTTAACAAAAAAAACAGTTGAATTGATAACCTCCTCCTTTTTTGAGTCGGTTAAAACCAATTAACACTCGCAAAGCTTCTATAGGGGTGTTGCAAAAGGTTGGGATAGCTATTGCAGTAAAAATAATTATGTATTAACCAAACCCTAATTTTGAAAATGAATGAAATGGATTGAATATTTGTCACAAAATAAAATACTTATAAAAAAGCAAGGGGAATATTTCTTCATACTAAAAGGGGCCTTGCCATGAAAAAGGTTGAAAAACATTGATGTAGGCCATTAACGTTTGGGCCGAAAATCTACAAAATTAGATTACAGACTTGCCTAGTTTTGTTAACCAAAGAATCCTAAAAAAAGAAAAAGTTGTGAAGAGGCGTAGGCGTTTACTATTCCTACTACAACTGATAATAAGTATAAATGAGAAAGTTTGTGAAGATGTTTGTCTCATTTGTAAACCGTTGAACCTCTAACTTATTATCCACTGCGTAATAAAAAAAATATGACGTCATAATTCTTAAAATGGTAACTACACATTTGCTTTTAAATACAAAACATTCAGACATTTTTGCGTCCATACAATTCCTATTTCATTTAACCAACATTATGACGTAATAACTTTTACGTCAGTGTCGCATTCTCATGAACATTATGGTTATCAACACTTCCGTGACCTCCGAAATCTTTAATCATACCATCGATGGACACATAAGCTCCCGAGAACAAAGCTATAAAAGCAATAATTACGATGATTACATTCTTCCATAGAACGTATTTTAAAGGTCCTAGTTTCGTGTCCCACCGGTACACAGTATCGACCACAGCTGGGATGAGAAGACCGAGGGTTGAGAAGAAGACGGCTCCAACGAAGCTGATGACTAACTCCAAGTTAGGGAACGCCGCGGCAATAGCAACTGTGGACAAAGAAAATTTACCCAAAATTTAAAAAAAATTACGACTCGCACTTAACTTCGATATACAATACAGCGATTAACAAAACTGTCGAAGTTTTATGATTGTTGGAGTAGCGTTAGGCTTAATTTATGTACATTGGCACCGCGGAACGGAATGGAAGCGAACAGAAATGTCCAAAGCATAATGAACTTTAAGTCAATTTAGCAACGAAACAAAATAGATATAAGTTGCACGTTTTCCAGGGAATTCTCGCGCATTTTAGGGAATTCCCACAGCTGCCGTCGGCGGAGTTAGTTTGTAAGTTACACGATTGATATAAATATCATTATGCTATCCTATTCCGTTACTTCCATTCCGTTCCGCGGCAATGTACTAACTCTTAAGGTTAGAATCGCTTGCACCCAGCGTCCGAACGTAGCGCCAGCTCCGCCCCTACGCACGTAGCATCGTTCAAAGCATTTTGATCGCAAAGTGGTGCACCGCTCTTGTCCGCGATAGTACATTGAGCCTTATGTTTGAGTTCCACTGTATCGCAATAGTGTATGTTGAATAATAGATTCATAAATTTACGAGTGCAAAATTGTAATTAAATGTCAACTTTTTATGGTAAATTTCATTACAATTTTAAAAGTTTAATGCTCTGTAACTGCACAGATTTCTCATATCAGTTTATTAGGCTGTTAAATTCAGCAGTAAATCCATGGGACAGCTGAGCATTAAATTGCTCGATGTCATTAAATCATCGTAAATCCTGACTTATAAGGGTACGCGGAGATTTAAGGTGTTAGATTTGTTTAGAAAATAAAAACGATGGAAAGATTATGGTAACGATTTGAAACTGAAGGAACTAAAGTCTGAATATTTTAAAAATAATTAACGAACTTTGCCGGGTGGTTTCCGGTCCAAGAATAGAACCACTCCTACTCGTCCCGCGGGTGTCGTAAGAAGCGACAAAGGGAAAAATCCGGAGGATGGGCAGCAGCATGCTTCTGTGTAACAGCAATTATCTGCTAATGCGAACGCCAACCCGATTGCCCAGCATGGCGATTATGGGCAAAACCTCCAATGAGCGCACAATAGTGGCGCGTATTGGGAGAGGTTTATGTTCATCATGATGAATTAACAAATGAATTATCGAATTAATGTTCATAGGTATATTAGTAAAGTAGTATTAATGAAATACGCTAATTAATGTGTATGTTAGTAACTGCAAAGGAGTATAAATATAGAGAACGCTAATAGACTAATAGGTATACCTAAAGACAAATAGTCTATTAGAATGCTATATTTTATACTCGCAATATGTAATGCACATTTTGCCTCACCAAATCTGTCGCTGATGAACACTGGAATGGTTTTGATATTCGACGTAATTAAACTAAAAATTAAGCGCAACTTACTAATAAATCTTGCGACCACTGCAATATCTTGCACTTGAGTTATCACTTAATAAGATAGATTTAATGAAAGTCTTTCATTGTACTTAGAAATGAAATATTCATATTTCAATAGCAGGCAAGATATTTAGTCTAGAAAACAAATTGTAAATTCTCTTTATATTTATTTGTTGTTTCAAACAATACAAATGTAATATTTGTGTCCTTTCTAAATTCATAATTCTATTTGCATTCTAAGTAGATTATAAAATTGTTTTTAGTAAGACATACGTTATTTTATTAAACTGACAAATCTCTTCTGTTTGTCTTGTCTTAAGCCGGTTTCACAATAGAAATGATAAAATATTATTTATTAAATTATGGTTTTTAAATATTTTTCCAAAATTTAACACAGTAGTTAACCATGTTATAAGGTAAAATATAACTTTTTCGCTCTTGGAGCCTCGTTGAACCGCAGTCGATCACAGGTATGGTCGCGTACGGAACTCGTGTCGCGGCCGCGTTGTTCATACCCGTGTTTACGGTTCTTACTTCTGTAGGGTTACTCTATATTTTCTTATATACTCTTAGATGAAATAACGCAAAAACATTAATTTATGAGGCAGTTGAGAACCTTTTCCCTTTTGAAAGTCGGTTAGAAATGACAGATTTTAATTATATTTACTATTTACTTAAATAAGTAGCTGAATTTAAAGTTATTTCGCTCTGTAGGTAATAAAATAATTAAAACAGCATTATGAAGCTTATCATACCACAAAACGAATAAAATCGGAGCTTTGTAAATATTTATTCCGGATTATTCCGATGTTAAAATGTTAATACCTATTGAGAGTTCTATATTACAACGATATAAGGTTCAAATTGAAATTTAACAAGTGCAATAGTAAAATCGAAATGGCAATGAATTATTTCGAGATAACAGTAGGTTCAGTAACGAATCCAGTTTGTACCTTTTCAGCTGTAAATTAATTGGTCAAAGACTAAATGAATTTCGTTGATTTATTTTATAAAGAAACATCTGGCTTTTGACGCTATTAGTTATTTAATTACTTTGATACGCTCAACAGTACGACTAACTGGTCTTTTCCATAATCAGTAGTAAGGGAATATCGGAGTATATTATTCGATACTAAGTAATTTTCAATTAATCTTGTCGATCATCATCTGCCTAGCCTTTTTCCAACTATGTTGGGGTCGGCTTCCAGTCTTACCGGATGCAGCTGAATACCAGTGTTTTACATGGAGCGACTGCCTATCAGATCTCCACAACCCGGATACTGGGTTACATGATACCCCTTGGTAAGACTGGTTGTCAGACTTTCGGGCTTCTGACTACCCGTATTGACTGTCAAAGATCTACAATTGACAGCCGGGTCCAACAGCTTAACGTGCTATCCGAGGCACGGAGAGTGATAATTAATTTTATAAAACGTGCATAACTTACGAAAAGTCAGAAGTGCGCGCCTTGGGTTCGAACCCAAGACCAGTGACTTGCCAGTCAACAGTCACCACTAGGCTATCACGACTCTTGAATTAATCTTGTCGATATGATTTTTAAAACTTTTTTGAAGGCCTTTTTCATGTCCCAAAGTTTGACTGCTAGATTATGCCTTAAGCAAGACAAGGCAGTAAGTTCGCCTTATGTACCAGCTTTGTACGAGAAGTAAAATAAATAAATGAAAAATTATCTGTGACGGTAAGAAATTCAAAAAATAACTTAATATTTTTTTAAGAGTCTCCCAAAATCGGTAAGTAGGTACTCGTAACTACAAAACACAAAATATCCTTACCAGTTAAAGTAACGATAACTGTTCTTACTGCGACTTGAATGAAGTTTTCGTATCTGGATTCCTTTCCTCTCCTCATCCTTGTTATCATTTCCATGGGCACGTAAAATTGAAGCGCGTAAGTCAGAAATATCACGAAGGCCATGAGCAGTTTTGTAACTTGCGCAATTCTGTAAATAAGGAAACATTTGCTATAAAGCTATTTATTATGCATGTTATGCGAACACTAAAGATCAAATCTTTGTAGTACATCTACTCCTTGTATGTAGTACTAACTGTAGTAGTAACTTTTTTGTAACATTTTAAAAAATGCGAAGCGAAAATTTTTGTAGAAAAATAATCGCTTTTTATATACTTATAAGGTTCTTCTAAATTATCTGCCACGGTTGCAATGGGAGAAAGTATTGGGTATATAGATTACAATTGTAAAGAAATGTCGTACCTCGGATCAGTAAAAAAAAAATTGGAGCATGGAGCAGAATTAGACCAACGCAATAAAATGCAGGCAAAAGAAAAAAAAATATGACGTTAGATAAAAAAAAATACTTCACTATTGTAATATAAATAACCAATATTATCTCCCATTGCAGCCCTGGCAGATAATTTAAAAGCACCTTATATAACTTTGCTTATGCCATCCCGGGCTGAGCCTGTAGCCATAAACATGTTCCAAAATAATCAAAATCAGATCCAGCAAGTCCTAACCCAAGGCCCAAGTCCCTTAGCTGTTGTTGCTTTAGGTTAGTAATGGCTTTAGCTAGGCTTTTAAGTCTTTCTAGAAGTTTGGTTCATCATCATCATCATCATTTCAGCCATAAGATGTCCACTGCTGAACATAGGCCTCCCCCAATGACTTCCAGATCGGCCGGAAGTTTGGTTAATCAGTCTGAACTCTTTAGCTATTTTTTATTAGTTATAGTTTATGTTTTCCGATTCCGAGTAACCTCACAAGAGCTAATTATTTAACACCTTATACATAAAACCCGAAAGCTAATCTTGCGACTCATTCCGAATTCATCTGTCATTATTGTTTTGACAGTTACTGGCGGATTCACGCGTGAAATGAGAATTGGTCTTACAAAATGGCGTTGCAGGTTTTATTCATGCGAAATGTGGATAATTATTTACAAAGAAGGTGCTTTTGTTCTCAAAAGTCTGTAACTGATATGCCAAAAGTGATTTTGATAAATTTACACACGATTACACATCAAGCTGTACAAAACCAGTATGAACTGACCTCGCATTGTATAGGGTCTTCGTACAACAAGACGTCAGCTTATACCTACTGGAAGTTTATAGCTTGATGTGTACCCGTGTGTAACTACCTATTAATAAGTGGTTAAGTATTCTGAAGGTTTTAAGTTTCGATTGTTTTGATATTTTTTTATTATAATTTATGTTTAATTTAATTATAAAGGCAGTCTGGAGTTTAAGGTTTTAGTGTTTAATAATGAATAAAAATAATAGCTCAGATTAACTAAGAAAATATTTTATGTACATAACTATGACATTGAAAAAGTCACAATATTGTTACCAACATACCTACCAAGTTCGAATCCATACGGACCAAGACACATCAATATAATAGGGAAGATGCAAATGTAATATTTATGAAATTTTCATGGTTAAAATGTTAAAAACATATAAAAGAAATGCTACTGCAACGTTTTTATTTTACATAATGTTGTTTTTAAACAATAATTACGAATTAAAAATGACTTGCAACAAAACGAATTTCAAAACACCAATCAGCGTTTAGTGACGTCACTCTTGTTATGACAACTTATTTGAGGTTATGGTTGTAAAGTGATTACTTTTTTAGGAGAATATTAATTGCGTTTTTTAAATAAAAATGGAAGTTGGATTTATAAAAGCAGACTCCAGGAATTTACCGAAAGTTAGTGTTGACATGGTTGTAACTTTTTTTATCGAAAGTGCAGAGTTTTCAGGTGTAGAAATGAAAGGAGCTAAATTACTACGGTATGTATACATCATAGTCATTCATAGTTGTTAAACTTTGTATTTTATTCAGCGGCTTCTACATATAGCAGTTATTTCAGCTCGACAAGAGAATCTTACGGCGATAACGCAATCGGCCATGTCCAAATTAAAAGAGATGGAGGAGAATTATGTACAATAAAAAGTAGAGTTACTCCGGAGCACAAAGTACGTAAAGAAGGTTATCGGGTTACAGCCATTATTCATGAAACGCAAAGCTTGGTCGGAGTGTAGCAAAGGGTGTGCACCATTTGTCTTCACAGCTTGAAACCACTTTTTTCTCAGCTTTGGGTCAGAAGGTCCACTCAAAAATAATTTATTTGCAAACTTTGTTGAGGTAGATGGACACATTGGCACAAAACATGAGTCAACACGGCTTTTTATCTGAATATTAATGGTATTGTTACAATCACCTGACGTCGATGGATAGTCCATTTTAATTTTTTACAAATAATCTCGAAAAAGCAAAAGTTAAAATGAAAAGTAATTGTAAATTGAAAGTTGTTGACAGACAAGAGTGACGTCATCAGTACCATAGGTCCGTTTTCGCGCGAACTGTCAAACTGTCAATTTAAAACAGCATTTTTTCCGATAAATTACAATATTTTAATTGTTTTAATATATTTGTGGTCTATTCTACATGGAATTCTTTAAAATGAAAACAAAAATAAAAATAGTGCATCTTCCCTATTACGATGTGTTTAACATAATTAATATTATATTTTGTGCATGTTTCAACATCGTGTAGGTATCTGATTCGGGTAAGTTATTTACTTATAAAAATCATCATATAAATTATCCAAATTTCCATTTATTTCTTTACTTAACAATTATACATTTAAAAAATAATAAAATTAAGAACTAGGTACATTAAAATTATTTACAAATTAACTGCTTATTGATCTACCATATTCCGTCTGAGACCAAGCAGCTGTTTAAACTGTTATAAGCACAAGTTTGTAGAAAAGTAAAAATGTTCAATATTTTATTATTTAATTCAATAATTTATTGCATCATGTAGTTACAGAGATCTTACAATAATCTTCTTTCTTTATCGTATGTTTAAAGGTGTGTCCAAATATAACGCGGCATTCGAGCGCGGCTGTCACCATTTTAGCAAGTGATAATTAATTTTTAATTAGCACATAAATCTGAAAATTCAGAGATGCTTGCCTAGGTTTCGAAACTACGAACTTTGACTTGGCAGTCCAACGGTCATACCACTAGGCTATCATTGCTTAACAATAAATAAATAAAACAATAAATATTTTTTTAGTGTCACACACACAATAATTTTATGTGTCAGGGCACTGCATCACATTACAATGATTCGATTGCGAGCAAGATTTCCGCTTAGCTACTTAGGCTATGCGCTATTCAGCTTACGGACTTCAAATAATATATCCATTTCCTTTAAACATAATGACGGAGATCCTTCTGAAAATTCAACCAATCTCGGCCAATCTCAACAGATTTGACAATCACTTTGAATGAATATGACAAGGCGACGTTAAAAAAAAACAAATTCAAATTTCTACTCACATATCCTCTTCAGGGAGATTAAGTGTCACGGAGCCTTTGACGTTGTCGCCATACTGTACGTAGCCGAAAAATCCAACGATGCCATAAAGCGAGATGACAATAACCATTGCAGTGTTCAGTACACCAGGACAGCCGAGAAATTTTTGAGGGTGTTTCATCTCATTCTCAACAGGCATGACGACACCAATGCCTTCCATCGCGAAAATTACGGTGCTGGAATAATAATTAAAATTAAATGGTATTCTTTTTTAGGTACTCCAAAAAGGTTTGAAAAGTCAAAGTAAAAATAGTTTTATAATGCAATTTTTTGGCGATAAAAATGGGCAAAACGTCCTACTTGTTGTAGCACTCATTTTAAAGAGCTTAAAGATCATTATTTGTAGTGTACGATGCTACCTACTAGGGGAATAGATCCATATATATTGTTGCCCGTTGTTCTAACACCATAAAATTAAACATTAATTATCTATGAAGGATTTTTCCATACCGCACTTAACCGTTGCTCTTGACGTTTTATCAATTAAATATCAGTTAAATTCAAACTGACTTAACGTACACACAAAAAAAGTTAAAGAGTTGTTAGTAGGTGTAGTAACAACAACAAAAATAACCATAGAAAATGTTTCGTAAAGGAGGTACTCGGTTTATAAATTACTTCTGATGCAGTCGTGTATCATAGAGATGAAAATATATGGCGTAGCGGGAATGCACACCCCTTGGATACTGAGTTATGTATGCCTCGATAACGTCGAGTTTTCCTTGCATAGGTAAACTTTATTTTGAGCGGAAAATATGGGAGGAAATCGGTGTTGAGATAGTAAATTGTGCGTTATGATATGATATGATGTTATGATGTATAGCATGAAAGTGTATTATGCATTTAATTTTATTGCGTAACGTTTTTTTCTATTTGGTTATTTTATTGGTTTTTACTGCTTTTTCTTCGTCGTTTCGATGATACATAATTATATAATACTAGCTGATGCGCGCGGCATTGCTCGCTTGGATGTCGGTTATCGCCAACAAAAGTACCTAAAGTAGTAGACAAAAGGAAACAAAAGGAAAGTAGTTCCTGCAACCTTGCTTATTTTTTTCCAACACCTCCAACAAATATCATTATATTCTAGCCAATGTTTACAAAAACTTGTCAAATTAAAAATATACTAAAACGTCCCTCAATAACCACTCTATTCACTGGTGAAAATGGTATAAAAATCGGTGTATTAGATTTTAAGTTTATCGCGAACAGACAAACAGACAGACGAGACGGAGGACTTTGTTTTATATGATGTGATGATTTTTATTGTCTTAAGGTGTTTAAAGCTTGTTGAGTCCTGACTTCGCAGACGTCGCGCAACGCTACCTCTACACATTACATCTACCAGTTGCTTAATGAAAAAATAAATTTCAGAAACAAAATGTTTTTTCCACAATTTTGGGGTGTTTACTCTGACCATACAAACGTATTTGAAGCAAATTTGAACAAACTTCAGAAAAGTTTTCAACGTTATGAATGTTATTTGTGGTAACAAAATTGTTGGAAACATACTACGTTTATTGTTTTAAATTTCAATAAATAAAAAAGGATGTTTTTTCGAAATCATTACGGTAATTAGGTCAGTTTTATTTGTTTAAAATAAACTTAAGTTTTCGTCATGTATTTGTACAATGGTTCAAGATCAGCCATCCAGGTAATGGTCATTTATTAATTTTGTCTTATACATAACAACATAATATACAATATTGCGAAATACTGCCTCGTTGGTCTAGTGTTAGCAAGCGCGACTGAACACGAGATCCTGGGAGCAAAGTTTTATTGGATTTTTCCATAAGGAAATTCTCAGTAGCAGCATGGACTCTAGAATTGTACCCGGTTAATGGCAATAGGCTCACTTCTATTACATGGATTTATAGCCAACGAAACGTGTGTGTACTGCATACACCTCTGCCTGCTCTAAATACAGGCGTGAGTCTGCTCTATTATGCCTTATTGTGAAATATCACAATTACAATGTATTCAATATTGTATGATTTTCTTCATTGTAGAGATAGTAGTGACATTGAATTTTTGCAACGACGACTAAAACACATTGAAATTGATTGAAGATATAAATAAAATCAGTGAAAATATCTAGTTATGAAAAATCTAATAAACCAATTGAGGGAGAACAACATTGTTTTCAAATAAAAAAATGCTTTAAATTAATTTTTATTTTATGGCATTTTTAAATTTGAAAACTTGTTCTAATCAAACTGAAACTTTTACAACTGTCGGTGAAAAAGTCCCTTACTTAGAAAACTATATTTTCGTTTGTGATTCGAAACTAACCTCAAAAACAGCGGCCATGTTGTGATACTAGCGACCATCTCTCTCTCCTTCACAGGTGGGAGATCAGTGAAGATGTAGTACATGGTTATGATGAAAACAATGAAGATCAGGATGTTGGCTATCGCGGAGAATGGCACCAAATACTTGAGGTTCCGTATCTGACAGATGAGGACTAGAGGCACTAGTGTTAGCGCGCAGGCAGCCTGGATTGACAGTGAGGATTCTCCCATATAGACGTCTAAGACCTGGAAAGAAGATAATGTTTTTACCATCATACTTGTCAAAATGTAGAAATACATGTGTCATGGTGGCTCATTACGGAACCGCTTTTCAAGCACATGGGTGTGGGTTCAAACTTGACATGTATAATGTGACATTTTTAATGTCGTATGTACTTTCTTAGTTAATCTAAGACACCTTTTAACGGTGAAAGAAAACATCGAGAGGAAACCTGGACTTAATAGTCTGAAATCGCCAACCCAAAGTGAGCTAGCGTAGTGATTAATGCTCGATCCTTCTCTGTAATAAGAAGAGGCCTTTGCCCTGCAGTGGGACAGTTACAGGCTGGTTTATTTATTTATTTATTATTTGTTAAAGAAGACTAGTGAATTGTATAATGTTCGGATTACTGTATAATAAATTAATAAATTAATTAAAGGCCGTAAGACTAACAAAAAAGCAAATATAAAATATTTATAAGTTTGGAAAAAAATATACCTATAAATAAAATATAGAAGATGTATGAGATAAAATGTATGAGCTAGTAAATTTAGGATCTTATTTAAGACATGAAACAAACCGTAACGATTCGATTGTACATTTTAATTAATTTCGCTTGTTTAAAGAGTGATCGACGAAAGAAGTAAATCTATTTTTAGACCAAATAGGTAAAATATTGGTGTTTAAAACTAAAAATATACACAAAAGAATGTTAATTACCAACGGAAACCCTAGAGAGGCAATTTTAAAGGTTATTTGGTCAGGAAATCCTAAAAGTTAAATAAAAAAGGTTTTAAAAGAATGAGGTTAAACCTTACTTTTAGGATTCATGCGCGTTTTTGAAATTAACGATCACTTGCTAAAACGGTGAAGGAAAACATCGTGAGTAATCCAAGCGCTCCTGAGAGATTTTCATGAAAGCCATATCAGAGGCCTAAGGGCGGTTTAATCTCTGACGCCAGGTTGTTCATCAAACATACGATAAAGAAAGAAGTTGTATTTAAACAACAATCAACTACACAAATACAC
Organism: Protodeltote pygarga; assembly: GCA_936450705.2. Lineage (NCBI taxonomy): Eukaryota > Metazoa > Arthropoda > Insecta > Lepidoptera > Noctuidae > Protodeltote > Protodeltote pygarga. The sequence goes on from OW388254.2 coordinate 14,007,657, forward strand.
AAATACAGTATAAATCTATATATTATATTTTGTAGCCAGTGATCCTACCCTCATATCTCTAATCTTTTGATCGACTACAATCTAAAGTTGAAGAAATTTCTAATTGGAAAACTATTTATTTGGCTTCTGAAGTCACAAAGGAAGAAAACCCCACTTGGTTTGCTTTCAAAACCAGCCAAACCTTTGAAGTTAAGGAATATTTATCTGCGGACAGATTTCAACTTTGAGCGTTTCATTTTCTAGTGATTAAGTGCCTTTATAGTAATAATTTGTCTAGAATTTTTGCTATTTTTAATTTTGGAGGCCAGTCTACCAGATGTGGCTAATTAATTGCAACTTAAATAACGAAATTCAAATAAAAAATGTGAATTTCTCTATTTTATATTTCAGCATAGTTAAAAGCTTACATTTTTTTGTTGTTTTTGAAGCCATTTTAGTTAGTTATTCGTTCCTTAGAACGTTAATGCTTTACAAACAATTTGACACGTTGACTGTCCTTATTACACACATTAGGTAATGCATGCAATGTATTTTGATCAGGCTGTGACATTCGCGCATTAATTACATGTAAGTAATGCATTAGCCAAAGAAAACTGAACTACATTTAAGCTGGGCGTGTGACCTAGAACTTAGATTTTCTGAACAAAGCAGTTTAAAAAAACCATTGAACGTGCCAGGTAATTTACCCAAAATTAACGAGACAGTCAACGTGTTAATCTTATAAAATAATATACCTAAGTAAAATATTTTTTTTACGTAAAACGGTTTTGTCATCAGAACTAAAGCTGTGTACCAAATAATTATCAGATCAATCTGTCAACAGAAAGGGGGTGAAATATCGATTACTAAATTTGAAACAAATCAAAACAGGGCAAGCTAAATAAAACCGTTTAAATAGTCAAAAATAATATTGTAGTAATGGTATTAATTAGAAACCTATATTTATTTACAACATTTAAAAATCAACATCTATATACAAATATACCAGTAAGTACCTAGTATAATAATATAGTATAAGCAATGATGATGTATGAGGAAAAATAAAGTATAAGTAACTAACAGTAAGTAAAATAAAGACAATATATGGATTTCCACTAAAAGCAAGTAAGAAGTTAACACTTAAAAGCAATTAGCAACAAACATTGTTAATTATCTTAATTTAAATAGGTAATTATTGCCACTAATACGAGTAAGGTACAGCCTTGGTTCCAAAATGGCAAAACGCGTCGAAAGAACACTCTTTGCATAATTTATTAAAATCATTGCTTGTTCGCACTAAATTTGAATTTTGCGTGTAATTTGAACTAGAATGGGGAACGGTAATAAGAGGATTGAATTTGATAGAATTTTCGGAAACAATGAGTGCGGTACTTTCCCCAGTCTAAGTCTCTTAATTTTGGTAGTTATGTATTAACTTTAAATCTATCAAACCAAATAATAATCATAAAATTTTGTTTCAGTCGCAGGAAACAATTACGTAAAATTAGTAAATTTCCCAAAATGCGTATAAGTTAAAAAAAAACTTATAGTTCTTGGTTCATCGATTATAAATTGCTATTATCGAAGTTAAAGGCGTTGATGTTTTGCGCTGTTGTGATCATAAACCATCCATCGTCTTCCGTTGCGCTGCAATCGCTGGTCAAAGCACTAAATATTCTGACTTTCTTTTTGCCAAAAAAATTTAAAAAGATTATTAAATACTAACTTACTCACGGATTGGTTTCGGAATGCCCGACTAGACTGATCCGTGACTGCACTCGCTCTTGAAAACGGACTCCGTTTGGGTCCAAAACTATTCGGGCATTCCCGAAATCAATCCGTGATTAAAACCGTTAATATTTAATAATAAATTTAAAAAGATTTAGCAAGCGAAAATTATATTTTTTTTTATTGTAAAAACTTTTATATTTGGGAAAGTTACAGCAAGTACGGTTGCTGTAACATTCCCAAAGTTAAAAGTTGAATCGTGTAAATGAGTTTACTAAATGACAATAAAATGTTTTACGAACCTCTTTGACGGAAGCACCAATGAAAACCACGTAAACACAGAGCACGCTCGTATACGTCACGAAGAGAGAATAGTCCACCATGACTCTGAAAACAATATAGACTTTCTTTACTGTAGGTTAAATGTTTATGGTAGAAAGCTGGCATTCTAACTACATATAAATAAAAAGATTGTAAGTAAACGTCGTGGTGGCGCATTGGCTACAGACCCGCTTTGCAAGCGCGTGGGTGTGGGTTCGAACCTGGCATGTACCAATGTGACTTTTTCAATGTCATATGTACTTTCTTAGTTAATCTAAGACACCACTGACTAACGGTGAAGGAAAACATCGTAAGGAAACCTAGACTTTAATAGTCTGAAATTGCCAACACGCAGTGAGCTAGCGTGGTGATTAATGCTCAATCCTTCTCTGTATGAGAAAAGGCCTTTGCCCTACATTGGGACAGTTACAGGCTGATTATTTATTTTTTATTTAAGTAAACCTAAAATCAATGCACATTTTTGACAGTTCTTAAACGAGAAGACAGCCATTATCAGGTTTTGGTTAGAAACAGATAACTAAGACACTTAGCGAGTTTAAACAGGGAGAAATAAATGTTAAGATTTTTAATAAATTTGTAATTTAGAGAAATGAGACTGGGATAGTGATAAGGGTGAGTATTTGGGAGTGTCACGATGACGGTGACATATTAAAAAAAACCCTCTATAATTAATAAAGAATAAAAAAAAATAAACTTTGCGTAAAATTAAAATATATTATTTAGCCGCATTTAGTTATTATCGAACAACGGCAAAGTGTGTCGTATCTGACATATTTTTCTCGAGTTATTCAAGTATATTCCATTTTTCTGGTTTGGATCTCTAAGTCATTGATATATGTATATCCCGGCTTGCTGTTTTCGGCTACAGCGATTCAGCTTCTAATTTCAATTTCTTAATTTCTGAATAATAAGGACGAGGAAGGAATTTATTATTATAAAAGAAATATGTTACCCATGGGGCATAGAATGATTGAAGCTCCGTAACAAAAGAATTTATAGGTTATAATAACATGAAAATATTCAAGAGGAAAGTCGCAAAAACAACTGACTCGGGCGGGACTTGAACCCGTAATCTTTGGCGTGCCGTGTCATCGCTTTACCAACTAAACTACCAAGTCCTACCCGCTTCAGTTGAAACGAATTTAACTACATAGGCGTGTGGTGACTGGTGACATCAACCGGAGTACCTACTTTACTCTACTCGCATTGCCAATCCTGTTTCAAACTTTTCAGCTTAAAAGGAAAATAAATATTTTCATTTCATAAGCAAAAACATGTGCATAAACATGCAAAAACCATACATAAAGAAGCATGTTTTTGTTACCAGCGACCCGCCGTCGTTATGCAAATAATTATGTATCCATTTGGATTCTGTTTGTCTATTTAAGTAACTTTGCTTGGTAAACATATATCCATGTATATCATGCTCGTCCCCTGTTATTGAGGAGGTACTAAATATTATATGTGACAAATTATGGTTGAGCGCTCACTAAACGGACGGCACGAAAAAGGATTTAAAGTTTTAATCCTCGTTTTAATTCCCTAAAGACTCATTATTCTGTGGCGCTCGTGTGAACCCATCGTGTGGCTCTGCGCGTGTTCCGGCAAGTCCTAAAGGAAGTTATATACCGGCGCGCGGCGAGGCGAGGCGTGGATGGGATAGGCGAGAATTGAAATCACGCTTTTACACCGAAAGATGTACAATACCGCGATAGCTTTTGCTGTGAGACGTTGCAAGTCCTGGCTTGACAGAGAGAGACCGTGTGGGTCCTCAATAACCTATATCTGTAATAATTGTATATCCGTTCGTTTTACAAAGGAAATACATCCTCTACCGATTCTTATAGCAATAAAGTTCAAATTGTATTAACAAATATTTTAATTCTCGCCTCGCACATCCTCGCGGATCTAGAGCTAGACCTTTTATTCCAAAGATGGGCAGGGCGTAGATAGAAATTTTACTATACAAATTTCAATTCTCGCTCATCTCATCTACGCCTCGCCTGGCCGGTATAAAACCACCATAAGGGTCGGTACTTAAAATAAGCATTTTAATAATTAAGCTTGCGTTTCACTATGAGCCGGCCATTATGGTATGGCACATCTGCCTTTGGGAAATCACAGGTGCAATGCTAAGTTACCTTTACTTACTTCACGAAATTGCCCCATGGTTGTAATTTCTTAGGTCCATAACTAAAAGCTGCTCCACAAGTTTCGGCGAAACTAAGTGATGGTTTTTTTGCATCAACGCACACTTCTTGAGATGTTTTTACCTGAGAAAGAAAATAAGGTTGTAGAAAGGCAGTCTTTCTTTCTTATCGTGTGGTTGATGAACAACCTGGTGTCGGAGTTTAAGCCGCCCGTAGGCCTCTGACATGGCTTTACATACCATTTAAAAATCTCTCAGGTGTGCTGGTTTCATCACGATGTTTTCCCTCACTCATTTAGCAACTGATAAATTATTTTTTAATACGCATATAACTTGCGAAAAGTAAGAGATGTGCGCCTTGGGATCGGACTCGAGACCTCTGACTTGTCAGTCGATGACGAATGGCGGCTTTATTGAGTCTGCCATTTTTCAATGGGCGGGTAGAAATCTAGTTGTATGGAGCCTCCGCCACTAAAAAAAGATAAATGTTAAAGAATATGCGATATCTATTTTAGTCAAATTACATTGTTACTGGCGGAAAAAAAGGTTTTCACTTTTAAAAATAAATTATTAACAAAGCTTCTCTTTTTGTAAATTTTACCGCTATCTGTACCTATTCATAGATTTTAAAAAAGAATTGTTCTTAAGAAATTCATTTGAAAAGCGTCGTTGTTCTGTCCAAATATTTAGTGTCAATGACTCTATTTTTTTTCTTTCAAACTCAAGACAATGTATTATTTTGTATCTTGAATAGGTATTGACATACCTAATTATTGTGAGTCATGATAGCCTAGTGGTATGACCGTTGACTAGCAAGTCAGAGATCTCAGGTACGAACCCAAGGCACCATCCACCGTGGCAATGCTGCCAGTCTTCTGGGCACGCTACCCGGGGACAGCGATGCAGAGGAGCTTTTTGACGCCTTTTTTTAAACTTTTTTATTTATTTTTTATATTTGTTTATTTATCAAATTAAAAGTGACTTACCAAAATATGTACAGTATGCGTGCAAATAAAACCAGCTAGCAAGGTTCCGATGGCGCCGACGACAAGGCCTGAGTTCTTGAATGCTGCAGGCATCGCCAATATCCCGGAACCCAGGCATGACTTCAGCAGATGTACTATTGATCCTATCGTCCTGTAAGAAGTTATTAACTTAATAACACACCCACTATATTTAAAAATGTTATGTTGATCTTAATAATCATATTAATATAATAAATAAATATTAATAAATCAACCTGAAACTGTCCCACTGCTGCAGAGCAAAGGCCCCTTCACATACAGAGAAGGATCGAGCAATAATCACCACGCTAGCTAACTGCGTGTTGGTGATTTTAGACTATTAAGTTCAGGTTTCCTTAGAATGTTTTCCTTAACGTTAGTCAGCGTTGTCTCAGATTAACTAAGAAAGTAGATACATGACATTGAAAAAGTCACTAATGTTTCTTGGAGAAATGTTAGCTTAAACAATAATCTATTGAATAGTGAAATAAAATACCGTGTGCTTTTTTAATTTTAGCAGGTTCGATTCCCGGTTTAGGTAAGCTTGTCGAAAAATCTGTCAATGCAGTTTTGTTTCTTTTTAAAAATAAATAAATGTTTCTTTTAAGTAAAATAATCTATCTTAAATATTTGAAGTGATATTTCTCCAAGGCCCATTGATTTTTTACACTCTGTATAGTACCTATACGTAAATTTAACTTACTTTAAATAAACGCAAAAAAAATATTTTTTGGGCTTGAAAAACTTGTTTAGTTTTGGTCAGAGTCGTAAACTAAACGTTGTTTAGAATCATGATACGAAATTAGTACAAATTTCTTCGTATTATCGTATACCTACAGAGTATATCCTGTATTAATACACTGTGTACTCTATAGAGTGCCATGGGGTATTTAATCCCAAAATAATGTAACAAAGTCGTGGGTGGAATCTAAAATGTCCATTAAGGATGCTTCAGTGTGGACAAGCTTTACTCTCCAAATTGTAAACTGACTGAGATTTATTTTTAAAACGTGATCATTTTAAAACAAAAAAATGTTATTTGATAATAATTGTTATATCATTTGTCTTGCTAATGCACCTTACAATTGTTTGCCATTATTCCTGGCTTACATCGTAAAACTGTATAGAATATTTATTTGTTTTCTTTGTGCAATACTATTTAAAATTCAGACGACGATTTCCAAAATTCGTTGCAGCATTTATTTTCAGATTTATCTTTTAATAAAACAATGACGGCTATTACACTTTATTTTGTTGACATTTCAAAACAATGTTTAAAAAAATATTTTAATGTTATGACATAAACATTAATGTATTTTTTTATGTAGAGCATTGACCTCACTAAATACAGTTAAGGTTGAAGGCTTTAGATAAACCATATTATATCTGTGCGATTGCCTCGTTGGTCTAGTGGTGGCAAGCGCGACTGCTGAGCACGAGGTCCTGGGTTCGGGCCCCGGCAAAGTATTATTAGGTTTTTCCATTAAGAAATTCTCAGTAGCAGCATGAAGTCTGGAATTGTGTCCGGTCAATGGCAATAGATTCGCCCCCTATTGCATGGGACTTATAACATAGCCGGCGAAACGTGGGTGTACTGCATACACCTCTGCCTACCCCCTATGGAGAATACAGGCGTGAGTCTATGTTTCATATTTTTTATGTAATATTATTTATCTGTGATTTTGAAATAATGCTATCATTTTAATGAACTTTCACGATTTAATAACACATTATCTACCCCAAATCTACGTTTATCTTTACTAAATTAAAAAGCTGAACGTACGTTTAAACGCGCTATCTCAGGAACTACTAATCCGATTTGAATTATTCATTTTTTATAAGATTAAAGCCATTTTATTGAGGAATAATATAAATAAAATAATGCCACTGAATAAATAATTGTACAATACGGAATATTGCGAGCAGTATTAGAATTTTCCTTATCACAAAATTTGTTATTTTAGTAGTTTGCTTCATTAGTAGGTATCTAATAAAAATATTTAAAAAAAATCTCAATTAATACAATAAAATACAAATCTATTTTACGATACATCAAAATAATTTATATAGAAATCATAATTACCTACGAGTATTAAGATTATATTATTAATATAGAATGTGATTCTTTCTCTGTACTATGGTGGACAAAGCCGGTGCACCACTCTTAAGATCAGAATCGCTTGCACTCAGCGTCCGGGCGCAGCGCTAGCCCCACACCTACGCACGTAGCATCATTCAAAGCATTTTGATCGCAAAGTGGTGCACCGTTTGTGTCCGCGATAGTACATACAATAAGGGAATGACGTAATATTGGACTAATATCGTTATACCCTAATAATTGAAAATTATCGCTATTCAGCTATTAAAATAGAATCGAAACTGTTGATTGATACGATATTAATTAACCAATAACGTCTCAAGGACATGAGTATTGCGAACTTAATTTATTAATGAGTATAGTTAACCACCAGACTAATGAAGACTTTAGTCTACTTAAATATCAATCAAGGTTCTTAGGTACCTAAGTACTCGTAGGTATATGAAATTCATTCCATTTAAGAAGCAGACACCTTTATGTACGATTCGATCGAATATTGAACTCGAATCGAATAATCGAATATCTATTTATAGGTGTAGATTCTGAAGCAATTTTAACCTGAATTTGATTTTAAACACCTGATCTCTTTCTTACATTAAGTATATGTTAGTTAGTAATAGTGGTTCATTTGCATTGTTCGATAAAGCGGTCCTAATATAATACAGCGTGTTCGATTGAAGCCGGCTGAAACGTCATGCGTCGACTAAAAATCTCCCACACCATGTATGGTGGCCTAACCAATAAAAATGAGCATTAAGGAATAAAGTTACTTATACATTGAGGGAACCATTTAGACAGGTAGCAACACAGAAATCTAAATAATAATTATTATTTATAATAATTATATAATATCTATATAAATAAACGTTAAATCATTAGGTATTTAGATTTCTGTGGGTAGCAAGTAACCGCTCGGAAATACAGTCATTTCCCGAGGTTTGAACTGTGAACACGGTCTGGTATCTGCTTATCCTGTGTGTAGAACAATAAATATATAGTTAAGTGATGTAGTCAACTTACATTTACAAACATTTTTATAATCGACCCTACAGAGTAAAGCACCCAGTCACTCTGCCACTAAGAAAATCAATATCGAATTGATATAGAAGATGAATAAGATAAGAATATTATAACACTTTGGAACCTGAGTGTTCGCTACGCTTGCATGAATGCTTATTAAAAATGTTATATTATTTGAAAACCACAAAAAGATTTTAAGTAGCATAACGGCGTACATAATCGAAAAACTATATAGCATGAACAAACTCTCGCTATTAACTTGTCAAACCAAATGCGTCTTGTACTTCATTAAAATTTTTCAAGAACTATAATTTTTAAAACCATGACATTGATAAGACCCACATATTTGTTGCAGATTAGCAAGATGGAAGTGGGCCGGCCACCTTTGTCGCATCGATAGGCTATGGGCCAAGATAACCACAAAAAGGAGACACGAATATGACACGATATTCTAAAGTCAGATCAGTTGTCATCTTCCAAAGTTCTTCACCCATTCATAATTGTTTTAGGTACTTATATTAAAGTAGGATCAGTTGTGAAACTTACGAGTTCGGGTGTGCTAGATTTCGATGCTCGAAAGGATTGTATGGTTTTTCATCACCGACGCTTTTTGAAGCTATGCTGAGTGAAGACTGAAAACCAGGGTTGCTTGTGAGTTCGGCTCTGGAAACAATAAGTTATCATCAGATATCAGAGAGATATCATCATCTCCCTGCCCTTTTCCCAATTTATTTGATCATCATTGAAGATATCGACGAAGACGATTTATTTGATATCAGAGAGATATATCACATAGTAAATCATCATAATCATCGACGTCATAACTCTAGTGGGTGACGATTATGATGATTTGACGATTATGATGATACCGAAAACTGTTGCCGGCAATAGAATAGATGACTATAATTTTTTAAATTAAAATTGAATCATTTCATAAAAATAAAATAACTTCACGAAAGCTGCTGTGTATTCTAGTAACATGTTTCAAACAATCAAGCACATGTAAGAAAACCCCAAAATTATATGCTGAAAGATTAATTAATGATTAATTAATGGAAACGTGAGAGTTTAGTCTCTTATCTGCTCGCTCGCATGTATATTCAAAAGAAGCTGACAGTTGTTGGTCTCATTAGTAAGACTTGACGCGGAGCAGTTCGGGTAGTTATTAGACAATTTTGTTTATGGGACATTTTGTCGAAGGTGTGCGCGTAAGCTTATATTTTATAGGATGATTTTAATTTGATTTGATTAATCATACAGTAAGGTAACTACGTACTAACGCTCGAAAACGGCACACTCACACAAACATGCGCAACGACGCGTGGTTGAAACCGCAGGTACCGCGACGTTCGCTTAGGAGTCTCGTCGTTACGCAATATTACGCGTGTAATATTTTTATGTAAAAATATAAAAAAATCATTTCAAAATCAGGCAAAATATTTTTGTGTGAGTGTGGCCGTTTTGAGCATTTGAACGTAGTTACCTTACTGTATGATTATTATACTGTAATGGTAGTCTGACTACAGTCTGGACTTTAATGTGTGCAAGCCCTTAGTTAATGAAAATATAAAGTCATATAGCTACTTTATATTTCTATCCATTTATGTTGCTTATAACTTTATTAAAAGCAATGTGTGGATTACCGCAAGGCTTTGAAACATGTTTAATTTAGCTCAACCAGTATATGCAGCTGACATTAATATATGGCTTGCAATGTTCTTGACATAAATAGTAGTTACTATAGTCTGAGCCTTATGAGAAAATTTTAACGCTCGATCGCGAAGATACAAACGGGTACACATGAAGCTATATAAAACCAGTATGAACTGACCTCGCATTGTATTGGCTCTTCATGCAACAAGATGACAACTTATACTGGAAATTTATTACTTGATGTGTAGCCATGTGTGCGATGACGATAAGAAATTTAAATGAAACTACGAAAAAAAATAATAAAAAACAGACTTTTCTCTACGCAAACTGAATTCTATATTTTTTAAATTTTTTTTTTAGGAAATTGTCTTGTCCGATAGGCATTTTCGTACCTACCTATCAGATTGGTAAAGAGTAGGCGTTGACAGGTTTTAGGTTCGAATACAAGGCGCGCAAATCTGATTTTTTGAAAGTTATATGCGTATTATATCACTTGCTCCGTGCTTTGGAAAGCACGTAAAGCTGTTGGTCCTCCTCTGATCTCTTTGGTCCTCCTCTGATCTCTTTCTACGAAAGTACTGACTGACAGACTATGAAAGTAAGGGAATAGAGAGTGCACCTGTGTTTGCGCACACACTTGTGTACTGTAATATCAAATATCTACTGCGCTGATAACCAATCTCCGATGAGATTGGTAAAATTAAATAAAACCCCGATACAAAAATATATTTTTTAGCTAACATAATTCTCAAAATAAAAAAAAACTAATCAAATATTTACGGTTCATCTGTTTGTGAACTACGATCCCACAGACATAAAGATACCCTACGTTAAACTTATAACATTTCATTTTCGTCGGGGATTAAAAAAGTATCTGCAATGTACTATCGTGGACAAAGCCGGTTCACCACTCTTAAGTTTAGAATTGCTTGCACCTTGTCCGAACGTAGCGTTAACCCCGCCCCTATGCACGTAGCATCGTTCAAAGTATTTTGATCGCAAAGTGGTAAACCGTTCGTGTCCGGCACCTCATAAAACGGCTCTCATAACTAAAACCTGGACTTAATAGTCTGAATTCGTCAACACGCAGTGAGCTAGCGCGGTGATTACCTAATGCTCAATCCTTCTGTGTATGAGAAGAGGCCTTTGTCCTACATTGGGACAATTACAGGCTGATTTATTTATTTATTTGGTATAGTTTTCTATTTTTTACAACTTATCTTATCCTTACCATTTTTAAATTATTGTATGCTTCAAACTAGCAGGACATAGTGGTACTGATTATATTGAAAAAAAAAGTATAACTTCATCTTTTCCTATACCTACAATAAACGCATTTGCTTTAGAACAAAAAAAAAGTCGTGAATACGTCTCAATTTAATTTGCAATTACTAACATAAATCCTAAAATATAACGCTGTCATTTAACCTTGATGCGATGTGGAGACCAATAGGGCGGAACGCGATTTTATTATCAACTCAATGAATTTCTATTGTTGTTACGCATCGCTGGTTTGTTTGTACACTTATAAATTGAAGGTTTCTTACAAATAGATGTAGTGGATTTGTACGATTTTGTAATGGTTAGCAAGAAGAGTCGGTGCTGTGATATTTAACGTCTAAGCGGTACAACCGTTTAACCAAATATTTTTCTGTAGTCTATAGCTGTAGAATGGAAATTATTATATTATCGTCGTATTATAGTTATTTAAAAAAAGATTGACCATTTAACTTTTATAAATAAACCAGCCTGTTAATTATCACACTGCAGGGCAAAGACCTCTTCTCAAATAGCGATTGAGCATTAATTACCAAGCTAGCTCACAGCGTGGTGGTGATTTCAGGCTACTAAGCCCAGGTTTCCTTACGATGATTTCCTTCACCGTTAGTCAGTGCTGTTTTAAATGTATGACTATGAATATATGTTTAATATGTGTAGAACATGTTTCTCTTGTGAGGACCCAGAGGTTCTTCTTATGCTGAAAACAAGATTAGATTATTTTCGTACGCTATCAACTGCGCAGCACGCTGTATACATAATACTAGCAATCCATCGTGTGACTAACAATGTAGGACCTGGGCTTCTGAGAGAACCCAGGTCCCACAGTACATATGACATTGAAAAAGTCACATTGGTACATGCCGTTCGAACTCACACCCACGTGCTCGCAAAGCGGGTCCGTAAACAATGCGCCATCACAAAAGATTTGAACTTTAGTTTTCTCATAATAAAACCTGCGTCGTGCAAGTTGTAGAGAAAGCCAAGTTTTTTAATATCTCTCTTAACTTATTCTAACTCATAACAAACAACACCCTTAGATAAGAGAAAACTATTTATTGCAACCAAGTTTTTCTCATATCACATTACTCGAAATGTTTTTATTTGTCGAGAAAGAAGACTTGTTTTGTTTTTTATTAGCTAGATAACTTAATCCATTTATTCATTCATAAAATATGTATATAAAAATATATTTTAAAATTTACATAAAACATATAAATATCATCATCTGCCTAGCCTTTTCCCAACATAGTTGGGTCGGCTTCCAGTCTTACCGGATGCAGGTGAATACCAGTGCTTTACATGAAGCGATTGCCTATCAGACCTCCACAACCCAGGTACTGGGTTACACGATACCCCTTGGTAAGACTGGATGTCAGACTTTCGGTCTTCTGACAACCCGTAACGACTGTCAAAGATCTACAATTGACAGCCGGGGCCAACAGCTTAACGTGCTGCCCGAGGCACGAAGAGTGATAATTAATTGAAATAATAAAACATAAAAATATACATTTAAAAATATAAAATACAGTTACACACCAGTATCGGGAATAGGATCTAATTGATATCTGTAACTTACTGGTCACGAGACTTACTTTTGTACGAAAACTTATTAATTGCTTTTTGGGCAAATAACCCTTCTTTGACAGTCGGGTAAAAAGGTTGGGTACCTCTAAAAACGTTACGAAATTTTTGTAAAAAAAAACTTGTTAAATCAAATCGATTAATTAATCGATGCATGCATAAATGCTTTATGCAAATGTTTCTGTATTACGAAATGTTATAAACTTACGTAGATTTAAAGTTGTCTATGTCCGTAGAATCCTTTTCCTTCGCCATTTTGGAAATCTGTAAAAAAGAAAAATCTGTGATGAAAAATATACTTCGTATAAAATAATGCCGAACCTTCACAGGCCTACCAAGTGACTAAGGAACAAAATAATAAATGAGATGCAACGCAGCAACCGATGATTTGACGAAAATTAAGGTGAGAACATACCTAACATAAACTCACGTCTGTATTATCCAGAGGAATTCTGTATTCTGAATGGTGAAATTGGGCCTTATTGAAGATTTGAATATGTAGTGACAAGGATTTGAAAACAGTCTGCTGCGATGTTTTGGTCACGTTGAGAGGATGGTAGAAAGGCGATAAATATTGACTTTGTTACATCTAAATAGGCATGTATATAGCATTGTTGGAACAGATTAAAAAACTTGTTCGGAAAAATTTGTTCGCGTTTTTTTCTATAATTATTAAAACATATGTAGTTTGTAACTTTTTAAAAGATTTTATGAGGGTATTTAAGTTTATTTAAAAAATAACTGTCATTCCATTGGAATAGTTATAACCAGAGAGGCAACACGTTTGCCATTAAATGGCAAATAAAAAAAAAATAGAATAGAAAACCTTGTTTAGTGCCGTTAGAAACACCAAAACAATCTATTGTATTTTCCTGCATCCTGGCACATAATATTCAAAATAACTTAGTTCAAGACTTATATAATTTCAGTACAGCCATCTCAAAGCGACTTGTCGTTAATGTTTATTAAGTTCAAGCCACGTACAAAGCCATTTAACTTGGCTTTACGAGTTACCACATTACCAGAATCAATAACACCTGACTAAGTACCTTTCGAAACAAGAAACCGCTCGAAAACTTAAATAATTTAACGATAATAATCCTACGATTATATCATAAGTTGCTGAAATATGTAAACTTGTATCTTATACTTGTACTTGGTATCGGATATTATCTTCTATGATCTAATTTTAGGTGTATAAGAAGTTTTGGATGTTTCAAAAGAAGGTATACAACATTATTAAATTCTGCTGAACACTCAGATTTTGTTGAAGCTTAGTTCCAAGGCCAGGAATCAATATCCATCTAAGGTTTTACTATGTTTCGGTTTTAATTAATATACTCAAATAATAAATCAGCCTGTTACTGTCCCACTGCTAGGCAAAGGCTTCTTCTACAGAGAAGGATTGAGCATTAATATAAAATTAAGCAAAATAATGTTTTACTCCTGACCGAATTTCGGTCACAGCGCGCGGTCAAGTTCAACAGAGATTGGCAACCTACGCAAGAGATATTATAGTGCTCTGCGAAGCACTTATTTCATCCAAGCTGAAGTGAACGAGTTGGTGTATGTAAGGTAAAAACAAATAAGATTGTTTTTCGGGTTTTCCCCATTAAAACTAAGAGCCGATTTCACCATTGACACTAAACGCGATCAATTCAAGTTAAACTCTGTTCAAGCATTTAATTGAAGAACTGCAATTTGCGTAGGGCTGAATTTAGTTTTATTAAACTCAGTTTTTAAAATGAATGGTGAAATTGGGCCTAAAATTTAAGATAAAAAAAAATCTTTAGAATTACCATACTTCGAGCTTTTACAGTAACATTATTTTATAAATCTTTTTTAATATACAAAAACAAAAATATCTGATAAACTAATACATAAAAATATAACATAAAGACTAATTTACAGGAAATGTCGGCGTCGTGCGTCGCGCTTGCGCATTAACGGGTAAACTCAAAAGTATGTTAATTGTAAGTATTATATGGATGTTACCTGTATGTATGTACGTGTATGTATGTGTAAAGGTACGAAAATGGTAATAGGTATTTATAGAAACGTCAAATATTGTTCACTTCAAGCATATTACACGGAATTTAGCTTTGACAAGGAAAATTTTTACGCGTTACTGAAAATTAAAACATTAGCATGTAAGGTTTTAGTACAGTCACTTTTAAAAGTGCCAAGTACAGAATACAAGAATGGTGAATCTCTTTCAGTCCTTTATGGCTGCAGATTGTGACCACTCGGTAGTCTTCCAAGAATGGACGATCTTCCACCGGTTACGCTCCGAGGGCTCTTCATGTAGTCGCCAGACGGCTGTTTTTCGTGCTTCACCGGGGGCCGACTATCGCTTCAAAGACGACGGCCTCTTTTGCCTTTCACATTGCCAATATAGACTGGCTTCTCTAAATTGTCCTGGCCTATGATGATATTTTGAAAATATGAGAGAATGCGGCAGAAATATTTATATTGAAAGCGTCAATTTTTTAATAAGTAACTAATTTGAAAATATTATACCCGGTATTTTTTTTTACGCAGATGAAACTGCGCTCGAATAGGATCCGGTGAGTCCGATACCCGGGATTTAAAATATAAATTCCTGAGATTTTCATGAACACGGTGAGCCCAATTAATTTCGATGAAGAACCATCAATACTCGTTGAAGATTTAATCCGATTTCCAATCTCACTTGAACTCCGTTGCTAGGCAAATAACAACGATATTTTTTATTCTTCATTGCTCGCTCCATTGAAAACGTTTTCTTAATTTCAATACCTGTACATTGATGGAAATTATTAATTGAGTTTGATTTTACTAAGTTGTTGATATACTATGATAAATTACTGTTAATAGGCAAATTTAATTCAGTTTCAAACTTAGAACATGAATTATCTAAGGGTTCAAACCTTATGACTTTTTGTAATTAATTATACCTAAAATATACACAATTAGTGTTGAAAAATAGATACCTACACAATCAGTGGTGCTGATTTTCTCTGATATACCTACATAATTATCACGATGAACTAATTTTAGTCTAACTGTTTATCTTTTTCTAATTTATAACATCTAACACAACAAGGACACCAAATTAAACTGGCAAATAGGGAAGATGCACTATTTTTATTTTTGTTTTCATTTTAAAGAATTCCATGTAGAATAGACCACAAATATATTTAAAAAATTAAAACATTGCAATTTATCCGAAAAAATGCTGTTTTAAATTGACAGTTTGACAGTTCGCGGGAAAACGGACTTATGGTGCTGATGACGTCACTCTTGTCTTTTACTGGTTCGCCGTTGGCTTTCATACTTTTGCATATATATTTAAATCGAATAAAAAATAGTATTTACAAAGCATAGAATTTAATTTTATAAATTTACAAAAAAGAATAACTTAAATATTATATAGTTATTACATATTAATTTTGGAAATACAGCATCTATCCAGAATTTCTATGCAGCATTCATAACAGATAAAATGCTTTTATCGTATATACAAATATACTTCTTTTAATTTTTCAAAGTTTGTGTGTGCTATACAGAAAAGTGATATTTTCCTTATGCTGAAAAACATTTGAAGTTGTACTTGTGCCAAATATTTTGGTGTTATTTTATTGTCTTTCACATAGGAAAGTATGGTAGGTAGCTTCTATTAAGGATATTTTACCTCTACTGTGTAATTTTCAGCCGTCAGGTGTTGCACCAAAAAACGTTCTCGGCATTACGAAGAAATCCAGCTTCTTCAATTTTAATCTAAAATGCTGATTAAAATAATATAAACAATATTTATTACTACAAAGGCCTGGAACTAAACATACCTAACTAATTATTTTATTCAAAATATTTAAACTAGAGAAAAACTAATGATGTTATGTCAATACTAACTCTAGGTAAACACCTGGAGTCTGCTTTGATAAACCCAACTCCCATTTTTATTAAAAAAACGCAATTAATATTCCCATAAAATAATATTCACCTTTACAACCATAACGTCAAATAAGTTGTCAAAACAAGTGTGACGTCACGAAACGCTAATTCGTGTTTTAAAATACGTATTGTTTCAAGTCATTTTTAAATCGTAATTATTGTAAAAAAACAACAATATGTAAAATAAAAACGTTGCAGTGGCCTTTCTTTTATATTTTTTTAACGTTTTAATGATACAAATTCCATAAATATTACATCTGCATCTTCCCTATTAGAGCTGTCAAATTAGTCTACACCCTGAAAGGGCTTGGACTAATTTGACAGCTCTAATTTTGGTGAAATTAGTCTAATTAGTCGAGTTTTATGACATGCCGACTTATATTCTCATTGATTACGCAAATGGACAAGTTTGGCAGCTCTAAAAATCTACTATCCTTTTCCTATCATTGTTAGAAAGAGAGATAGTGAGTCTAAATTTAGCCTAGTGTCAAGAAATCTGATCTAAAAAATGTTATCTGTATCCTTTGGGTACGGAATCCTAAACAGTAAACTACAGAGAAAACACATTTATAGTTTGCACTTATGCAACATTGTTATTTATTATTGCGTTCAGGGAATGAGAACAGTTTTGTTGAAAAATCATACTTATTTATTTTACATTAAGGTGCTAATCACAACTAACTCATCGTCACGTACGTTATGAAAAATGATAACAAAATCCTTGGCATTGACTACAACTACCAATTTACAGCCGTTTTGTGATAGTATTTACCTAAGTTATGAGTATTGAGGATTCTCCCATCAATCTAAACAAGGATGACGTAATTGTGAATTGTTTTTTCTTTATTATCAGAGTTTAAGCTACCCGTAGGCTTCTGACATGGCTTTACACACCATTGAAAAATCTCTCAGGTGTGCTGGTTTTATCACGATGTTTTTCTTCACCGTTTTAGCAACTGATAACTAATTTATAATACGCTCATAACTTCGAAAAGTCAGAGGTGCGCAGCATGGGATCAAACTCAAGACCTCTGACTTGTCAGTCGACGGTCATACCACTAGGTTACCAGTGCCCTTGGTGGTGGGTGAACCCGTCTCGCTCTTGGTCGGTTTTATATTGTATCAGTTTCCCCTTCTCCATTCGTCAGAATATTTTTTTAACCCTCGACGCCAAAAGTGGAAGTTTGAAGTGACTGTGTATCTGTGTTTCTGTGTATTTGTTGGTGGCATCGTAGGTCCCAAACAGCAAAACCGATTTTGATCAATTTTTATTTTATTTGAAAGCTAACAAAATTGAGAGTGCAGTTAAAAAAAATTAGGTTTTTCTGTATCGGAGATTTTTAAAAATATGGACTGATTTATGTGAATAAAAGCCACGATAAGGATGGCATAATTTAAAACCCTCTTTACTTAATAAAAAAGAAAACGTAAGGAATATTTTTTTACAATTTTTAATGTAACGTAACGTAGTGATGTAAATATACCTAGCGAAAACAAAATACAAACATCAAAAGAAATGTTCAAAGTACACAAATCTCAAAGAAATGTAGGTACTATTATAGCTCGATAGTCGATACCCTTTGACCTTTATCGATACCTTTATCTAGAAAGATAAAAAGGATTGGGTATTTTGTCCTTAGTTATTTTTACGTATATTTTATTCCTTCTTATTTCTTCCGATAGTATTGTGTCAAAGTATCATTGAATCTTTTTTCGCATTTCTACGAATATCCTGATAAGTATATCCAGCGCCAATAAATTGGATGGGGCAAATGGCATCCTTCAATTTTACATTTAAATATACATTTATATCTATAATCTTTTAATGCTACCTCCCTAACCCGTTATCTCCCTCGCATATTGAAGCACAAAATAATAATATTTCAAAAGTTCTGCAAAAATATCAGTTTGATCGAAACAAGTTTTCTTTCATACATAAAAATTGCCTAAAATGAATTTTTGTTTAGGCATTTATTTACATAAAACCGTTCCGTTTCGATCATGACTACAACTAAAACGAATATTCTATCCAAATTTCAAATTTAGCTGCCTGTCAATCAGTCAGTCAGTTACGGTACTGATTTAAAGGTATAGAAGATTCTATGGTTAGGTGTAAAACCGTGTAAGATCAAGTGGTACGAGATTGACATATACTCGTAAAGTGATTGAGGCGTGGATATAATTATGTAAATTAGGTTTTATTAAGGGTACATTACAACCACATTACAAACGAACGGCATCTATCTTTACGATAATGAAGCAGTCGTCGTGACCGAAATCGGTCGGCGGGTATCATCATCATCATCACATTACAAACTTTATTTCCCGTAATCTTCATTGATAAAATAAAAAATTTATAACTTTTGTTAATCTATACAATTTGGAGCATATCCCCTTTAGCTCAGATTTTTTTGTCCTATGCAAAGTCTCTATTTTTTAAGTACAAAGATATTGGGAAGAAGTTTAAGTAGTTAAGATTAGTTTTCCAAATATTTTTTCTAATTATTTTTAACGATTTTTTTACACAATCCACACTCAGAAATCGTGTGGGCAACTCCTCGCCGCATACTCTTAAGATCATTGTCGTTATCCCACGCCATAACTACAGAAATAATTACACATTTCTCTCTCATTCATCTTTTTACAAGTTAAAATCAGGCTACAAGTAACAAATACCTTAATTACAAACTTTTGTTAGGTTTTTCTTAAACATAGTTGAAGTAGATTACAATATCAAAGGACCTTGAAGACAGAAAGTAGTTTAAAGCTATTCGTATTTAAATAGTCTTTTAGAAGAGTAGGTACTTAAGAAAATGTTTCTTTTTTTGTAACATCTCATTAAAAAAGTACATTAAAAAGTAGCCTTGGCCCCGTGGCTCCATAACTAATATGGTGCTGAACTTTAAACTGGTAGCGATAATGGGGCCATTGTTTTTCAAATAAACCTATTTATTTTTATGTGTTGTTTGCTGAACAAGATGTTTCGTATCCATATGTTTTGTTATTCGTTTCGGGCAAGAATAATAGCTTGTAGTTTAAGTAATACCTAGTCTATAGCGCAGGACTACCAAGTGAAAGGTCGTACGTTCGAAACCCATGTTCGCCTCTGTTTAGAAATTAATTATCACATGCTAAAACGTTGAAGGAAAACATCATGAGAAAACTAGCAATTTTTCAATGATGTGTCAAGCCATGTAGATTGTAGAGGCCCACGGGCTGTTTAAATTTTGACTCCAGATTCTTCATCAACCATACGATAAAAAAAGAAGGGCAATATAGGACCTACCTCGCTACTGCGTGTCTTAAAAGTCAACTAATTATAATTAAAATTAACTAATTATATCAACTACGTTGCTGCTGGTGGGCTTCACCCGTGACTAAGTAATATCCTCCATGGATATAACTGTTGAAATGTGGTTGTAATAGATTCAACCTGTCAGAACTCTGAAAGAACGGCATAGCATGACAATGGTGTTAATTCTCTTGCACACGCTCTAAACTAATTTAGACTCACTATCTCTCTTTCTAACGGAGATCATTAGAAAAGGATAGAAGATTTTTAGAGCTGTCAAACTAGTCCATTTGCGTGATATCAACGAGAATTTAGTCGGCATGTCATAGAGGTCTCGTCTAATTGCACGTCAATTGCAAGGACGTAGACTAATTTTACAGCTCTAAAATTTGGTGACCTTTTTCAATGGTGTTTATTAGAAAGAGATATAGATACTTAGACTAAAATTTGTTTAGCGGGATGTACAAGAGAATCAGCACCATAAAATTGTTGATCTAATTAAATAAGAAGGTCCCAATTAAAATGTATAATTGTACCGGACTTAAAAGAAGCCCTTTATCAGAGGTCTGTGTTTCATTATTTTGCAAATTCTAATTTAATGAGATCTTTGAGATATTTGGGTGGCATTTACTCTGTTAAATCTATTTAATAATCTGTATTTCAAATATTTATTTCTTGTTGTGTCGCCTTGTTTACCATTTTAGTAGGTTTTTTCTTATTCTTCATCATTGTATGGTTGATAAAAAACCTGGTGTCAGAGTTTAAACCGCCCGTAGTCCTCTGACATAGCTTTCCACACTGTCGAAAAATCTTTCAGATGTGCTGGTTTTCTTACGATGTTTTCCTTTACCATTTTAACAAGTGATAATTAATTTCTAATAGGTACGCACATTAATCTGAAAAGTCAGAGGTGCCTGGGTTTCGAACCTTTGACTTGGCAGTCCAACTGTCATACCACTGCTTTATAGAAAGGTAAAAATAAGATATGAGCACGAAGCTTAGTATTTGCTTCGTGGATATGAGTGTCTTACAAGCGCTTGTAAAACATATTCTTGTCACGTTTTCAAACTGATTCGTTGGAAAAGTCAGGTAGTAGCAAGAAAGCTTACTCTCGGCAGCTTGTAGTGAAGTGCGATCAACATATTTACGATGTCAATATAATAAATGATAATAAAAAACCGGCCTGCGCTTGTCCCACTGTAGGGCAAAGGCCACTTCTCGTAAAGAGAAGGATCGAGCATTAATCACCACGCTAGCTCACTGCGGGTTGGCGATTTCAGAGGATTAAAATCCAGGTTTTTTTATGATGTAGGTATTTCTTCACCGTTAGTCAGATTTACTAAGAAAGTACATAGGTATGACACTGAAAAAGTCACATTGGTACATGCCAGGTTTGAACCCACATCCACGTGCTTGCAAAACGGGTCAGTAACTAATGAGCAACCACAACATATCAATGTCAATTTTAAAAACAACCCCATTATCATTTCGATGTTATAAAATTTCTAAAGTAGAATAGGTGCCTGTAAAGTTATCAACACCTACAGAATTTCATAATTTAGAAAGTTATTGAATTTCTTAAGAAAAGTAAGTGTCAATTTACTTTGTTTTATAGATCATCGTAGATTGGAGAATTAAATTAGGTTGGTAATATAATTTGATGTCGACAAAGATGACAAGTTTATTTTGTGAGAACGAGAGCAGACAAAATTTTATCTTAGTAGAATATGAGTGTGTAAAATATACCGTTAAATATTGTACAGTCAACAGCAAAAGTAGATGATCAAAATCAGAAATTCAATACTAATGAACGGAGTTCGCGTCAGAACTGTCGGCGTCGAAGTGATTCAAAAGTATGTGATTGTAAATTATACCAAACATTTACTACTAGTACACCTTCCATATATTTCGCGAACTCCGTTCATTAGTATTGAATTTCTGATTTTGATCATCTACTTTTGCTGTTGACTGTACCGGATTAAAGATAGAATTGTTTTGTTCTCCATTGTATAATGCATATCATTTAATGAAAAAAAAGTTTAAGGTCGCCATATTACCGTACTTGACATTTCTTCTTTTTCTTTATAGGTCCTAAACCATACATTTCATAATTAAATGAATAAAATTGTTTATCGCTACTAGCACAGTAATAATCATACAGTATGAAAACTACGTACTAACGCTCCAAAGCGGCACACTCACACAAACATGCGCAACGACGCGTCGTTGATACTGCGAGTACCGCGACGTTCGCTTAGGAGTCTCGTTACGCAATATTACACATGTTTGTGTGAGTGTGCCGTTTTGAGCGTTTGTACATAGTTTATACAGCGTGTAACAGAAGTCCGAAATAATACATTAAGGGCGTATAAGGTACCCGATAAACAATCCTTGAGCATAGGTTTTGGAACCGAACCCCAAACAATACTCGAGTAAACCACGATCAAATTTTTCACCAAAATCTTTCAAATACAGCTCTAGAAATCAGCTGAAAGGTGAATCAACACGAATCCGGTTATTTACCTTCAATAAATTCTTTAAGTAAGCACTAGGCAAGCGTAGGATGATGAAATCTGTCATTATTGAAGAAAATGAAATCAAAAGAATGATTTTGTGTGAAAAAAAAAATGTCTCTTTTGCATTCAATATTTTCACAGGTGATTCTCTTCATGATATACATACATGCCCTTAAGTATTATTTCGGACTTCTGTTACACGCTGTATACTGTATGATGATTATTATACTGTGCTACTAGTTTGCTACCTTTGTCCTACTATTATTCGACTTTTAAGACACGAATAGGGAGAGACGTTAGGTGCTCTATTTTTCCTGACGTCACATAGCTTGCTTATTTGAGAAGGCTTATGTACACATCTCAGTAAGACAGTATGATTTTTTTATTTATTATCAACCAGAGGACCGTTCATTCACTGCTATTAGAAAACTATAATAACTACTTAGACAGCTATTAAAATGATAGTTAGGTTACCGTTACCGTTATACAGCGTAAGTCACGTATTTGGTGATAAGAGCGTCGCAGTATTGGTGCAAGAATTTATTTGCGTACGCTACCTATCTCGCTTAGGTAGCTAGATTAAGCGGCTGGCAGCATAAACCACTAATAACATTTTAGAATAATAAATGTATCGATGCAATGCCGTGCAGTCGTAATAGCCTAATGGTATGACCGTTTGACAGGCAAATCAGAGGTTTCGGTTTCGAAACCAAGGCGCGCACCTCTGACTTTTCGTGTACGTATTATAAATTAATTATCACTCTCCGTGCCCCGGATACGTTAAGCTGTTGGCCCCGGCTGTCAATTGTAGATCTTTGACAGTCGTTACGGGTAGTCAGAACCCCGAAAGTCTGACAATCAGTCTTACCAAGGGGTATCGTGTAACCCATTATCTGGGTTGTGGAGGTCTGATAGGCAGTCGCTCCATGTAAAACACTGGTATTCAGCTGCATCCGGTAAGACTGGAAGCCGACCCCAACGTAGTTATGAAAAGGCTAGGCAGATTATGAAATACAGCAATGCAATAAATGAGTTGTGATAGCCGATAAGTCCGTTGAACTGTCAAGTCTTTACGCCAATTTATTATACCAACAAGAATTTACACCATTGCAAGCCGGGCAATAATGTATGAGAGTTACACATCTGCGCAAGTACAATTCGTAGTTAGTTATTCCCGATTAAAGCCGAGAATCGCTAAAATCGCCGTAATCCCTGTTCAAGGCAATGTTTCAAATACTCGAATCCGGTGCTCTCGATGAGTAAACCTTCAACTTTGAAAACCGGTACGAATTTTAGGAATTTTAACCAAAATTTGGAGCTAATTTTATCTCACATCTCACCAAACTAATTTTAGTCAGAAACATTGAATAAGAAATTCATTTAATAAGCAAAACACGTAAGTACATAAACATGTAAAAAACATAGATAAAATATACTAAGTTTAGACTTTCATAAAATCATCACCAACTTGTCTTTATTGGCTGGGCTGCAGATATCCGTTTAAATATCCCATAACACGTGGCACGACAAAATCGTCACATCATTAAGTATTATTATTTGATGTCAACACACGTTTTTCCCTAATTGAATATAATTTAAACTTTATGATCCCTATTAAAAATTTATTAAGCCCTAATTGGTTAATTAAGCTCTTAAGGTGACATTTTGGTTAGGACAACTCGTTCGGCAAAAAAACTGGTCTGCGGGTGGTTGTTATAATGAATGCGCAAGTGAACCCTAGACCCCACAGGTTCATCGAGGAACATCGTGTGTTAGAATCGGATATGAACCCATCACCATTAAAAGAGCAACCATGGAGTGCATGGCATGCTCTTGGAACTGGCAACTAGAGTCTCTCTTAAATAATATTAGAATTATGACTATTCATAAGTGCATAAAATGGTCTACATGAATAAAAATATTTTGATTTTAATTTTAATTTTCACCAGGCCTTGATGGAGACCTACCTATAAAGGGGTTTTCATACGAATAAAAGGGTATCTTCTTCAAATTATTTCAAATAAGGATGTTGCTCATTTACAAAACTCATTCCGTCCATGCGGGTACTTATAAATTATGTGCGAATTTAATCAGAAGAGACAAATGTATCTTTGAAGTTGACGTAAAATGTAATAAAAGCCAGAAACAGATTTTCCTGAATGTTACAAAATATTTAATAAATAATTAATTCTTACTCTTTTTCTCTTTGCAATATCAAAACAATGGCAAAGGGTTTGTGAGAAGTTACGAACGTAATTCTGATAGACATTTTACAAAACAATAGAAGGTACTTTAGTTACGACAGATTTCGTCACGATTCGTAATTCCCTTTTGACTTTTGTATAAAAGGAAGTTGAAAGACATTTCTAAATTGAAGACGTAATGTATTCAATTGGCTACGTCTACGTTTTTCTGTGCTTGTTATTTCAAACTCCTCGGAAAGATATTTATTAAAAATTATCATCGTTATCATCAATTTGTATACAACAAGGCTATGACTGACAATTATTATCATCAACAGCCTGTATTAGTCCACTGCTGAACATAGGCCTCTCTCAATGGGCGCCACTTTTGTGCGCTCATTGTAGGTATTTGCCCATAATCGCTACGCTAAGCAAGCGGTTTGGCGATCGCATTAGCAGATGATTGCTGTTACACAGAAGGATGCTGCTCAGCTGCCCATCCTCCGGATACCTTTGTCACTTCTTACGACACCCGCGGGACGAGTAGGGGTGGTTCTATTCTTAGAAACCACACAGCACAATTAGTATATTCTATTTGTAGAACATAATTTATTTATTTTTATTTATTTTCAGCCAATTATCGTCCCACTGCAGAGCAAAAGCCTCCCTTTCCTCTACAACAAAATATTATTTAAATATTTAAACCGAGTCATTTCAAACGATTCTACTCTTTTATATACGACGACGTCACTTCGTGTAAATTAGACTATACTTAAGTGATTTTATTATGTACTAGCTGTCCCGCGCGACGTTGTACGCGTGATTATTATACCTCTTCGCTTTTTCTACCCTACCCTACACTTCCCTACGCTACTCTACCCTACCCTACCCCTACCATACCCAACCCCTACTCTAACCTACCCTACACTTCCCTACGCTACTCTACCCTACCTACCCTACCCCTACCATACCCAACCCCTACTCTAACCTACCCTACCCTACCCCTACCATTCCCAATACTCTACCCCTATCCTACTCTACATCTACCCTACCCTACCCTACACTATCTTACGCTACTCCTACTCTACCCTACTTCACATCTACCCTACTCTACCCAACCCTACTGTACCTCTATCCTACCGCTCTATTCCTGCCCTACCTTACTCTACCTCTACCCTACCCTACGGCTACTCTACCTCTACCCTACCCTACCCTACCCATACCCATACCCTACCATACCCAAGGGGTATAATTCCATTATATTTTTCTTCGATTCTTCTATTATATTATAGGCGGAGACTAATCCAACAAATCAACAACCATGAAAATCGGTCCAGCAGTTCTCGAGTATACCTACTCATTTTCAAGATTTCAACTTTAAAAATAGCAGAATTTCATACAAACTTTTATCTTCTATATTTTCTCCCCATAGTCATTGAATATCGAGATATACGTGCGTTAGTTATGCCACTTTGATGTCTCTTACTAATACCTACCGAATTTACTACACAAACTTTCACCCCCCCCCCTCCCCCCTAATAGGTAGAGTTTTCAAAGAGCTGAAACACGTCTTATTTGTTAACCAAAAGCTAATTATCAAGTTTAATGACGGATTTTCATAACTACAAACTTTAACTCCCTTTTTTATCTCCTTAGGGGGAAAACATTCAAATATTTTGATACACGTCTTTCTTATTTTTAGCGAATAAGCTTAATACTAATTTTTACATCTGTAACTTAAAAAATAACGAATCTTCCATACAAACTTTCACCCCCTTTTTTATCCACCCAAGGGTAGATTTAAAAAAAAAAACAATGCTCGTCCTTTGATTTATCAACCGAAAAGCTGAATACCAAGTTTCGTACATTTAACGTTAAGAATGACGGATTTACATACAACCTGTGTCCCCCTTTTTTACCTACTTAGGGGGGGAATTTTAGAAAATCCTTCCTTAGTGCACCCCTACGGTACTTAAAGAATATTGTCTCAAAATTTCAAGTCCCTAGGTCCACCGGTTTAGGCTGTGCGTTGTCTGTCAGTCAGTCACGTTACCATTTTATAAGTATAGATTAGTTTATAATATTGTATAATTATATTGTGTATTATATTGTATGGGCCTGTAACTGTTGCCCGATACAAATAAATAAATAAATTATAAGGTTTTCTGGTTTACTATGGAACCCTAAAAAATGAAAGAATGTCAATGTAGCTATTTTTAAAGAAGGAAGTTATTAATGTACTAATCAGTGAAGGTTGATGTCACCTTCATGGTGTTCCGGGTTGCTTCAGAAGAGTTACATTTTCTCTGTATATTTCTGTATCGCCTCGATTAAAGGAAATTGCTTTTGCAATACAGGATGTAACAGATAATACATATCAAATGTAACAGATAATTAATTTTAATAAGAAAATTTGAAAAAAACAACTGATACGGATGGGATTCGAACCCACGATCTTCGACGTACCGTGTCGACGTTCTGACCGCTAAGCCATCTGCCTAGGGCGTGGGGTAATATCGTTGTTCGTATCGTATCAGCGGTTTTTTTCAACTTTTCTTCTGAAAATTAATTATATACCTACGTGCTATAAACATGTAAAAAGTAAAATAGATAATTAATTTATAAAATAACAAGCACATAGCTATCGATGACGCGCGTGCTTTGGATTCGAATCTGAGACCTACGACTTGCCAGTCAATTTGCTCAGATATAATACCTACTGCACAAAACCTTTTAAAGTTTAACTTCAAAGCCATTCATAAAACCTTGCACGGATTAGCGTCACTACCTATCAGATAGCTCTTTGTGTTCATTCATCTGTTTTATAACAATATTATGTCATTAGTCTAGTTTAGTTAGACACCACACTGACTAACGGTAAAGGAAATCGTGAGGAAACCTGGGCTTTGATCTGAATGCTCCAACACGTAGAGAGCTAGCGTGTTGATTAATGCTCGATCATTCATGATCCTTTGCCCTTCAGTTATGCAGACTTAGCCTTGAGAAAAATACGACTGTAGTTAACGAGACGATTTTCCGCCGGAGCTAAGCACGGTTTAATAACCGTCGACAGTTATGTATGGGACACTATGGGGGTTTATTAACTACGCCGGCCAGTGAATGTTAAAACCGTGCATAGTTCCGGCAAAAAGCCGTCTCGTTAACAAGGGCCCTAAAGGTGTGTTATTTATATTTTTTTAGAATATAAATTTGGGTTGCCAAACACAAGATGCGGGACGAAAATAATAAGGAAAAGGAGTTTTATGGTATTCTATCTTGCTTTATGTTGCAATCTGATTTCCATATCATGAGGGTTGACGCAAACCGATGCATTGGTGTTTTAAAAACATAGTATTTTATAGCTAAATTTATATTTTGTTCTCACTGTCCAGAATATTTTATACAAAACCTAAAGTTTTATACAAATTTAAAATAAATTTCAGTTTATTTCTACTCAAAACACGACTTAAACTCAAACGATTCATAAACTCCTAAATCTTGTACACTGACTTGTCATTCGACACAGTTCACAATTTATTTCTACGCCTGAATAATAAAATTCTTTCATAAAACTACGTAGATCCCCATAAGCACGGATTTATTCAGATAAGGGTGTGAGATAGAGTTGAAAGTTGATCATGAATTTTATGACACACATTTTCTCGATGCAGTTCGTAAAGATTGTTTACGTAAATAGTAGAGGAAACG
This sequence comes from Protodeltote pygarga, assembly GCA_936450705.2. Lineage (NCBI taxonomy): Eukaryota > Metazoa > Arthropoda > Insecta > Lepidoptera > Noctuidae > Protodeltote > Protodeltote pygarga. Next base: position 14,036,124 of record OW388254.2, read on the forward strand.
TCAACAAATAAAGGAATAATCAAAAAGTTTGAAAGAAAACCTTTCGGAATTACCGTACCGTGGCAACGCTCTTACCAATCGAGCTATCGTATCGTTGCCCGCACCTATCAAAATTCAAGTTCCCTTTCTATAACGTCTTGAGAAGACGCCTTGGTAGAATTTTTTACAAAATAGTACCTATAATATCCTTTGCACCTGTAATGACACCGAAACGAAAATTTTACAAAATAGTCAACTCAGTGCTCTTTTGCATCTGTAATGAACTAATGACACCAAAATGACATCACCAACCCTTATTTAATTATATGATTACGATAGGTCAGTTGATAAGAGCGTTGCCACGGTACGGCAAATGTCGCAGATTCAAACTTCGGTCCTATCCTATTTTTTCTTCAATTTCCTCTTGTTTTCCACAAATATTATAAGTTTTAATCTGGGTGTTTGTGCAAAATGAAATTTTATGTCTAAAACTCATATTCACGATACGGAAATAAAATCCTAGTGAAAGGCAATTTTTTTTTATAAGTAAAGGCAAAGTAAAATTTAATGTAGGTACCTATATAATAATATTCATTTTTTTTACACAGCAATTTTATGGACCCTTTCAATTTTAGAGCAACAACAGATCAACGGATCAAAAATGCTTTGAAAAAAAAATATAAATGGGTCGAAGTAGGTTTTATTTTGTTCTGAAATAATGCAGACGAAGTCGGTAAAAGCCATTAAAATAAAAATTACCCATCTTAATTATGACGGGGGAAAGGTGAGCATAACCATAACAATTATAGCACGTGCATTATTACATAATTAATAGTTTACTATAATCCTACAACTAATAAAACTTTAATAAAACATTTATTATACATAGGTATCAACATTCGATACGTCAGTATAATTATATAAAACGCAAGCAAGTTATAATTATAAAAATGTGCAAGTGCAGTTATCAAAACATTAGGTTCGAATTAAAACAGTATTAGAAATGTAAGATAACTAAATGCTATCATTTAGATATCTAAACTATACCAGATCAGTTTACAATTAATGTAGGGGACTTTTCAAAACTGTGACGAGTTTGCACTGTGACGAGATTACAATAAACCCCATGTAACAGCCGAGCGGTTATAAAAATAATATTATTTCTTTAGTCTCTGAACATGTAGAGCTCGGAGGTCAAATTGACGATTTATTTTTTCAATTCTACATTTGTGAAGATGTTAGAATGTTTGTTTGTTGTAAGATGTGGATAAAGTCGTGATAGCCTATTGGTATGATCGTTGAATGGCAAGTTAGAGGTCTTAAGTTCGAACACAAGGCGCGCACCTCTGACTTTCGTATTATAAATTAATTATCACTGACTCCGTGCTTCGGTAAGCACGTTAAGCTGTTAGCTCTGCGCCTGTTCTCTCTCCGGTCGTGTTGATTACCGTCCCATTGGACTATAAGAGTGAGATAATAGAGAGTGCACCATGCTTGCGCACACACTTGTGCACTATAATATCTTCTACGTAGCCGGCTAATCTCCGTTGAGATTGGTCACGAAATTCGGTCAGGAGAACATTATTGGGATGTTTGTTACTAAATCACGCCTTCAAGGTTGAATGGATTTGAATGACCTGGATTCAGACTAGGATGCGATTTATAGTGGCCAGACGACCCTTTTTTGCCCGTAAAATCTTAATTTATGTCTAAAGAACCCTTTCACCAATGTAGGTGAGGAGGTTTATCTAAGTTGGTATTCTTTGAATGAATTTTGATCTTAACCCTGAACCTTTTTGTATGGACTAGTTGCGGAAGGAACCAAAAATAAGCAAAGGAAATCATTTTCTTTTTATAATATAAAGTATTAAAATCCAATACTAGTGTTAGGTATTCAAAATCGTCATTCATGCATATGACCATTCATTGAGGCTGTAAATGAGCATGAAGGTAAATAAAATAAAAAACCGGACTAGTGCAAGTCGGACTCGCCCACCGAGGGTTCCGTATAAACACAATATTTTTAGGATTTAATAACAAATGTACAGTTTTCAGACTTTTCCCTGTACTTGTAGTATGAGAGGACATTACTTGCCAAATTTTATAGTTCTAGGTCAACGGTAAGTACCCTATAAATTTTGATTCTTGTGAGAGTGTCGAATGATACGTTTTTTTAGCGGCATAAACGTTACCATATCTTTTTATTAAACGGTTTTAGTTAGCTTGACCTGTTTATTATTTGGTTCAAATTTTGTAATCGATATTTCACCCCTTTCCTGTTGACAAATCGATCTGATATTTGGCACACAGCTTTAGTTTTGATGACAAAAGCGTTTTACATAAAAAAAAAATTTTGTTTATATTATTTAGATTCGTTTCCGCCAAAAATAGCAGAATAAAAAAAATATAAGCAATAGAATTATACCCCTAGGGTAGGGTAGAGTAAGATAGGGTAAGGGAAGGGTGGTAGAGTAAGGATATGGTAGAAAAAGGGTAGGTTAGGGTAAGGGTAGAATATAGTATAGTATATGAAAGGTAGGATTATTAGGTATTATTTTGTGTCATTAGTTGGTTATGTTAAAAGCGACACCTGATCATTAGGTCGCCTGGTTCGATTTCCAGGTTGTAAAGTGTATTATTTAGTTTTGTATCTGGAAAAATGGCCCACATTTTTATATATAACACTATAACACTTCCGCGTGACACTGGTCTGTAATCCTATAAAGGTTTAACAAAGAATCTCTCACTCACTCTTGCACACATGATGTATTGTTGGAACAATACATCAAAATAATACTTGTCAGTGAACAGCGTAGTAGATAGAAAATCCGTTTCGTTACCACAAGAAAATGAAATGGAGAAGAAAATATTCTTCTTATTAAATAATTATATTCAATAAGCTAACCAGCTATAAAAAATGTAAAAATATCACAAAAATATTAAGAAAATATCGAACAAATTAATTTCTTATTACTTTAAAAAAGGTTAAAAAGAAAAACTCGTTTACAAGCATGATTTGAATTACAACATTTTGTTTATACATCAGCCTCTTTGCCAATTGAGATATTCGATTTCGATTCGATTCGATTGATCAGATGGTAGAGCGACTGGTTTGAATTCTGCTCGTAATTTATTTCTACAAAAATTTGTAACTTAAAAGTTTACTTGTTGTGTTCTTCCATCCCTTCCATTATTGTTTTTTTTGTTAGCCTACTGTGTCCCACTGCTGAACAAAGACCTCCCCCATATCCTTCCAAATACTCTTTTCCCGCACTACCCCGAACCAGCCCTTAATGATCATAAATAAATAAATCAGCCTGTAACTATCCCAATTTAGGGCAAAAGCCTCTTCACAATTACGAGCAGAATCAGTTATTTATTTACATATTTTTTTTAATACAACGTAATTACATCAATCAGGGGGAGAGGCATTTGCCCAGCAGTGGGATGATATTGGTTGACAGTAACAGTAACAGTAGGTAGAGCGACTGGTTCAAATCCTGTTCGAAATAGTTAATAAACTTTAAAGTTTACATTATTTTCAAATTTAGAGTTTTATTTTGTCCTTCAGTTTCTTTCATTAACATCAAACAAAATTCTTGAAAATTAAAATAAAATGTAGATAGAGTAAAAACTAAATTCCAGGAACAATTACATTAAGTAAATTAAATTACTAATAGACCTACTAAAATGTTAATAGAAACGTATTTTCTTTTAATAAATATTTATACTAAGTTACTGTAATTACGATTCTCATTTATTTATGGTAATTTGTTTTCAGAAAACGTAACTAGGCACCTAGAAAGAATAGTTAGTAGTTCTCTGTAACAGATTTTGACCTAAATATATTTATGCGAAATCTCTAGTTACCTATGTGAGTTTTATAATTTATTTATTTTATTTTATTTATTTATAGACTCACGCCTGTATTCCCCAGAGGGAGTAGGCAGAAGTGTGAAGTACACCCACGTTTCGCCGGCTATGTTATAAGTCCCATGTAATAGGCGGCGAGCGTATTGCCATTAACCGGGCACAATTCCAGACTTCGTGCTGCTACTGAGAATTTCCTAATGGAAAACCCAATAATATTATGCCCGACCCGGGGATTGAACCCAGGACCTCGTGCTCAGCAGTCGCGCTTGCTACCACTAGACCAACGAGGCAGTGTATAATTTAATATTTTTATGTTATTACTAGTTTCCGTCCGCGGTTTCGAACGCGTGGTATGTTGATCAATTGTAGCTTATGTGTTATTCTGATATGTAAGCTATATTACTGAAAAGTTTTATCGAAATCCGTTTAGTAGTTATTGCGTGAAAGAGTAACAAACATCTATCCATCTGATCCGTCCATAGGTATGCCTCACAAACTTTTACATTTATAATATTAGTAGCATAATGGCCGCCGGAAAATTGAAATTTTCCGACACACACACAAATTTTCGATTTAACAAAAAACCGTTAAAATAATAAGACAAGTGTCACAGTATAATAACAACTAACTAAAATAAATTAATAAAATAAAACTACAAACCTTATTTTAAACACGGAACGACACAAAAAATATTATAAAAAAAACACTGTCCACATTGACCGCTTAAAAAAATACAGACTACGTAAACAAGACACGATCGATCGACACTCAAAATCTGACTGACCGTGCGCACGGGCACAATCACTGAATCGTCTGTCACAGCATTATCAAAGTACTTGCGACCTCCAATTAAGGCAGTAGTTATTGCCGCGACGATGCTTGTAAACATAATGAGTATTTCGCGCGTCATAATTTGTAATTAATATCGTTAATGGCTTATTGTTTAGACTTATGGGTTTAAAATAATAATATTCCATGCGTATTTTTTTTTTAAATACTTAAAAAAAGACCTAGAGATCCGGTACCCAGTGATAACTGTGTGGTATGACCGTTGACTAGCAAGTCATTAGTCGCAGGTTCGAACCCAAAGCACGCACCTCTGCATCGCTCGCGCATCAAGTTAAAAAAAAACATACAGACAAACCGTTACATTCATTCAGTATTTAAAACGCTAGCTAGAGTCAATGACCTAAAGATCTCCCTATTTTTATCTGAAAAAATTACTTAATAATAATAATTAATTAGTATTTTTTGCTATGTCCGACATAGTAGATATAATAATTATGACATATTTGACAATTCATAATTATATTAAAAAGAAAAAAAAATAATACACCGAATTCAAAGCACTAAAAAACTAGGAAACACAAAAAAAAAACATTCTTGAGTCGGTGCCAAGCTGATTTCAGATCAAAATACTTTATCGTAAGCCTTGGCAGCGACTCTAAAAAGGTCATTTTTGTGTTATTTCTTGCTATTAGCTATTTTAGTGCTTGAAGACGGGATACTTACTCGTACAGATCAGCACTCACTCAGATCAATGTTCAAAACATCAACACCGCTAAACCAACAGATTAAATCAAAAATTTTCTATATCATTGATTACGAGATCAGTATTTTGTTAGATCAACAAGCCATTTTATCCTAACTCCCGAACGGGTGATCTAATTTTGATATAGTTTCTTTTTTTTAAAGGTGACTTAATTGGATTTAGATTGTTCTTAGTTAAAAAAAGGGTTTCTTGCATCGGGGGTTATTTTAATTTAATATGTATAACTACCCTTATTATATTTTTTTAATACACTTTTCTTGTAATAATTTATTTATACTTAAAACAATTAAGATTTTTTTTTTTAAATGTACACACGGCTACATATCAAGCTAAACATTTCCAGTATAAGCTGACATCTTGTTGTACGAAGAGCCTATACAATGCAAGATCAGTTCATACTGGTTCTTAATAGCTTGATGTAGATATAGGTACTGAAAAATGCACTGTCTTTCTGTTTCCTTATTAAATTCAAGGCACATCCTGAGTGTCATTTTAACCTTGTCTTGTTAATTTTGTGACCTAAGGACATACATATTTTTATAAACAGGATAAAATGTGTATTTTTTACGAAATTTTCCAACGAGGAAAATGTTTATACTTTTGGTTTGGTTCGCTCATTAGATTAAATTATTAATATCAAAATATTATACTAGTTTTCTATACATAGTAAACAGTACCGTGATTGATCGATTGACTGACAGATAACGTACAGCCTAAAGCGATAAACCTAGAGACTTGAAATTTTAGGAAATATTTCTTGAGTAGGTACCCTAGAGGTACACTAAGGAAAGGTTTTTTATAGTCGTGATAGCCTGTATGACCATTGACTAGCAAGTCAGAGGGTTCATGTTCGAACCCAAGGCCTCTGATTTTTCGTTTTTTTCGTTTTTTATTATAAATTAATTATTACTTACTCCGTGCTTGCGCCTGAGCTCTCTTCTGTCGTGTCGGATTACCGTCCCATCGGATTATGAGTGTGCGGGAATAGAGAATGCACCTGTGTTTGCACATGCACTTGTACACTATAATATCTCCTGCGTAGTTGGCTTATCTCAGGTGAGATTGGTCGCTGTGACCGAACTTGGGACGTTTTTCGCTATTGGACATTTTGCTACTTAGACCTTCTGATCAGGAGCGGAAATTTGGTCAGGAGATTATTGGGAAGGGTTTTTGGATATTCCGTCCTTAGCGGGTAAAAAGGAGATGAAAAATTTGAAATCCACGCGAACAAAGTCGTGAGCCGTCCAGAAGACCACATGGTACTCGACGGCGACGAGTTGCCGCAGATGGCCTCCCCGCTACCTTGCTCGCAACAATCCAAAAAGAACTCAAGCAGAAGGATATAGATACACCAACAGCGCAGGAAAGATATAAATGGAGAATGCAGACAAGAAGAGCCAACCCCAGTTAATAGGACAAGGTAAAGGAAAGAAGAAGATTCATTCCCATCCATATACCAGCTGACTATCTGAAAATTCGTTATCAAATTAATAATCGAATCGTTACGTGATCAAGACTAATTTGTTAATCGATTATCCAATCAGAGCATTAATGAAGTTATTCTAGGGAACGAATTTAGTTCGTTTGTGTTTCTCGATAATGTTTAGGTACTACGTAAATATTAAATGCTTACCTAAATTAAAGGTAAGGAAACATATTATGTAATAAATAAATGCTCTTCCGAATGAATTTAAAGTAAATTATGCAGCTGCTACGAATAAAGCAATACTTAGTAAATATAATTATTTGTCCAGATTTACATATTTTATAATAATTAATTTAATTTAGAGTGGTCTAAATTTGACCAATATTTATAAAAATGACATTTATATTAAAAATACACATATTATTTTTATTTTTTCAGGAGGTGTCCGCAAAGAAAATGGTCAACTTATACACATCTCTTTATTTTTTTAAATAATTAATTAGATACCTAGTAGTAGATGTATGTTATACCGGTACTTTTTCAAAAGCAATATCTTTACGCTATAATGGCAGATTGATCCACTGTGTTCTTACAAAAAAGTATTTGATTGATTAAATCTTCTCGCAGAAAGCGGAGGGCATTAGACGTAACCAGTACCACGGACAATCAATGACCAGCCCGAAAAGGTGGGCTCTTTCAAAGATTTACACGACAGTTGTGCGCTTATACTAATAGCGGGTCGCGCACACCTAGAGGGAGTGCGATGAAGGTCACTCCAGAGGTCAATCGTGGAACACCGTTTATTTTTTAATCCGTAAAAACTAAGACATAACCCTATGACCTACAATGATGATGGATAAGATTCTGCGTTGTACTAAATTATAACTGGCCGCCATCACAGCCTGCGCTGTAAGTGACAGATAAGGTCACATAGTAAGAATAGGTTTCATATTTTTATACTGCTTCACTTTAGATGATGGTTACTTCGTAGTCCTAATTAAAGGAGACAGGAAAAGGTTAGGCTCGCCGCACATTTGCTACTTTTGCTTAAACAAGTATGTAGTGGCTGCGTTTATCACTTGCTTAAGTGGGAGATATAATAGTATCGCGCTCATCGCTTATGCGACGTTTCTGTTGCTATGAGCAAGTTTTTATTTCTATAAACGCAAAAACCACAAGAAAATGAGCAAGTGATAATACGATTGAGCAATTTTTAAACATCAGACCTCATTACCTCATCATCATCAGCCTGTATTAGTCCACTGCTGAACATATGCTTCTTTCAATGTGCCACTATTGCGCGCTTATTGGAGGTTGTGTCCTTAATAGCCACGCTGGGCAAGCGGGTTGGTGATGCTGTTACACAGAATGCTGCTGTCTATCCTCCGGATCTTTCCTTTTGTAGCTTCTTACGACACCCGCGCGACGAGTAGGGGTGGTTCTATTCGTAGGCCTGAAACTACACAGGCGACATACGTCAAGATCGAAATATTAAAGTAAGACCCGATCGCTTCTAGCGGTTTGTGTTGAAAACACAAAATCGAGCAAAATTTCTAGTTGCAAGCGATCGTAGCAAATTGTGCGATCAACCTAAGATGTCGAAGTAATCTGACCTCATACGTTATTTTTGTCCTCAAAGTTAGTATCAGGTGACAGGAACAATTGTGGATAATGACGTCATTTATTTCTAGACAGAGTAAAAATGTTTGCAGTTATTTTGCTCGTGTTTCATTAAAAGGCTTATTTGATGAGTGACGAATCGGCTAATGCCAAATTACGGTATAACCACACAGCGCCAAGACCGTGAAGTTTGAGTTAAACAATAGAATAATTAAACTAGCAATTTTTAAATACATATAAACATTCTTATTTTTTGAAGTAAAAGTTGACTAACCTGATGTTTAAAATACAAAACATCTCTTGGATGTCTACTGAGGAATCGTGATAGCCTAGTGGCATACCATAATGGTCATGACAGTTGACTGGCAAGCAAGAAGTCTCATTGCAGGTGAACCTGAGGCACCTTTAATTTTTCGTAAGTGTGTTTTGTTTTGCGTATTATAAATTAATAATTACCTATCACTTGTTTGCTTGATGCCTCAGAAAGCACGTAAAGCCGTTGGCCCTGCGCCTGATTTCTGTCCGGTCGTGACGGATTGCTGTCCCATCGGATTATGAGAGTGAGGCAATAGATATAATACATTTATAAATGTGTGCTCAAACACAGATGCACTCTTGCACTATAATAATATATCTCCTTACTTTGAAATTGACTAAGAAATACATTATTGAGTCTAGCGGCTCTATCAGATAAAAGCCCCTAAACATAAATAAAGATTAAAAAAAAAAAAAAAAAAAGAGACTAGTGGCTGCAAGTCCTGGGTTGAAATAACAGGTCAAAGTTAGTGACTTTTTTATGGATGATCACAGATTTTTTTTTATCAGACTTCCAAAGAGAGGATCTTAATTCGATGCGTATTTTTTTAATGCTTTATAGTTCTGAAAATTACTTACTAAATCTATTGTTTTTTTTTTATTTACGACCTATTTGCCAGAGTTTAAGGTCGTACGTGGTATTTGCGTTGTAATTAACATTTTTATAGCCAATTAAGATGCGACTTAGAACGTGAGGGAGCACGTGGTTTAATCCTTATGCTCTCACCAACGCGTGCTAATTGTGTTTCGTTATCATTTTAGGGAAAAAAAGGTTTTCTTAAAAAAAGTTGATGTTTCGTGACTTCATAAGTAATAGAAGATAATTAAATTTATTGCTTTAAACATGGTATTTGAGCCTGTTGTTGGTCGGTCGCAGAACTGCCTCTAAGGTCGGCGTCCACAGGCCGGCAACTCATTCCGGATTCCGGAGCCGAAGGTTTGGTCACCCTCTGACGCCCGGTCTGAAGATTTCCCACTCTCATTCCACCGCCAAGTTTGCAGATCTTCCATAGGCCTAGAGCAACCAACCTATCAATTCCACCCCTGGTTCGCTATCTGTATTCCTTAGAATGAAATATTTAAAGTTTATTAAAAACGGATTCCTAATTGACGAATTAATACCGATCTCTACCAGGTTTCAAATTCAATACTATTGATCAACAGTTAAAATTATTTCTATCAATATTCCCATCCATGGACTATAATCAGACTCCTGCCTTCCATCAAAGTAGATGAAAATAGAAATGATGATGATGGATTACCTATTCCATCCACTCCAAAAATTAAGTGTTTAATTTGAACCTTAAATCAATGGAATAAAAGTTACATGAACTAGAATTGTTTTATTATCACATTTCAAGGTTTAATGTCAAAACATTTGACGGTTGATAAAGTCTGCATCTTCGATAGATAAAATTCGATTCGAGTCAAGTATTTTTCAGATTGTTATCTGAATTTGTGTTGTTACCATGGGATCTTATGCAATCTATAGAAATAAATACGGGTTAGATTGTAATATCAAAATAATATCAACTGTTTTCTAAACTAATATAGTTTTCTGCATTGTAGGTACTATGACCAAAATGCAGTTAAAAAGAAATTGTCTGTCTGCAATTTTGTCTGTTTTAATAGGTTTGCTGGACCGATTTTAATAGGATCTTTAAGAGTAGGCTGATTTATAAGACGTACCTTTTGACTTCGAAAATATGTTAGATAGGGCGCAAATTAATTTAAAAAAAAATTAGATGCACTTTTACTAGTAATTAATTGTTACAAAAATATTTACTTTACAATATTTTTAAAGAAAGCTGCGTTCAGAAAAGAAGATTGTAAAAAAAACAGCAACGAATTAAGAAGCTCTTACTTTTTGGAAGTCGGTTTAAAATGAAATATTATAAAAAGTAACGAGAGCGTATTAAATATTGTTCAATTAAACCTTCAAACACGCAAAATTTCAGACGCAAAATTAAGTTTTATTTCTAAATAGCTAGATAAGATCATAAGATATAATTTATTGTTTGTCACAGGTAATTAACGTAAATATAAAGATGGTAAAAGATACAAATTGTTTTACTGTACCCTTTTTGTGGCCGGGGAGAGTAAAAAATGTTCCTACCGCCTACCGTAGTCCGAGGATGTACAGTTATATGGGTCTCGCATCCACTAAAAATATCTCCCCCTGCGTGTTCCTCGCACTGTATCGGACGGGGCCGGGTACTCGCTCAAATTTGCACTCGGGGGGGGCGATGTCCTAGTGTCCAGGTTCCTGGACATCACCCTAACACGCTTTTTGGCTTTTGCCACTATATCGAACAAGGCACAAAGACACTCTTGTCAAGGTGGGTGCAGAAGGATACTGCCGCCTGCGCCTGCCCCTTCGCGTGCGACGGATCGGTTCTGCCAGCCCATCGTGACCTATTTCGTCGCTTTCTTCTGCAAGATGACGAAGATGATGAAGATTGATGATGATGATGATGAAGATTGATGATGTAATTTAGACCAAAAATATAAAAAACAATACTAACCAATTACAAACAAAATACAAACCACTATCTTTCTTTCCCGATCCAAAATTATAAATTTTCAAAATATAATAAAAATGTCACAAATTATAATACATAATGTCACTAATAGTAGTCATAATTAGCATATCTTACTTTTATCCTCTAGGAAGTCCGAAAACTTTATAACACTTATAAAATTTGTCTGCTAGATAATTTTAAAGCCTTTTTTTAAAGAGATTAGTGTTAGATTAGTTTTATGTGTTTAGGGATCTTGGTGCCATACAAAATACATTGTTGCATAGCAAGACATTAGACATTCATCATCATCATCAGCAGCCTGTATTAGTTCACTGCTGAACATGCCTAATGCGCGCCACTTTTGTGCGCTCATTAGAGGTATTTTGCCCATAATCGCTACGCAGGGCAAGAGGGTTGGCGATCGCAGTAACAGATGATTGCTGTTACACAGAAGGATGCTCCAGATTTTTCCCTTTGACGTTTCTTACGACACCTGCGGGATAAGTAGGGTTCTATTTTTAGGCCGGAAACCACACGGTACAGCTTGGGTGTCGACCGCTGCTAATGTAAAACTTTTATCCCATCTTAACTCAATGTAAATCCCACAGTGAATTCAAAAAAAGTAAACTAAACCCATTCAAAAAATGTAAGAGGTATATATTGTGATCTTAGTTAGATGACGTAGGTATTATCAAGATATTAAATTACTTATAGGTAGTAGGCACTACTCCTGATAACTACCGATAGGTACCTAAGATATACTTACAATAAGTAGAAATCTGTCAAAATTCATGTCCGATTTTATCTTATCTTTTATCAAAACACTTCTTCTTAAGGAAAATATTTTGGTGGCAATAAATTTAACCTTTCCCTTCATTTTTGTATTCAACCGACTTAGATAACAAATAAATAAATAGTAGTTAAATATTTTTTAACTAATCGTTAGCTAGCTTAGAAAGATTATTATATATTTTACGTGGGTCTTACCCACGTAAAATAAAGCTCGAAACTTTGTCTAACCTTGGGGCTTAGACTTAAACATAACGATAATCCTATACATTTCTTTCGTTTTCTATAGCGTTAGCGATTGTAGATAGTCAACTTGGCTAAGCCTCCTTATCAATCATTACAACCACCACTGCTGCGAGCCCCACAAGCGCCTAGACTCGCACTTGACCGGTATTTTTTAAGTTCTTAATTTGAAAAAAATACCATTAAATAAAAACGAATAAACATACACCTCTGCCTATCCCCTCTGGGGAATACAGGCGCCTATGTAATGTTATTTTAAATGCTGAAACAGATTGGTTAAATGACTGGTCTAGACAAATCCCTCATGTATAATGTTTTAATACTAGAGTATGTTCTTAATTATTTTAGAAGGTACCTTCAAACGTAATCAAGTACTTTATTGTTTTAAAAGTATACTCATGAGAAAAGTTTTAATTCTGTCTTGTAGAAATGGTTTCAGTGTTTCTCTTGAGGTTTTTGACATATAAAAGTTTTATAGAAGAAACTGATTTGACATGTTTCATGATATCCTCTACTAAAGAAGAATGAATTTTTGTAATTCTTAATTGTACACACAATTATGAAAGCAATAAACAAAAGTAACAAAATAAATCAATGTACAAAGGCGAGCTTAACTCAACACTGAGTTTTCTTCCAGCAAACCTTTGGGTGAAAGGAAAGAAAATTATGGGAAGGCAGTTATGGGAAGGATGAACATAACTGGTCTATCTTTTAGTACAAAAAAAATGTAGATTATCCCCTGAATTTTTTAAATACAGATTAAAAAAAATGTCTCGCGTTAACATACTAAATTCAGATTGTGTCTACTACTATTTATGGCAATCAAATGTTTTTTTTATGTATCTTAAGGCCAGGTTATCCGAGACCTGTAGGCATCGATAACGCTACCTCAGGCCCCGCGTCGAGTAGCGCTACGTACGCGCCGCTCGTGCCTCCCCACACACTGCACGTATGTGTGGGTTGTGTGCAGCATTACCACACGCACACATTCGTGCGGTCAAGTCACGCCACAATAAAAATATTTGCAGTAAATCAACTGAATTGATTATAGATATTTATTGATTTTTGACATACATACTTTTGTAGTATTACAGAAGTATAGTTTAGTAACCGGGGAGTGTTTTTGTAGTATAGTACACTGTGTACATAAACCTTACGGGTAAACTGAGGTTACTTTATCCCAGGGTAAATCCATAAAACCCATAATCCATAAATCCATCCAATCCAATCCATAAATCCATAAAAACGCTATTTGGATATATTTATGTATTAGCGTAATGCGTCGCGTAATTAATTAATTATATTATTTATATTGCTAATATAAATAAATATTCGAAAAGTACGTTCCGTTACGATGCAAAATGTATTTCTGTACGATCAGTCAATGACAGCCAAAAATTCAGTAAAACTCCGGTTTACGGTACTTATATCGGTTTCAGGGGGGGGGGAGGGGTAATTAACCAATTTTACTAATGAAACAACAGTAGTTCATGGAAATATTATAATTATTTACGATTACAACCCACATAAGAAAAATAAAGCTTGTAACAAAGTTAAAAAAAAATTGTTTTTTTATAGCTGAATTTGAATAAATATAATGAATCTAACGCTGACTGAGGACGAATCTGATTCCAGCAAAGAAGAAGAAAGCGATAAGTAATTCTAAGAAGAAGTTCATATGGTAGGGATAGGGATAGGTACATCTACATAAAAAAAAACTTTAATATTTTTTCTTTTTTTTTGTAAACGTATACACTAGGATTTTCTCCTGTGTTGTGGGTGCAGATACAAACATATAATTTCACTATGCACAAACACCCAGACCAAAACAAATATCTGTGGATCACACAAATATTTGTCCCGAACGGGAATCGAACCCGGGACAACGAGCGCAGAAAGCAAATCGCCTAACCGCTACGCCAATCGTGTCGTCAAAATATATATTATAGTATTACGTAATTAATTTTGCCTTGACAATATTGTGATAAAGCTGATTTAGCATTATAAAAACATTTTTTTACCAATACAAATAAAAAAAATCTGAAGTGCCTGTCTAGTATCTAGTGGTGCCTATTTTGAAGCTTATATGATTATTTCCATGTTACTGAAACCGAAAGACCCGTTCATATAATAAAAATATTTAGTTAGATAATAGGGATGTTTCCTGGGTAAAAATAAATCGATTATATTTGGTCCGTCAATTAGTTTATCAAAAAATATTGACACGTATTTTTTGCTTTATCAAATAAAAAAAAATTGACGAAGATAAATTGCATCAAAGTCCGGGAGTGGGGGGTTGCAACGTCACTCCCCGTTAAAATTTGTAGCGGATTGTGACGTCACGCGAATTTTCAAAGCTTATCGTCGTAATTTTTTTTTGTCGGACAAAAGAAAAAATACGTAAGTATCTATCCAATATTTTTTAGTAATCTAACTGACGGAATAAACATTTTTTTAGTCAACATCCCTATTATAGGTATATTTCAAGGTAACATTTAGTTTTCATTTAATAAAAATCGGTTCGGTATATCATAAGTTATGCTAACGTAAAATTTACTACGATTCCACTTCACTAAAATGCACAAGATGACTAAATTACACGCGGACAAAGTCGCAGGCGACCGCTAGTGTCATATAAAATACTATTCTAAGTATTCTTACAGCTGTAGGTAATAATAATTTGTAGGTACTATTTATAATAAATTTTATACTATGTATAAAATATGTTCAACAACCAATCTAATTATTGTCGTCTTGACTGTAACGCGCTCGCAGCTAACATCCGCGTTGCCATAAAGTTAGCATCAAACAGTACGTAGTACCTATTTATCCCTATCACAAGATAGACTGACCTACCTACCCATTGTGTTTAGCTAATTGACCTACTGAAAATATGTTTACTGGAGAAAGTAATAGTAGCCATCTTTGAACTTCGCCAAGGGGGGAGCGCACTAACAAAAACTGGCACAGGTCCGACCTCTACAACGTCCGGCTGGACACTGAAGCTCGATTGCGCCGCCGCGCGCGAGGCGATTTACTACATTAAATTGAAATTTAAAACTAAACTATTAATTATCAAGAAATTGACCATTAAAATCACTTTATAATACGAGTATCAATTAATACATATAATTTTGTTATAAATTTGTAATGTAATTAGAGTATAAAATGGAAAAATGTTTCCAAAATCGGCCCTGTTTCAGATTTTTTTTTGATCGAGTAAAGTGTAATTTATCGTGTTTTTAACCATTAATATCACTTAGGAAAAGATGTATCTGTAATATATATTTTTTTCTGGACTTAAATATCGTAATTTAACCATATAAAGTTGATTTTTCCAAGCGCAAAATTCGGATAACGGGCCCTTGTTTGTTACTTTTTCACGTCTAAACCACTAAACCAATCATCCTGAAATTTTGAATATATCTACGTTGTAAGGCGTACAGAAACAGACATAGACATAGACTTTATTATAATTATGTATGTGTTTTATAAGGTACCTCACATGACACATGTAAGCTGACTGACATCCGTGAAGCACAAAGGGTTCCAGATGAAAATCAGCGTCGGGCATATTATAGGTAATATGTGCCCGACATGAAGCTGATCTGGACACCCATTTGGTCCAGCCGTGAGACACTTGCACACGTATGTTACTTTGCCACATAATTATGTTAGTTTTAAGTTAAGTTTTTTTTTTTTAATATGTTTTACTTAATTATTTGTTTGTGTCTCTATGTGCTGTGTCCAAATAAACGTCTTTTTTTTCTTTCTTCTTTCTTTCTTTCTTTCTAGGGTACCTACCTTAAAACCCGTAAAAAGTACTGTTCCCAAGGATAACAACAGTAACATTTTTATGATAATAGATGGCGCTACATGTTGGCTTCAATTTATCAACAAACCACGCGGGCAAAGCCGCGGGCAAAAGTTAGTGATTTGTAAAGGAAAGAGTCATTTTTGGTCTAAAACATTAAATTTGCTGTAATTATAAATTTCAGGCTGACTTATTGAAGTCTATTCTTTTTTTGTTAGCCTACTGTGTCCCACTGCTGAGCAAAGGCCTCCCCCATGTCCTTTCAAGTATCCTTTTCCCGCGCTACCTATTAAATTACCTAGTCTATTCTTATTAAATACAATAATTGTAATATTTAAACTATTTCAAGAGCAATAAAGGTTAATCTGTTTAAACACTTAAGCCTAAAAAACTTGACCTTGGCATAGCTGGATAAACGGTATAATTACACCTACTTAAAATTAAAATACCGACTACCTCATTGGTCTAGTGGTAGCAAGCGTGACTGCTGAGCACGAGGTTCTGGGTTTGACCCCCGGGTCGGGCAAAGTGTTATTGAATTTTTCTATTACGAAATTCTCAGCATGGAGACTGGAATTGTGCCCGATTAATAGCAATAGGCTCGTCGCCTACTACATGGGACGCATAACATAGCCGGGGAAACGTGGGTGTACTGTACACCTCTGCCTACCCCCGTCTGGGGAACACTGTATGTTAAGTTATGAATTTTATTTTGACCGTTTGTTAAATTTCTTTAATTTTCAGAATACAATCCTTACGCCGTAAAACTCTTAGTGAAAGCTAATTTAATTAAAAATTAATAAGATTGATTTTTAATTGTTTTTTTTTTCCCACTGCTTCAAAGGTTGTATTTACAAAATTTTATATCAGTTTGCTTGTTTGTATGTAGAGCGTAATCTTTGAAACTTCTGAACCAATTCTAAAAATTCTTTCATTAAGAATAAGTATAACTATTTCTGATTTTTATGGTAAAATCCGAAAGAAGTTTGGGCAAAGAGCTTGAAATTTAAATAAATTGCAATCTTAGATTATAATCAAAGATTGCAATATAACTATGAATCTCTTTGAACCGTGAATCTCGTTGAATTTTGATACAAACTCCGACGCAACCCCTCTGGAGAATGAAACTTCAAATCTGTTTAATACTGAACTAATTTTACGTTTCAGTTACACGACTAATAACGTAAGGCTGCAGTTATACGACCTGAAAATTCTTATGCGATCACCGCGCAGTCGCCGCGCTATTGTCGCGCTTTCGTATTTATTAATGGCGAACGCTTACCTTGTTGAATAGGTAGTAAAAATATAAGGAAAAGACATGGCCGGAAATTGTAGGGACCTATACCCCAGAAGTGATTATGATTGTACAGCAATAAAATCTATGTCATTCAATAGTACTGATCTTCTATAATAAGAATTACATAGTTGCATATAGCTGAGCAGCTGTGGGTTAAAATCATAAAGGTTTAAAAATGTTGGTTTTGTCACTTACACAGTACAGTGTAAGTACACAGACAGTAGAAATCGCTTTAATTGCAATTGCTATGAAATATACTTAGATAGTAACTATTTAAAGTTATTTATTTTATATGAATATAATTAAAAATAGTTTTATTTTTGTACTACTTGGGGCAGATTTCGGCCATCACTTTTAAAAGAGGCTTGAGATTGAAACCTGTACCTGATCGCTGCTTCTGAAACCGGTCTCCAATATTCGCTTCTCCTTTGAATCGTTCGCAGACAGAACGATTCATTTATGAGTATTTCGTCCAACGCTAGTACAATCAAAGTTGTTGCATCGCTGTCCGCACCCATCCAAGCAAGATGGCTGCGATATCGCGCAGTTGTAAATTAAATTGGAAATTAAATTGTATAACCCCGTAAATAGAGTTTAAACTCTACACACGCTACAGCAATAAACACGGAAGCGTGGCTACCGCGCGGCGACGGCGAAGTGTAGGCTCGAAGAAATTCGTGTCAAATAAACTCTCTCTAACTGTCAAACTGTATTATGGTCCTATTTGATCTAGTCGAGTAGATTCTGAAATAAGTCATTAATTAAAACTTGCTGTAGGACTTAATAAAAAGAACGGTCGGGTTGTCAGAAGAGCTGCGTGTCAATACAAACTTTAGTTATGGACTTGGATGAAGTATCGTATTTATTTACGTACCTAGGTTGCTTGTACAGAAAAAATATTTATTCCAAATTTTATTAATTAACTAAAATAAAACCTACCACGTTTATAGAAAAGACAATCGAACATACAGACAAGAAAGGTAGTTTATATTACATTTTTATCTAGTTCTCAGGTATGTAAACGTTAGCTCATTATAACCGACAAAAAAACTATTTTTTTAAATTGTGGTAAAGGTGCAATACACGTTTAAGTCTGTCATAAACCGACGTAATCTAACCAACAATGGCGGGCACGGTGTTGAATTGAAGACTATGATAGGACACACATAGAAGCCATCACAACGCGCATGCTGACAGCGTTCTGCATATCAGATCATCCGACACCCATCGCTGGGCAATTTGTGACAGCCTTTATTTCGTAATTACAAGTCGGACGTCAATTTAAAATCTTTCAATTAGGAAATTAAGGAGGCTTGTTTATAATTAGCAAATTACTTAGGTACCTACTGACTTAATGATACGGACGTTCTAAAAATGAGGCCGATTAGGCCATTAGAACTCAGCATTTAAGATTTTCGATATTATAATATCCTTTATCCCTTAGTATATGAAAGTGATAGTTATTTTTTAATAAAAAAAAGGGTTAAAGCAGCCGTTTTCATGACTGTGTTATACAGGTCTTTTGAGCCCACATACGAGTATTAGAGTTTTAATCTTTTTAAGGGAACATTTTTTAACTTTTTTCTTTCCGAGGATTCAGAGAGCCACAAATTATTTTACATTTCTAAGTAAGGCAATAAAACAAAAACAAATTAAGGCAAATTAGTGATTAAGCCAATTGAGTGCCAGCCACTAAAAGTGGCCCAAAAGTGGATAATGAGATTCGCAATCAGCTTTTAAAACGTATTATTCATGAGTCGTGAATATAGTCGTGACAGCCTAGTGGTATGACCGTTGACTGGCAAGTCAGTGGTCTCGGGTTCGAACCCAAGGCTCAACCTCTGACTTTTCATAAGTTATGTGCGTATTATAAATTAATTATCACTTACTCTGTGCTTCGGTAAGCACGTTGGTCTTGTGCCTGATCTCTCTCTGGTAGTGTCTGATTGCCGTCCCATCGGATTATGAGAGTGAGGGAATAGAGAATGCACCTGTGTTTGCGCATGCACTTGTACACTATAATATCGCTTGCGTAGTTAATCTCCATTAAGATTAGTCGCTGTAACCGAAATTCGGTCAGGAGGACTATTATTTTGTAAAGTCAGTAAAGAGAACCCGGAGGTACCTACAATAAATAAATTAGCCTGTACCTGTCCCATTGTAGGGCAAAGACCTCTTCTCATACAGAGAAGGATCGAACATTAATCACCACGCTAGCTCACTGCGGGTTGGCGATTTTAGACTATTAAAGTCCAGGTTTTCTTACGATGTTTTCTTTCACCGTTAGACAGGGTGTCTTAGATTAACTAAGAAAGTACATATGACATTGAAAAAGTCATATTGGTACATGCCAGGTTCAAACACACATCCTCGTGCTTGTAAAGCAGGAGCGTAAACAATAACCCACCACGACGAACAATATAAGGAGGTACAACATCCCTTAAAAAAGTTTCCATAAAAAAAACTTAAATTAAGCACAATATCCCTAGTCAACATAAAGTAAACATCATGACAATTCTCTCTCGTTTACAAAAGAAAATTCTTCATAGCAATGCGCTTGCAGTCAATTGTGCTCGACATAATAAGTGAGGCGCTCTCACTTTGGGTTTAATATCGTAGTTATCAATTTGGTTGTTGCATTTTGTTTGAAAGAAATACGATTCGGATACGTAATGTATTCCGATAGATATTACCAGACGCCCTAGGCATAGAAAGAGATTTGAAATTTCGACTGATTCTGATGGGATACGGTGGCTCAGCGGTTAGAGCGTCGGCACGGTACGCCGAAGATCGTGGATTCATTTTATACAACTACATGCAAATGTCAATAAAAATTGTCATCCTTAAACAGCGGCCCTGCCCATCTAACTTCTTTGCCGACTGTACATCAACACTAAATAATAAGTATCTGAATATTGTAAGAACATTTTTTTTATACTGGCCTATGTGATACGCCTGTTGAAACCACAAAAGCAAGAAATCACTGTCCAGTGTAAGATTGAGTGTATGTAACAAATCTGTAGCATGCGTACTAGCTCAATGACCGCGTAATCTATACCTATATAATGTAAATCCATTTTATATTGATCGGTTTCAACTAAAACGCTGTTTGCAAAATATATAGCAAAAATGTTGTCGCCGTAACGTGTATTAAAAATAATAATGTATGAATAAATTGTACTGTATTTTGATTGTGTGTATCTTTATTTTTTTCTGTGTACAATAGATTTAAGATTAAAATGGTATAATTATGCTGTAAACATACCTATATTATTGTTTCAAAATAATCAATATCAGATCCAGCTAGTCCCTACTCTGTCCCTAAGAAACGCCCAAGCCAGGGCCCGAGTCCCATTAGAGGGCGCCCTTAGTTACTGTTGCTTTAGGTTTAGTTTAATCGCTTTAGCTGGGGGCTTGTTTCGCTAGAAGTCCGGCTAATCAGTCTGAGCTCCCTAGTGCTATAGCTGAGAGAAACCACTTCATTGAAAAACACAACACCGCATACCATCAGGTCAGCAGCATAGCCTAGTTTTATGTCCGTTAGACTGCCAAGTAAAAGACGTAGGAAGGTTTGAAACCCAGGCACGCACTTCTGTCTTTTCGGGTTCATGAGCTTTTTAGAAATTAATGATCACTTGCTAAAAACGTTGAGGGAAAACTATGTGAAGAAACCAACTCGCCTGAGAGATTTTGAACGATGTATAAAGTCATGTCATCCTTCGAGCAGTTTAAACTCTGATACCAGGTTGTTCATTAACTATACTATAAGTATTAAAGAAAAACCATCAGGTGGGTTCGTGGTCAATGCACTTTTCATCATAAAAAAAGAGAGAATGTTTTAGAGTAGCAAACAAAGGCGCAACTAACAGCTTTTTTTTAAATAGCCTTAAAAAAGAAAGCAAGGCGTTGAAACAGTTTCTAATTAAACTCACTCGATAATTAGTAGGTGACGACAAACTTTTGTGTAATCGACAGGTCTGAGTTGGTTTGAGTTGTGGTAGCCAAGTGGTTCGAAACCAAGGCGCGCGCACATAAATTAATGAGCACTTGCTCCATGCCTCGGAAAGTACGTAAAGCCATTGGTCCTACGCTTGATCTCTTTCCGGTCGTGTCGCATTGCCGTCCCTTAGGACTATGAGAGTGGGGGAATAGAGAGTGCACCTGTGTTTAGGCACTTGTGCCCTATGATATCTCCTGCTTATCTCCTGCGTTGTGACCGAAATTCGGTCAGGAGATTATTATTATTCCGGTCTGTGTGTTTTTATGTCTGTGCGTGCATTGTTAAATTAAATAAAAACTTTCTCGTACGTCTTTTTTATAATTTATATTTTTTTTAACAAAAAGCAACATGTCAGTAACAAAAAACAAGCACACGTTTTGAACTCGGTGAGAAGACTGAAGATTAAATGGTTTATTCTTAAATATGGAGCCCACTTGGCGTTTCGCCGCCTCCAAAAAGTACGTGTGTGCGATTTCTAGCCTCAAAGTGCCTAAAATTGGTTTCCCCTTTTCGTTTATAAGATTTTATTAACATATTTATTTTAATACATACTCGTGTATTAAAATAAATATGTATATCAACTTAAGAGACGATCAAATGGTGGATGATACCTCTGTGTTTCAAACAAGTATAGGTTTCTACATCCTATAATATTTGTTGGGGTATTTTGTCGATAGTACATGATGGAATGTTCACTGAACATTGAGAAATCAACATTGATACAAAGCACTGAACCGAATTATGGACTCTTGGAATTTGCGTTGTAAGCCGTGAGGTTGTGGGGAAGCTGAACATTAGAATATAATCTATGCCATATATTAAAATATTTAGCACTCATAATCTAGTGGTATGACCGTCGACTAAAAAGTCAGAGGTCTCGAGTTCGATCCCAAGGCACCTCTGACTATTTGTAAGTTATGTCTTATGTGCGTATAAAAAATAATTATCAGTTGCTAAAACGGTGAGGAAAAACATCGTGATGAAACCAGCACACCTGAGGGATTTTTCAAAGGTGTGTAAGGCCATGTCAGAGGCCTACGGGTGGTTCAAACTTTGACACCGGATTGTTCAGATTAAAACATGAACAGAAAACTTTGTATCCATTTTACGCATGTGTTTGGCATGTTTAATATTTTACTTTTACGAGTAGGAGTCTGGAGCTAAATCATTAATGATGAAGTAGATACATGCCATTTTCCATTGCGTATAACATAACATTTAAGGATAGCGATTCGGCACATTCAGTTTGGTATTTTCGAAGAAGTCCCGATGAAATTTCTTCTAAAATACCGAACCGAATGTGCCGAATCGGCTGTGTGAAGCTACCCTAACTGTTAACACAAGCGTGGATCCGGTCCGGACACGAAATCGTGCCCGATTTTACTGGGTGGTCGGACAGACTCAACAGACAAGCGAAAGGAAAGTACTTATGTGTAGAGGACTTCTTTTCTCTGTGATAAGGAAGTGGATGTTGAAACGTGATCATACGTCCTGCTTTGAGCGAAACAGTAGCTTTCAAGCTGTCTGTCCCGCTGTTTCCAGGAAGGGTAAAAATGTCGCGCTTTTGCAAACAGACCGAACGATGTATCTATCTATTATTTTTGCAATCGCAACACGTCGCGGAAGCTTCAGTCACTTAGCTCTACTTGTTCCATTATCTATTCTATGTCTCTACTTATTATTTTGAGTTATTCTTTTTGTAATAAAATACATAATTCCGCCGGTGTGAACTCTGACAAAAAAAAGGTCACGTTATGTATGTAGCAGCACCTTCATCACTTCAACCAGAAAAGATACAATGTAACCATTGCCTAAGTTCTTTGAGATATTGTATTCAATTGTAATAAGGAATTATCAAATCGCTTTTACAACAGCCGTATGTGTCAAAACTAAAATTGCATATAAAAGCAAATGACTGTTGCATCAGCAATTACATGTTCAAATGCTAATCCGTCAAACTAAATGGACATTCCACAAATACTACCATCAGTAGCCTGACAGTTTATTGTCAATATTGGCAAAACGTTAAGGATCGTAAAATGTTTGACAAAGATACTTTCTCTTGTCTATTGTTGTGTTTGAAACTTTTTAGACGATGCGCAGTCACTCTGTTGATTAGAATTTTGTTTTTAAAAACAATAAATATGAAAGTTCTTTTGCGAGACATTGTTAGAAGATATAATAGGATGGATTTTGCGATGTAAAAAGTTTGACGTTGCATACAAGCCTTCTAGCGTAGGTTGTCAGTTTAAGTAAGGGTTAACCTGTCTCGTTTTTTCTCCTCGGAAAGAACGTAGACGGGATAATTATAACTTACTGAAACTGTCAGTTTGTCGGAACCTTTCGAGAGCAAATCCGCCTCAAAGTTGCCCGAATTAATTTTAATTTTAGGTTGGAATATCAAGCATATCAGAGGTTTTGCGGAGCCATAGAGCTTACACAATAAGTTAATACTTAAACATTGAAGTTGATTAAAGATAATTATAAAATCAATGAATACAGTTATTAATTATTGAGTCATGGTTACTCGAATAAAGAAATTTATTATTATTATTATTATTATTAAAAATCAAAATAGACCAATTGAAGTAGAACAACATTACAAAGTTTCAACAAAAATTTCAGCTTGATTAAAACATGTTTACAAATATTAAAAAAATAGCTTTAAATGTATTTTTATTTTAAGCTGATGATGATGATGACGTATATTTAAGACCTTTTCAACCCTATTATAACCATTTAAGAGTGCAATTTCCAAAATTCTTTAGTGCACCTCTAGGAATATTTTTGCCAAATTTCAAGTCTCTAGTTACTGTAACTGGTTTAGGTTGTACGTTGTCAGTCAGTCACGGTACTGTTTTATAGGTAGGCGTATATGGCCAGGTTGATAAAAATCCAATGCAGAACACCATATAAAACCAATTTAAATTGTTTCTCTTTAACCCAATGACAGTCGAACCACTTTCACAAGAAAATAAAATGCTCGAGATCAGAAGTGCAAAAAAAGTGAACTGGATTCGCAATTCGCAATGCACCAAATATTTTATACTCTTATAATAAAGTGCACCAATTTGCCCAAGAGACCTTTCGTCGTTCAGTTGTTGGACCGGTTTTTACGGGGAGTGTTCCCCCCGCTTTATACAAACGAAGTTGTTTTTGATCTTAATTAAGATTGAGATTATTTTAAATAATTAACCTTTGTAAACAAGATCTATAGAGACTAATATCTGTCTATGGTTTGTCAGATTTCCATTAAAATACTTAGTTTTTTGGCAAAGGAAAAATTTTTTTTTTTAGAATATTAAAGGTCGGTTTTTTTTAATTTTATTTACAAGCTTTATTCTTAATACGATTATTCTAGACTGTAGTGAAAGTCTTTAGTTATTTATACAATGTGTAAAATAAATAGTGTGAGATCGTTTAGGAGGTTAACCTGCCCATGAAACTGAACAACTTGTAGAACATCAGTTTGCGAATTAAAAAAAAAAAAATCTTAATACAAATAGCGTCAGCTGATCGGCAAGTTTGTATGGGAAGTTTAGTGGCGTTTTTTTTCATGCTATATTACGCAAGTAATGTTCTACATGTTGTTCAATTTCATGAGTAGATTAACCTCCTAAAGGGTCCCACACTGCTTTTGATACACCCTGTATAATGTTTTTTCTCCTATTAAATGTTTTCTATAAACATGACGTAGACTCATGCCTATATTACCCAGAGGGTAGAGGTTAGGTTATGTTGTAAGTCCCATATAATAGGTAGCGAGCCTATTGTCATTAACCGGGCACAATTCCAGACTCCTTGCTGCTATTGAAAATTTCCTAATGGAAAAACTCAATAACACTTTGCCTGACCCGAAGCTCGAATCCAGGACCTCGTGCTCAGCAGTCGCGCTTCCTACCACTAGACCAACGAGGCAGTAAATTTATTAAATCCCATAACACGATTTCCAATTACTGACCAGTATGATCAAACTACGTTTGCATTTAGCGCGCTCAATGCACTCGGGACTCCAATTTATACTCACTGTACTTAACATTGTACACATAGCAATCAAGGTACAAATTTTCCATTATAAATTGACCACGCATTGTAAAGACTTTTTGAACAACAAGAGGTCAGATTATTCTGGAAATTACAGCTTGATAAGTTGCCGAGAGTATTATTTGCATGTTTGTTTGTACAAAGATTTGTCACAAACTGTTTTGTTTACACATATATTACCTGGGGGCTTAATAATAAGCAAGGAATGTATCCTGGGATACCTATATTGCGTATACAGGGTTATTTGTAAAACACCAGCATCCTTAAAAGGTGTCATTAAACTCATCATTATGAATAACTTTTACTATGGGACCAACCCTAAAATCGCAAAAAAAAAACTTGCTGTTCCATTTATTTTGTTGAGTCACGTGACCATAAATGTATTGCACAGCTATTTTTTTTTGCGATTTCAGGGTTGGTCCCATAGTAAAAGTTATTCATAATGATAAGTTTAATGACCTCTTTTAAGGATGCTGGTGTTTTACAAATAACCCTGTATTAATACAAGCTTTTGTACCACGGGACTGATTTAAAGTTTGTCTAACTATATTGGAAATATTTTTCCGTTACTATGAAATTAACAACCCATTTCTGAGCAAAGGCCCTCCATTTTCTCTAATTGCTACGGTTTTGCACATGTTTTTCCAATATTCAAGGAAGCTATCCACTTCGTATTGGCATTTTTTGTAATCTACAATATTTTTTTTTTCGAAAATTAAAAAGCTCTTGAAACATCTTGAGTAGAGAGCTCAAAACTAATATGGTTCTTTCATCTAAACTCTGGGCGCTAACTTGAACTCAAGCAAAGGAAATGAGGCGACTTATTTATCTATGACTTAATTTTGACATTAATTCTTCTCAAGGCTAGTCATGTGAGTGGGTGCGAGCCCCACATAAGTGGGTGCGATACATAACCCTACGTCTTCGGACTACGGTATGCAATAGGAACATTTTTTACTCCCCCCGGACACAAAAAAAAATTAGTCGTGTTAGGAAACGTCCATTGATTTGATGTGTCTGAAGTAAAAACTTTATCATTTACTTCTCTCATAAAACCATTTTTGGGTCCATTGTCATTTTGATAGTCTGAATGTACCTACCTAATAAAAGTGAAAGTATCTCGCCCAAATGACCGCCGAAAGTATATATAGATATGTAAATCAGCATTCACAGTTAAGGCTATTATTTATATTGTCTTGTTAGTGTTGTTAATCAAAAATAATGAACTGACTATAAAACATAACATTGTCTTTAAGTAAAAAATGTTACTAACAAATTGAGTCAAAGTCACTTTAATAAATGAATTATTATTATATTACTAGCTGCCCCGCGCGACTTTGTACGCGTGAATATTATACCTCTACGCTTTTTCTACCCTACCCTACACTACCCTACGCTACTCTACGATTCTCTACCCCTACCCTACCCGTACTCTACCCCTACCCTACCCTACGCTACCCCTACCCTACTCTTCTCCTACCCTACCCTACGCTACCCCTACCCTACCCTACCCTATTCTACTCTACCCCTACCTTACCCCTCTATTCCTACCCTACCCTACTCTACCTCTACCCTACTCTACTCTACCCTACTCTACTCTACTCTACCCCTACCCTAACCCTCTATTCCTACCTTTACTCTACTCTACCTCTACCCTACCCTACCCATACCCTACCATACCCAAGGGGTATAATTCCATTTTTTTTTCTTCGATTCTTCTATTATAGGCGGAGACTAATCTAACAAATCAAATACCATAAAAATCGGTCCAGCAGTTCTCGTGTATACCTACTAATTTTCATAGTTTCAACTTTGAAAATGGCAGAATTTAATTCAAACTTTTATCTTCTATATTTTCTCCCCAAAGTAATTGAATATCGAGATATACGTGCATTTCTTACACAAAATATTCGCCCCCCCTTTGCCCCTAATGGGTAGAGTTATCAAAAAGCTAAAACACGTCTTATTCGTTAACCAAAAAGCTAATTATCAAGTTTAATGACGGATTTTCATAACTACAAACTTTAGTCCTCTTTTATATCTCCTTAGGGGAAAAAAATCCAAATTTTTTGATACATGTCTTTCTTATTTTTAGCGCATAAGTTTAATACTCATTTTTACATCTGTAACTTAAAAAAAACCAAATCTTCCATACAAACTTTCACCTCCTTTTTTATCCACTCAAGGGTAGATTTAAAAAAAAAAACAATGCTTGTCCTTTCATTTATCAACTGAAAAGCTGAATACCAAGTTTCGTATATTTAACGTTAAGAATGACGGATTTACATACAACCTGTTTCCCCCTTTTTTACCTACTTAGGGGGGGAATTTCAGAAAATCCTTCCTTAGTGCACCCCTACGGTACTTAAAGAATATTGTCTCAAAATTTCAAGTCCCTATGTCCACCGGTTTAGGCTGTGCGTTGTCTGTCAGTCAGTCACGTTACCATTTTATAAGTCATCATCTGCCTCATCATCTGCCTAGCCTTTTCCCAACTATGTTGGGGTCGGCTTCCAGTCTTACCGGATGCAGCTGAATACCAGTGTTTTACCATTTTATAAGTATAGAAGATTAAAACATTTCTAATTTCAAGCACTGCTACCTACTGCTTTACAAGCTCTAGGCTCTACTACACCTACATTTTTCGGCGACAATCATAATATTATGTTAAAAATATATTATTTACATCTGGGAGCATCAATAAACAGTAATATCTATGGAACTGTCTACGAGTAATTCTACAGTCTGTCTATTTTGGTATTGTTTGTGTTCGTTCTCCTCACAATAAATAATATTCACCTTTCCTTGAGTTACACATGATTACCACAGTATAATAAACATACAGTACGGAAACTACGCTACACTACACAAACATGCAATATTAAATTATATATTTATAATGATGAATATACCTAACCTCCTACTAACTATGACCATTATATTTTTCTTATCCTTGATTTGGGGTATACGCGTAAAAAATATGCTTCTTCCATTCATCCTTACCAAGGTGATTGTACATTTGTCAGCATCCCTAGCGCCGCTCAACTTTGATTACATTATGTTAGCGTATGCGCCGCATGTCGCTCAGCTGAAGACCTTTGAACTCACTACAAGACCGATTAATCAGTCAAAGCTCCCTATAAATGATGGCTTCATTGGCGCTGCTCGCAGCATAAAGGCATTTCAGAATAATTTCCGTAAAGTCCTGTACAGCGTCGATCACATTATGTCACCGTACGCGCCGTATGTCGCTTAACTAATAACTTTTTAAGTCTCGCTAGAAGTGCGGTTAATTAGTCCAAATTCCCTGTGACTACAAAAAAAAACAAAAGCCGCTTGTCAGTAAAATGTATCAGTCGCAATAAAACAACTGACTCGGGTGGGACTTTAACCCGCGATCCCTGGCGTGCCGTGCCATCGCTTTACGAACTAAGCTACCGAGTCCTGCCCGCTTTAGTCGAAATAAAAACGCGTGTAGCGACATTTACCGGAGTACTGCCGTACTGCCCGGTCCCATGTTCCAAACTTTGCAGCTTAGAAAGCTTAGAAACGATATCATCAATTTTAAAATAAAAAAATAAATATAAAAAGGTTAAATGTGGGACGCAATTATAGCAAAATTGTTGAAGCGAACTTATGAAACACTAAATAGCAATAATAAGTATTGCGGCGAGCACGTTGCTGTATAATGTGCAATAGTTTTTACTTAATGATCAGCCAGATACAAAAATAAAAAAAATATATAAACTAAACATGCATAGTTACAAGGATTTGGATGTACCCATTTATTTGGTGCATATAAGTGCCATGTGGTTTCCGGCCTAAGAATAAAACCGCCCCTACTCGTCCCACAGGTGTCTTAAGAAGCGAGAAAGGGAAAGATCCGGAGGATGGGCAGCAGCATCCTTTTGTGTAACAGCAACCATTTGCTACTGCGATCGCTGTCTCGCTTGCCCAGCGTGGCGATTATGGGCAAATACCTCCAATGAGCGCACAATAGTGGCGCGCATTGGGAGAGGCCTATGGCCTATACAGGCTGAAGATGATGACGCATTTATTTTTAGTATGAAAAAGGCATGTGTGACCCCGAACCCACCTGAGAGTAAGCGGTGTTGTGGTCCACGATGGACCACACCTGCCTTGGAAGCAGGAAGACGAAAGTTGGATGGTATCATTCATTTATTAGTCCCCGGCTTCCACCAAAAATCATGTCAAAACTACTGAGACGCTTGACGGTAAGGTTTTGTCCGGTGGGAAGTAACTATCCACGGTCAAAGCGTCCCACTACAAGCTGTTTAGATGTCGATCGCTGCTTGTTTGTGACCTTTATTCCATCATTACTCGACATTTACGATAGCAGTTCGTGCTATTCATCCCCACTACATAGGGAGAAGCCTTCAACCTTTCTAAATTCTAGGTAAAACCCTTTTTTTGCCTCTGAAGAAGGCACCTGGTCTCCGGGGATTCTTACCTCACTAAAACCACCCCAGTAATCACCATCAGCACATAGAGAGAGCTCCCGGATCTTCTTAATACTAAGATATTAAACTTGTCACCGTGATGGTGACAAAACAAGAAAGTTACTTCGTGTCTCAGAATAAATAATACGCCGTGTAATTTGAACTTATGACCGTATCAATCATTCCCAAATGTATGACATATAGATGTATGGTAACCATCATTGTTCCGTTGTGTAACTTTAGAGATTTTGGCGAACAAAGGAATAAGAAAGTATCTTCGCGATATCCTAAGGCGTATTAAAATTTATTATCTTGAAGAGGTCTAAGTCCTAATCTTAGGATTAATCTGTCGAGATTTTACTAAAGTATTCTTAAGTCTATGCTAAAATACAAATGAGCATAAATACCTGTTCTTCTTCTTTTTCTTGTTATCGTATGATTGATGAACAACCTAGTGTCAGAGTTTAACCGCTCAAAGGCCTCTGACATGGCTTTACACACCATTGAAAATTCTCTTAGGTGTGCTGGTTTCATCACGATGTTTTCCCTTACCGTTTTAGCAACTTATACATATAATTTATAATTCGCACATAACTTACGAAAAGTCAGAAGTGCGCGTCTTGGGATCGAACTCGAGAACTCTGTCTTGTCAGTCAACGGTCATACCACTAGGCCATCAGTACTATATAAATACCTGTTTATTTTACGTAAGAGAACTGTGTTCATCTGTATCTTCGTTTTGTGTAGAAACCATCAAAACAAATATTTGCAGGTCACACGGTCAAACAAGTATTAATCCGGGAATCGAACGTGCTCCGTAACGGAAAATTTTCGGGCAACGGAAATGTATTTCAGCAATTACTTCTTTTATGAAATATCTATGAATTATGCTGTTTATAATTATGTACATAGTTTTAAACAAATCTTTCCTTTGATGGATTGCGTTGTTAAAATACATACCTATATTATAACTTCATTTGTATTTGCGTACTATCAAAAGGTTTAGTTTCAAAATCTCGTTAGTTATTGTAACCTATTTGGTTGGATTTGACGCAAAATACAAATACAAATACTATGTGATGTATAATTAACGAAAGCTCGGAGGTCGGTAATATTGATTTACTTGTAGTAGGTTAATTAGTCTAGGAATGTTGGCTTCATCTCTCTGTGCTAAAAACAAAATAACAATGTAATAGATAATCCACCCTTTTAAAATATTTACCTTGAAATACTACCTTGCCCGACAGAAAAATTTCAAAAAAAATCTGTTCCATTTTTTAATTTACTCAGAATAAATTAAAGAAATTTTTTTTATTAATAAATTAAATTGTAGAGCAATAAATGGAGTGAAATGTTTTTTTGATGATATAGTCACAGTATAAAGAGGTCTTCTCTTTCCCTATCCTATGATATCTAGACTGTGATATAGTAATTCAAGGACATTCAGAAGAACAACTTCTTACCAGACTACGCCTAGTTTTACAAAAATTACAAGACAATAATTTGAAACTTAATAAGGAAAAATGACATTTTAAGACTATGACAATATGCCTCAATTTATCAGTGGTAAACATACCCCAAAAATTTGGGACAAAAGCCATATAAAGTAGTCCAATAAGCACATCTGTCAAAGTCTAACCTACCTTAACGCTTCTAATTGGACGTGCCCACTAAATACCAGTTCCGGTGTTGCAACAACGAGAGTCGAAAGCAAGTGGCATTCCGTCGCCTTTCACTGTTTATTGAGACTCGAGACGATGACCGGTAATGACGGTATCGAACGTTTTATGCGTTTCTGGTGCCCTAGTACTTTTGAAAACGACTGATGCAGGTTTTTTTGTTTTCTTTTTTTTTTACCGATTGAGTATAGGAAAGATAAATCTGCAGAGGTATTATGACAATACTGCAACTATTTACAGTTAAAACCTTGGTATGAATACCGCACGTTAGAGGACGTATGGTTATGTAGGACTCACACCCACTAAAAACGTCTCCGCCTGCATCCTCCACTGTATCGGACGGGGCCGGGTACTACATCCGCGCTTTGCAGACCCCTCCAGTGCCTCAGTGCCTGCCTGTTAAAACTTATTTTAATCTAAAATGTAGACTTTTCTTGATACGGCTCATAATCTACATAATATTATGAGCCAATGAGCCAAGTTACATCCAAATCCGATCAACCGTTTAGTCGTGATTTAGAAACAAACATACGTTTATATAAAAGTAGGTTAAGCTTTAACCCTCTATTTTATATACGTGGCCCTACCATCTGTGTTAATACACTAACATTGATATCGAAAAACTGTTTTTTTCGTTTGTATTGTCCTCCAATATTGGATCCCATGCAATACCGAACGTATTCCCATGTATTGCTTTTATTAAATTGACTATCTTTGGATATTTTGGACACAAATTTGTCGTATTGAGACTGATTACAGAATCACTTTACACACTTTAGCCGTGTGGTTTCCGGCCCAAGAATAGAACCACCCTTACTCGTCCCGTGGGTGTCGTAAGAAGCGACAGCTCCGGATGGTAAGCAGCAGCATCCTTCCTTAATACATGAACTTTTAAACTATTGAACTTATTTCTACAACTACATTATCAACAAGTAGCATAGGCTGTATTTTATAAAAAAAGAAATTCCCTACGAAGATTGTAAGAATCTAAGGTATGATAAATTTGAAAAAATAAATATATTAAATAGAAATATTGACTGCCTCGTTGGTTTAGTGGTAGCAAGCGCGACTGCTGAGCACGAGGTCCTGGGTTCGATCCCCGGGACGGGCAAAGTGTTATTAGGTTTTTCCATTAGGAAATTCTCAGTAGCAGCACTTAGTCTGGAATTGTGCCCGGTTAATGGCAATAGGCTCGCCCCCTATTACATGGGACTTACTACATAGCCGGCGAAACGTGGGTGTACTACACACCTCTGCCTACCCCCTCTGGGGAATACAGGCGTGAGTCTATAAAAAAAATAATTGAAATGCTTTGATTTTTATGGAAACCCTGACGAAGTCAGTTTTATAACGAGCGATGTCTAGTCAAAAACAAAGAGTTGGCACTTTGTCTTTTAATCCAACGATTCAACTCAATATTTGCTGTGAGTCAATTGTCAGTCGCAAATAACTGCCAGCTTTTTACGTTGAATGGTAGAATAAATCTCTTTGGCGAGTGTCACTTGTTCGGGGATTTTTCATTTCAATTTGGGATTTCAGTATTTGCAATCTGTTTTGGAACGAAAATTTTAACCAAGTTGCCAAAATATACTTTTGTGCTTAATAATTTATTGTTTTGTTAGCGTTTTTGTAGGAATCTGGTTACGAGCAGACTTAAGCTCAATTTTCTACTATATTTAAATTTCACGACAGGATTAGTAATCCGTCTTCTGAGCTCAGCTTGATTCTAAACAAGTTTGTTTCCCGAGCAGAGCAAATATTTGTGTGAATTATAAATAATTTGTCTCTGTCTCTGAATATATTTACTTACTGACTTAGTAATGACTGACTTAGTAATGTCTATTTTTCAACGTTTACCGTGCTAAGGTGGAACTTAAGATTTACCAAGTAGATGTTAGTAAAAATCCAAAGTTAACAGTTAGGTATCTCAAAACAGTTCGCACTTGGTAATTATAGATTATTGAAAAATCTTAAATTTTACCGTAACTCGAACTTTTACTGTAACATAAATAATGTAATATGTGACGAGAACACAGGCACAGACCTGAGGATGGTACGTGATCCGAACGGGAAGTGAAAAAATATCGTTGAGGAAGATGCCGTACCCGTTTACCGACCGCACAAAATAATTAAATAGGTACAAAACACCGGCCCTTCCTTAAATAAAATGTATGCCTACCCTCGGTCGTAGAGCTGTAGATACCCCTAGTACGAGTTTGTGAGGTGAGCCTAGTGGTATGACCGTTGAATGGCCAAGTCAAAGATCTTCCGAAACTCAAGTACGCAACTCTGACTTTTCCGATTCATGTGCGTTTAAGAAAGTATTATTTTTTTCTATAATATAAATTTTTTGGTGTATCTATCTTGTAGGTATCTATACTATGTATGTATGTATGTCAGGGGTAATCTCTAGAACTACCGATCCGATCCTAAAAAATCTTTCATCAATAGGAAGTTACTTTATCCCTGAGTGCTATAGACTATTTTTTATTTCGAAAAAAGAAACGCAATCTGGCTGCTTTATCAACGTGTGTTTACGGGAAAATTTAATTTAACGCGGACAAAGTCGCGGGGAACACCTAGTGAACAATAAAGAAAATTTAAATTGTAGTATAGATTGAAGCGAAAAAGTAGCCATTTCGTAATTCAAGTGACTATAGGTATGTTCAAAAACTACACAGTCCAGCATGGTTTATCAAAAGGCCTGTCAGAGCCTATCACTAGGATCCTGAAGACTTTGGAATAGTGGCGTTTAAAATATATTCAAGAGCCCGTTAAGCATCTTTGGGTTTTCATTCATATAGGAACATTTTACACGAGTAATATGCGCGGCATTTGCGCATAGAATACCCATACCTAAATTTACAAACGTAGAGATCCGTGGCCCGTACCTATTGTTCATTTACCGCGTAACTACCGATGGTTTGTTCGGAACTTACTCTCAGGGCTTACGGAACACTACTAACACAATATGAATTCTATTTTACAATGCAAAAGTTTCCAAATTCAGCAAGGAAACAATGCGCGCATTAGGACGTGTTTTTGCACCAACAATTGCATCCTAACTGTTCATAATACTGCAAAAAAATCTTACCGTGCCTGAGATTTTCACCTTTTGTGGCTTCGTACCCGTATTTTATTTAGACTCATACCTATAGGTACGCTTCTTTTCAATTTTTGTAGCTTCGCCAAAATAAGAGAGGTATTATATAAGTTTGATGTGTCTATGTCTTTGTGTCTGTCTGTGGCATCGTAACTTCCAAACGGATGAATGGATGAACCGATATTAATAGTTTTTTTTGTTTGAAAGGAGACTGATATGGAGAGTGTTCTTAGCATAAAAAATAGGCTTTATTAAAAATCCTAAATAATTACAATAAAAATAATTACAACTTAAGACTCTATCTAACTAAATATACAGGATAAAGTAGATTGAAGGCACCGCCCAGTTTATACACCCGCCAGGGTGTTTTGGAATGTAAAATAAGCTTACCGAACATGCACACCCGATCGGGTGTATGACAATCAAAAAAGATGGTCATATCTCTTAGACTATCACTTCAGTATGTAGACAATTATGTGTAAATCGTAAATCTACTGCCTCAAACAAAGAGAAGTCAAATCGACATACATTTTAGCCCGGGAGTCGTACCCGGAACAAACAAGAGCGTAAAATGTAGAGAGTCGAGAGTTTGTGTGCCAAACACACATCCGAGGACCTTCGCACCAAAAAATGTTTGCTTTCCGTAGTTTCCAATAGCTTGGTTAAGATTTAAAGAAAAGATGTTTACATGAAGATGTTTAAAAAACCTGTATAATATAGAATAGGTACTTACAAGGTTACTTTCATCATCATCATCATTTCAGTCTTATCACGTCCACTGCTGAACACGGCCTGTGTCCCCCAATGACTTCCAAGGTTACTTTAAATTAATTAATTAATAACCTCTTACAGATGACAATATAATATTGTCTACACATCTTATCCAATTTTTTTTTATTACATATTTATTACAACATGTTATTACATATTTATTTAAATTTTTATTACATACCTAGTCTTTAAATGCTAATATTATGTAAGTAAAAAAACGTTTAAAAAATCTACGTTAAAAATGCTGGAAGAATTCTGAGTATAAGTAGATGAATATGTCACCTGAAAATTGTAAAAAAAAGATTAATAAATGGCCTGAACTATAAGACTTGAAAGGTTAAGTAAGCAAAACAACGGGTAATATGGACGAATTAAAAAAGAAACCAGAAAACCGCCCCATTTGGGGTAAATCAGAATGACAACAATAATAATTGAGTTTTCCATGCCTCGGATAGCACGTTAAGCTGTTGGCCCCGGCTGTCAATTTTAGATCTTTGACAATCGTCACGGGTAGTCAAAAGACCGAAAGTCTGACAACTAGTTTTTAGTTCCAGCTGTCACTGCCTCAGACCCTTTTTTGCCAAGTTGTACCAGTTACATCAATTCCCAAGTTACAAATTTATCTACCATTGAAATGTTATCATGCGTTACCATGTCGTTCCGTTTAGATATCTATTAAACTTACTACATAATGTTGCATAAATCAAAACAGGTAGCATAAATTACTATCTCTAGTAGTTATAAAAAAGGAGTCGTAATCATTAAATTGCCGGCCAGTTATAAAAAATATGTGGTTAGCATTCTATGGGTGGGTATAGGTATGAGCTGTCTAATTTTATCTTGAAAATATGATTTATGTAACTACTTGCTGTAGCTCGCAGCTTCGCTCGCTTAATTAAGACTTTAAAATTCAATCATGATTCGAAATAGACTTAGCGCGTTATAAATATAAGAACATTATTGTTGTTTTTCCCGGGATCAGTTTTTTTTTCGGGATGAAATTTTGCTTATACGTTTGACAATGTATATGCAAAATTTCAGAATGATTGGTTTAGGCATAAATACGTAACAAACATACAAACTTACTATCGCATTTATAATATTAGTTAGGATTAGGATAGGATAATATTATGGGCAAGCGGATTGACGACGATCGCAGTAGTAAATGGTTCCTATTTGTAGTAGGATGCTGCTGCCCATCCTCCAGATTTTTTCCTTTGTCGCTTTTTACGACACCCGCGGTAGGAGTAGGGGTGATTCTATTCTTATGAATTCCATGAATTTTATTAAAGAATATCAATTATTTCGTTTTATATCATGCAATTCTTAAAGTCTTGATATCAAATTCACATAAAATATATATAAATGCTAATGTACATAAACTGAATTTTTAAATAGGAGACATTTTGATACACTTACGTAACTACAAAAACTTTTCATAGACCTTTATTTGATTAAAATTAATTGAATTATTAAAATGTACAGACGATTGCAACTCTTGACTCATGACCTCTCATTGTCTAAATTTTGCTAAGTAATAAATTAAAAATAATTTACTTATGTTTAATTGGTTTTTGTTATGTAAGAGGACGGTTTTGATTAATCAAATAACAAAAATAATATATACTATTTAATTTATTATAGACAATAGTCTTCGTTGTAATATTATTATTAACTATTATGAGTATTTCAACTTTTTAAATAATAAACTTCAAATCTTGAAAACCTTTTTTTTTTTTTTTGTGGCCGGGGGGAGTAAAAAATGCCTTCCGCATACCGCACGTCCGAGGACATACGGTTATGTGGGGCTCGCACCCACTAAAAACGTCTCCCCCCTGCGTGTTCCTAGCACTGTATCGGACGGGTCCGGGTACCGCAAACGCGCCTCGCAGCCCCGTCCAGTGCCTGCCTGTAGGCCCGCTCAAATGCACTCGTGGGGGCAATGTCCTGGTATCCAGGTCCAGGACATCGCCCCAACACAATCTTGAAAACCCTTGACACAATTAAACATAATATTTTTTTAGCACTCTCGATCAAGTCACCTTTCAAATTATACGTCAAACTTAGAACACCGATCTTTTTGCGTCAGAGTTTAAAAACTATTGCCGCCCGTATAAAGAATCTTCACTTGAGAACGGCTCGACCAATTTGTTCGTAATAATTGTCAGGACTAGGATTTATATTTTCAAGAAAACTTAATTTTAATTCAGAACCACGGGGTGAACTTCATTAACATTTTCCTTTTTCATAGCATTTCACAAGCGTAAGTCTATTTGTTATGTTATGTTTGGTGAAGTAAAGGTATAATACATCAAATCACAAATCATTTATTTGCAAACTAATGTACAATATATGGTTTTAATTATTACTAGTGCTTATAACTTAGCGGCCCTTTATGGGCGTAGCAAATTTAATTTAGAAAATTCCCTGACATCCTCCTCCATGCATCGTTTCCCCAGTGCTGGGGGCACGACCTATCATGGAAGTAGCTTCTCCCTTATGGTGTTGCGTCATCTGTTTCTGCTCTCAGCGACATGCACTGCGGATCTGATTTTACAAGCGCGTTGGACTGCTTCCTCTCGGTCTCTTTCCTTCTACTTTTCCTGTGTCGATGAGTTTTTGCAGGTTGTCTCCGGGCTTGCGGGCTTTATGCCAAAGAACTCAAGTATCCTGCGGAAGCACAACGTTGAAAGCCGAGGTTTCCGCTCTATTTTGAGCTTCTTCATCCCTGAAATAATATAGGCAGAATACTTTTCGATTGGATTGTATTATTTACTCTCTCGAGAATGCTTTGCGATCGCTTTGCATAAAACATACGGTCACATCTGTTTGTACTGAAATTCACACTACATTTTGTAGAGTCTAGGCTACACTGGTGTCTGATTCAACGTTATTTTTTAGGTAAATATTATATCTTTTTCGATGTCTTTGTAGGCGTTATAAATATGTATATTCATGCCGAATTTCAGCTATCTAGCATTGATAGTCTACGAGTATGTGTTCCTAACCGAATTTCGGTCACAGTAGCAAATCTTAACGGAGATTAGCCATCTATGCAGGAGATAATGCACAAGTGTATGCACTATGCGCAAATACAGGTGCTCTTTCTTATTCCCTCATTCTCATAGACACGACCGGAGAGAGATCGTGCTTTACGAGGCACGGAGTAAGTGATAATTAATTGATAAGTCAGTGGTGCGTGCCTTGGGTTCGAGACCTATGACTTGACAATCAATTAACGGTCATACCACTAGGCTATCACTGCACTTTAGATAAATTCTAATAATTGCACACTGAGTTCAAACTTTTATGAACCTACAGCCCTCGCTAAAAATAATGACTGCATTGAACTTGGCTACAATGGCTGCGCAGTAATAAATGTCATACAATATAAAAGGCGCACCGTGGCGCATCTTAAGCATCGGAAAGCCAACTTCAAGGCAGTCATGAAGTTTGGCGACGGCTGTACCTAAAGTGATTAAAGTTTACTTAAGTACGAAAGATTTATTCTATTCTATCTCATCTTATCTCTCTAACTATGCAATTTATAACAAAAAACAGGTGTCATAACATATTTACATCAAAACGAAAATTCCACATAATTGACAAAAGCAAGAAAAAAGTACAAAAATATGCGCAAGATTCCGTAGACGTCTCTTCTTTGGACTTTCCCTCCGATGAATTACACAAAAACGCCATCGGACCATTCTACTAATTACATTGCGTAAGTCTCTGTGAAAATTTACGTATAACACATAGACCCACCCTTGATCGCGTGAAGGTAAGCTGTAGTAAGGTTTGGTGATTGAGCGCACGCGCAGTCGCACCTGGCAAGCGCGGCGCATCGGTTGCGCTGGAGTCGGCAGTGACAGTGTTGTAACCGTACCTTACCTTCGTGGTTTTGTTTGGAGTTTTACCTTACCATAGGAAGAATTAAGGTAAGTTTTTTAATTAAGTATATTGTTTTTTATCTTATTTTTTTTTTCGTTTGACATTTAAAATATCAAAGTTTATGGTCACTTTTGCAGTAAAAAAAAAGCAATTTACTTACAATGTTTAATAATATGTAACAAAATCTTAGTTTTTAATTTCCTATTTTAAAAAAAACAATCTTTATGGTTACTTTTAAAGTAAAAAAAAACATTTACTATTTAATTAATAACAAGAAACTCACTACTCAATTATAATGATATTAAAATGATTTATATATTCGCGTGAGATATAAATTTATGCGATAATTATGCAAATCGCGCACCAGAAGCTGCGAACTTGAACTAGAAATAAGTTTTTTACATTTTTATTTTGTTTGCAAATTTGTTTTTATGCAAATTAATTACGTCAATTTGCAAATCGGCACGTAATAAAATTAGAATAAATGTATGTTTAATGTATTGAATGATTTATTGTGAGAACATTTTATTAATATCTTTTTTTAACTTTTTCAAGTAAAATTACTTAATTGGTCCACTAGTCCAGCTGTGTAGTGAAGTTTTGGGTTCAAAACTTCGATAGGATAACATTAAAATATTGAGTTTTCCGGATAACATTCTTAGGTTCAATGGTGTAATTGTTATGTAACGAGAACTTGTTCAAACTGTTACGGTTTTCCTGTTTAATTTCTCCTATACCATAAATGGTGTAATCATTCTACCTTTTGCAGGGTTATCTACTCTTAATCTTTAAAACACCATGTTTTTTTTTCTTTTTCTACAAATAGAGGAGAAAGATCACGTGTGCTTCATATCTCCATTCGCATTTGACCCTCCTCTTAGGGGTAGTCCTATCTTTTCTTAAGCTGCATAATATAAACCTCTAGTTTTAATCCTCTTGCAGTGATTAATTAGTAGTCACGGACAAAATTATGTATACGCGCAGATTCCTCTGCAAATGATTCTTTTAAAGTACAGAGTTAATTTGTAAAAATTATTATACAACCCAAGTATTGGTATAAATAATATAATATAATCTACTGATGCCATAACTGCAATATTTTTACTTACATATTTTTGACAGTGACAGCCCTTAACAATCGAAGACTATCACCTCTGAACACGTGTTAAAAAAAAACTTTGTCTTTGTATGATTAAGTGATTACAATGTCAACCCTCAGCGCACCGATGAGTAGTAAAATAATTAAACACAGGGTCACATAAAATCATTACTAGGTATTTTATTAACAATTATGCCAATTAGTTTTAATAACAGTGATTGATCTTCGCAAACAATGTTAACTTTACCACTATTATCTAACTAATAATTTCTTAATCTTTTCAGTTAGTATTGTAGCTATGATCGATAGAATTTCCACGCCTAAGTTTAGCTGTTTGACTTGTTTATAGGATTAATATTGGTGTGAATGAATTGATTCTTAGTATTTTATCATTGTAAAATTAGATGTTATTAACTAAACTAACAATAAATCAGCCTATAATTGTCCCACAGCAAGGCCTCTTTTCATACAGAGATGGATCGAGCATTAATCACAATCCTATATAAAACTCTTTAAATAAAACCATAATTAAACTTGAATTTCTATTAGAGAAAATAATGTGATTGTGCAACTGCTTGAAGAAAATATACCTAGAACGTAAAATGCGTATTATTTGAAAGTTGCAATTTAATTAGTTTCAAATTGAAACGTTATTGGAAATCTATAGAATAATTGTCAATTTACTAAATAAGGTTTACAATGAAATGTTTTTGAAAAACATTATTCATAACTGTCTTTATGGAGACGCCTTATGGTGTCTTTATAAAAGAAACTCGAAGGCCAAACGCTTTCTACTATTTTACTTTTCAATCCAAATTTGTCCATGTCAAATTAGGTCTGTTGCCCTGTCGGACTGTACCTGAACTAGTGGACTGGACTATTAAAAATAAGTTGATTAACAAATCCATGTTAGACAAACACCAGAATTTTAATATTAATAATCTGCGACGAGATTTAAGCTTTAATTTGATTTGATTAACCAGTAGGATCTCTTTTAAAAACTATTAGCAGTAAGGTTTTATAACTTCAAAACAATAAAAAAAAATTGACATCATGCACCGCTAACTAACTAAACTTACATGGTTCCTATAGAAAAAGTCCAGCCGGCATGCTATCATTGCCATGACGCACCTGGCTCATATTCTGCTGAGAAATTATTAAATAGTATAGAAGCAGTATATGCCTGCTTGTATAAAATATTCTTGGTGCTCTGCAGAATTAATGCAGTTCTATTATTAATAAAATTTGGCAGGTCTTCAAAGCTACACCCTGTATAATTCTAGCAGACAACAGAGATGTCATACTTGATTGTCGAGTCGATTGAGATGTCGAGAACTAAATGCAGGGAACGATAGAGGCGATGTTTGGCACGTCTCGTTCAATGGTCTAAAATTAATCTGTTACATAATAAAACCCATATTATCAAGTATAATAATACTTATCAAAAAGCTTTTTTGAAAGTCCTGGGATCGGATAAAAAAGCTCGATTGCTCGCACCATTTTAAGCATCGATAGTAATATTCGGTAACGGTCTCTCGCGACCACTTTCACTTATCTCGCTATGGTGTAGCGGTTACGTTGTTATATGCAATCAAACGAAGGTGTTAATGTGTAATTTTTTGTTTGACATCTACGTAATGTCATTAGTTTCTTTTTTACTGCCGTTTTGCACATTATTTGTTACATCCGGTTCCTAATTTTTACCGTTTTCGGTAGTCATTGACATGGTTAATTATTCTATATGTTGTCCGAGTTAATCTATCAAGTATTTCACCTTCTTTCTGTAATAGAACCAACGGAATTTGTTCGTAAAATAAAATAAAAATTCTCATATTAAAATCCCTTCCTCACATCCGCCAGTAAACATGGCGGCAGTATTAAAATTTACCAATTATATTATCTTCCTGAACGAATTTCGCTCACAGCAACCAATCTCAACAAATGTTAGCCAACTACACAGGAGACATTATAGTGCACAAGTGCGCAAACACAGGTGCACTCTCTATTCCCTCATAGTCCAGATGAGATGGCAATCCGACTCGACCGGAAAGTGATCAGTCAAAGGACTAACGGCTTTACATGATAATTAATACACGCATAACTTACGAAAATTTAGAGGTATTCATGACATGGGTTCGAACCTGACACCTCTAACCTTCCAGGCAACGTCCAAATTTCCTTTATTTAATCATTCTAATTTTCATTTATTTATTCTAACTTCACTTAGTATGCTTTTATTTAACATCTACTTACTATAAATTTCATCATCATCATCATCTTTCTATCCTTATTCATTTATTGAGGATCGATGCAACGGATTTTCATCTTCCATTCTTTCTTAAAAACTGCCACACCACTGCCTACTGTCATACTTGTCCTCTCATGTTGTCTACATTCCCCCACACCCTATTAAATGGTAATAAACCATGTAGCACATAAAAGACTGTTATTCAGAGGTAAATTTAACTCAATATTCTAAACGGAAACTCAATTCTATTGCTCTGATATTATTTAGCACCTACTGAATATTCTATACTGAATATACCATAATGAAAACACGTACAAGTTCGAAAGCACGTAAGTTGATGTGAATCATGTTTCCGGAATCGAAAGC
The DNA here is from genome assembly GCA_936450705.2 of Protodeltote pygarga. NCBI lineage: Eukaryota > Metazoa > Arthropoda > Insecta > Lepidoptera > Noctuidae > Protodeltote > Protodeltote pygarga. The sequence continues at coordinate 14,079,215 of OW388254.2, forward strand.
GATATTAACTCGAGCACCCAGTTCAGAGCGGTTTAATAAACCTTATTTTAAATATTTTTTTTAGTAACTGGAGCACTTAAAGTGCAGTTTCACTGAAACCAAGTTTTAAAACTTGATTGCTTTCACGCACATTTCGATTTTAAAGTGAGATCAGTATTAAACAACGAATTCGAAACTGAAATGTCAAATGTCGATTTTTTATTGGATGTGGTCCTATTTGATCTTTTATTGATGGATGATTTGCTTGTGTTTTCCAACCTAGACATTAGAAGAATCAATGTATTTACTTCCGGTGGAAAAAGGTAATCTAGCCTTTAACTGTCCCAATGCATGGCAAAGCCCTTGCTCAAATGTTCAATCCTTTTCATACAGAGAAGGGTTGAGCATTACTCATCACGCTAGTTCACTGCTTGTTGAAGATTTCAGACTATTCCGGTTTTCTCTCAATGTATTACTTCACCGTTAGTTAGTGGTGTCTTAGATTAACTAAGAAAGTATACGTATGACAGAAAATTTCAGAATCCACACTAACATGGTCAAACTACAAAGCGGTCGATAACTACAACCGCGATACTTAATATACAAGACACACGATAAGTTATAATTAATTAACTATTTTATTTACAAAAGTAACAAAGACTCATTTACATTAAAAATCGCAATAAAACACCTTCATTAAAAATAAAAATAAAATACACAACACAAACATATTACAAGTATTGACTTTTTTAAAGTCAACATTCCTATATTGTCACGGAAATAACCGTTTAATTTATAAATTAAAGCTTTGTTATCATAACATAGCTGTACAAACATTCATATTTGATCACGTTCCGCTTTGCTGGTTTGCAAAAATTACCTATGTCAATTAAGAGAAAATTGTCGCTGTGGTTTAATTAATTGCCTACATAAATGTCACTTTATAGGTTAAACTCTACGCGGTCTCATGTGGCCTGTGGGATTAATAAACCTTTGTCAATTACAATTATTGACAGGTTGATTTGACCTGATAATTTCTGTAGGTATATTTAGGGTGTCCGTAATTAAACGGATATTACAGAATGATTGGTCGATATTATGCACAAGTTGAACAATCATAAAGTATAATTATATTTTTGTGAATAAAATATTAAGAAAATTGGTAATATCGCATCGGTGTCTACTAAAACTGCAAAGTTTGGAGCACTGAGTCGGGATACGTAATGTATTCCGATAGATGTCGCCACACGCCCTAGGCGTGTAAAAGAGATTTGAAATTTCGACTGATGCTGGTGGGATACGGGGCTCAGCGGTTAGAGCGTCGACATGGTACGTCGAAGATCGTGGGTTCGAATCCGATCCGTATCAGTTGTTTTTCAAATTTTCTTATTAAATAATTATAAGTATAATTATGTTTCTAGCCAATCATTCAGAAGCTGTGACAGCCTATGACCGTTGGTCTGCCAAGTTAAAGGTTGTGGGTTCGGCACTCAGGCACAGATACACCTATACACAGACACTCAACTCCTCTTTTTGGGTTGAAAATCCAATTCTTCTTCTTCTTATCGTGTGGTTGATGAACAACCTGGTGTCAAAGTTTAAATCGCCCGTAGGCCTCTGACATGGCTTTACACACCATTGAAAAATCTCTCAGGTGTGCTGGTTTCATCACGATGTTTTCCTTCACCGTTTTAGCAACTGGTAATTAATTTTTAATACGCACATAACTTACGATAAGTCAGAGGTGCGCGCCTTGGGATCGAATTTGAGACCTCTGACTTGTCAGTCGACGGTCATACCACTAGGCTATCAGTGCTATTCAATCCAATCTAATCCAATCCAAAAGGAAAATCCAATGGTATATGTATGCTATTTTGTATTTATGTAACATCATCATTATCTTCCTGTTCTTGTCTAAATTTTATTTAGGTTGTCGTAATAGCTTTTCTTTTCAATTTAACATACAACTTTAATTATTAAGTAACCACAAATTTTTTAAACTTACTCTCTTAAAAATGTTGTATTCAATTTCATAATTATGCAGTAGTTACTTAAGATGTAAATTAAAATTAAAATGTTGGATAATTAAATGTTCCAAAAATTCTGGCTGCATTGCCACGTTGAATGGCAATGCTAAGCCTTTGAGCTAGGTATAGGCAGCGTAAGATCCCCAGTAGCTTTGAGCAGACGCCCCGATATAGGTCTTTAAAAAAAATTCCGGCTCCCGACCCTCACGACCCCAGCGTCTCGATCCCGAAAGGCTTAAATAAGCCGCAGTAGGTTAGGTTTCTTCACTGGTTAACTCTGGACATTTTTTTCGTGGATTTTACGTAAGACCCGATGTCCATTTGTTTTGAGTGGTTACACATTTATAATATTACGTCCAAAATAAATGTCACAAACCGCAAACTACGTAACCAAGAAACCGTAAGAAGTTCTTGATTATTACGCCATGAAACACATTTTAATTTAGCAATATTTGACTTAGTCTTAAGCTTATAACAAAGTGTTAAAAGTGTAAAGTTTATTTATTAGAGATGAAAAAAAACATCGTGAGGATTATCAGCAAATCTGAGCGATTTTTCAATGGTGTGTAAAGCTATGCTAGAGACCTGCGCAAACCACACTGAAAAGACGTAAGGCGAGGATACGGCGCAGCCGCAGACGCGAATTTGTCTATACATTTCTAAAGAGTCTGACGCGTCATTGGAAATGTATGGAGAAACACGCGTCTGCGCCTTATCCTCGCCTTACGTCTCTTCAGCGTGGCTTGCACCTAAGAGAAGTTTAAACTTTGATTAGAGTTCGTCAGCTACCAAAAAGTAAAACCGCGGTATGTAAAGCTATTATCAGACGCCTAACGGCGGATAAAACTTTGATATAAAATTTCGTCAGCCACCAAAAAGAAAACATTGTTACAACAGCGTCATTAGCGCGTGCCGTCAATTATAATACCATAATAATAGTGTAGTGTATCTTTCATATAGTTAAAGCATCAGAACATCATTATTCAAGCATGAAAGTTGACCTGTCAGGTAATTTGAAGCATTGTTGATGTATAATGTACGTAGTTCAAGTCGAGTCATGTTTGTTAAAGGTGTTAGGTCTTTGTTGGCGTGGTTAAAACTTGCTGTCACTTATCAGACTACAGATAAATGATTTTGCAGTATAAAATTAATCTTATTTGCTAGACGACAGCTTAGCTTAAGATTTAAGGTTCGATTTTCGGGTTGGAAAGTGTTACCGAATTAAATTACATTGGGGATCTTCTTAGTCGTGATTGCCTAATAGTATGACCGTTTGACTGGCAAGTCAGAAGTCTCGGGTTCAAACCCAAGGCCACCTATGACTTTTTGTAAGTTATGTGCGTATTATAAATCTCAACTCTCATCACGTCTTATTAATCACATAGACCATAATTATCAGGGAATGATGATAAATAAAATATCTCTTCCGAATTCGAATGCTAAGTCAGTTTCGGTAATTTTTAATTTACTTCCCAAACTCGTTCGCATTGGAATTTTAATTTATGCGGTTGGTCCATTTTACTATCACCGAGAACTGGAATTTGAAATGAGATATTTAACCCTATTTCGCGGTTGTGGGTCAGATTCGGCAGCTTAATTAGAAGTTATGCCTGTCAAACAGCTTTGTTGCATAGTCTAACTGACTATTTTTTAATTAACCTATTTACTAGGTAAACTAAAAGAGGGAACAGAACTACACTCTGTCTTAACGCTGTCAGTTAAGGTAACAGGACGTTACTAGAAAGCGGCTGAAAGGGTCTTAGAGGCATAAACATCGTTTGTTTATGTATAAGTAGATACTAAGTTCATATTAAACGTAAATGTACTAAGATTTTTATTGGTTATGTAATATTGGCTATTCTTTCTGCACTTGGGTTTCGGGATTGATTCAAGCACGGGTCAAATATTTGTGTGATCCACAGGAATATTTTGGTTTGGATGTTTGTTGCAAATTATGAAATTAAGTCTCTATAAATCATATTTCAATCATACAACGATGGAGTTAACTGTGGGGCAACTTAAAAAAAAAGAAATTAATTATATTAAAATAAAAACCAGTTTGTTTATTATGATTACTATTACTTACATTGAGGTTTGTTGTTACCTCGGCATTTATAAGTACAACTTAATCTGTTTTGTGAATGTGTGGATTAAGAACTAGTTTTCGCATCGCATTCATAAATACTTGCAGCGCTTCGAAAATGGCCCGAGAAATTAGAACACAAAATATTTGGAATTAGAATTGGCTACTTTGAAACTTTTTTCTTTATATATTTTTTCTTTAGATGAATTTAAATTAAGAACTCAACAGAGATTTACCAACTACGCAGGAGATATTATAGTGCACAAGTATGTGCGAAAACACAGGTGCACTCACCGGACCGGAGAGAGATCTGGCGCAACCGCGCAGCATGTATAAAAACATGAATGAAACATTTTTACTCAACCTTTAATGGTTAAATCACATCGTTATCATCGTCTTAACATCCGCTCAATTCATCAAAACGTTATCAAGGCGTAACTTTATGAGGGTCGTATTAATAAAAAACCTTCTTTAAATCAATCAATATTTCCTAAAAAAGCTCGGACCTTTCATAAATTTACTCCTCAGTGCGCAAGGTATTCGTTTTCTCAGAAAATTATTGTGCGAAAGTGGAACGCGACGTACCATGTAGGTATTGCATAACGAAAATATTTCGACGATGTTAAGAATTGTGAGCTTTGAGCACGGTGGGTTCTTATAATTTTAGGGTATTTTAGACACTAGAAAATTTTAACACTAAAGTATTTAAGGGTTAAAACCAAATAGGATAGGAGCTCTCTAGAAAATTTAAACACTAAAGTAGGTATTTAAGGGTTAAAACAAAATAGGTGAGCTTGGACCCGAATTCCGGTCACAGCGACTTATCTCAACGGAGATTAGCCAACTACGCAGGAGATATTATAGTGCACAAGTGTGTGTGAAAATTCAGGTGCACTCTCTATTCCCTCACTCTCATAGTCCTATGGGACGGCAATATGACACGAACGGAGAGAGATCAGGCGCGAGACCAACGGCTTTACAAGCTTTCCGAGGCACGGAGTAAGTGATAATTAATTCATAATACGCACATAACTTACTAAAAGTCAGAAGTGTGCGCCTTGGGTCGAACCGGAGACCTCTGACTTGCTAGTCAACGGTTACCACCACTAGGGTATCACTACCCAATAGTTACTATAAAAACTTTACGTTAAAATACTGAGATAAATAATGAGGTGAAGATTACAGTAATGCTGTCTAGACAGACGGGAATGATTTTTTAAATATCTGTCTATCTATATAATCAAAGGTGTTCCTTTAGTGATATAGACCATCAATGTCTATTATTGTAATGAGTTCATTACAATAAGACATCTTAAAATTAAAATGAGTGGTCTTATCGCTAAAAGCAAAGTTTTATAGACAACCTTTAGATAAAAGAGATAAACGTGAAGTCTAAAGCCATATCTATATCTACACTATCTACATTCATACTTATATTTTATGAAATATAGAGATATAAAAGTTTAGTAGTATATAAAGATCATTATCTGAAACCGATTCTAATATTTATCTGACTAATATAAAGCTTATCTACCTATCATTACCTATGTAAAATTAGGATATTTACATACTATAAATTGTAGACCAAATTGACGGCAAAAGCTAATAAATATAGCAGTGATGGCCTATAAGTGGTAGTGGTGGTTCGAAACCCAGGCATGCACCTCTGACCTTTCGGCTACGTTTTAGAAATTAATTATCTTGCTAAAACATTGTGAGGAAACCAGCACACTTGAGAGATTTTTCAACGGTGTGTAAGATTTTTCAGCCATGTCAGAGTGCCAAAGGCCTTCGGGTGGTTTAAACTCTGACACCAGGTTGTTCATCAACCATACGATAAAGAAGAAAGCTAATAAATATATATATAATAAATAGATAAATTCAAAGGTAATTTTTTAGAATTTTATTTATTTGATCATTCATAAAACAAAAATCAATCTACGAGCCAACCGACATAAATTTAAAAAGAAATAGTATTATGACGTATTACCGTCCAAAATGTCTGTTGTAAGTATTTTTAAAGTGGCGATTTTGAGCTTGTCGAGGGCAATTTTACGGAAGGTTGAGAGGATCAAGTTCAGCCATTGTTTATGAAGGAGTGATTTATCAACTTTACAACGGGGGCAAAAAAATACAAAATGTTCCAATATTAAACGTAAAGTGTGTGTGAGCGAGAGAAGACAAGCTTAGTTGCAGACAAAACTTAAAATTATGCGTAAAATTAAAAGTAAATCACTTCTTTTAAGAGCAGGGCTCCTACTCTCAAAATCGAACGTCGATCTTTCAAATCGAAATGTAATAACAAAGAATATCAAACACAAACCTGACACAAAAAATTACTTCCACAAAGCGACAGACGAAAGCACTAAGTTCAATTAAACAATTGAACTTAGTGCTTTTGTCTGTCTCTTTGGTTTAAATCCATTAAAAAATCGAATAAAAGGCAATTTTACGAACATACACAACGAACAAACGTCCGCAGTCGAAGCTTCTTTCGAAGTCGAAAGTTTTGGCACTTAAAACCACAACAACAACAAAATCATAGTTCTTCAGGCAATACTCAAAAGTACATAGGTACCTACTAAAATTATGACAAAGCTATTTTAGAGAATCTGCTATTCTATATCTAGCACAATTTGTGGACAACGAGGTCGTATAATCGCCGAAATTGCTGATGGTCTAGAGACGTGTGGTACTAACGACGAACTCTACGCATACCTTGGGCATACCAACATGTACAACTTAAGATCCAAAAAAACGGCCAAGTGCGAGTCGGACTTGCGCATAAAGGGTTCCGTACACCGCACTCTCTATTCCTTCACTTTCATTGTCCGATGGGACGGCAATTCGACACGACCGGAGAAAGATTAGCCTCAGAACCAACGGCTTTACGTGCTGTCTGAAGCAACGGCTTTACGTGCTGTCTGAAGCAACGGCTTTACGTGCTGTCTGAAGCAACGGCTTTACGTGCTGTCTGAAGCAACGGCTTTACGTGCTGTCTGAAGCAACGGCTTTACGTGCTGTCTGAAGCAACGGCTTTACGTGCTGTCTGAAGCAACGGCTTTACGTGCTGTCTGAAGCAACGGCTTTACGTGCTGTCTGAAGCAACGGCTTTACGTGCTGTCTGAAGCAACGGCTTTACGTGCTGTTTGAAGCAACGGCTTTACGTGCTGTCTGAAGCACGACGCAAGTGATCATTATTTTATAATACGCACATAGCTTACAAAAAGTCGGGGATGCGTGCTTTGGGACCTGAGACCTCTAATTTTCCTGTTAACTGTATCACTAGGCTATATTGTGTAGCCTAAAGATACAAATGAAACAATAAATAAAGAATGGAAGACCAACCAATACTATTAATCAAAGATTACCCAAACAGTACATGTAGACAAGGCTTGTTCATCAGACTCAAGAGAACATTGCTTAATGCGGAACACTCACATCTCAAAACGGTACGTGATTCAGCACCTGTTCCCATCTCCCTTACTCCCATACAGATACGTCTACCGTCCCACTCTAAGATTTCACTTTCTCCGCAATGACCATCGACATAGGAAGTAACAATGAATGACCGCCATCAAGTGGACTTGCATTTTTTTGTAACATTAATAAATTGTTACAAAATACACACTTATTATTATTGTTTGATCACGTAATGACGTAAGAGTCCGAAAACTTCTCGTGCAATTTCGGGTTTTATTCGTATTCGTATTTTAAAAGTTCAAACAATTCATACCTAGTACAAAATATTTTTGTGACGCATGCAAATTGAATTATAAAGTTACAAAATTTTTAGAAAATTGTTGCAAACATTACTTAGCGAACAATTTATTTTTATTAATATTTGAAATTCAAATTGACTTTCAAAATAAACTTTGCATTTTTAGTAACTTTTTAAAGCTTTTGGCAGCTGTTTTTAGTTGAGATTTTTATTTATTATCAGGTATGTTTAAACTATTTTAAATTTATTTAGGTACTAAAACTACCATTGGTTTAATAATTCAAACTTTTGCAGTAGGTACATGAGTACAGTAACATAATAATAAGTAGGTACTCCTACTACTATACAGGGTATTAAGTACTAACGTAATTAATTCCAAAGGTAACGTGAGGTAACTCAACCCATAAACTATACAAGATTATCTGCAAATTTACAACAGCAAGTTCATCGTTAATCGCGGTTTTGTATAAAAAATCCATTTTTTTTACGAATTTCGAAAATTTCTTAAAACAAAATAATGTTGTTTAGTTGCAGTAGCCTGATATTTTTATTATTACAAATCGGTTTCGAATGTGGCCGAAGCGGATTCACCTCACTAGAGATATATTTTTTGTTTATTTTTTATTATAGAGGGTTTTAAATGCTATGCCACCCTCAACGTGATTCTAATGAACACCAACCCTAAACTATTTTACTACTAATTCCTAAATTAACAACACTATTATATTTTATTAGCTTCATTGGTATATCGTATGTTGGAATCAAGAGAGGATCTTGCGTTTAATCTTTTACACCCTGTATAATGTTACATACATTGATAGAGGGGATAATGTGACAGTAACACGTAAACCTACATAATAATCTACGGTAACACTTACGATACGGAAACAAGACATGTAATTAGGTATTACGTGTTGTTCATAAGTATATGTATAGTATCACGCTGTATATACCTAGATCTAAGAATGCAGGAAAAAATTGGGCTGAAAAGCTTTTATGTATCACAAAGACGCCGGCGTCGCATAACAGTTTTTCCTTTTGGGTCTTATTTTTGAATGTTTGATGGATTAAAAAGGTGAGTTGAAAAGAAACGTTTTTGAATCATGTTGAATACGCCATTAGTTTAATACTCAATAATGTATAATATATTCTGTAGGTTAACCTTTCACATAAAATAAATAAAAAATAAAATTAATCAGCCTGTAACTGTTAAAAGTTATCAACTAAGTATGCACTTTTTAGCCTGAGAGACAGGTTTAACCTAATTCAGGAAATTATTTAACTGTGTTCTATGTTATATGAAAACAACTGTAAATTATTTTTTCTGAATAAATATTTATTATTAATACATTTTTAAATATATTATACTTATAAAAAAAATTAAAATATACATTTAAAAAAATAAAATATATTATTGTTATTATTAGGTACAGCAGGGTATTAGGTATTATAAGGTTAATGGCCAATGCTCCCGAAAAATTCCTAAGTTTAAAAAAAAGAATTATTTTCTAAATACAACTTTGTCAAATGTAAGTGACATCTTAGTCCCAGGCGTGACAAAGGTCACAAAGAACATGAAACATAACGCTTTGTGTGATTTGTTTAACGTATTGGTTTTGCCTGTTGTTTTGTAACCAAATATGTACCTACGTACTCTTGTGTAAAAACTCGTCACGATGTCTACTCTGTGATCGATTGTACATTTTTCTTTTAGGATTGTACATTTTGCACGGTATTTAGTACCTCAATAGCGGTTTGCGTCACAAAAACCTAAGTAATAATTTATGTGATTTAAAAAGTACAAACTTTTCTGCGAGAAACATAATTTTTCACGACTTTATGTAAATAAATTACTGAAAAAAAATGCAAGTATACAATCTAAATTCATTTGCAATTATATAGATTGCAGACGTTTTTGGTAGAATGTGTACGTGTTTGTGAATTGTAATAACAATGCAATGTTTATTGTACCCTTTTTCACAAAAAAGGTAACTTATGAGAACTGACGAGAAATGTACTCTTGTACATTTATGTACTTCTCACTTTATACCGGTGTTAATTCTAAGTTCTACTACTTTTATCATACAATATAAATATTTTAATGATACAAAAACCTCTGACCTAGTCGCTGTGCCAACTGGGCTTTTTGTCGTCCTGCTCATGATATTAAATTCTTTACTTTAATCTAAAAGTAGGTTGTAGATTAAAATCCTGCTCATTACCGAATTTTTTTTTCAACAAAAATGTTAAACGACATACCTTAATGGGTTTTAACCCTTAACTGTAGTGGTGAAAAATAGTCACACTTCTATAGTCGTGGGCCCCCGGGACCCACCTAATTTTTTATTTAAAATTAAACAAAAATACACTTCAATTTTACACTTTTTTTAAAATTTAACTTTACATTGAAATCTTAAGAATCGTAGTATTCAACAAAATCAACATTAGGAAGTTTTCTTTTTATCTTTAATAGCATTTTTTTAAATCGGTTGTTATTTACTTGATCTAAAAACATGCTTTAGTAAAAAAAAACATATAAAATTAAAAGACACAATAAAAAAATAAATGCAACTCGATTCATGCACAAGAAATAGTACTTTAAAAAAAAGTTATAACAAAAACTAAAACACTTTGTCCAAAAAAAAATTGACACCATATGCAGGTAGAGGTGGTATTTTTGCCTATTTGAACCTATTTTTTCCATTAAAATATCCAGTAAAACTGGATGACTGACTGTATTCTTCATCTTGATGAGTGTGTTCACTTTCAGACAATTCAGGGTTTGAGTCATGATCACTCATTATCACTCACTCCTCTTCATTGTCAAAAAACTCATTTTCAGAGTGGGCCGGAGCATTATTTTGTAATGTGGGTGTATTGCTGTCGTTTTGATCTTCATTATTATCAGATTCAGCATTCAACCACTGCTCAAATATATTATCTCTATTAGCAGACAAATTCTGCTGGTTTACCATCAAGAATAATAAAAAAAACCAGGAAAACTAATAAATAACAAAAAATAAAAATGTTACGCAACTATAGTCGTGGGCCCCATGGACCCACGCGCATACCATTATTCAGCTTAGTAGTAGCGAGCGAAACACGTCGGTTCATCTCCGTGCACTTCGGCTTGCTGTAGGAAGGTACCTAGAAGCGCGAGGCACTGGGGCACCCGCCGTAGTTTTTACACGCTTTCGAAGATTTAACATGGGTCCACTGGACCCACGACTACAGTTAAGGGTTAAAAATATTACAAAATCAATACAACTTTCTTCTCGAAAATTTTCCTCATAAAATGCATTAAAACTTCGACGACCCACATACCAAACTGGTTTAAAATATTGAATAACGATGCATATGTTTTTAAGTTACACGTTTGTGACTAGCCTAAAATAATTTCACCAAAGTATTCATAGGTATACAAACTCGTCGAGTTGTGATAGCCTAGTGGTGTGACTGTCAATTAGTAAGTCAGAGGTTGAACCCAAGGCTACTGACTTTACGTGCGAATTATAAATAAATAAATTTTCACTTACTCCATGCCTCGGAAAGCACGTCAAGCTGTTGGCCCTGCACCTGATCCTTCTCCGGTCGTCTCGGATTGCCGTCCCATCGGACTATGACAGTGAGAGAATAGAGAGAGCACCTGTGTTTGCGCACACACTTGTGCACTATAATATCTCCCGCGTAGTTGGCTAATCTCCGTTGAGATTGTCCGCTGTCACCGAAATTCGGTCAGGAGGACATTATCACTACATAGTATAAAACAAAGTCGGTATCCGCCGTCTGTCTGTCCTTATGTATGCTTAGATCTTTATAACTACGCATCGGATTTTGATGCGGTTTTTTTTAATAGATAGAGTGATTCTTAAGGAAGGTTTATATGTATATTGCACCCGTGCGAAGCCGGGGCGGGTCGCTAGTTATTAATATAATATACAAACTCATATATCACTGTCTATGGTAATAGGTACGTAAAAGTTTACTTTCTATTAACGTGTGAAGAATCTGGTGTTTTATTAAATAAATAAAAAATTAACAATGAATTGATATATTGACAACAAAAGTTATTTTTCACTCAAACACATGTACCGGTAAAATGGGGCTATTTATAATCAAGGGCTATGAATTGAATAAACAGAGACAGCGGTTTCTACAACTGATACATATTTATTTAATGACATTGAGCATACTTTCAGAATTAAATTAGATGGAAGTATTTCAATAATATTAATCCCATACTCCCAAATAGCCCTAGGTTTGCAATTAACCCCATTTTACGGTACCTACATTTATTTATGTCTTTTTGTCACTTCTAAACAAGAGTTATTACGATAATTAATTTATAATGCGGTACACGTCTCTCTCTTAAATTATTCAGAATACGTTGTAATTCTATTATACCTACATGTATTAAAATACATAAATCTTAACCACGCAAGTTTAACGATGAATACGACCTTTGACTTTTCATAATTTGTGTTCGTATTACAAATTAATTATCACGCGGCATATAATTATAATTATCTAAATAAACGCGGGCGTTAATTTAGATTTAGATTTGGAACACGGGGCGCCATCTATTATCATAAGAACTTTCTTTTTGTTTTCTACAGGAACAGTATATTGTTACGGGATGAAAGGTACCCTTTGTCCAGTTCTGTACTGATAAATAAATAATATTAATTAATCATACTGAAGTCATTACACGTGTTTTGTAAAAATAACACTCATTTGTAGGTTTCACTTTTAAAGTAAATAAAAACAAAGAAATTTGAACAAAAACAGACTTTTTTCCTTATTTTCAAGCAGTTACAATACAATCAATCAACTCTGTCACAAAAGTGAATGGCTGGGCCAAAATTAAAAAATAATTAGACATCACAAAAGAGATAAGTTTAGATTGACTATTTTGAAGCGCCGAAATAAAAAAAAATCGTTGGAGATTCAGCAACAATACGCTTAGTAATGCTAAGCTCCAGTCTTGCTCACCGTGGCAAAGTTGCCAGCTAAATTCTTCAGTTTAAACTTCGAAAAGGGAACGATGTAAACTGAGAATTCTCTCATCATTCTCCTAACCTAATTATTCCCACTTTGTTGGGGTCTACGGAGCGACTGCCTATCTGACCTCCGCAACCAAAAGGGATACGATATTCTAAAGTAAGATTAGTTGTCAGGATTTTATGAGGGTCGTCCTTTAATGACTATCAAAGATCTTCATGACAGCCGGGGCCAACGCCTTAACATGCTTTCCAAAGCACAGAGCAGGTGATAATTAGTAAATAATATGCATATACCTCACGAAAAGTCAGAGGTACGTGCTTTAGGTTCGAATCTGAGACCTCTGACTTGCCAGTCAACCTAAACTGAGAGTACTCTACTCGTTATATTTACTAAATTAAGGTTAACGTAAAAGTAACTTAAGTTGGCGCTGGATAGAAAATAAGTCTTAAGCATCATTAACAAAATTCTACTAACACATAACACAAATAATTTGCCCCAACGCGATGGGTGTCAAACTTCAAGTATCGTCAAACGATTTTCCGCTTCACATGTGAAAGTGGATGTCGGTTGTCCACTTACCCCCATCAAGCCCTTAGGCTCTATTCCTACTATACCGGGCAGTCTTTTCATTAGAAACTGTCGTTCGGACATTAAGTGTTTTGTCAGAAAAATCAGTTGGAAATTAGTTGAAGTCAGATATTCTTCGTAACTTTTAAGTTCAACTTGGTTCTCGAAATTGTAATATTGGTACTAATTAAGATGAGGTAGCTGTAAATTAAATGCAAGAAAAAGATGTGCATACGGAGATGACTTGGTATTTATTGGCACGAGCCCATCCGATCAAAATGTGTGATCTCTCTACTGTTATAAAATTCGATTTATAATAGGATGAAAATCACAGGACGCTATCAACACCCCTGTTGGTAGACTTTGGTCTACTCGGATAATCTGATGATAGGCTTCAGACGTGGCTGGTAAAAGCTTCGCCACGACTTTGATGTATTCTAGCATAATAGTTCCGTAAAACCTATTTAGATAATGGGCCTGGACCATATCATCCAACTTTTGTCCTCCTATCGTAAAAGCAGGTGTGTTAAGCAGACCATATTATCACTTACCATCAAGTTCGACATTTTCGTGTTAAAAAAAACTGAGAACAGCTTCATTTTAAATTAAGTAGGTATTTACTTTTCGTTCGTCTATTTTGCCGGCCCGTCATAGTGGGCTCAGGGTCTAAATGTAGTAGGTACATTTATTAGATTATCTTGTTTATCTAAACCTTGATAGTAAACTTTTGGCGTCCTCTAGTTTGAATAATAATAATTAGAATTTGATGAGAAACCTCTGCTATCTAGTTGGAAATTATGTAAGCCCAAGAGAGATAAGAAATACTAGATGAACTAATAACAAACTATGTTATTTTGCGATACGTGTTACTCTACCAGTAAATACTTTTATCAAATAGAACAGGATTAGTAGGTTAAGAATTATTTTTAGGATTTTAATTCGGTCAGGTATTTAAAGATTTTACATATCTCTTAAAATATTAATAAACTATAATTATTTATGCTAGCACACGCTCTAGCATCGTAATAATTAAGACAATTAACAAGTTTATCTATGAAAGTCTTCAATATTATTCATACTCATGCTTGCTTCGACATACTAACTCCAATTGTTGGTATGGTCACGAGGAAAATTATGTATATAAATGACATGTTACGGAATTTAAATGATTCTTTTTTTAAAGTATAAATAAATAAATAAATCAGCCTATAACTGTCCCAAAGTCAAAGGCAAAAAAAAAGGCAAAGGCATTCTCATACAGAGAAGGATCTCACTGCGAGTTGGCGAATTCAGACAATTAAAGGGTTTCCTTACGATGTTTTCCTTCACCGCTAGTCAGTGGTGTCTTAGGTTAACTAAGAAAGTACATATGACATTGAAAACGTTACATTAGTACATGCCAGGTTCGAACCCACACCCACGCATCATATTTTTTTTAATTCATATTATTTAAAAATATCGTTCATTGCCCGTGGGACTACCAGTTGACCTATTAGTAGTACCAAAGGCAATAAAAAATCTTCTGCGGTACTACCAAGGTGTTCAGTAGTTCCACGGGAGATTTGTTATTTCCCGTGGTACTACTAGACAGAACTTTAATTAATATATTTTTATGTATGTTTTTCACGTCTTACTTATTAAATAAAATTATTTAATACATAGAAATATAGTTATCAAGTATGTTTGTATTAATATAGTTTTTGTTTTGTTTCAGATAGTTAATAATCAAGATGGCGGATATAATAATGAATTCAACACAAAGCGTCCTCAAAGACACATACGACTATTACCTCTGGACGTTGTCATTGTCAGGTAATTGTACTCCTACTAGCTTGTTTCTGCGGCTTTGTCTGTGGTCTTAAATTTTTCGGAATAAATAAAGCAGGATCAGCCATTACTTGGTTACTGCGTGAAAGACGTACAAACCATCAAACACAATTTTACTTTTATGATTTTATTAAGAACAAGCTGTCACCCTCGACCGCGCTTCATCATCATCATCATCATCAGCCTGTATTACTCCACTGCTGAACATAGGCCTCTAATGATTTTATTTCAAAACCTGTATTTTTACCATTATAGAGCTAAATAGTAAGTTCCAGTTCATTTCTGGTTTCCTGGTAGTTGTCTATCGATATAATTTATTACAAATCTTTCATGCTCTTCTCTAGATTTTATCGTGAGTGCGTTTCGGGGAATAAAATTATAATATTTTTAATTTGATTAGCGCACCTGACGGGCGCGTTTCGCTGAATACTTTAGGTGCGTTTCAAAATAAGTGCGCTTCGAGGAACACCTCGGATTTTCTCCCTAATTTTAAAGTTTTTTTTTGCACTAAATACTAAATATTTTTTAAGTTTAAAGTAGCCTATATTTGGCCTTATAAAGTCATCTAGCCGCTAGTGAAAGACCCATGAAAATCGTTCCGTTAACTGTAAGTAATCAGTCAAAAAGCTGTTCATTGACCATGAGAAAGCTTCCAAAGATTTTATGGCGGTATCTTTTAATTAATTTGTTGAGAGTATGATGTCGTTCTATTGTTTCACTTCAATGGAAATTTTGCATTTAAATTGAGTAATTAATGAAATCTATTGTCTGGCTTCTGTAGGGCTATTAAATTTATCGGGACTCTCCAAACGGGTTTTAGATAAATATAAAAGATGTTATTGTACTTAGTAAGATTTGTCCGTGAGCTCACATCATATTCATATGCTAATTGCTATACTAGTTAGCCGAATATATAATATACCTGAACCGAAGCCGAAACCGTCTTTTATTAACAGCTATCCAATATAATTCCAATAGAACAACACGTATTTAATTTTTTTATCTACCCTCCCCGACCCTTGTTTATTAGCCCGGGCTGAGCCTGTAACCGTAAACATGTCCCTAAATAATCATGTATCCCTAGCATGTCCCAAAGCAAGGCCCTAAGCCGAGGCCCAAGTCCCATTAGGTGTTGTTGCATTAGGTTTAGCTGGAGGCCATTTAAATCTCGCTATAAGTCCGGTTAGTCTAAGCTTCCTAGAGCTATAACTGAGAGAGACCACGTAGAAAAAAAGATAAATAAAAAGCCATACAATTTTGAACCTTATTTGTAAAATGGTTTAAGGTTAGAATATTTATAAAAGCTTAACAGGTGATAATGATAATGAAATCATAAGGTCGCTTGTAAATAATGAGAAAAGACAAAATAATGATGATATTGGTATTGATATCGACAACGATACAAAATTTTCCTCTATTCCTTTATTTACTCGATAATTTACGGGCCCTAATTGGATTTTCTTGTATCCTAACGAATATTTATGTATCACATTACTTGTAGGAAACAAGGAAATTGTCGAACAAATAGAATGTTGGAGGTATTGTTTTATTTGAACGCGATTCAATAAAATATATCGCAAAAAATAATAATATTAGTATAAATCTTAATAAATAAATTTACTACTACTGCTAAAATCATTACAAAATGTTTAAGATAATTATTAATTAAAAATGCCTGATTGGTCAATCGTGAGATACGACCTTTAACTATCGAAGATAGAACCCAAGCTCGTTGACTTGTCATAAGTTACAAGGAGGTTACAAGCTAGCGTTGAGCCAAAAAAAAGAAATTCCCAAAAAAAATAACAATAACGTCGTTATGATAATAGATGGCGGCACGTGTCGTTCAAATCATGATTTAATTTTAAATTTAAGTACCACGTGTAAAAAAGGCAGAGAAGTGGTGTATCCTTATGACTTTGCTTGTCCAATGATTATACAACTGGGCATTCTTCTACACAAAAAAAAAGGTTCACAACCGTGTTTAATTTTGTTTCAGACAACAGAACGAAGGGCTGGCCGCTGGTCGACTCCCCAGCACCTACAGTATTCTACACCCTTTTATACCTCTTCATAGTGTGGATAGGACCAAAGATTATGAAGAACCGAAGACCATTCCAGCTGACCTGGCTTCTGGTCCCCTATAACTTAGCAATGGCAGTGCTAAATGCGTATATTGCAGTCAGATTACTGACTGCGTCATTTAGGTTGCGTTATAGTTATATTTGTGAGCCTTGCCGGCAGAAATATGATCCAGATGAACTGCAAGTGAGTAAAATATATATTTTTAAGTAATCAAATCTTTACGTGGTCCCGTGCGTAGTGCCGTGTGGTTTCCGGCCCAAGAATAGAATCACCCCTATTCGTCCCGCGGGTGTCATAAATCGGAAGAAGAAGCGATCAGCAACCCACTAGACCAGCATGGCGATTCTGGGCAAATCCTTCAATGAGCGCACAATAGTGGCGCGCATTGGGAGAGGCCTATGTTCAGCAGTGGACTAATACAGGCTGATGATGATTACGTGATCTTCCTGAAAATTAAAGTGACAAAAATTCGCTAAAGAAAATACGATGAAATGATGTTATCCATATTAAATAACAAATAGTTATTCGTGTGTAATCGTATAACAAAGTGTCAAAGCGTAAACCAGCATGAAAATTCTTGGAAAGAAAAACGTTGGACAATAGGTCATCAACCATTATTACCAGCCCTTTACCTACATTTTCTTTGTTAACTTAAGTCATAAATAATAAAAAAATATTGTTGTGATGTAAAAATGTTAAGTCATATTTTTTTAGGTAGTAAAAAAAATAAATAATGAAATTTAAGAAAAAATACTGATCCTTTGTATTTTCCATCCAAGCTTCGAATAGCAACTTAATAATCGATACTCGATAAGAAGAGTCAAAAACGTAACGGGCTATTTAATTAATTACACATAAAAAAAAATAAACACCGATACAAGAAACCTCTAATTGTTTTAGCTAATAAAACCCTCGTTTAAACTACATTTAAAATAAAAAAAAACTAAATCAAAAGCTACGATGCCACAAACACACAGATATATTATAACAAACCTCTTTTTTTATCAGGGGTTAAAATCCTTTACTTAAAAACCTGAACTAACCCAGCGTAGCTATATTCTCTGTCACATTTTTATGCAGCTCTTTCCTAACCAGATATTTAAATCATTCAATATTTCGTCTATCTTCTTTGCAGATAGCAGACGCCGTCTGGTGGTACTACTTCTCGAAGCTTCTAGAATTCTGTGACACATTCTTCTTTATTCTGAGAAAGAAGGACGAGCAGTTAACCTTCCTCCATGTGTACCATCACTCCACAATGTTCAGCTTTTGGTGGATCGGCATCAAGTGGGTGCCGAGTGGATCTAGTGAGTACCTGGATATTATAATTTTCGAGTAATTTAAGTTGAGCTAGCTTGGCAAGGTCATACTATTCTTGCCATCGGATTCAAAATAACATTTTAAAATTTTTTTTTTTTTTGCAATAAAATTACTTACACATTTAAAAAATCGAATTGAGAACCTTTTTTTGTGTAAAAGGGAAATGCGCCTCATATGATGCGCAATGCGCGTCCGTCCCGCTCGGGGTATTCGGGCCCTCCGGTCTACAGACTCAATACCGATAAAACTCCCCGTGTCAATTTTGTTACGCATAGTGACGGGGAAGCGAGAACGCAGCTGTTCTCATGCTTCCGCAAACCCGCCGCCCCACTTTTTTGTAGAAAATCCTAATTTTTAAATATTCTTCATAAATAAAATAATCAAGATTTACAAAAAAAATATATCTAAATAAGCCTCGTCTGTGTACCTATTTTACAATTACAATTACGAAGCAGAAACGGGAGAAAAAATAATTAATTTGAAGAAATTCTAGAATCCGAAGCTAATTTGAAAATGCTCTCAAGTCTAAAGGCCCTGAAAAATTCATACCTATACCTAAATTCTGTTCCATTTTGAATTTACCTAATCATAAATTCCTGACTGGAAAGAGGCTCTAAGCCTCTTTAATTATTTATGTCTCGACATCGGATGTATTTTCGACTACGAAGATTAATTTTCTTTTCAAAAGTTTTAAAAATATTTTAAGACAATGGGATAGTTGCCTACATTTCAATTATCTTAATATTCTGTTGTTTTTATTAACGAATTCCTATTATAATTAGATAAAAGCTGTGATTAACAAACACTCTATCAGTTAGCAAACGTAAGAAAGACTATAGATATACTACTACTATAGATAGGATATAGATGCAAAGAAATTATATACCTAGAATAGTTATGTAGTTTAGGAATTAGTAGTAAGGTAGTTTAGTTGTTTTTATATTTTTGTTTTTGTAAGGGTGAGTATTTGGGAGTGTCACGATGAGGGTGGCATATTTAAAAAAAACCCTCTATAATTTAAGAAAGAATAAAAAAAAGACTATTAATATATTTACTAAAAATTAGTTTTTGATGATTCATGACCATAAAAATATATAGGACAAGCTTGACGATACTATTATCCGTTGTGTTGCCTCTGCTTTAGATTTAAACTCATCCAAAGCCTAAAAAAAAGATGGTTTCTAAGTTGTACCATGCCTAGCTTATGTTAGCTTAATAAATTCTAAACGTCACTGTCTTAATAAATGTCACCGACATGTATACTGAGTCAACATTATTTACTTATTATGATTCATTTACGACTTTAAAATATATACTCAAAAAAATATTATTACCTATCATTTTTATTTTTAAGGAGATTTTTTTTAATAGACGACCCATCTAATATATAAAATTCTCGTGTCACAGTTTTCGTTGCCATACTCCTCCGAAACGGCTTGACCGATTTTTATGAAATTTTTTGTGCTTATCCGGTATCTATGAGAATCGGCCAACATCTATTTTTCATCCCCTTAAATGTTAGGGGTAGTCCACCCCTAAATTACGGAAATTATTTATATGGCAAAAAGGTTCAAAAGGTGAGGAAAAGGGGTAGAGTAGGGTAGGGTAGCGGTATAGTAGGGTAGGGGTAGTGTAGGGTAGGGTAGGGGTAGTGTAGGGTAGGGTAGGGGTAGTGTAGGGTAGGGTAGGAGTAGTGTAGTGTAGGAGTGTAGGGTAGGGTAGGGGTAGATTAGGAAAATTTTTAAATTACTGCCCAACGAAGTGGGCACGGGTTAGCTAGTAATTTATATATTATTTCTACACCTGTCAAAAGCAATCTCAACAATCAAAAAGACAGCTGTCAATTTTAAAAAATGAACTTGATTTTGTTTTTGCTTTTTCTTAATTGTAAATTTTTTTGCAGCTTTCCTGCCAGCTATGGTGAACAGTAGTATCCATGTCCTCATGTACACTTATTACGGCCTGTCAGTCTTCGGGCCAAACGTGAGCAAATACCTCTGGTGGAAGAAATACCTCACAATCATGCAGTTGGTAAGTTAACATACTTTGTTGGTATTTTCTTAGAAAAACGTTAAAATGTTCTTAACGAATCATTTTTGTCCCAGAGATTTAAAACACAAAAGTACTTTCGGAAGGTTTCTTTACTATCTCAACGCCTGGCAACAGGGGTGTTATAGTTTGTTTTAATAATAATATTAAGCAATATATTATTTATTGATTCCATTCTTAACTTTAAGTGGAGGATATTTTTTTGTAAGAATCACCCTGTTATGCTTTTATGACGCTTTGTCAAGAGAGAAGCAGTAACTTAATTGGATTTTGGAGGACTTCTATGATACTGCTATATGGATTGTAGATCTCTCAAATAGCAAGCGCTTGCTATTATCTCACTAGTTTAGGTCAAAGGTAAAAAAAATTAATTAATGTCAAAACCAAAACGAAGCGCTAAATTACCGTAATGTTTCTTAAAACAACCAAAACTAAATCATTCACATGGCCAATCTAAAGAAGAGCATAGAATACGATGAAAGAATTTTTCAAATCGGATCAGTAGCTTAGGAGCCTATTCAATGTAAACAAACAATCAAATCTTTCCTCTATATAATATTAGTAGGTATAGAGATATACAAATTAATTACAGCTAAGCCGATCAATGAAAACGTATGATTATCTCTGTTTGAATAATATAAGATAGGACGTCAACCATTGGTATTACCAGAATATCCTTCCTATCATTTATTTATATGATTTATACACTATCAAGCAATACCACTCAACCACACGTACTATACGTTGAGCATTTCAGACTAGTTAAGCTTCCAGGCTACAAGCTGTCAACGGAACTGTTTGTACAGACTGGGAAAACATTGAAACCGTCTTCAAAAATAATAAATACCTACTAAAAATAATTGCCTAATGTGGTATCGGGCTGGAATAGCACCAACACCTCTTCCTATCATCGTATCAATAAAAATAAATTAATAAGTTTTTTTTTTAAAACAACGTTTTTAATAAAGCTGTGAGCTGTCATAACTGCGCTCATAAGCAAAAGCATAGCCTAGAGCAGCAAAGCGTAGCGATTTTTAACGCGTGACATTCTGACACAAATTAATAAAAAAATTATATTGACCAAGCTAATCACTAACTATGTAAAGATAATATAATTTATATTTATGTTTTCAAAGCGACACGCATGCCATTGCGTGCACGATTTTCTTATTTTTTTTTAAATTACGAAATAGTTTGGTTAAGTAATAAGAAACATTTATATGTTAATTAATGTTTATATAAGATTTTCTCTTCCGGTTCGAAGGGCTACATAAAAGCAGGTGTTTTGGAAACCTTTTGAAACGTGTATCAAGTATCAACATTCAGATGTTTTGTAGAAACAAGAAAATTTTGATAAATCACATCGGTTCATTCTATAATCACATCATAATAATAAGTATTTATTTGGAGCCTTGACCATCGGTAGCAGCTTGGACCCTGTTCCCGATACCGGTGGGCTACTATATTTTATATTTTTAAATGTATATTTTTATTTTTTATATATACCTATTTAAAAATGTATTTTATATGTTTAAAAATAATTAAAAGACTATAGTATTAAAAAAAAACGAAAATAATAACAATTTCAAAGCACTAAAACTAGAAATTACCTACACAAAAGCGTTCGTTTTGGAGTCAGTCAAAATTGCCGCCAGCTGCTTGGGTAGCGGATTTTCCTTAAAAATCTTTCTGTAAATTTTTCCCGAAAATGTATCAAACATCTAGTACAGCTGTGAAAAGTCTCGTGATATTCAAATAAGAACGTTTTTTGAGAGATTTATGATGAATGATAAAATTTGTCATTCCTCTTCCTAATTATTAAAAACGTTTTTTGAGTGATTTACCATGAATGATAAAACTTCTCATGCATCTTCTTACTATTATTAAGATGTAAAATGATATTCTTACAAAAATATATCTAATATTTCTTCCTAGAAAACAAGTAAAATAATAACTCTATCAAAGAAAGTTAAAAACCGCAATGAAAATAAGAGTGCAATGAAAAATGGTAGCAGGAAAAATACTGTATTTCTAAAGAAGTAAAAATAATTTATTCTATTAAGAAACTGTATTTCTATAAATAAAAATTCTTACGTTTTATACCAAGTGCAGAAACTTTCAATAAATATTACCGATGCATTTGAAAGACTTCTTGAAGTTAAAGCAAATAACAAATACCTAGAAACATAAAATTTATTTTCATGAATATTTTCTATTGCTCTTTGCTTTTGTAAGAATTCTTTCTAAGAAATCATTTATAATAGCCTAAGAATGTATATTATAAAGAATAAATATGTACTAAAATATTGGTTGATTCGTATGAATTGAATGTCAAAGTGCGAATTGACAAGTTTTGTTAATATGTTTACGCAGAATCAGAGCAACACATTGAAATGATTTTATCCATAGAGATAGCTTGTTACTTGGAAAGTGATAGAAAAATATGATATTTAGACCCAGTTTCTCAGGTTTCGAATAGGTTTTAACTACTAGGTAAATTCAAAAATGGAACGGAATTTATATGAAATGTTCTGTCAGTTAAGTAAACAGAAATCGGTGGTACAGGTCCTTAGTTTAATCTTCTTCTTCTTCTTATCGTATGGTTGATGAACAACCTGGTGTCAGAGTTTAAACCGCCCGTAGGCCTCTGACATGGCTTTACACACCATTGAAAAATCTCTCAGGTGTGCTGGTTTCATCACGATGTTTTCCGTCACCGTTTCAGCAACTGATAATTAATTTATAATATGCACATAACTTACGAAAAGACTGAGGTGCGCGCCTTGGGATTGAACTCGAGACCTCTGACTTGTCAGTCGACGGTCAATACCACTAGGTTATCAGTGCTATAGTATATGCTTAGTTTAATACTTATATTCTTCATAACAAACAATATATCAAATATTATAAAATCCTTATCTTCTTTCAGATCCAGTTCACCTGCGCTTTAGTCTTAGGTATCAATGGCATCAGGACTGGCTGCGAGTTTCCTCTGTGGATGCACTACGTGCTCATCATCTACATGATTTCCTTCATCATCCTCTTCGGAAACTTCTACATGAAGGCGTACATTGCTAAGGTTGGTTGACAGATTATGACTTAGTTTTTAATTTTGCACGGTTATGTGACACGATAGGAAAGGGATCAGGTGCAGGCTTTACGTGCTCTCCAAGGCTTCATGCGAGCGATTATTATTTTAACATACTTACGCATACACGTAACACCTAAAAGTCAAATCTGAGACCACTGACTTGCCAGTCAACGGTCACACCACTACATATTCACTTAGTAAGCGGGATACTAGTCATTGGTACTAATTCTCTTGCACACACTCTAAACTAATTTAGACTCACTATCTCTCTTTCTAACAGAGATCATTAAGTTATCGATAGGATAGAAGATTTTTAGAGCTGTCAAACTAGTCCAATTGCGTGATATCGACGAGAATTTAGTCGGCATAGAGGTCTCGTCTAATTTTACGATAATTTCAATTTGCTATCCTTTTTACCCGACTGCGCCAGAAGGAGCGTTTATGAGCAAGGAAATAGACTAAAATTAGTTTAGCAGGATGTACAAGAGAATCAGCACCATTGTTTGAATAAGGTATTGCATGTCAAACATTATTTTATTGGCTCTAAAACAATTTCTCATGCATTTTAAATAAATTGCTTAATTTTACTTTGTTATCAATTTCACACATCGTGATTCCGTTAAAAGATTTTCTCCAAACGGCCCTTCGCGTTTCACTCTCAACATTAACTGCCCACGATGTATAATAAATAACTACATTAAACTAATATTATTCAAGAGAGAGAGTCGTCTAGTCGTGCCTTCGTTAGTCTAGTGCCCGGAAGCGAAGATGTAATATCTAAGGTTCTTGAGTATTTAGGTACTGCAAGGGTGCTTTTTCACCAGAGATGTGCTATACTACGTTGCTATGGATGCGTTTGATATCCACTAATCATATTCATTGGTGCACATAGCTTAGCACTGGTGGAAACGGATTTAACTAAGATTTTTTTGTTTATTTATTTCAACATCATCACTAACATTACAGGATATCCCAATGCGTTAGCGCGGTCCTTCTATACTTTTATTAATTACCTTTATACTAATTACGAATTCATTACATTGTATGTATCTATATTAATCTACCTATTACATAATTATTATTTCAAATGTGACTTTTGTGAATTCACCCAGAGTACAAGAAAAAAATGTCAATTCTATCAGCCACGTCATTGAGAGTTTCTAAGGCGAGTGTCATCGGTGCTTTTGATAGCAAATTAGTCCAAATTGTTTTGTTATATGGAAGGTTGCGTGCTATGGATAGTCGCGAATGGTGTAGCTATGGGCAGAGTACCTACAGAATGCCCGCGTTTCTCGCGCAGCTACTTTACGCACCGCTATATAGCTTAGTATCAGTGGAAACGGTCACATAGTTTCACATCTTAACTATTACATCCTCACAGCATAGCTGCATAGCACATCTCTAGTACAAAAACAGCCTTAGAGTGTCTTGTTTTAGCCAACGTTTGAGAGCATGGAAGTAAATGGTAGTGTTATTGCCAACAAAACTCCTTTATATAACTAACCACGTAAAAGTTTATGTTTTACAGTCAAAATATCAAAGTTAAAAGCATTATGACATTCTCAGAGTAGCAATCAATGTCAGATTGCTTCTCATTGCTTAATTAAACCTCAATATAATGATTCCCATGATTTTTTAGAGGGTCTGTTAGGTGAAGGTATGTTCAGTAGTAGACTAATACAGGCTGATGATAATGGTGAAGCGAATTGGAATACATTTTAAATTCCAAGCAGTTTTGGTATGATGATTATCAGTCCAAATTTATATAAAATACTAATTAATTAAATAAAGAGAAATTAATATTTCAGCTTCATCAGTTAACAGGAAGTGAATTTTCAGAGAGGAAAATTAAAATTTCAACACAAATATTGAATCGGAAAGATATAAATATTTAAGAACATTGTAATTAACATTTTAATTAACGGTATCATCAAACATTAAAATTAATTCTTGTCAGCCTTGGCCAACAGCTTAACGTGCTTTCTGAGGTTTGGAGCTGGTGATAATAAATTTATAAAAATGTCCTCCTGACCGATTTTTGGTCACAAAGGCATTGGCCTCAACGGTGATTGGCCGTTGAACTTTCTTAGTTAATCTAAGACACCACTCACAAACGGTGAAGGAAAACATCGTTAAGAAACCTGGACTTACTCGTAATAGTCTGAAATTTGAATCGCCAACATGCAATGAGTTAGCGTGGTGATTAATGCTCCATCCTTCTTTGTATGAGAAGAAGCCTTTGTCCTGCAGTGGGACAGTTACAGGCTAATTTATTATTATTTTATTTTATTTATTTATGTGCATCAGAATATACCTCTAACGAACTAAATACGACACTGCCTAACCCTTGGTTAGAGGCGTGAGTTAACTTATGTAAACCAAGATTAATGAGCAATACTGTTACATCAACAGTTATATAATCTTTGTTCCGAGTGAAAGTAAGCGAGTTCAAGTCCGTTGCGTCATGGATCACTTTACTTTCCTTGTATATTAGGAAGTTGAAACTATTGACAATACTGTTGAGATGACACAGAATATAATATTGTATAGAAGGAATCATTTCTTGTATAGAAGTTTCTGCTGATTCTCTTATACATCACGCTATACTAATTCTAGTCTAACTACGAGTATATCTCTTTGTAATAAATACCTTAGAAAAAGGACAGCAATTGAACAATTAAATTAGAGCTGTGAAATTAGTCTACGTCCTTGCAATTGACGTGAAATTAGTCGAGACCTAAAAGACACATAGTCGACTAAAGTCTCGTGGATATTACGCAAATGGACTAGTTTGACAGCTCTAAAAGCTCTAAAAATCTTCTATACTTTTCTAATGATCTATGCTCGAAAGAAAGTGAGTCTAAATTATGTAGTTTAGAACGTGTGCCAATAATTTAGTATTTAAAAAATTGGCCTTTAATTGGGTCAAAAATGTGGTAAGGTGTAGGTCTTCAAGGTGAAGTCAGTCATCTATCCCATTATCAGGGGCATGCTTACCGTATTTTTCCGTTTTTTTTTTAAATATAATGTTTTGTTGGACTCGCACTTTTATTACACGCCACTGCATATTACGTCAAATTACTGCCTTACTTATGAAGTTATTTTTTATTTTCAGGGAAGCAAATGCATGGAAGTCAGATACGGCCAATGCCTCGACGATGAAGAAACCATAGCTAAAAGAAAACTGAAATCTAATTAAGAGTACTGATGTATGTTAACTTATTACAAATTTAGTTATTAATGTAAGTAGTTTTACGTCTTTATAGAGGCTTTGTACATGATAATTATGATAAATAATATATTTTTGTATTGAGGTTGAATTTTAATGTGTTTTCTGTTGGTGTACTATTTTTTTTCTTACTGAATTACTATTTTTTTTTATGGTTGATGTATATATACAAAACGATTGTTTGTATGGTGTCTGAGGGCCTACTACGCAGGAGATATTATAGTGCACAAGTGTGTGCGCAAACACAGTGGCACTCTCTATTCCCTCACTCTCATAATCAGATGGGACGGCAATCCGACAGGCGACACGACCAGAAAGAGATCAGGTGCATCATTGCCGAATCACGGAGAGAATGATATTTATTTTAATACTAACGAAAAGTCAGAGGTCTGACTTGCCAGTCAACGGTCCTACCACCAAGCTGTCACCACTTAAATATATTATTATTTGGTTATTTATACTACTAAGGCGCAAGCCACACTGAAGAGACGTAAGGCGAGAATAAGGCGCAGACGCGACTTTGTCCATACATTTCTAAAGAGTCTGACGCGTCGGCGATTGGAAATGTATGGAGAAACACGCGCCTGCGCCGTATTCTTACCTTATGTCTCTTCAGTGTGGCTTGTACCTTAGATGGCAAACATGCATAGAATGGTAAACTGATACCGTAACTTATAAATTTGGAGAGTTTCTTGCGTGTTGTCGCACTGCAATGCGAATACAATCACGTCTCGGAGATGTTCTGTGATTAACCTCTATCGAGTCGGCCTATTCGTGCTGAAAACAGTACCTACGACTACCGCACTATAACAACTACTCTTACATTTTACACTCGGTTACCTCAAATCGGTACATTACCCTAAAGTGATGGATGAAACACATTATTTCCCTCTTAAAATAAAATAAAGGAAGGGGAACGCACAATTTATGGCTCTGGTTTACCTAAATTGCCGACATCTTAGGTAAATTGTTTAGTGGTTTATGCGAACACCTACTAACTTAAGTGAAAAGGACGTTGTGCCCATGGATTTTGAGGAGGCACTCGTATTTATTAAAAAAGGTAAATTAAGGAAGGGACTCAAGATTAATGATACACATTTGCTTTGAACGTTTGATCGTTTGCAGTGGCCCTTACGAAAGACGCTAAATCGTCTTCGACTGTTTGTAGGTATCTTTATACCCTCGCTAAGTGGGGTATAGTCGAAGAGACTCAAGTGCAAAGGATAATAATATGCCACAACTACTTTCTAGCCCGTCGTGTACAGCGATGTGTACCAGACGAGATGTATGAGACAACGGACAGAGCTATCGAGTGTGCCACTTTATGGTCAAATACAATTTGATTTAGGTCTTGACTTGATAAGATGAAGTCTTGACTATAGTGTCCCATGAAACAGCATGCATACAGAAGGGTTGATTCTGGCTTTTAGTTCTGAAAAAAAACCACGTGAGGTTGAAGAATTCTTTTTGGCATTTAGGCATCTTCATATTGCAGTACCGTCCAGAATGTTTGCAATTCAAAATAATGAAAATTAAAATATTTTTTATTCTGATCGAAACTAAATTTTTGCTCACTAATTGGATTTAATTCTATAAATCTAAACTTAATTAGCTTATAAAATATAACATTACCTTCAAAAAATTTTAAGTTCGTCGGTCAAGTCGTTTTCAAGAAATAATTATGGAGCCACAATTTTGTACGTGATTTTTAACGCCATGTTGCGGCGGATAATTTTTAGAAATAGTAAGTATATTTTCACGAAGATGTAAAATAAAACACAATGAACTATACAATAAGTTGTAATAACTAACGATATCTTTTATTAACTACATCTGCTGACATTGCGCACGGGCCATGTAAGCAACTTTTTGCGCGCGCTGGACGACCTCAGGACAGCGCTTGCGTCGCACCAGCCGACAGTCTTGGAAGAAACCTTCGTTACGAGGGAACCCGTTGCTGCCATCACTAAACGTCACCAGTCCTGGAAAATTAAATGTTCTGTTGAGTCAAGTTGCACGTTAGACCTAAATATGTCGTTGATTCTACTTTAGAATTAAGAACACCATCTCAATCAAAAAATATAACTTCATAGCAAGTTTATGTGCGGCGAGTTCCATTGCGAGTTGTTTTTTGGCTGATTAAAAAATTTCACATAGACAAAACGGGATTGAAACAAAGTAGGGGCAATACATGTTGTTTCATTCAATGATGGCTGAGAACGAAAGACTACCAACTGCTGCGTCAAGTGTACAGCGTACGCGCTGCTTAAATTCAGTGATCACGACAATTACCGCAGTAACAGCAGCGATCGAAATATAAAAATTACTTGACTTAATTTTATTTTAATTTAAACAAATTAAAGCTATGGTTATTTTTAATTATTATAACCTCCTCCTTTTTTGAGTTGGTTAAAAATAATAGAAATGATTACTGACTGGCTTTTGTACAAAAAGCCAACGTAATTTGATTGATAAGATAATACCTTTAAAAAGAATTATGTTTATATTTTTCTTTATTAATCTATGAGTGAGGTGATTTATGAGTTCAATAAATTTGTGTTTTTGACAATAAACTAATCTAAGTTAGTGCTTTGTTCATTCATTTCTGTGACAGGTCATATAGTACGCTGTTTATTAAATATTCATAGTAAACGTAAATTAAGTTCTTTTTTATAGTAAGACCTATTCTAAAACTTTTATTAGTTTCACCCACGTTAAGAACATTTTTTGTGATAAAGTTTAAGTTTTTATGGTCATCGGTCTTTTGCTTAAGGCTTCAATATTTCTAATCGTGTAGTTGATGATTAACCCGGTACCAGAGTTAAAACCATTTTCGAAAATGCCTCAAATAGAAAACCATCTATTGGCTGATCGCATCAAGTGTTGCTTAACTTTTAACCTCCATAATAGTATTAACTTTTAGATATTAGTATTATCCTAGATGTCATAGGGGTGTGGGTTTGAGCCAATGTGACTTTTTCCATGTCATATGTATTTTCAAGTTATTCTAAGACACTACTGACTAACGGTGAACGAAAACATCGTAAAGAAACCTGAAAAAAATAGTCTGTAATTGCCAAACCCGCAGTGAGCTAGCGTGGTGATGAATGCTCGATTCTTTTCTGTATGAGAAGAGGCCTTTGCTCTGCAGTGGTACAGTTACGAGAGCCTGGTTTTTTATTTGTTGTTTATTATTATTATTCTTATTTATTTAAATAATTTACATAATATACAATTAATGTTAAATATAAAAAATAAAAATATAAAATATATTATCGGCGGACAGGGCGGGCTATTGTATATTATCTTTAGATTTTTAAGTCTGGACTACACAAAACATTTTCTATATTGTACAGTGTATTTTATTTTTTTCTATCCATCACAATAAGTTTACCAATCACGTTTAAATTCGTTCTTATAGCAGACGTGAGATCATTGTCATTGATCATAAATACATATTCAAAGCTTTTACAGATAAAAATCCAATAAATTATTCTTAAGCCGAAATCAAACTAAGTTAAACCTTTTATAGCGCAAAAAGCTTCAGCGACAATCAGAAATCAAATCTAACAAAATTAATTGAAGCTTAAAGGTAGCATTGAACTTAACTTTAAATTCATTGGAATGCTTTAAAATTTAAAAATTTAATGTGTACAATGTCTGGGAAAAATTCCGGCTGAAAATATAATACTTATATCATCATTTTACTATGAAAAATGTCTGGAAGTATTTGCGTGTAATGCGAGGACATAATTATACATAAGTGAATTCGTCATACCCGTGAACAGGTGCCGTGTGTTGGGATTGGTCAATCTGGACAGACGAGCGGATCAAAAGCCAGTTCAACCTAAACACCCTAAACCGAATCTCATATCAGACCCCACTAAAAAGTTGCCTGGTTTCGACTCAGACCGAAAATCATGGACCCGACTGAATCGATTCCGTTCCAACCACGGAAAAACTAATCACCACCTCCATAAATGGGGATTAAGGGAGTCACCACAGTGCGATTGCGGAGCACCTTGCCAGACCCTTTCCCATGTGGTAAACGAATGCCCACTTCGCTGTTTTCCCGGTGGAATGTCGGAAGTCCACAAACTTACACCTGCCGCCGTAGGCTGGCTGAAAAACTTGGATATAGAGATCTGATCCACGCAGGATGAATGCCATACGCAATCATGATGAACCTATAACTCTTATAGTAATTTTATGAAAACGATAAGTACTCGTATATTTAAGGCAAGTACATATGTTAAGTCGATTCGCATTGTTCTCACATAACATCTCAGAACAATGTTACCAAAAATATTGTAAGCCATTTTATACCTCTAATGAGCGCACTAAAGTGGAGAGCATTGGGAGAGGCCTATGTTCAGCAGTGCTCAGGCTGATAATGAATATATGATGTGAATAAAACAAATTAATCAATTGTTTTGTGTTCTATATCTTTAGTCGACGTAGAAAGACGTAAAATGATCACAAGAAAATAATTAATTAATTTTCAGCCTGTACACTCATCTGGTACACTATTGTAATGTAATCGAACACTGATTTACGTTACGTTATATTCGATTACTCCCAGTCAATACCCTCTGTTAGCTGAATACGAATTATTAGGATTTTAGTCTTAATCTAAATTCAGTTTGAGTCTACCAATTCATATGGTGATTTTCGTTATTGCCTTCAAGCTTTAACTTTGTAGGTAGGGATTTGATTTTCAATTCTTTACGACGAATGTTGGTCCTAATCAGAATATATTATCCAATTCTATAATTAGCTTCATGAATAAATCTTTTCGTACCACTTGCTCAAAAAAGTGACATTCTATGCCTCAAAAAGAGAACATAACAATAGTCATTATTAATCTGTCAAAAACAGGGAAAGAAAATTGTACTGAATTTCATTCATGCTCTAGGGAGAGAATGTAATTTAAATTTGGAATACTTACCGAAACTTATACTGAACTACATCTGTGTAAGTTTACACCATTGAGTTTGTATAAAGCATTACACATCTTTTTGAAAAAGGAATACGCATTTATTATGCAGTTATGATTATTAAATAAAATTACGAAAACCGACGAGGCCGTATGAGCTTGATGCCTTTGCATTTCCGACAAAAAAATATTGGTCTAGGAATTTGCCGCGTTTTTGTTTTCTTCAAATACTCATAAAGTTTATTTTAATTTATTTTTATAAATAAGTTAATGTTCTAAAAATACGTTACGATGTTAAATCAAAGCGACAGTGACAGTGAATTGTCGGATTCCATCAGTGCAAATGCTGCCGCAATTATAAAAAAATTGCTTCCAACAAAATCCAAGGAAAATTATTTTAAAACTTATGAAGAATTTTCTACGTGGAGAAGTGCGAAAGGTCTATCAATTTCAGAATCAGTACGTATTATTGTGTTAATTTTTTCGCAAATGGTACGAAAAGTAGAGTATTTTCCTAGGTGATAAAGCTGTCTTAGTCTTGGGTGAACTTAAAACCCTCGCTACACTCAGGACTCATCTTAAATCCCTCGCTTCGCTCGTGATTTAAGTTATTAACACCCTCGCTACGCTCGGGAGTAAACCTCGAGTCCTTCGTTACGCTCGCGATTTAAATCGTCACCCGTGACAGAAGACACTGCTTTATCCCCTTGGTTAATAATCTACTATTATTACGTTAACAAAAGGGACTGGTCCACAGTGGATCTCTGGATCGAAAAACGTGGAAATCAAAGAGAGAGGTCTTTGCCCAGCTGTGGGTCAATATAGGCTTCTTCTTCTTTTTCGCATGGCTGATGAACATCCTAGTTTTTTTTTATAGACTAACGCCTGTATTCCCCAGAGGGGGTAGGCAGAGGTGTGCAGTACACCCACGTTTCGCCGGCAATGTTAAAAGTCCCATGTAATAGGGTGCGAGCCTATTGCCATTAACCGGGCACAATTCCAGACTCCGTGCCGCTACTGAGAATTTCCTAATGGAAAAACCCAATAACACTGCCCGACCCGGGGATCGAACCCAGGACCTCGTGCTCAGCAGTCGTGCTTGCTACCACTAAACCAACGAGGCAGTCTAGTATCAGAGTTTAAACCGCACGTAGGCCTCTGACATGGCTTCATACATAATGAAACAACTTTTTAAACGGGTAAACTCGCGTATTTATTTTTCTAAAACACACCTGACGTTTCGAGATCTTTGCAGATCCCGCGGTTGCAGGCAGACAATAAAACAGAAAATAAATAAATACACGAGTTTATCCGTTTAAAAAGTTATTTCATTATGTTAAATGTTCGCGAAAGTTTGTAACTATATTATGGCTTCATACACCCTTGAAAAATCTCTCAGGTGTGCTGGTTTCCTCACGATGTTTTCGTTCACCGTTTTAGCAATTGATAATTAATTTCTAATACGCACATGAATCCGAAATTTAGAGGTGTGTGCCTGGGTTTCGAACTTCAACTTTTGACTTGGTAGTCCAACGGTCTTACCACTAGGCTATCACTGGATTTTGGCTGACAGTAACAGTAACGTTCTTCTTCTTATCGTGTGGTTGATGAACAACCTGGTGTCAGAGTTTAAACCGCCCGTAGGCCTCTGACATGGCTTTACACACCATTGAAAATCTCTCAGGTGTGCTGGTTTTATCACGATGTTTTCCTTCACCGTTTTAGCAACTGATAATTAATTTATAATACGCACATAACGTACGAAAAGTCAGGGGTGCGCGCCTTGGGATCGAACTCGAGACCTCTGACTTGTCAGTCGACGGTAACAGTAACGTTAACTATAATGTTAAGACTAATCGGTTGGGTCGGCGTGAATTATTTAATTATTAAGTTAGTAAAGGTCTTATCTAAATAGAAAATTATTAAATTACAACAGTTTATTAAGCAATTATCCTCCCCTGTTAAGCTTTACATAATCTTCCAATTCTTATAATTAAGTTAAGAACTTTATTTTCAATTTTCTGAACGTATAATGGAGTTTTTTTGTAAGATTTGTGCGTATTATAAAATGACTGTAGTTTCTGCCTACTCCCATGGTAAAAAAGCATGAATTTATGTATGTATGTACGAAATAACTAGCTGACCCAGCAAACGATGTATAGTCATGTAAATTAAATTCTGGAGAGGGCCAGCCTTATTATCTAGGGCTATGAAAAATAGCTTATAACCTATTCTCAGATCTACCAAATGTACACAAAAAATTTCATAAAAATCGGTTAAGCCAATACTGTGATACGAGATTTTTTTATATTAGATGGTTATAACTTGCTCCGTGCCACGAAAAGCACGTTAAGTCGTTGGTGCTGGGGTTTTATTCTCAAAATCGAACGTCGATGTTTCGAATCGAAGCGTAATAACGAAGACATCTAAAGCAAAACTTACTACTAAATTACTACTTTTTAATTGTACAAACGCCAAGCGCTTCAAGCTACTCGAAACTGTCAAATTTTCCCAATCAACTTTGAACCTAATGCTTTAGCGAGAAAGTTTAAAATCTATTAAAGAAAGACAGATTATAGTAGCTTGATGTGCTGGCGAAATACTAAGTACAGATACTTAGTATTTTCGTTAATCGTTTTCAAATCCATAACGGAGTAACGGATTAACATGATTTGCAGATATAATGTATGCCAAAGAGTGACATACGCTATACTTTTTATTCCGAAATAAAGCGGACTTAGTCGCGAGCGGAAGATAGTTTAAATACATGTACGGAAATAAATAAATAATTTCTTACCAAGTCCCCAAACTCTTCCTCCTCGAAACTCTCCTTCGAACTTCATGCCATCAGCTCGCCAGAATACCCCGTGACCATGAAACCAGCCCTGCATGAACTCACCCTCATACCTATAGAAAACATCATTAATGTAAACTTAGGCCCGGACTCTACCTATAAAAAACACCATTAATTAGACCCGGACTCTACCAAAGCGGATAAGAGCGGAGAGGAGATAAGTTTTATACAAATGACAGATCAAGCGGCGCCGCTCGAGTTCACTCGAGTTCTCATTTGTTGAACACATCTCATCTCCGCTTTAGTGGAGTCCCGGCCTTAATGTAGTGCTGGCTGAGCAGTGTTACTCATTTCATCATTATCAGCCTGTATTAGTCCACTGCTGAACATAGGCCTCTCCCAATGCGTGCCACTATTGTGCGCTCATTGGAGGTATTTGCCCATAATTGCCATGCTGGGCAAGCGTGTTGACGAAAGCAATACTGCTTTCTTTCTTTGCTTCCATTGGTATGTAATGTATTATTGTAATGTATATTGTATATATTGTGTATATTGTGTATATTGTATATTATAATGTAATGTATATTGGTAGGTAATGGTACCATTATGATTACTGTTACACAGAAGGATGCTGCTGCCCATCCTCCGGATCTTTCCCTTTGTCGCTTCTTACAACACCCGCAGGACGAGTAGGGGTGGTTCTATTTTTAGGCCGGAAACCACACGGCAAAGCAGTGTTACTGCCAGCTAGCATTATGCTGAGCAGCTGACCCTTCATGGCACTTTGCTCTTTTATTTTTGTTCAATTTTTTTTTGTATGCTTGAGTTTATGTTTGTGCCAAATAAAATTTGTCTGTCTTTCTTCGTTCCAAACTCTGCTTTTAACAACAACTAAATTGTCACTTGCGGCCCGTAAGTTACGATATATCCTTCGTGATAATGCTAAGCGCTGTGATCGCGGGCGGACAGGAGAATGCGGGTAGAGAAAAAACCAGTAATTATTAGGAGCAGACAGACAAATCTGCCTTTCGCTGTCATGGTACTTGCAACAGTATCAAAATAGCAGGAGCTCAATTCAATACAAAATCCCGGAGGATATCCCGTAAGTGACAATTTCACCTTTGACTCCCGCAACAATTGATTTCCTTTTGTGTCTCATTTCTCGGTGTTTGAAAGTTTAATGTAATATAACCTCTATTTTGGCGTTTAATTATATGAATACTCGAAAGTTAAAAGGTTAAAAAGTTGTTTCATTATAAAAATAATTTATTTCTATAA
Source organism: Protodeltote pygarga (assembly GCA_936450705.2). Lineage (NCBI taxonomy): Eukaryota > Metazoa > Arthropoda > Insecta > Lepidoptera > Noctuidae > Protodeltote > Protodeltote pygarga. Next base: position 14,115,205 of record OW388254.2, read on the forward strand.
ATAGACAAATCCTTTTTTTCTCTTTTTAAACCTTTTTTAAATGTGATGGAGCTGGTATTTTTTAATTATAGCCCAGAATAGACGCTGAAACATCTCAAGGGTCTCGTCGATCGTTTAAATCCCAAGTCCAATAGGTTGGGTTGGCCTTTTGTGACCCTACGAAAAAGATAGGATGCGAACGGGACTTGAACCCGCGACACTTTCCGTACCGTAGCAGCATTTAAATTGGTGCGGCCTATTAGCCCGATTCTGTAGATTCTTTATGTCACTAGTCTAAGTTTCAAGTTAAGATAATGTCAGAAGACTAGACTTACTGCCGCACTCAGAGACGTCAAGATTAAATGTTAGATTAAAGTTAATTAACGTCTCTGAGTGCGGCAGTTAACCATTAGTTTAGGTACTTTTAAAAGGAACTACAAGCAACGAGTCCACTTAATCAAATGGAATGTGTAATCAAGTAAATTAAACTTTAGGTGGACTGATGGAATCAATCGATTACCTTCCGTGTAAAGTTTAATAAATAAGCTAGCTAGCCATCGTTAATGTAGGAACCTACTTATTAATGGAGCCCAACAATAGGCACATCCTTCTAAAAGCTAAGCTTACAAAAAGAAAAAGAAAAACAACGAAAATATTTTTCTTGATAAAATCTTTTTGACCGCAATTTTTGTTGTAGGAAAACATAAGTACTTAAAAGCTTTACTACTTCAACGAAAAATATCTACAGGATACAACTTTTTTATTGGAAAAATGGTTATCAACTTAGGTAGAGGTAAAAATAACTTTGACTTTTGTATATTTTACCGTAAATTTGTGTTTTACAAAGAAATGTGCCGTTTGATTTCCGGCCTAAAGCCCGGTTTCCACCGCGAACGGAACGGACCCATTAATGACTTCGTTAAACTCGCAAACGCAAACTGCATACTTGTATTTCCACCAACAAATAGTCGGACGGTCAACAAATAGTATACAGTTTGCGTTTGCGAGTTTAACGAAGTCATTAATGGGTCCGTTCCGTTCGCGGTGGAAACCGGGCTTTAGAATGGAACCATTCCTACTCGTCCCGCTGCAGCTGCCGCGGTGGTGAAAGCGAAGAGCAAAGAGATAAGCACTTAAAGCGGGTGAGAGACTAAGAAGCTACTAAGGGAAAGATCCGGAGGATGGGCAGATGCATCCTTGTATGTAACAGTAATCATCTGCTACTGCGATCGCCAATCCGCTTGCTCTTGCGTGATTACGGTTACAAATATTTCCAATGAGCACACAATAGTGGCGCGCATTGGGAGAGGCCTATGTTCAGCAGTGGACTAATTCAGGCTGATAATGATGAAGATGAAGAAAGTGGTTTTGATTTCAGATTTTTCGCCTGTTGTGTTAAAAAAATATTGTTATGTTTGCGGAATCTCGCAAATTAAACTTTGTGAAATTATAAGCGAATTAGACTCACAGGTATCTTTGAATCTTTTAATTTAATAATTTTTATGTCTCTCTTTAAGTCAAAAAAAATAGTTTTAATAATAGGACGTTTAATTATGAAGATAGCTTAGAAGGGCCATTTTTTATTGTGGTATCCTAAAAACTTGATTTTTTAAAGCAGTTTGAAGAGTGCTATTTAATATGGGTACCTACTGTTTTCAATTCTGAGATCAAAAATTCTTGAAATTACAAAATGTTTAATTAAAATTGACGAGATATTTGTCGTGGGAACACGTTTAGGTTCTCCGCCCACGACCGTCATAACATCGGTACTTACTACTTAGAACAGTACCGTGATGTCTGTCTGACAGACAACGCAAAGCCTAAACTATTTTAGAATAATAACTTTCGTGAGTCATATTTATACATTAAATATTGATACGGCTTTACTCACGTATAGATTTCGGGGAATGCCAGACTAGTTTCGAACTCAAACGGAGTCCATTTTCAAGAGCGGGTGTATACGCGGCGGCGTCGCGCCTAAACTGTTGGTTCTAGAAACTTGAAATTTGTAGAAAAATTTCCTTGAGTACCCTAGAGGGGCACTAAGGAAGAAATTTTGGAAATTCCATCCCTCAGCGGGTAAAATAGTGGGTGAAACATTTTTAATCCTCACAGACAAAATCACGGGCAAAGCGCTAGTTGATGATATACAACGACAAAATTGGTCGTAGGTGGCTCTCTGAATATTTCTAGGTCTATTTATAAATCAAACATATATTTCTTCTCATGGAATATAATTAAATATCCAAGATTCAGTCACTCAAGCGAATTAATGTAGCCATCTGTAAGTAATTTCCGAATCGGCCTTTTAGGTTAATATTACTTAATTAAAAAATCTTTTAGATACCTCAAATGCTATATTGTGTTTCATTCAAATTTAATTTGGAGAAAACTGTGATCATTTCGGGAGAGTTGGAAGAAAATAAAGACATTCTTATAAATTGCTCCTATAATTTAGAACAGTCTAAATTAATTAAAGAATTTTTCCTTGTAGACCCAAAATATTTCAGTTCTCGGTCCAATTCAGTTTTTAATAAACATTTTGTTGACTGCTTTGTTGTTCATAATACTATCCTTACCGAATTATTTTTGTAGTAGCAGTAATAGCCTAGTTATACGACCGTTGACTGACAGAGGTCTTAGGTTTGAAATTCAGTCAGGAGTGTTACTAAGGTAGCGGCTTCTTGATGGTAAATGGTCCTTGACACGGCTCGCATAGTCAGGAAGTTCCTTTTTCTGGAACCATGACCACCAGTAGCTTGAACAGTTATACATTTTAAATGTATATTTTTATGTTATACACATATATTATTGGGTCCAATTGTGACTTTAAACCTCGTTAGACAGCGGTTCAACTAGGCTCCACGAACCAAAAAGTTACATTTTAGCTTATAACATGGTTAACTGCGGTGTTAAATTTTGCAAAAATGACTAGAAAACATATTTAAAACATGATATTTTAACATTCCACTGGTGAGACCTGCTCACGCTCCGCACAAGGCAATTTTGTTGACGTTATCACTCTATATTTTCTTATAATATACTCTAAGGACTTTTCCTTTGTTTTTCTTTTGTGAAAATGTGCCAAAAATACTTACTAATAGTACTTGTAATACAAGTTTTCGAATTACCTACTTTTACTTTAAAAGTTTTGGTGTGGATTATTTTTATTGATGCGGTAGGGAAAAAATGTATTCCCCCCGACCACAAAAAAGGTTTTTTATTGGTCTCCCAATACTCATTAAGATTATAAAAAAAATACAGAGAAACACAAGTTTTTTTTTTCTTTTCTTTGTTCTGCCATTAGCATTTTACTAAAGAAATATAACTATGCTTTTATCGATTGTATTTTTCTTTTTTTTTCCTCGTAATTTTAAATGTAGAATTTTTTTTTGTTATAATTCCACAAAAAAATTGTTCTTGTAGAGACAATGTTCTAAAGAGATAGTAATTTTGGTCCTCCAGAAAATTACTGGAAGGATTTTCTTGGATACTAACAGATTACAAGGCCGTAAGGCGAATCCTGTAATCGGACGACGAATAGCCCTTGAATGTGGTTAATTAGTAAACTAAGGACATAAACTGCTAATCCCACTTAGTTAAGTAACCCAAACGAGTACACACGACTACACATGGAGATATACAAAACTAGTCTGAACTGACCCCGCATTGTATAGGCTCGTCGTATAACAAGATGGGTCATGCCCATGCGCCCCAAATCTATTGTTCTCTTAAAAAATTTTATCCATACATTTGTTCCTACGAGCCCCGAGGATTTATACGTTAAAATATTAAATTAAATATTTCCTTCCCACGAGCCCCAAGCGCTATTTGAGTACAGTCAATAAATAAAACAGTTGCTAACATTTATATTGATTTATTTTGTTGGACATTTCACATTATTAATTTGTTTTCGATTAAATTACTTAGTAACGTCTGTAACAAACATAGAATAGGTACACATGAACGTAATAAGAGTAAAATATAATTTAAAATAACAGATAGTCATTCGACCATATAAAATATTAATAGTTATATATATTTTTTTAAATATAGGTACAGGATATTTTTTTTAAAGATAAGTAAATTTTGAATCTTGACTTTGACCATGATTCTGAACAATACATTTTACTTATTTCAATCTTAATATTCAAATTGAATATTCACCTTTTTTGTAAGGTAAATTTTCAACTTGATTATAGGATTGAAAAAAGTTTAAGATCCTATTGTTCAACATCATGGTCAAAGATATCCTTGAATATTTCCGGACACATTAGAATAATATTCTGTAGACATATTATCACAGTTGCCATCATAACAATTTGACCTCAAGGACTTTAAATTAAAACATTTAAACAAAAAATATTAAAAACGCAATTTTTATCATGACTAATCGACCTTATGCTATTAATATAAAGTTAGTCGAGTTGGCTAATCTTTATTGAGATTGGCCGCTGTGACCGATAATCGGTTAAAAGAACATTAATAGTTATTAACGAATTTCAAAAAAGGATGAGGTTCTCAATTCGACTGTATATTTTTTTTTGTATGTTTGTTACGCGATTACTCCTTTAATTGTGGGCCAATTTTCAAAATTCTTCTTGTAATCGAAAGGGTATACTCCCGAGGTGGTCCCATAAAATATTATCGTGATCTGATCATAGACTTACGAGATATGGAACGGAACTCCTCGTAGGATAATAGCAGAAATGTCGTAACAAGTAATATTGCTTTGTTTATACGTGCAGTCAATAGCTGACGAGTACAAAGGAAGAGGAGGGTTCATAGTGATACAATTCTAGTAAATAGAAAATTAAAATATTCAGTTATCAGTTAGTTACTGAAAATTTCTGAAGCTAATTATATTTATATAAAAACACTGCTACTTTATAGAAGTAGGTCATGATGAAACTTACTTGCTAAAAGTAACTATGCCTATCACAAACTTTCTAACTTACTATATAACAGTACTTACCATCACGAACAAGGAATGTAAATTCCGTAAGAGTGCAAGGTCCAGCAACAGCGGCATCCTGTTCACTATTCATTTTAATCACTCACATATCGTGTGCATCTATTGCAAGGGTGCAAGGTCAACTAATTGCCAAAACAAATTTGAGTGCAAACGCGATGACGTGCGAAAGGGAAGCATGATCCCGCAAAAAAACCCGATGAACCAGGTAAACAATACGTTGTAATTATGTGTGCAAATTTACAGTTAAAGAATAAATTTATGTTTCAATTTGGTTTGAAAAAATCTATACAGTAGCAATCTTAGCAATTTATTTTATTCACTTACAAAAGTTATTATTATTAATATTAAGTTATTATTTTATTTATTATACCTATAAAGTTGAGAAAACACTAAAAATACCTGAGAAAAAGAATACTAAAAAAAAACTTTATCTATTTTAAGTTATAACATATTGTGTTCTATAATATTATTTATCCGTTCAAAATCAATAATATTAGACTAATGTTATTACCTATTCTAGCATTTATACTACTATGCTGTCTGCCTATTAAAGTTTCCAACCAAAGTTAAAATACCTTATATTGAAAGCCTAAACACTTTTGTGCCGACTGTACTTCCTTAGAAAATCCTTGGGGCTCGTGGGACAGATTTTATTAATTCTAATAAAATTTAATTTTGGCCTTGGGGCTCGTTGGAATAAAATCTCGGGGCGCATGGGCATAACCCAACAAGATGTCAGCTTATACTGGAAATATACAGGGTTATTTGTAAAACACCAATAACCTGAAAAGGGGGCATTAAACTCATCATTAAAAACAACTTTTACTATGGGACCAACCCAATTCCGTACATTTTGTTGAGTTATGTGAACATAAATGTATGGAACAGCTGATTTTTTTTTGCGATTTCAGGGTTGGTCCCAAAGTAAAAGTTCAGTTTTTTATTTATAGGTTAGTCTTTATTTTATTTCTAAGTAATTTAGGTTTTTCGTTTTATCATTAATATGTAAATCCTTTAAATAATGTTATAGATATGAAAAATTAAAACAAACTAATGGAAGGACAGCAACATTACAAAGTTTTCCTACATGCTTATCGAGCTTTTTAATAAAGAGCACTCTTTATTTAGCCTCGGTTAATAAACAATAAATACTTTTTTATGTCTTTTAATTTCCGTTTTACGGTTTTACAAGAGCAATGTTTTTTCTGTGCGCCGCGGCGTGCACAGGAAAAACATTACTCCAACGTAGCCTTTCTTCAGGCGCTTATATTAATGGAATATAAATATTCTCGCCGGAAATAATACAGCCAATAAGTTAAACCTTTGTGTATCCGCTGTCGAAGTCCTATTACACAACATACTAGAGCTTTATTTATTTCTTTCTTTATCGTATGGTTGAACAACCTGGTGTTAGCGTTTTTTATACCTCCCCTAGGCCATTGACATGGCTTTACATACCGTTGAAAAATCTCTCAGGTGTGCATCAGCATAAACGGTGAAGGAAAACATCGTGACGAAATCATTCCTCACGATGTTTTCCTTCACTGTTTTAGCAAGTAATAATTAATTTTCTAAACGCACATAAAACCGAAAAGGTCTCAAATGAGTTCCAACAAACTATCTTTGACAAGCGGTAGATGTCACTACCATCTAAGATGATTGAATGTAATGTGAGAAGAGAATTTATTTAGTACGAACAGGATTTTTTTACAATTAGATTAGTTTATGTTTTTTACAATTAGACTAAAATATCTAATTGTAAAAAACACAAACTAATCTAATGGCTAGTAGCTTTAACCAGTTCACATCCTGCAGTGTCACATGCTCGTATTCTGATATTTTTTTTTACAAAATTTTTATACTTATTTTATTTCGAATCTATAACAATCTTTATATTTATAGAGTGAGTAATAATAAAGATAATGAATCAAAAAAATTAAATTATTTTGTACTCACTTGGCACCATCAGGGAATGCCATAACCCCAAGTCCAGAGCAGAGACCGCTGATCAATGCACCATCATATCTGGTCCCATCGGGAAGCACCAGGTGGCCCATGCCATGCTTCTGGCCCTTGGAGTTCCATTCTCCAACGTATCGGGTACCGTCCTCATATTTGTAGGCACCGGTCTTCACGACCCCAGGGTCTACAACTGTGAAAGAAAAATGCATAGATAAATAAATAAGGTTTAAATTAAGATTATGTAACATCACAGAATAAATAATTATAGGTATGTAAATTATTTTATCTATACAATATTTATACTAATTAAAAAAATACATCTCTATTATTTGAGAATTAAATTGAAGTCGGTAAGTACCTAATAGTTTGGTACTTGTTTATTCCACGTTTACTCAACCATAAGCTAGTTTTAAACCAGAAATCAAGTTCGAATGTTCAAGTAAAAGTATCTACACGTGGATGTTGAGTACACGTGTAGATAAGTGATGATCCCTGAACCCCGAGAAGCCTGATATAGGAATATTTTGTAAATTTTGTTTTCGAACAAACTTTATGAAACAATATTTTAACAGAATGAAAAACATTTTTCACCTATCTTTCCTGTAAAGTTTCCCTCACTAATTTTATTTGGCCCTTTACAACTAGCTACAAATAAATATAATATTCCGACCTCATCCATCCAGAATCTCTTTGGATTTCAGATTGTTAGACGCGACGGATTGAATTTGAATCCCGTTTTTTTGCGACACTAAGCTGTGAGATTCAGAAGCCTAAACTCAAACCTTATCTTTAGTACTAAGACGAATAACGTTACGTACCGTCAACCATCGTGAAACACAACACTTGTACTGGCATAGTTTGTAGTTAAACGGCTTCCCTCTATGTTGTTAATTTAATAAAGAGAGATAGGTCATTTTGTTTGTACTTCGACTGCTATTGCTTTGCAATCAATTTGTAGAACAAGGTTATAAAAATAAAATAAGTTTTGACTGCCTCGTTGGTCTAGTTCAGTGTCTCAAAAAGGGCTATAACGTCCCCTTGTGGGCGCTGCAGGCCTAAAGAAAAAAAGAAGAAATTGTGTGGGGCGTTGTGTAGAGGCTTTCTTTAATTAATTTAATTTGAAGATAAAGTGGTTTTTAAGAGGAGAAAAAATGGGGGCGCTAAAACATAATTTATTCTCAAAGTCTAGACAATGTAAGTTTGCGAACCCCTTAGCAAAAGCAAACATTGACTCTCGCCTGTATTCCATAAAGGGGGCAGGCAGAGGTGTATGCAGTACACCCACGTTTCACCAGCTATGTTATAAGTCCCATGTAATATTGCGAGCTTATTGTCATTAACCGGGCACAATTCCAGACTTCGTGGAGCTACTGAAAATTTCCTAATGGAAAAACCCAATAAGTCTTTGCCCGACCTGGGGATCGAACCCAGGACCTCGTGCTCAGCAGTCGCGCTTACTACCACTAGACCAACGAGGCAGTCTAAGTAAGTACCTATCTTAAAAACCAGTAGTGCTGGTAAATCATGATATATATATTTTATCATACACTATGTGCTCATATTTAACAAAGTAGGAAGTGTCAATTGAGTAGATCTTGGCCAGTTTACCTAGTTATTACTAAATAGCTAGAACAATATCAGGTGATATCTGCTAGCAACTGATTTATACAACTTGAGACACGTGATGGTTACGTCTATAGACGTTTAAATTATTAAACATTGTATCTGACGTTTATTTGTATGAAGTAACAACTCAGTGTTAATTCAAAAAATAAATAACTAATACAAATATGTAAATAAACAAATAAATTAAATATTTATGCATGCGAAGTCACTAATCTTCCAAATTTTTATAAAGAAAGAAATAATATAATTGTGTGATTTGTTAAATAAAATGCTAGCCGATCCTCACGCAGCTTCATCCCCTTGGGTCTAATTAAATTAAAAGTGCCACCTACCGGGTCCAATTGGAAATATAAACCATCCAGAAACCCCAACTCACACAAGAAATTTCATCAAAATCGGTTCAATCGCTTAAAGTGATGCGCCTAACATTTTGGCAATTATTTTTTATTAAAATATCAACATTTTCTAGAAAATGTTCATGTTTAGGGGACCGTACCTCAAAAAGAAAAGAAGGTGCAACCAAAAACACAAACGATTACGTCGCATATTTTGGCACTTGCAAGGGAATCTAATTCCATAGACTTCTTCCTCATACTTCGTAGAAACAATGTCATATAGCACAAGTCAATGAAAAAATCCGAAACCTATGTAGATCCTAGTTACAACACAGAAAAAAAATGGAATACAAACTTATTTGCATTTTTTTTAAATTTTAAGGTAGATTATAAAATTAGAGAAAATATAAAAGCTCGTCAATGGGAGACATTTACCGAACGTATGCATTAGGATACCGATATCAATAGAATAAGATATAGAGCATGTTTTGTTCCAAAACGCTGATCGTCAATTGTCTCAAATAGATCCAAACCCAAATGTAACTCATACATAAAACAAAATAATCCCACGCAGTTTGACTTCGTAATAACAATGGATGGTTGTAATCTGTCTAATAAATTAAATCCAGTGGGAAGTCCTTTTGATTGATGAATGACGGTCTCTTTAATGCTCCGTAAAATTACTACGTTCGGAGTTACGTACAAAATTGCGAATACTGTCAATGATGATTAATTACTTTTGTGAGTCTTTCATACTAATTCATAACACATTATTGCTGTGGTTTTATTCACAGATTATTATTAAAATAGCTTGACTGGTTTAGAATTTAAATGGAGTCCATTCTCAAGAGTGTTTTTGGAGCGACGGTGTAAGAATAAGTAAGGTCTGTGACTGGTATCACTGCCGGCTGTTATGCGCAATGATCGACAACGACGTGTCTTGGGATGTGGTGATTTCAACGCAATTCGCAATAGACGCACTAGGCGTTGAAGAGCTGATGCTGCTTTCCATCGTACCCCATCACGGGTCTAGGGGCGTCAGAAGATTGCTTTTCTCTTCCTCAACTGGAATGAGGCATTAGCAAAAGTGGGCCGACATCTATCAAGGGCAACTTTGCTCACACTACACTCAACCGTAGGTGATGTGGGAACACCGGGCTGAAGACATACCCCTGCAATTTTCCCAGGATAGAGGAAGTCCACGATAGATTGTCTTTCTGTAAAAATCCAACAAGAGACGCAAACCCCAGTTTGTTATTTGTGTATTTGTTTGAAAGAAAAAGATGAAACACTTGGAGTATGCAGAGAGGACGTCAAAAATGCATTGTCATCGGAACTGAACTAATGCAAAAATTCAACTCCGTAGAATAAGAAGAAGTGGTTCTAATCAGCTTACAAGATTCCACCCGAAAAAACATAGTTACAAAAAATCATACACACATTATACAACATTGCAATTAATTTAATTTAGTTGGAATTTGGTTATTGTGATTCTCTGCAACTTGAGACAAGCCTGCAATCAGAAGGCAAGTAAGACTAATTGAATGATATTGCCTGCGCAAGGTATCAAGGAGCAACCATAAATTAGGTGTATACCACGATACACAGCGAAGGCTACGTTAATTAATGACTTAGCTATGATTAATATATTCGTGTAAGCTACGTCATAACATGTGGGGGAAAACACTCCATGACTTAACTTAACTTTTTTATTATATTCCAAGAATGTTAGTAGGTACACGTTAATTAGTCGTACAAAATCCTAATAATGACTGGGAAACCCTAATAGAGTAAGTTTTAAAAAAACTTTTGACTTGTTTTCTAAAATTACTTATTTTCTTACGTTTGAATATCGATTCTGATGATGAAATTTATCAAAGGGTTTTATTTAACTTGCCCTGTTTATTATTTGGTTCAGTAATCCATATTTCACCTTCTTCCTGTTGACATATTGATCTAATATTATTTTGGTACACAGCATTATTTTAGATGACAAAACCGTTTTACGTAAAAAAAAATACTTATATTATTTATTTGTTTGGTTCAAATTTAGTAATTGAAATTTTACCCCCTTCCTGTTGACAGATTGATCCGATAATGGTACCTTCAGTTCTGATGACAAAACTGTTTATTTTTACCTAAATTATTATTATTACACAAGACAGTGTATAAAATTCGTGGATTCGTGAGGAGTCGTGATAGCCTAGTGGTGGTGACCGTTGACTGGCAAGTCAGTGGTCTCGGGTTCGAACCCAAGGCGCGCACCTCTGACTTTTCGTAAGTTATGTGCGTTTTATAAATTAATTATCACTCTCCGTGCCTCGGATAGCACGTTAAGCTGTTGGCCCCGGCTGTCAATTGTAGATCTTTGACAGTCGTTACGGGTAGTCAGAAGCCCCAGTCTGACAACCAGTCTTACCAAGGGGTACCGTGTAACCCAATATCTGGGTTGTGGAGGTCTGATGGCAGTCGCTCCATGTAAAACACTGGTATTCAGCTGCATCCGGTAAGACTGGAAGCCGACCCCAACATAGTTGGGAAAAAGGCTAGGCAGATGATGACAAGACAGTGTATAAAATACAGTACATTCCTCAAAGATAATACAATACACATACAATTGTCATTATTTTGAAGCGAGTTTTAAAAGGAATAAACTGAAACTTGCATGCTCTCGAAGTCAACGTAATTGGAACGCTTTTATATCGTTACCCGATCGAGTATCTTCATCGAAGTAACTTGAAGCGTGCTTATTTCAAGTTGTTTCCTTTGGGATGTGCTACAAGTTAGTCGTTAGGTAAGGATTCTGTCTAATTGACTGTTAGTTTTGAAAAGTAATATGGGCTACATCGTTACCCATAATCATTAGCACTGAAATGATAGTACTGATAGCCTAGTGGTACAAATGTCGACTGACTAGTCAGAAGTAGATCTTAGGGCGCACCTCTGACTTTTCATGTTATGTACGTATTATAAATTAATTATCAGTTGCTAAAACGGTGAGGGAAAACATCGTGATGAAACTAGCTCACGTGAGAGATTTTTAAATGGTGTGTAAAGTCATGTCAGAGGCTACGGGTGGTTTAAACTCTGACACTAGGTTGTTCATCAACCATACTATAAAGAAAGAGAACCTATCTATAATTTAGGTTTTATAATATAGGTTATACCTAATCAGAAAAAAATGCGTGCCTTAATTCAACAAGAACTTTAAGGAACCGAAAACTAAAACCCTTTTCTAGAATAAAAAAACATTTTTTTGAGGAAAATGCTAAGGAAAATTACATTCCAGTAACGTTAGAGACAGATGAAGTATTGTTAAGTCCCTAGACGCCTCAAGTTAGTCCCTTCTTAACTTATTGCGCGAATTGAAAAAAAAGAGGTGTAGGTATTGAATAGTTTAGGTACTGTCGGCAAAGAAGTTAGGTAAGCAGTTAGGCTAGTTAGGAATGAAGTTGTTTGTAGAAATGTACATGTAGTTGTGTAAAATTGTATAGTTTTCTATAGGTTACAGACCTACCTTTTCAGAAAATATGGTGAAATAAAACTATGTTAATCTTGAAAAATTTACAACCTTAACTAGCGCTCCTGCCAACCTAACTACTTTGCCGACTGTACTATTTTATTTTCTTTCTATTTTACTATGTATCTGAATATGTTGGATTCCCTTCTCGCCTGATGTTTATTTCTGATAAATGAGTACCATGAGTACCACTACAATTAAGTAAACCACGGTCTCTTTTTTTTAAACGGCGAAAAAAGAAGGTTCTCATTTGGACACGTATATTTTTTTATGTATGATCAATATCTTTTTACAAGGACATCCGATTCTGATTTTAAAAAATCGGCAGAATATATTTTCTAAGTGGTCATATTATTATCAAGATCTTATGATTAATTTCGGAGATGTAGAACAGAACTCCTCATTGGATGACAGTATGCATCTCGTAACAATTAATTTCACTTTGTTGGTATGTGTTGTTGATTACCCAAAACTTCTGAAAAAGTGGGATTAGATTTATGTATAAGTAATCGTCATAATAATATCTAACTATATACATATAAATAAACCAGCCTGAAACTTCCCACTGTATGGCAAAGGCCTTACCACCACGCTAACTCACTGCGTGTTAGTGATTTCAGACTATTAAGTACAGGTTTCTTTACGATGTTTTCCTTCACCGTTACTCAATAGTGTCTGAGATTAACTAAGAAAGTACACATGACATTGAAAAAGTCACATTAGTACTTGCCAGGTTCGAATACCCACGCCCACGCGCTTGGAAAAACCGACGCTCATTAACTTTGTTTCTTGTGCTTGTGAAACCTTAAATATGAACAATTTTATTGCCTAATAACGAAACTTGGGAATTAACGTTTCCAAACAAACGTTTTAAGTTACCTAAAGTAATCGAAATTTCAAGACAATCAAATCATACTCAACCTTGCCAAACAGACAAATAAAACAGACTTTAGATGTAATTGAATATTCTATTAATATTCCAATCTAGAACTAAATGTTGTACAGGAAACAGAATCAATTTCTAATATTGAATCGGGCACGCATGGAATTCTAGTGCTGATATTATACTTGCAAATGTCGCCGCAGCCATGTTCTCACCCTGTGTAGGTACTATCGAAGCTCGAATTTTGAACAGTCTGCTACTAGGTACAAACAAATATTATGGTTCCCTCACATAATTTCTCTCGGAACGACGGCGATCTTAAGGTAGCCTACCTTTTATTTAGGTATTTAATACTAGGAATTTTAAATACTTATTTGAATATTGAGATGGATGTACGGATTTCCCTTATTGAGAAACAACAAGAGACAAAGTAAGAAATAAGTAAATTAGAAGAAGTTGAAAGGTGGCGTGGTTGAAATTTCAAATCTTTTTACGGCTAGAGCGTGTGGTAATATGTACCTATCTATCAGAATACATTACGTATCCGTCTCAGTAGGTACTCCAAACTTAGTAGTTTTAGAAGGCACTGATGCGATATTACTAAATTTCTTTTTTTCGTGAATTTTACTGTGATCTTAGCACATGTTTTAAATAATATTATTTTGGGTCTATTCACGTACAGATAATTCAAATTAGTTATTATTGAACTAACTTCGACGTTTCGGTCAAGTTGTACGCGAATAGACCCGAAATAATATTTTAACATGATTCCAATTCGCGAAAGTTTAAAAAATGTTAGCTTATTAGACAATTTTTTTTTAAATTACGCACGGTACGCCGTTTGAATCCCATCTGTATCAATTGTTTTTTCAAATTTCTTATTAAATAATTTTATTAGGGCATAATAAATTTCACTTAAAGTAAGTAGGAAGACTGCCCCTTCCTAGTACCTATGTAAATGAAGGTTGTTGAAGAAACGCAGTTGAGTGGAACAAAATATGTAAGCACTCCAATTTCCTCTTTTCCCTTTTAATTCGGAATGAGGTTCGAATCATGCAGTAGGAAAATAATGACCTGTTTATTATAGGATTCAGATATTTTCTTTCCGAAGAGAAGTATTTCAAAACAAAAGACGTCGGACAAAACAAAATTCGGAATTTTTCTAAATAGACAGTGATTATTATAAACTACACAAGTAAATCATTTAAATTTGCGTCTTAAGACTTTACTACACCTGAGCTCAATTTTGATAAAAAAATATATTTTACAACAAAGATAAAATAAATTAGTGATTAATTATAGTTTTAAGTTACATGTACAATTACAATTTTAAATTTTTACATCGTCTTTTATAACGTTACAGCATTATCTTCGTTCGGAAACTATTGAGCCCAAAGCAATCAATGGTTCATAGCATTACTAGGATTTTTTTTCCGTTTCATTAATGATTTATGGATTTTTTTAAGTGCTCTACTCGCCACGTGTTTATTTGATTAGGTAAATTATGACGAGTGGGTCACGAAAATATTAATCTTCTTAGACTCTGGAACTCCAAAGGTTCTTTTGAGCACCACCAGAGTCTTAAGTTTGTCAAGTTAGGTTTAAAGGGATAGTTCACAAAATATATAAATTTCTATACTTATAGTAGGTATGCTGGTAACATCCATCTCTGGTTAACAATTAACTTAGCAACTAACACAAACTTAGTTATCAAACCCTTTCTACCGAACTATTTAATTAACGGCATAATTTGCGCCAATATTAAGGTTAGTTAATGTGTTCCGGTCGCAAATTACATAACCTTCATGCCTCTAATGTGGCGAATAACCCTGAACTGAGGGGTTACCAATAAAATATGTTATCTAGAGTGGTGAAAATGATATACTAGGGTACTTAAATCCAAAACCTGACCTC
Organism: Protodeltote pygarga; assembly: GCA_936450705.2. Taxonomy (NCBI): domain Eukaryota; kingdom Metazoa; phylum Arthropoda; class Insecta; order Lepidoptera; family Noctuidae; genus Protodeltote; species Protodeltote pygarga. Next base: position 14,130,399 of record OW388254.2, read on the forward strand.
ATATGCTTTGAGAATTAGGTGTTTATTTTACCTAGATTATGTATTTTGCGGATAACCTATGTGTATAAGCGGCAGGTTGTTGTTCGTTTTGGCGTTCTATAGGGAAGGAATTTGTCGTCTTTTGACTGATGATGATTGTAAAAAAATCACAAAAAAATACCTACCTATTATATTTATTAATTTAAACAAATCAAATAAGGCGTATAAAGAGATTTGAAATTTCGACTGATTCTGATGGGATACGGTGGCTCAGCGGTTAGAGCGTCGGCACGGAACGCCGAAGATCGTGGGTTCGAATCCCATCCGTATCAGTTGTTTTTTCAAATTTCTAATTAAATATTTATATTTAATAAGCTAACATGTGCTAAAACATGTAAAAAATTCACAAAAAAAAATCAAATAAGAATAGTTTACAGTATTTTTTTTTAATTTTGTGGCTAAATAAAAAGAAAATTAATAAAGTATCTCCGCCAACTAAACTCTTTTATATTGATGGATGTCTGCATTTCTGAGCAAGATATTTTCTTTTGAAAACCCCTCTATAAATATTTTCAAAACTTCTTGGGATTCTTTAAAAACTTTTATACCCTTGGAGACTTCGAATTTACTGACATCAAAAATCCATTTTTATTAAAACGTCTTTTAAATATTTCTTTCTTTGTCGTATTGTTGATGAACAACCTGGTGTCAGAGTATAAACCGCGTGCAGGCATCTGACATGGCTTTACACACCATTGAAAAATCTCTCAGGTGTGCTGGTTTCCTCGCGATGATTTCCTTCACCATTTCAGCAAGTGATCATTAATTTCTAATACGCACATGAATCCGAAAACTCAGAGGTGCGTGCCTGACTTGACAGTCCAAAGGTCATACTACTAGGCTATCACTGCTTCATAAAGCCAGTTAGGGCCTGCGCCCACTGGCGGCACGGCACGCCAAGGATTTTAGTAAACGCAAATGATTTGAGATCTTATTTGTATTATGATTAGCGTTTACATTTTGGGATGCCACGGCATGCCACAACGTGCCGAAGATTGCCAAGGCAGGCTGTGACGTATCATTGAAATGTGAATATTAACAGTGTTGAATAAGATTCAAAATCATCTGGGCCTTAATCTTTTTTAAATCCTTTCCTTCTATTTAGTCCACGTCTACGGCATGACGAAGTCATCGTCAATTAACTAGAGCCTAATCGTTAGTTAATAACAATCAGCCGCAGTGCAGACGACATATCCTTATTCGCGGCGCTACAATAATTGCGGCCCATTGAGTACGTCACGCCAAAGATGATGGAACAGATGCGATGCGACTGCAGTTGAGAATTATGCCTATCTGTTATTATTACAACCAAACTATCAGCGCTAACTCTTGCAGTCAACTGCTACCTTGCATAATTATGTAATAACTTTATGTTGGTATAACCCGAACTCAAATAAATAAAAAAGAAATTATAATAACTTTCAAATAAAATAAAATATAAACCAATTCGAATCATAAAATTAATGTTATATTATCAAAATTCGAATGATAAAATGTTGTTCTATCAAATAATAATTCAAGAATGATGCAGTAAAGGTATTGCATCTTTCTTGATTTTTTTTTAATCACAATAATTAACTTTTAAAAGTTTTAAAGGATTTTGAAAGGATTTATGTATTGCTATTAATCTGCTTTTTGATTTTGTGATTTCAAGCTAAGTATGAAGTTATGTATGACGTGAGAATTTAAATTAATAAATCAGAGATTACGGCACTGACATAATTCACGCTAACAAATGAAATACCTATTAAAGATAAAAATTGTGCCAATAATAGCGAACACCAAACATAGATCTGACCACTCTACCCCAAATAAATTAGTCTATGTCATTGTTGCCCAGGTACATCGGTAGCGTTCGCCTTTTGAATGTACAACTGGCACCAATCTAACGCTTCCCGTCCGTCGCTGGCGAATTGCAATAGCTCCCACAAGTTCAAGGCGAAGTGCAATGTAGACATTTGTAACCCAATTTACGCAAAAAAAGACCTATTTAGGCGTCTGGTCGAGAAAACATGTGGCTACGTTAGCTATAATGCTGGTGTGTGAAGTTGTATATTATTATATCTTTTCATTTTTTATTGTAGTTTTTTTATTGCACCCACGACCTTTATACCAAAAGAGGACGTCCCGGCACTGCGTCATTTAAGTTGGTATCAGTTTCAATAAATCAAAAAAAGATCAGCTGATATACGAATAGTCAGTGAACTTTTATACAGATGGAATCCATACAGATTGACCTCGGTGTTGCCTTAGGTTTGAATCTGAGACCTCTTATTTGCCTCTTATATACACAATATATATACCTAATTATTATATAAATATATGTTAGTTAAGTATGGTATCTATGAGCTACAGTAGCTCGAAAATAAAGAGTTTTAATTAATATTATAATATTTATTTATTTAAAGACACTAGAATAATAACATTATGCCAATTACCTTTACATTTTTAATCGTGCCAAATGTTCCTTAAAATTGGCAGATTAATATTTGTTATCACCAAAAAAATTATAAATAATATAGTATCGAGTATTCTATTGTCACGAATGAAACAATAAATCACATAATATCGAGTATTCGATTTTAAAGTTGAAGCTAAAGTCCGACACTATATCATCGAGTTGCAGCTAGGTATCGATTTACACCAAGGCCAGCCTTGGCGATTGTATGGAAAAGTTATGACTTCGTTGAAAGGCCTACCCTTCAGTCATTAAAAATATAGCACCATAATGTTTCACTCATGTTTTTATTTGAGCAAATAATAATAATATGTAATAATAATAGCAAATGATAATTTGCCGTGTGGTTTCCGGCTTATGAAGAGAACCACTTTTAAGAGAGGGATTTTTTTAACAATGAATAGTGTTTATGAGAACCCCCTGCCGATTTAAATAACTCAAATAATAAAGATTGAAATTTTTTATAAAGAAAAAAACTATTACTAGCGGAATTTGAACCCACGACCTACTGAAACTCCTAGTCGCTCTGCCACTAAGCTATTCGTAAACCAAGTATTATCGAAATTATCTTATACATACAATCATCTCAAATGGCAGTTACATCCACCCCTTGTTTGGAGTACTGGGAGGGCTAATTATAATATACAAAATATAATCATTATATAAACCATTCTCGAAACCACTTTGCTAGCCAGTTATTTTATAAAAAGTCAAAATTAATAGTCAAAATTATAAATTTTGTAATTATTGCTTTTAAATAGCTAACTAGATAAAATAGAAACTTTATATTAAATGAGGTTAGTTTTAGAAATGCATTGACATTTTGTGTAATAATGAAAACAAATTTAATTCTAAAGAAATAAAAATATAAGTAAAGTTTAAAATCCTTTAAACTTTTTATCGCTTATAAAACACCTATTCACTCAAGTTGTCTGAAATTCTATTAAATATTGTGATCCAGATTAAAAGCCATTACAATTTCTTTGATGATACTGATGATTAAATGTTGAAGCTACGTTTTATTGTATATTCTAAGTCTCTTTATTAGTAAGTGGTAGGTAAGCCAAGGTTAAAAGGTTTCAATTAAGACTTGTCTATTGTTTAAATTCGCCCTATTAACTACCTTTATGCAAAAAATCTTTAAAAATATTTTTATGTATGTTTTTTTCATGTTTATGCACATGATTTGCTCATTAAATGAAATTATTTAATAAGAAACTCGCAAAATCAACTGAAGCGGGCAGGACTCGGTAGCTCAATTGGTAAAGCGATGGCACGGCATGCCAGAGATCGCGGGTTCAAGTCCCGCCCGAGTCAGTTGTTTTTGTTAAATATTTTCAATCTTTAAAAATGTTGTTCGGCTTGCACTGTTGTTAGGTACTAGGCACGCTATTGGTTTGTGTTATTTATTTTACTTACAAACAATCACGTGCAACCTATTTGAATTAAGTAATTGGGAAACATAAAACATTCCAAAAACCACATTCGTTTCAAACACAACATGGCCGCGCGTTTCGTACATTCCCCACAAAACTAATTTAGCACTTTCAAATAGTTGCCGATGTATCAATAAAGTTTGTTCCTAAAACATAGCGTGGGGACTTTAAGTTACAAGGTTCAATGCTCTGGTTAGTGAATAAGAATCGGAGTTCCGAAATACCTTAGGGCTTTGACCTTAGCGTGGAAAAATTCGGCGACACCGTAAAAAAATATTCGGTGATTTGTAATATTTTCTCGTTATTATGTTTGTTATTGTTTAATTTTCTACTATACTAATAAATCCGCGTGAAATGTTTCTCTACTGGGAAAGAATACCTAGGGGCTTAGCCAAGTTGACTTTCTACAATCGCTAACGCTATAGAAAACAAAAGAAATGTATAGGATTAGATTCTATTCGACCACGTGACATAACGATAATCCTATACATTTCTTTCGTTTTCTTTAGCGTTAGCGATTGTAGATAGTCAACTTAGCTAAGCCCCCTAGAGTGAGATAATAGGGTATAGATACTCCACCACTCCGAAGTAAAGTGGCAAAAAGGAGATAGAATATTATGGCATTGGAGAGCTCCGGGATAATAACAGAAGACCTGGTTAAAACCAAGATCTTACAAGAAGTGAAATCTATAGAGTTTGAAGTCCGCTATATAAGTACTGATGTCATGGTTGCCAATGTACTAACCAAGGGCCTTTACCGCACCAAGCACGACTTTTGCTCAAGAGCCGGGTTTGCGTTATGGAGAGAAATGAACGCACCTATACGTCATCAAGTGACGTTTAGTCTTTTATTATATGTGGTGCACAATTTTGTTTGTTCCTTTTTGCTTGCTACTCAATACAGCATAATGTACTATTGTGGACAAAGCCGGTACACCACTCTTAAGGTTAGAATCGCTTGCACCTTGTCCGAACGTAACGCTAACCCCGCCCCTACGCACATAGCATCTTTCAAAGCATTATGATCGCAAAGTGGTGCACCGTTTGTGTCCGCGATAGTACGTTTGCAGTGTTCCGAGTTGTTTTATTTATATTCTTGTTAAATCATTCAATTGAGTCGTGATAGCCTAGTGGTGGTGACCGTTGACTGGCAAGTCAGAGGTCTCGGGTTCGAACCCAAGGCGCGCACCTCTGACTTTTCGGAAGTTATGTGCGTTTTATAAATTAATTATCACTTACTCCGTGCCTCGGAAAGCACGTAAAGCCGTTGGCCCTGCGCCTGATCTCTCTCCGATCGTGTCGGTAGGCCGTCCCATCGGACTATGAGAGTGAGGGAATAGAGAGTGCACCTGTGTTTGCGCACACACTTGTGCACTATAATATCTCCTGCGTAGTTGGCTAGTCTCCGTTGAGATTGGCCGCCGTGACCGAAATTCGGTCAGGAGAATTGTTTTGTTAAATCATTCAATATTGCAGTCAGGAATTTTCCTTCTCAGGCTTTTACCACCAGGGGTATAATATCACTGCAAATTTCTAGCCCGCCAATTTCTAACTTGACATGCTAGACTAGTAACTACTGTGTTTATCTTGTCCCGCCATCTCTTACGTGGTATGTCCCGACTTTGTTATTATAGTTTAACATTAATTTTACAGTGATGTGTGTGTCATTGTTATATATGGAATGGAATTAAACATTCTTTATTGTATAACATTACATATCCATAGTAATAGTAAAGTAAACTTTATTGTTTTTGATTGAGTAAGGTACAGATGTTATATATACTTCTGTAGTGTTACATCATAAGCCCATTTTGAGCATACAATAATTGAGGAAAGAAACTTATGGGAATTTATACCAATAACAATAAAAACAAAACAAGTAAGTACACCAGTTTACAATCAAAATGATCAAGGCTTATTTTTTGATTCCAGAAATTTCTTAACAGTGTAGAAACATTTTTCAATTAACTATCTTTTTAAACGTAGTCTAAATAGCCTCAAGGGTAATTCTCTTAGAGACTGGGGTATTTTATTAAATTAATTTTAATATACATAGAAATACCTACATCATATAATATTATTACGAATGCAAAACATGGGTTTCTTAAATTGTCCTTCTTTCTCGCAGCTACGGAACAAATGTGTCGGTCGACATGCAAAGTAATTTTCTGACGTAAAATAGTTTATGGGCAGGAAATTGAGGTATTGTAGCGGAAAAATTAGAATCAAAGCCGTTAGAAAATGCTTAATTTGTGTGTGTGTTTTATAATGTGAAGTTTATGCTTTATTTGTAGCAATGGGATCGACGTTATTTTTTTCATAGAGAAAGTTTATAGGCCACATAGTGTCAATGTGTCACAATGTTTTTTTTTCGTGACGCCACACACACCCGCGTTTCCGCAGGAAAAGGCTAGTTACAAATAGACATCAATTACCAATTGGTTTTACCTCTTAAAAGCCGTCTTTCGATGTTACAAAAATTCATTCAATGGACATGAGATGGGAAATACATCTATTTTTTTTGGTGCGTCAGTCGTCTTCGTAGAAAAGTTTCCTTGAATGAGTGAGTAATTTATCAAAGACGATCGTATCGTAGTGGGAATATCGGTAGTTTTAGTACCTATTTGCTAAGAAATGTTTTCGGGAAATCCCTTGGGATTGCGAAATTTGGCTTTTCGTAAACGATTTCACGTGTTGAGTTTAGTAGAAATACCTACGTATTTGTCAGCAAATAATTTAATTTACCATTGGATTTTCTGTTGTGTATAAGTATGGAAAACCGTAAATAATTGTCTCAAATAATTATATGTGGTGATGATTTGTTTACTAAGAGTTAATGTGGTCAGTACTTAGATGGGAGACCAATTGCGGCATTTTATTACAGGTATCTAAGTGTTTCCGTGCTTTTGAACTTTTTATAGTATAATGGTAAATCTATACTAATATTATAAAGAGGAAAGTTTGTATGTTAGGGGTAATCTCCGGAACTACCAGTCCGACCCTAAAAATTCTTTCATTAACAGGAAGCTACATTATTCCTGAGTGCTATAGGCTATTTTATTTTTATTTTTTTAGGTTGGTTCACGCGGCTGAAGTCACGGGCAACAGTTAGTAGGTAAATAAAATAAGTTAGGTAATGTTAGTTTAAATAAATAAATAATAAATAAATCAGCCTGTAACTGTCCCTATGTAGAGCAAAGGCCTCTTCTCATGGAGGTTAGGTTAAAGGTTTTAAAAAAATAAAACGATCGGGCAGGGTAACAATACGATAACCGTACCTAAATACCATTCTAGATTCCTACGTAGATTCAACGTACGATGGTTTAATGAGGTCTGCTTTTCTTACATTTCCCAGTGGATCCCCAAGGTCGCGGGCTGGTCAATGTCGCGTGCTGCCGCGAGGCGGCGACGTCGCGAGTGCCGCACTCAAATGTCATATTACTGATACACCGACGTTCGGCAAGTGGGGTGATCAACATTTTTTGTTTTTGTGAATTTTTTACATGTAGCACAACTATTCAAGTATTAAATATAATTATTTAATAAGAAATTTGAATTCAAATTAAAATTTCTTATTAAGTAAATCTTATATTTTTTGTTAATCGATTTTTTAAGGTTCAAAGAAATAGGTACTTTTAAAACATTTTATTAAATTGTATCAAATAATTAATTACTCTGAAATTGTCAATTACGGGATATCCTCCGTGATTAAATGTGGAATTGAGCCCCTGTAAGTGACTAATTCGTGTAGTTAATTAGAAACCGTGGTAATTTAAAACTGTTTAAATTATTAATTATTTTGAAAATGTTTTTTTTTTTTTTTAAACAAAGTATATTATTTATGCAAATTAAAAATAAGTAATATACCTATTTTAGGAAGGAAGTGATTTTTATTTCCTGAAGTTAAATTAATATTGATGTTGATATAAATAATAAACAATCCATATTTTTTTCAGTCATTAGCACCATATTAATGCAAGATACAAAAATATTGTAGGCACAACGATTTGACAACCTATTGTTAATGTTAGCCAATTATGGTAGCGAGAAGGTCTTTTACAACTTTTATTGTTAGATTTGTTTAAAAAAAACATGTTTGTGACTTTTATTATTCATATCAACATAATACAATTTTTATATTATGCTAGTAATAGCATAATATAAAATGTACTACAGACATATTAATACCAAATACTAACATAGTATAACAACCAAATACCTATCAGTGGCGTGCCTAGTATCTTACAATAGAGAAAGCCCTAACCTTTTGAAAGGTTACATTGGAGTAAAAAAGGTATTTTGTAATATTTCTTTAAGTAATTAAGTACTACATATGTATGGCGGGCTTCGGAAAAATGTATGGTAGTCACGCCACCAGAATCCATGTTTATTAAATAATAATACTTCATTAAATATTGAAATCAGACATAAATAAACTCTTTGGAGCAACACTTCAGCTTCACTCAACTAAAGTCAAACGTAACAACAAAATAAGTACCTAAGTTAAAAGTTTAATTAACTAACTTAGAAAAATAGAATAAGTCTTTGAAAAGTCTGGCTAAAAATACACGAAAGTCATCCGGTTAAAAATGGTGTCATCATGTACAGTGATTGTGAAAAGTTAGGACAATATATTATTAGAAAAAAATATAGCTAAAGAACTGGTGGGATAGCTAATTTAAAATTTTATATTTTATCCTAGTCATTTCCTATCGCCAAAAAAAAATACTAGTTAGAAAACAAAAAAAAAACAATGGTGATGAACTTACAAAAAAAATTGTTTAGTTAAAATTGCACTTGCACTCATATAGATAGTAGATATACATTTTAAACATAAGCACACAATTATATATTTTTTCTTGTCTGAAAAAATGATGAGATCTTTTTGGAATATTTTTTTGTCCTCAATTACTTTATAAGTTAGTTTTACATTTTAATCCACATATCGTTGATAAATTATACTTATAATCACTAATGAAATACCGTAAGACATATTTCAAATTCAACCTAAAACAAAACATGTTAGAAATACATTCTTTCAACATTTTTACTTTTCCGAACAAAAAGTTCAACTCCTTCCGTAACTATGGCAACAGGATATCAACAAACCTAATGCGAGTACACTAGAACTTTAGTAACATACTAGTCCATTCGTTCTTCATACACACTTTCAGAAGGACATGAGAAATAAAATGTTTTTTTTTCGTTTCATTTCGAATAGTCCTAATTTTTTATTCAAATGTTATGTGCAACTGCCCCACAGTGGGTTGTTAGCGGCTTAACACGCGAACCGCTTTTGCACCAAGTTTTCAGTTCAAAACTACATCGAGGTTCGAACCGACCGCCTCACGTTATAAGTAAAGTGAATCGCGTCATAGTGTTGTGTTGTGTTGTGATATGGATTGTTGAGCCATGGTATTTTTCTAGTGGTAAGTTGGTACTGGAATACGTATTAGAAAATAATGTTTTAAGTCAAATTACTGAACAAATAAACTAGGTACGTAATTTTGTTTTGATTATACTTTGATACAAATTTTATTAAAAAAAGGTCAACGTAAGTAAATATTTTTCATATCTCGACCTCGACATTTAAAACCTACACTGAGCTAAACAAATACTGAATCACATGTGAACAAATATAAGAAAAATTGTAACCAAAGAAAAATATTACATAACAATAATACAAAAATATATATTTCTTGTACTTGACTTGTTTCAATAACAAAAACATCGACGAAATATTATTATTCAACTTATATTTCTGATTGAAAACATGAATCTGATATAAGTTTAGTATTAAAACCGAGTAAACTTTTTGTTTAAATTCATGAAAATCTAAATAGTTTTTAAGTATGATAGACCCTTTACCGATAATAGCACTACCAACTTTATAACAAAACTCTGCTCAAATTAAACAGATTCTATTTAAAAGTAGACTTGTTAAACATGATTAATATGGTGTTTGTTTAACTTTTAACTTAAAATAACTTCTCACTTAAAATGTTCATTACATCTGTCTAACTTTTAGAAAGCTTCATCGCGATTTAAGAGAGTTGAGAAGGTAGATAAAGGATTTGTAAATAAGTTAGTTATTTAGAAAGAGCTAGAACTTTATTTTATCATTTTATCTTTAGTTTTTATCAAGCTCAGAATGAAAACACGGACAAAAGTTTTTTTTTGTCACAGAATTACCTTCATCTCTTCCTAATCTAAGTAGAAACCGAAAAATCGAACATAGAAAAGTATAAAAGCATTTTCGTATCTGGAAAACTACTATTAATTTCAGTTCTTACGTAATTAACCTTTTCTATAAGCCTATTTTACTTATTGTAAAATTCTCTTATCTTCTTCTCTTATTGTAAAATTAATTTAATCTAATATGTGTTTCCTTTTATCTTCTATTTATTGTTTAATCTTTTATAATTAACTTTGCAATATATCTTTCCCGCAACGCAGTAAAAGCCAAACATTATAATATATAATTACTAGCGACTTCGAACGGGTGCAACATACATAATTATATAAACCTTCCTCTTCAATCACTCTATCTATTAAAAAAAATCGCATCAAAATCCGTTGCATAGTTTTAAAGATTTAAGCATACATAGGGATATAGGGCCAGAGAAAGCGACTTTGTTTTATACTATGTAGTGATACTGATTTTAAAAAACCTTTAACCTACATAATTATAGCTCTGTATGTTTCAACTATAAATGAATCTGAATCCCAATATTTTATGTCACCACATCAATGCTGATACCGTCTTCGTGGATTACAAGTGATATAAATTTTCATTCCTAAATGTTTTTAGTCACGATTGCTGAATCATGTTCGATAAACAATGTCCCGAGGAATCGTTTCCCGTCAGTTACGTTCTGTGAAATTACTTCAACGTTACCTCTTACACTGTACACAATGAAATGAGGATGTGGTGGTAATGAGAGTCTCGTTTTGTGTACCCAATTGATTCTAACGGCGATGTGACTTACATTTTTGTTGAAGGAACTTCAAGGAGAGATTATTTGTTGATTAACTCTACAACAAATTTAGATTGAAATAATTCAGATAGAAAATAAACTTTATATTTTTGTTTGGTTTCATCCAATTAATTTAATTTTGTTGGTTTTTGTTCTAAAACAATAACTCAATTTATGTATAAACAATTATTAGTCTTTCTTTATTGTTTTGTTTTTGTTTTAGCTACTTTTATTTAAGATAACTAAAGCCTAGGCTGCAAAAGGCCATGGAAATAGGAAAAAGCATATTTGGTCTTGTCTTTTATGTCTTGGTTTAGATTTAAAATCAATGTTATGCGATACAATCTGCTAATTTCTATTGATGTTAAACCAATACAAGAGCCAAGACTAAATACATTATTTCCTCTTGTACACTTTCGCAGCCAACTGTACCTAAATAAACAAAGTAGATACTTTTTTTAAATATCAGTCCCTAAATATCAAAATTTCTGTTTGAGTGTAACATCAGAGTGAAAAGTCAATATATAAAAATCCACCCATATTACTTTGATGATGTAAATGTATCTTTATACAAATTTATTCCCATGTGGCCCAATTTGTTAGAGTGTCTTAACATTCGTTATAGGATTGGTTCCTTATTTTCAAGTGAAGTTTGACTTAGTGTGTTACTTTGCTTGTTGTAATAAAAATACTAGATTAATATTATATTTGATCTTTACTGGCTGTCATGAAGATCTATGACAGTTATTAAAGGGAGTCATAAAATCCTGACAATTAATCTATCTCTAGAATATCGTATCCCTTTGGGTGGCGGAGGTTTGTGCAGTTGCTCCGTAGAAAACTGATATTCAGCTGCATCTGGTTAGATTAGAAGCCGACCCCAATAAAGTTTGGAAATAATAAGGGTAGGAGGAGGATGATGATATACTGGTTCATTTTAATATTTAACCAGTGATAGCCTAGTGGACTGCCTCGGTCTAGTGGTAGCAAGCGCGACTGCTGAGCACGAGGTCCTGGATTCGATCCCCGGGTCGGGCAAAGTGTTATTGGGTTTTTCCATTAGGAAATTCTCAGTAGCAGCACGGAGTCTGGAATTGTGCCCGGTTAATGGCAATAGGTTCGCCCCCTATTACATGGGACTTATAACATAGCCGGCGAAATGTGGGTGTACTGCACACCTCTGCCTACCCCGTCTGGGGAATACAGGCGTGAGTCTATAAGCCTAGTGGTATGACCATACTTCGGAGAGCATGAAAAATCGTGTCCATTCTGCGCCTCATCTTTCTCCGCTTGTGTAGGATTGCCGTCCCATAAGACAAGAAGAGAGAGTGAAGGAATAGAAAGTGCACCTGTAATTGTGATCGCACTTATGCACTTTAGCATTTCATGTGTTGATGGTAAATCTGTGACCAAAATTTGGTCAGGATGATGATTCCCTTTCAAGTGCGCCACGAAATTAGATTTTTAGGTTTTTGCAACAGTCTATCCTGGCTGCCAGCTGTCAGCTGCCTTCTAAAAAAAGCAGCTGGATTAACTTTAATTCTCTGAACTTAACCTATAATATCCACTGCGATATAAGGGTTATTATGATCACTAAGGTACATTTTATGCAGTCAGTCTTTGGATGATTTAACGTTTGTTGTATTTAATTCCGAGCATCTTCGAGCTTTAGAAGACACCTTCCAAATGAGCTCGCAAATTCTACACGTATTGTCAAATTCCTTCACATTCAGTGCCATTTTTACATAAGTAGTGCCTAATAAATACCTACCAACAGTATTTAAAAACCCCTTTCAAATAAATTTGGCCTAAAAACGTTATTTCGACAAACAAAGAGCTTAGCACTCGTGAAACCACGTTGACAGCGGACGGCGATTCCAGCCGCTATGACAAATGGCGGTATGACATTAAACACATTAGATTTTATCACAATCATGTTAGTTTGGTCAGCTTTCCCTCTGCATGGTTTATTTGCATTTAGGTAGCATTTTTACACCGGTTACTGAAAAATAAAAAAGTAACCGGATGTCTTGTATGGGCATGTGATGAGAAGAGAGGAAAATCATGTTGTGCGAAGAGTATTAGGATTGGATGTGGATAGATACAAGCAAAGAGGCAGACCTAGGAAGAGATGGATGGATTGTGTGTAGGATGATATGGCGAGATAGGAAGTGACTACTGATATGACGGGTGATAGAGATGTGTGGAAAAAGAGGACATACTGCGCCGACCCCAAATAAATTGGGAAAAGGGCAGGGAGATGATGATGATGAGGAAGCATTTTTTGCATTGAGGATCTTGTACACAAAGATCTGAATAATATTAAGACGTATATTAGTCTTGTAACAAAACAATTGAATAAAACGTAACGACAACAGCCCTGTTCTTCAGCACTCCTAGTTAGAGGCGCGTGATAGAGCGCTCCTAATGAGAGGGCGCTTCTGGTGAAAGGGTTCTCTTAGAGACTTCTAGTGAAAGGGGGTTCGCCAGAAGCGCCTTTTCATTAGAAGCGCTCTGCCGCAAGAAGCGCCTCTAACTAGAAGCTGGACTATGACTGGACTTGGACTGTTGACGTTTTGTTTGGTTCAATTGTATTATTACAAGACCACATACATCTCAATATCTTTATGTATGAGACGCTTTCAATTTCAAAATGTAATTTCAATGACTTGTAACGTAACAATATTACCAGTTATAATGTTTGTCTAAAAGCCAATAATTTCCTTGGAAATGAACCCAAAACCTTGAGCTCAGTAACTGCTCTAGTATTAACAATAATATGAACAAAGGAAGTTATATAAATAGCTTTGCTATTTTTAAAACTTTATAGGCCTTGTCCGTTCGTGGATGGTAAATACAAGTTTGCAATAGAGGTAAACAGTTTTTTCCTAAAAAAAAAAGTTACACGAATAACCTCTTTGGGAGTAACACTACTTTACTGCTATGGTTGCTGACGCGTAAAGTGTTATTTTTAAATAGAAAATACTAGAAGTATTTACACAGTCACTGTTCAGTCACGTCCTGTATAGCTGTCACAAACCGCTTTACAAGTATTTAAAAATAGTAGAAGTATTTACACAGTCACGGTTAAAACACGTCCTGTATATACCTAAGTGTCACGAGCCGCTAACAAAAAAAAAATTATATCACTAAACAAAAATCTAAATATAAATATTGTAGTTTTTCTTGGTGCAATAACTCTGTAGATTTTAAATATCGAAAATTTCCATTTCCGGATCCGAAGTTTGCGGAAAATTCGGATTTTAAAAATATTGCGCGCACGGAGAATTGTGACATGTGGCGTAGTTAAAGTTTATATGGACAAGAACTGCAGAAGAAGTGCGTGGTTTTTGGTTAGTGTGTTTTTTTTTAAATTCCTATCTATATAATTTATATTACGATAAAATTTTAAACTGATTCATGATAACAAGAATAACAAATTTTGGGATATCAAAAAGTGCATTTGTGAGTTGTGCTTTAATAAATTGGTCAGATATATCAACTGACTTAAACAGTCGCAGTTCGCTTGAAGTCTATAGTCTATAGTAGTATTGATAGAAGGTATGTATTCTTTGCTCAAAGAATCAGCATTGCCATCCAGCGTGGCAATGCTGCCAGCCTCCTGGGCACGCTGCCTGCGACGACGGTGATGGGGAGGAATTCTTTGACGCCTTCGCGTGACTTTTGTATAATTCTAAATTGTAAATATAGTTATAATTATTATTATTTAGTTAATTAATATTTGTACATATATTATTGTATTAAAAGGTGTATACTTTATTAAAACTATATAAACAGTAATAATTGTAATTGTAATGTTAATAATTAATTGATTTGTTACCTGAAGGTAATTACATATTAAAGTATATTATATTTACATTATGTACATTACATTACAGTATATTAAAGTGTTACATTAATAAAACCTGTTAACTAAATTGCTTTGTCTAGACATAAGTCATTCTACTTATTTGAATTATTCGTAATTTAATGATGTACAGCGTTTTAATAGTTGTTATTTACATAAAGAGCGTTTGTCGTAATCCTTAGAACCTGAATTTAAATAAGGTGTAACTTTATTAATTCAAAATAATTTAGGAAGTCGATCTACAGTTCATTCAGATCCATTCAGATTCAGAGTAAAAAAAAAATATCATTCTTTTTTTAAAGTAATTCAAATACCGTAATGTCTTAACAATGAATGCGCCATAATGTATACGCCAGCATTTTGGTCCCGAGTAGCATCAACCACACGCACGACAGGACTTAAAATAATTTTGAGCTTCCGGTCCCCACGATCCCAGTATCTCGACTTCAGAATGCTTAAACAAGTAACCGCTAATGGTACTGCATTTAAAAAGGAACGATTTCTTAATGTTTTTTTTCAGCTACAAAGCGACTTAGTGACCTATAAGTCTAAAATATAATGCATTATTGAAAATAGACCTTATAGTTTAGCCTCGAGTTGAGCTTCTACCTAGAAGCCTTGATTAATCTTTGTGTTGGGTAAGGACTCCAAATTCGAAAAGTTTAGCAAATTTTCTTTGGAATTTTATAAAGCCAGTTGTGTAGCCAGTTAGAAATGAAATAGGCTTTTAAGAATAGAAGACTAATTACAGAGAAATTGTAGAAACTTTTGTTGTGCTTAATTTTGCTCTAGAAATTAATACGGAGTGTTTATTAAGTATTTACTTGAAGCAGACTGTAAATATAATTACAACTTTATTTTGATAGTAAGTAATTAACTTACTGGTTACTTACTTAATTTAGTTCTCATTAATTTACCTACAGGTATCATTTGGTTAAGATATTTATTTATTTATTTAAAGATAGTATTATTATTTTTGTGAAATTTTTACATGTTTTAGCACATGTTAGCTTATTAAATATAAATATTTAATAAGAAATTTGAAAAAACAACTGTGCTAAAACATGTAAAAATTTCACAAAAATATTAAGACAATTGGTAATATCGCATCGGTGCCTTCTAAAACTGCAAAGTTTGGAACACTGAGTCGGATACGTAATGTTTTCCGATAGATATTACCACACGCCCTAGGCGTATAAAGAGATTTGAAATTTCGACTGATTCTGATGGGATACGGTGGCTCAGCGGTTAGAGCGTCGGCACGGTAAGCCGAAGATCGTGGGTTCGAATCCCATCCGTATCAGTTGTTTTTTCAAATTTCTTATTAGATAGTATTATTATTACGAAAAAGGTATTACGTATATATACATTGTATACATTTGTCATTATCATATAATGAAGGTTGTCTGAACATTATCTATACCTAGATCTATACATATAAATGAAACTGAAATGTTTATTTATAATACCTATCAAAATATTGTAATTTTGTTTATTTTTTGTTATCTTGGGATACTGTTTTCTAAATTCATTTAGTTATTTGTATGGTATTAATAACCATGGAGTTTCTTCCCTTTGGAACTGGCAACTAGGGTTACTCTTATAATAATATTAGAATTATGACTATTCATAAGTGCCTAAGATGATCTACAAGAATAAAAAAAAAAGTTTTGATTTTGAACCAAAAAGCAGTTTTTTGTCTGTTTGTCGATCAATCTATTTGTTCCGGGAAATATATACGGCTGGACCGATTTTTATGTGAGTGATAGCTGAGTTTAATCATTAATTTTATTCTGAGTAACACCTTTGTACGATAAAAAAAAGTTCCTTCAATTATTAAAAGTAAAATAACAAGCAAATAACCAAAACAAACAAATTAAATAAACAGTACTTCAATCACAAAGAATTTAATATTTCAAAAGCCGTTTGGAATAGAACTCTAAACAACAAGAGCACATATAAATTTTAACTGGAAGTGACTGTCAAAACAAGTTGATATCAATAACTATCCCAAGACGGGACTATAACGATTCCAGTTAGAGCTTGTTGTCTATGTCCGGGAAGGATAAGCAGACAATCAGCCTAATATGACTTCAAGGGGACACGCTTGATTTACGGGACTGTAGTGTTCCGCCTGCGTGATTATAATTTAGCACCTGGTCACGTAATGATAAAGTAAATAGGTAGGAGCACGAATCCACAAGTTCCGAGAATACTATTTCATGACGTCATCATCTTTACATTTACGTCACTGACTGTTGTCAGTAACGGATTTCCTTTCCTAATTAAAGGAAATACCAAAACCAAACAGATGACCTGGTAGGCGTTGAAAAACTACGAAAAAAGAAAAGTTACTACAATAACTAATGTATAACGGAAAAGTAAATGAACAGTGAATAAATTTTTCATCTTGCTGTGTTTTAATTGTGTTTACTTACATCTTAATTGTGAATGTAGCGAAATCGCCAAGCTACATAATTTTAATTAAGGTGTGAAGTTTGTGAAGTTAGGGCTTGTAGAGTTGGGGCGTGTAGCGTTAGAAGCTTGGCTCTACATGAGATCTGATAACTTTTTTACCGTGCGAGCGAGCCATATGGTCTCGTTTTGGCAACATTTTACATGAAAATGTGTTTGGTGGGATATGTATTTACAGAAAAAAAAACCATATTAGAAAATGTTTATTTTTTAAACATAATCTTCCTACTTAGTGAATTGCTGGCCATATTTAGCTAAAGATAAATCTCTTCCAACTTTTTCCACCTCAGAATATTTCACGTCAAATTCACTCGTGACATCACATCTTACTAATGATCTTATTAAATAAGGCCTTACGTCTATTGCAGACGATTTATGACGTAATGTTTGCGAGACAGCGTTTTTGGTGGCTAAACAAACCGATGCGAGCGACATAACCTACCACAGGCTTGACAAGAGAAATTACTCGTGGTTGGTACCGACCGACATTGATGTATTTTTTGTCTTTCTTTTTTTCGATCTTAGTAGTCCCCTTTATAAAACAGGAACAAGTCTGCATTGCATTACTAGACATAGATTAAACTACGTGCTGCTATCAAAAAATTCTGAAGACTGAAACTTAATAACCTTAGCCCTATTCGGAATTAAACCCTAAACGCGGTCTGCAGGACAACTGGGGCATCAGAAAGCTTTTTTAGTGGCTCAGCAAAGTCTTGTTATTAAATATAGATAAAACACAATAATGTAAAAAGCAACTAGAAAATAAAAACAAAAATTGATGTGGTGGGGACTTTGGATTTGCGGCGCTCTAAAGCGTAATAAGCGATCCGAGAGATGGTGGCACAGTGATCAAGTGCTGTTCACAGCGGGCCTTCGGACAGATCCTTTTTTATGGCATCCCCGGAAGTGTGCCTGACAGGCGCTGCTCAGTAGAGGTTCTGGACCTAGTCTCTTAAGAGGATCCGGGACCTCCTTTCATGTGCTGATAGTAATCACCGGAGTGATTTTAGTGAGGAAAAAATCCCACATTACCCAATCTCTTCACAGGTGCCTTTTGAAGGTTTCCCCCCGTAAAAAAAAAAGGTACGTACTGAAGGATTTATTTGTAGCGAATTCCGGCACCCGGAAACCAAAAGATATCAAAAAGGTTGACGAGGCTTACATTAAAAGAACGAAGAGGTCCACCTACGTCACGAAACCAAACAAAATTGCGTGTTATTGTCCTGTAAATACTATCTCAGCTCCAAAGGTCAAACCACTAGCCTATCAAAGACAGTGATCTCATCGAATAAGTTAACTAATTTGTAATCCTTGCCAACCAACTCTTCTATTTCACTTAGTGGTTTGTTCGGTTTGGTTTCCATGGTAACCAATTATCCTGGCTCTTTTACTAATTCACTTTGTCTTTTGTTAAAAGGAAATGGAAATTGATTTGTAGCTACTTGTCTTTTTACTTTGGAGCGTCTTTTATGGCGTGTTCGGATACATTTTGTCTTTTTCACTGACTGAGGAAAATCTCGAATATTATTTTTCTACAGAACAGTTTTTTTTAGTATAGTATAGTAGGTATAGTTACTGATGTATGTTTTCGCGCAAACACCCAGACAAATATATAATGTGCTTCTAAATTATCTGCCACGGTTGCAATGGGAGAAAGTATTGGGTATATTATATAGATTACAATAGTGAAAAAAAAAATTGGACCATGGAGCAGAATCCTACGCAATAAAACGCAGGCAAAAGAAAAAAATTATGACGTTAGATAAAAAAAAATACTTCACTATTGTAATGTAAATAACCAATATTATCTCCCATTGCAGCCGTGGCAGATAATTTAGAAGCACCTTATATTATGTCTATTATATTTTGTCTCGTGCGCGAATCGAAACTCTCGACACCAAGCGAAAAAGACGAATCGTTTAATAATATTAATCTAAATCAAATATGAGCCATCATCATCATTGTCCACTGCTGAACATTGGCCTCTCCCAATGCGCACCACTTTTATGCGCTCATTGGAGGTATTGGAGGGAGTAGGCCCATAATCGCCACGCTGGGCAAGCGGGTTGGCAAATGGTACGCGGTACGCAGAAGGATGCTGCTGCCCATCCTCCAGATTTTTCCCTTTGTCGGTTTTTACGACACCCGTGGGACGAGTAGGGGTGATTCTATTCTTAGGCCGGAAACCATACGGCACAGCAATGTTTATGTATAACGTTTTTTATTAAATGCCATTAAAGACATATTATGTATATTGTACTGCCTCGTTGGTCTAGTGGTAGCAAGCGCGACTGCTGAGCACGAGGTCCTGGGTTCGATCCCCGGGTCGGGCAAAAGTGTTATTGGGTTTTTCCATTAGGAAATTCTCAGTAGCAGCACGGAGTCTGGAATTGTGCCCGGTTAATGGCAATAGGCTCGCCCCCTATTACATGGGACTTATAAAATAGCCGGCGAAACGTGGGTGTACTGCACACCTCTGCCTACCTCCTCTGGGGAATACAGGCGTGAGTCTATAAAAAAAAAAAAAAAAAAATATGTATATTGTACGCCTAAAAGTAGCCTTTGACTTTTTCGCTATTAATTTGCACGCCATAAGAAAGTCAGTCAGCTGTTTTAAAACGAACCTAAGGTCACTTGCTAATCTACTATCTCGCTCGCACATTGAAAATGTAAAATGTTGATTAGATAGCTTATGAAAAATAAAACTGTAATATACTTACTTTTAGACCCCACCTGTCTTGATATCTTGAAATACTTATCCAGCTTAGCTTAGGCACCAGTCTCTCACAGCAAAACTGTAAATATTGAATTCGTTTTAACTTTGTACAACTTTTTTAGAATAATAACTTTCTTGAGTCACACTAATATAATAATTATTAAATACTATAACTATAATGATATTTATAGCACTGATATCCTATTAGTACGACCGTTGACTGATAAGTCAGAGGTCTCGAGTTCGATCCCAAGGCGCGCACCTCTGACTTTTCGTAAGTTATGAGCGTATCATGAATTAATTTTATTATCAGTTGGTAAAACGGCGAAGGAAACGGTATATTGTGATGAAACCAGCACACCTGAGATAGTTTTCAATGGTGTGTAAAGCCATGTCAGAGGCCTACGGGCGGTTTAAACTCTGATACCAGGTTATTCATTAACCATATGATAAGAAGAAGAAAAAGAATAAGTAGGCTATAACGGCTTTACTCTATGAGGTCCGCGACCGACGCTGCTACGACTATACTCGCTCTTGAAAATGGTCTCGGTTTGAGTCCGAAACCATTTGGGCATTCCCGTAGTTAATCCGTGAGGTTATGGTATTAATTTTTTTTTAAATTTAATTATTTATATACACACATAATATAAAACTTAACATCTATTTAATACTCCGATCCAATCTATCAGAAACATCAAATATAAATCAAACCCTTTTCTAAACGCCGTCATCGTAACTTCTTGACCTTAAACCCAAGTTTACAGCGGTCAAGGTTAATAACATGTTCCGGGAGTAACTGCCCCATCATCCACTTAATGACCTTTTATATTCTTGGCCTCAATTCTAAAGGAAACTCAAGCAACAAAATGATAATAACCATTTATTATTACACCGTCGACACCTGTGATTAATAGTACTAGATTTCCAATCAGCCCTTCAGAAAAATAAGGAAAGTAGATGAAATTGATTTGTGGTGCTATTATTAATTATAAATGGCCACTTTGAAACTTGTTTTAAATTTAGTGGTTCTTCTTCTTATCGTATGGTTGATGAACAACCTTAAACCACAACAACGAGACTTTAAACGGGCGGTTTGGTTGACATGACTTTACACACTATTGAAAAATCCCAGGTGTGCTAGTTTCATCGCGATGTTTCTCCTCACCGTTTAAGCAACTGATAATTAATTTATAATACGCACATAACTTACAAAAAGTCAGAGTTGCGCGCCTTGGGATCGAACTCGAGATCTCTGGTCGACGGTTATGAGTATGACCGTCAGGCTATCAGTGCTATAAATTTCGGGGTGAATTTAGTACTCGTAATTTAAAAGCATGAGTATATGCAATCTCGGCCTCTTGAATGATGATTTTGCGTTCCCGATCCTTAGTCTAGTAGTGTTGTTGATCGAAGAATTTATTAAGGAAGGATTATTTTTATCCTAGTCCTACATACTGAAATTTATAGTAAATTTTATTATTTTTTAGTGGCTAGCTATATAAACGGATATTTTTTGGAAATTTACCCAAAAGTTCTTGATTTAAGCATCTCTTATCTCGAAAATATTTGTAGGTATTAAAGTGCATAAAATTGGCAGGAGATAAGTGTAATTTTATAAAAAAGAAATTAGAAACCAAAAACAAAAATAGTACGATTCCAGATCTTATCAAGGTTTGAAACCTACTTACTAACATTTAAGTTTCTAGACATAAACAACAGGTGAACTTCAATACAAACATAATCTAAACAAATAAATAGTTTCTAGACCTAAATACAGACTAAATACACCTACTAGGGACGCAAGTTATTATCGTTTGAATCCCACAGAAATGTACATAGGCGTTGCGATGATATTAAGTCTATTTAAATATTAAATCCGCTTAGTCTACGCCTATTTCTGAATGACAGAGGTCGTGAAGGTCACAGACAGTGTACAACATCATTATCATCATCACTTCAATAGCAAATATATATCGTTTTGTTTGCAGGAGTGACTTTATTTGTATTCTTCATGATGTAGATGACAATAATCTTCTTTTAGATAATTTTTAGCCAAGAAACTCTTTTGGATTAAGCGCTAGCAATGATTCCAATAAATTATCCAAAGAGTTTTCTTTCGATCTATTTATTACAAAGAGTTGCACGGCTAGAAGACAGCTGAACCTTAACTTTTTCAGATAGGTAATTTTTCTTTTTACTACTTTTTTTATCTTCATTATTAATATTAACTATTATATTAAACAATGTTTGATTAGTGCTCTTTAGTGTTTGCTAAAATATCTGTTGACATTTCAATTGTTACCTCGTGGATACTGTTACTGACGGCGTGTAACGAACGAAAGAATAAGGCGCGAATAATGGAATTGATAACCACAGTTTATTTTGAAATACTCTTTTAAACAATCTTAATACCAAGGTGAACCCGTATGAACTCCTAGTTTTTCACCGTTGTCATTGCTTTTTGAATTTAGAATACAAAATAGAAATGCAAAAAGGTGATGTTAAAATGAGTTTGTAACAGATACCTTTAATTGGCTTTGTGCTACTTATAATGTATAACTTGTACATGTAGTTTTTCCTATCTTTAAATAAATAAAGTGTCGACGCTGATCCAGACTTCTGAGAATGTCAAAGACTGGCCTGGTTTAAACTCAAAATCTTAATAAATCCCAAATGCTGTCCCAAATCCCAAGAATGGTAAAGAACGAAACAATGTTCTGTTGGTTTAAGGTTCATTTGCACACTACAATCAGTACTCTAAATGTCACTAACAAACAAAAGCGACTACCAAAAATGCTTCGGGTTTTAGAACTTGTAATCGCGTGCCCGTCTAGATTGTGGCTTTTGAACAATAAAACCTTTTCTGTTTAGATCGCACGAAAGAACAGTTGACACGAATTTACTTTTCGTTATTTGTAATGTTTCTTGGTTTAAGTTGTATTGTGGACTTACAGTACAACAAAAATACAACAAAAAGTTTTGTATTCGGACATGGTGTGATTTTTTTATTTAATTTTTTTAAATAAATACTTCTCACTGGCTGAATAGTAGACAATAAGTCCGTTTTGTTGCCAACGTAGAAATAAGAAGAAATATTACTATCGCGGATACGAACGATGCTCCACTTTGCGATCAAAATGCTTTGAACGATGCTACGTGCGTAGGGGTGGGACTAGCGCTACGTTTGGAAGCCGGGTGCAAGCGATTCTAACCTTAAGAGTGGTGCACCGGCTTTTTCCACAATAGTACATACAATAATGTTAAAGAAACTTTTTATCTTGGTAGAGCCGTGCTGGTTTCAGCACGAATGATGTAGATATTTCTGTTTTAAAGCACCTCTTTGCGCTAATCTGCTGTCTCGCTCGCACTTTAAAAATATAAAATCATTGAACATAGTTATGAATAAACGAACTAAACCAATTGAAGAAGAACAACAATACAAAGCTTCAGTAAAAATTTAAAACATGTTTTCAAATAAAAAAATGGCATAAAATAAAAATTCATTCAAAGCTATTATTTTTAAGCTATTTAAGTTGATGCATGCATTCTATTCTATTCCATTCCTATTTGTATCGTTAGAAATATTTAAACTTTGTATAGATTATCGGACTATCAGTCTATGGATAGGCTATAAAAATAAAACAGAATTTATATGAAATTGCCAGTCTGGTTGATGAATATCATTTTCCCAATAAGCGATGAAATAGGGGTTTACAGTGTAATAGCGTATCTGGTTAATAATATAACGTAAACTTGCGCAAACTGTCAGCAATTAGTCACGGACGTGTCTTTGAGCTATCAGTCGTCAGACAACAATCTGGAGTCATACTCCCAAAATTGAACGTCGATGTTTTAGATCGAAACGTTCGATAACCTACTGTTTAATTGTAGTTAATGCTTTTGTCTGTTACTTTGTTTCTAATCCATTTTTTTTTACGGTTTTGTCATCAAAACTTAAGATGTGTACCAAATATCAGATCAATCTGTGAACAGTAAGGGGGTGAAATTGGAATTACTAAATTCGAATTAAATAAAGAACAGGGCAAGCTAAGTAAAACCGTTTAAAAAACAATCGAATGAACAGTGATGCGATCCGTCAGTGGATGCTTGGTTGTTCGAATTTCGAAGTAAAGCTTGGCTCCTCGGATGTTTGATGCAACAATAATACTTCGCGTCTCATATAAGTTATATAACACAAATTAATATGTTATGCAGCGGCCATGTTTATTATAAAGGTCAGAATAAATGATTAGTACGTAATAATTAGAAACGTAGTCCCAATTAATCCATAAATTTCTTACTGAGTAGTTTTTTCAACGGATATTTATTGTACAGACGAAAGTTATTAACAAAAATGTGCTATAATTCGAAAATAAAATGCGAAAAATGAGAACTTTTTGCCTCGAAAGGGTTTTTCAAATACACAATAGCATTTTATTTATGAAACTCGAAGAACCGTCTTACCAGTCGTAAGGTTCTTCGAGTTTCATAAATTAAATAGTATAAGCAAAATAAGTAGTAATTTTTTGATACAATATTAGCTTTAGACGCGGCTTTTGTTCCCTTTTCTTGATTATATTTTTTTTGGGATAAAACTCTATGTTACTTTCCGGTCCATAAACTATCTCTGAGAATAAATCCACGTCAATCCGTGACTGTTGCGTTAATTAACACATTTATAATATTAAAGCTCAGTCTCAAAGGTTTCAGATAGGCTCTAACTACTAGGTAATTTAAAAAAGGGAACTAGCTATTTCAAAAAGGAAATAGAATTTGCATGAAATTTTCTGTTAGGTAAGATAACATTAACTTAACAGTAACCTGTAAAAGGCCCTTAATATAGTATTATAACAAAACAAATTAATTACCCAATATAACAAATCGATACCAGCAATTAACACTATGCCAACTTAAAAAAGTCAACTTTATGGTAAAGAGAAAAATGTGACAACTTAAAATACTAGAGCTCTCAAAATGAAATTTTTGTATCTAATTGGCGGATTATATATCGTGCAATTGTAAAAAGTACATTAAGTTAGCGTATTGCGTAATTCAAAACTTCTTTATTTAAAAAAAAATGTGTGCATAAAAAAGATCAAATATTTTCGCATTAAATACGCAAAATGGGCAAAAATCGACTTAGCTGTAATGTTAATTGCTGGTATCGAAATGTTATCAGTACGCCAGTAACAAATTCAAATAAGCTTAGTACGCCAACGTTTATGTCCACAGAGTAATAAAACATTACAGACTGTTGGCATTAAACAGATCGCATGTTGAGTGCAGATAAAAGCTTGTATGGAAGTTGATAGCAATCTCAAATGCGTGTTCTAAAGAGGTCTGAAATTTAATTTGTGTTAGCGATATCTGTTTGAACAAATTACTTGTTCATTTGTTGGTATTGAGTAGAGAACATTTTTCTTGTAAGGCAAAAGATCTGTGCGTTTATTTGTTTATCTTTGACGCGTAATTTTATGTAGTGCCAAATTTTAATTAAGACATTTTTCGTGATAAAAGGACCTATATTTTCATGATAGAGACTTAACGTTTTGTGTTAAAATAACTTATCTTTTTTTGTTATAAAGACGACCTGTTTAACTTCCGACGAAAAATAAAGAATGTTATAAGTTTAACTTTTAACTTCGGTTATTTTTTTTTTATTTTTTTTTAATCTTTATTATTTATAGAAGGTTTTTTTTTAAATATGCCACCCTCATCGTGACACTCCCAAATACTCACCCTTACAAAAACGAAAATATAAAAACAACTAAACTACCTTAATAGTACAGTATTATAGTATTAATTTAGGAACTTCGGTTATTCTGTGCTTTAACTACAAAAATTTCGACGAATGAGTACCTAAGTACTGCAAAAAATAATCGCGTTTTCAATTAATTTTCCAATTTATTATTTCTCTCGAACACTCATAACAGAGAACACTCTAAAGATACATAATATAATAACCTGAAACTACTAAAAGTACTTCCTAAAAATACTAATAAACTAACTAGAACTAAACTCAATATAAGTTTGGCTAAGTTTTAATCTTCTACGTGCCTTGTTTACGTCGCGTCGTGTCAGTTTGTGTTGGTTAGCTTATATAGTTATTAGGTTCTTTTAAAGCATTTTAGTCATCATGAGACAGTGCCACAAGCGTCTTACTATACGATAGTAATTATTTAATAAGAAAATTTGAAAAAAACAACTGATACGGATGGGATTCGAACCTACGATCTTCGACGTACCGTGTCGACGCTCTAACCGCTGAGCTGCCGGGATACGTAATGTATTCCGATAGATGTCGCCACACGCCCTAGGCGTGTAAAAGAGATTTGAAATTTCGACTGGTGCCGGTGGGATATGGTTGCTCAGCTGTTAAGCGTAAAAAAATTCACAAAAATATAGTATACAATACTTAAGACAATTAATTCTCAAAACTCTTGTACACTCTCTTGTAAAATATCTGTTAAGCTTTGTGTGTTGACAGCTATTTTGTGCTAGTTTGATTAATAATCGATATAATATCGATTATTAATTAACATAAATACAAGGTTTAGATAATTCTATTCCTATTTCGACAGCTAATTAATTGAAACCACTCGATTCATCGAGCAGCCATTGATTAAAATGTTTTACAAATTCAATTGTGCTCTACATCGAATTGCAAATTTAAATTTTACAATTTAATTTAATATTACGTGTATTTTGAAGCAACTTTTAGTCATGCTTATTAAAGGATTGTACAACAAGCTTTTGAATATGAAAACAATTTTAACTCTTAAAATGAATTTCGTACAACTTGAGTCTTTCTTTACGCGAAAAGATTTAAGGAAGATTACAGTAAAGATCTGTGTTCTTTTTTAATTAGTACATTGGTTTATGAATAAATTCGGAGAATTCGCTGTCGGAAATGACGTCATTTTCTATAGATGGATTAAGTTTATTTACTTTAAATATTATAAATACTTCGCACTAGTATAGAAGTTGACTTTATCGTCTACTCTTCTGCCAGTGGACTTAAATCAAAAAGCAGTAGACTCACACAGAATATCCTGAATAGATATTTCGAGAAGTAAATTAAAAAGTGATGTGAAGCCATTAGGGACCTCTCACACTACACGGCCACAACGACGACGGTAAATGAGGCCACACAAAGCAGGCGCACTAGACCATACGGCAAACTGGCCGCAGAATGGGTCACATTATTAATCGTAAGGCAATACGATGTGTAAACTACGTATTTCAAATATTCAATAGCTTCTTTTTCTAAGCAAGATATTTTTTCTACATCAAATACAGCAAAGCTTTATGTCTATCATGAATGAGCTCAACACTACAAATGAAAAAACACAACCCGGTCGCGTGTTGGCCACATCTTAGTCAAAACTTGTCAGGAGCTGACCGCACTCAAGAGACGTAAGACGTGGACGAGGCGCAGACGCTCATTTCTCTATACTTTTTTAAAGAGTCGGACGCGGCCACGATTGGAAATGTATGAAGAAACACGCGTCCGCGCCTTGTCCTCGTCCTCGTCTCTTCAGTGTGGCCTGCGCCTCAGACCCAAGTTGCGGCCACGTGGCCGCGTAGTGTGTTAGGTCCTTTAGGCCTTTTTTCTTTGGCTTGGGAAAAGTGTATGCAAACAACAAACAGTTGCAAAGCTCAAAGCGAATATTTAAATACGTCCTCGTCAAACTGAAATTCGAGTGGGATTTAGGTATCCTATTTCAAGTGGACTATGTTTTAGGTTTTGGAGCATAAATTTATAATTTCAGAGAGCTAGTCAAAGCGTACCATGTCGTTGAAATGTGATAGGTATTCAGGTTTTTTGATTAGATTT
Source organism: Protodeltote pygarga (assembly GCA_936450705.2). Taxonomy (NCBI): domain Eukaryota; kingdom Metazoa; phylum Arthropoda; class Insecta; order Lepidoptera; family Noctuidae; genus Protodeltote; species Protodeltote pygarga. Next base: position 14,158,205 of record OW388254.2, read on the forward strand.
TGTCTGAGTCGCGATTCGTATCCACAATCATGAATTTCTTCGAGATAGAATAGACAATATGACTTTTTTTACTAGATACATATAAAATATATCAGCAAAAAATACTAGACCACGAGGTCTTTCTTTATGCATGTGAAAAACCCATTATGGGTAGGTACCCCGCCACCAAGGCTGGGTTATAACTCGCACAGACTAAAAACCACACAGTGCTCCTCCACAAACCTCTAGGCAGGTAAACGGACTTAATAAAACCAGGTCTAGTAAATGGTTATTCAGTTAAATAATTCCATGCAATCAGATAGCGCTATTTTCTTTCAATTTCCCCTTGTACAAAATCATTTCTCAGTAAAACGGTATCGGTCAGTAGGTCGCTCCATCGATCTGTAATAGGATCGATGTCTTATTATTAAATTATGAGCTTTCAGGCGGAATATACCAAGTGGCCTATATACTTCTTGATTTAATATTATTAGTCTAGACTTCGTGATAAACTTGACTGAAATTAGGTATTACGAGAAAATAATGAAATGATTTTAGAATATTAGCTTTTGTGACTATTTTTTTTGTTAACTATTACGGTTTCATGGGTTGATTTTGGTAGTCAGACTGGTTCGAACTCAAGCGCAGTCCATTTTCAAGAGCGTGCTCAAGTGTGGCGTTACGATATAAGTAGGTACATTATGTATACTTATACAATCTGTTGTTTTAAAGACCAGCCTAATTTTAGGAGATACTAAGGTTCATGAAACTAGACAACATTCCCTTAGTAACATAGGTCGGAATCTGATAACGAAAATTTATCTCTGACTTTTAGTAAGTTATGTGTGTATTACACAAAATTATCTCTTACTCCGTGCCTGGAAAAGCACGTAAAGCTGTTGGCCCTGCGCCTGATCTCTCTCCGGTCGTATCGGATTGCAGTCCCATTGGACTATGAGCGTGAGTGGATAGGTGCACTCTGAGTTTGCGCATACACTTGTGCACTATAATATCCCCTAAATAGTTGGCTATTCTTCATTGAGATTGGCCGCTGTGATCGAAATTCGGTCAGGAGGACATCATATTTATTAAGTTGTCAAATCCTTAAGTTTCGAGAGCTTTGCGGGTTAGGTGTTATCTGGCTCCCTGGGAATTTGGACTGAGGATCAATTAATAACTTCTTCTTTCGCCTGCCCTGGTCCCATATTACTTGGGGTCGGCGCAAAATGTCTTCTTCTTCCATTCGTATTCGGTATTCGTCCTAATATGTTTATTTTTAATAATAAAAAAAGTCAACATCCTTATTCTGTAACTGATATTTTTTCTCGTTAACCGCTTAGCTACCTCGCACTGCGCGCATCCCTGTAACCTTAAACGATACGATTTGGTGTAGGGTTAACATCTAAAATTACTTTCATGTCGTTATCCGCCCAAATCATTTATAATACCGTTTCTCATGCGATTTATGATCAACCATTTATTCTATTTATAAATCTCTTCAATAGAGGTTTTCCGATACCAACTTTTACAGAGTATGGATGAAAATAGAAGTAGAAAAATAAAAGGGAAAATATAAAAATCTTTGAATATTTCACGTGGCCTCCAAATCTCATAAACTTAGACTCACGCCTGTATACCCCGGAGAGGGTAGGCAGAGCAACATCCACGTTTCGCTGGCTATGTTATAAGTCCCATGTAATAGTGAGGCTATTCTCAATAACCTGACACAATCCAAACTCTGAGTTGCTATTGAGAAGGAAATTTATACACAAAAAGTTCCGTCAAAATCGATTCAGCCACTTTGAATTGATGGGCAAATAAATATTTAAGATAAATAATATAAAAGATATAGATTAATCATTTTGATTTTAAATCCTGAAGGAATCGAAATTCATACACTCCAGAAATTTAATATTTTTCTTTATCATATGGGTAATAAACCACCTGGTGTCAGAGTTTAAACCGCCCGTAGGCTTTTGACATGGCTTGACACACCATTGAATAATCTCTCAGGTGTGCTAGTTTTACTATATTTTCCTTCATCGTTGTAGCAAGAGTTATTTAATTTCTAATACGCAGATAAATCCGTCATCCGATAAAAGTCAGAAGTGCATGCTTGGATTTCAAACCTTTAGATATGGCAGTCCATCGGTCGTACCACAAGGCTATCACTGCCGTAAAATAGATTGCATTGCTGAAATTTAATTACAATGTCTCGAAGGAAACGCTTTACATACAGACATGCGGCAAATAGCCATCTCTCAAAGCGTAACACGCTTCAAATATTATCTACAATCGGTACAAAGACAGGACGCTATCACGTTTCTCCGTCTTCATCCCGGCCCCGATATAATGTCCCCTTTGTGATCGCATCAATTACCAAACAACGTACAGGATGTCTATTAAACCTACTCACCGTAAAATTTAGGGGTCCTAGATTTAAAGCCAATTCCTGGCAATATATCCAATATATCTTGGGAAATTTTGAGTATTGGAATTTTCGATGAATTCCCTTGTGAAGCAAGTAATTTCAGTGATAGCCTAGTGGTATGACCGTTGGACTGTCAAGTCAAAGGTTGGTTCGAAACCTAGGTATGCACCTCTAACTTTTCGGATCCATGTACTATCGTGGACAAAAGCCGGTGCACCACTCTTAAGGTTAGAATCGCTTGCACCCGGCGACCGAACTCCGGCTGCTGCGGAACTGCGTCCGGCTCTAACTCCGCCCCTACGCATATAGCGTTCAAAACATTTTGATCGCAAAATGGTTCACCGTTCGTGTCCACGATAGTACCTACGTATTAGAAATTAATTTGCACTTGCTAAAACGGTAAAGGAAAACATCGTGAGGAAATCAGCACACCTGAGAGATTTTTCAACGGTGTGTTAAGCCATGTCAGAGGCCTACATGTGGTTTAAACTCTGACACCAGGTTGTTCATCAACCATACGATGAAGAAGAAGCAAATTTCTGGCAATATTTTAAGTTTTTAGCCTTGTGCCTTGAAATTTGGTTAATTCCCTTGTGATAACAAATACCTTTCAGAATTTGGGTAAGATTAAGTATTAAACATTTTTAGAAATGTTTTTGTTTAATATATAGGGTTAAATCAAATTACTGAGCGAAATTTCACTGGAATTCACAGGCACTTGGCAGTGGGCGTAGAACAGTTATTTTTTAAATTTATTCTTAAAGTAATTTATTATTTTAAATAGCTAAGATTCCATTAAAGATTCGCTCAGTAATTTTAATTGACCCTATAAATTTACTACTCATTACTAGGAAAAATTAGTAAGTTTTCGGAATAGAACCTTTTCCTGGTAATAAAGATCGACAGAGCGACATGAAGTGAACAAATTTTATGTAAAAAAATTGAATGCGAACAATGCAACACTTTGTTTGTTTAACAATGCAACAGCTTGCAGCGTCAAATATTGCGTATGATTAATGAACTACCTGGTAGGCCTTTTGAATAATCTTTCAGGTGTGCTGATTCCCTCGGTTTCTTCAGTTTTAGCAAGTGATAATTAATTTTTAAACGCACATAAATCCAAAAAGTTGAAGGTGCAAGCGAAAAAATCAGGTTTCGCACCTACGACCTTTGACATGCCAGTCGTAACGTTCGCACCACAAGGCTATCACTGCTTCTAAATTTCTTTGATAACGTCTTAAGGTAACTACAGCGCCATCTATCGTCCAACTGACGAATTTTATTGGAGTATTTTTTTTATTCCAGATAAACTGTTGACATTGGAATGACCTCCAACGCGCTCGCGGTGTGTCCATCCTCCGTTGAAGATGATACCGTGCACTTGGCCCACGGCACTGATCTTTTTGATATGGTAAGCCTCTTTTATTTTAACTATCCATATGTATTTTTTATTTACCAAAGCCCTTACGGGATACAATATTCAAAAATTTACGAGTAACACATAAATACTATACAAAATGATATAAGTAAACATTTTTTTACATAAAACGGTTTTGTCATCAGAACTAAAGGTAAGTAACAAATATCAGATCAATCTGTCAACAGGAAGGGGGTAAAATATCGACTACTAAATTTGAACCAAATAATAAACAGGTCAAGCTAAATAAAACCGTTTTAAAAAACAGCAGCGGGAAGATCGTACGGGTTTCTATTTATCCCAGAGTGCACGACATAGCAGTATGAGTGCCACTGTAGCTCTTATATCCTCTCGATTTGCGAAGCAGCGCGTAGTGTCACGACTGTTGCTATAGTAACACACAGATTTAGAGTAGAGCTAAATCTTAATGTCGGGCTAAAATTAGATTTTGCACCATTAAATTCGCGCGTGAAAATACAGCATATAAAATAAATAGTGGTTTAGTTTTGCAATGTGACAATCTGAAGTAATATAAAGCTATCTCAGTCTTTCGTTAGTAAAATACCAAAAGAATGAAAGTGCTGGCTGCCTTAACTTAGGAGATACTGACAAGATAGTGAACCGCTAGAATGTGACGATGTGAAACCAAGATGCGTTTTCTGCGCGCTCTACAGTAATTGTCCAGCCTGAAACCGCGGCGCAGTTTCGTGACTCAGGGCTGGTAAGTTTGTTCAAGTATTCCTTCGTAATTCCTAAAGTATTCACTGTAATTCTAAATAAAAGATGTCAATCCATACGTCTTTATATTCCGCGTATTGTAGAGAATAGAAAATCTCGCAAAATGTATTTATGGCAGATTTAAATAAAAAATCGCAATTTTATTTTTAAAAATTGGAATAAAATGGAGATAAGAAAATTTTCCCTTGTATGATATCAAATTTAAATTGCTGATAAGCAATTATAGGTACGAATAAATTTATAAAAACTTAGATATCTGACAGCAAACAACATAAAACAGAGCGCGCACTGTATTTAATTGAAAAAAAAAATAACATAAACGCCACGTTTTTATAAAAGTACCGAAACTGTTTCTATCTACAAAGGCCAGTACCCATCGACAGGGCAAAAACGAATTTGATATGCTGATATATAATTTATTTTACTTAATAAAAGCTTTAATAAAAACTTAATTTTACTTAATAAAAGCTGAACTGAAGATTCTTAAACTTGAAAAAAATTAGTTCTTATTTCATTAAAATGAAATGAAAAAAAAAACTCTGACTACAAAGATTTCAAATCCCAAAAGCTTGGTTTCAGCTTTCTAAAGAAAATTAAATGAATTTAAAAAAAAAACCTTCCTAAGTCACAGGGTAAAGGCCAAGCAGATAAAGTTAGTAATACATTAAAGCTTTGTCCTCGAGACATAAGCAGCTGTACTATAGGTACTGATAGGCCAAGACCACTAAAGGCTAAGCTATAATTTACCGGCTTCTGTTTCAAACAGCGCTATAGCGTGCTAGTTATCGCTTCGTATCAGGGAAGGTCAGTAGCGGCACTAAGATAAGCAACCCTGTCTCACCTAACGGTGACTACAATGGCGGACAAAACAAGTAAACTATTAATGTGTTCATTAAAATGCAATGCAGTATTCGTGCTTGGAATATGAAAAAAGAAATGGTGCAACAATATGGAAAATTTTATATTTTGATTTATTGTAACTTTTAATTTTATTTACTAAGTACTTTTTGTTTTCAATTCTCTGAATAATATAAAAAGGAACTGATTTTTTACTTCTGTTTGGGGTTACTCTAAGAAAATTTCGTGTACTAGTCTATAGATTCCTAAAATATTTACATTCACGACTATCGCAGTCTATTCCATTTTACAAACTGAAGACCACTATCCTAAAGCTATATGTAATAATAATCAGGCTCTTCTTTTTAATTGGCCACTATTGGGCAAGTGCAGACCTACCAGATAACCAACCGATAACCATATATTCCCGATAAAATATTAAAAAGAACTCAATAACAAACCATAATTAAGTACCTACTTCTTTTACATGTTGTTAATCATAATAGGTTTCTATCACACATCATAGTTATCACATTATCCTGAAGTACCTAGACTTCCGATAGGTAAAAGACCTTGCTATATTATAACACAATTTTAATGAAAATAGAAAACAATAAAACACAATTTTACTTCCACCTATTTTATCAACTGAAGACCCACAACATAGAGCTTTTAACTTGATAACCAAATATATATAATTTATATTATGGAAGATATTCGGTTATCAAGTTCAAAGCTGTATACTTTATTCGTGCCTGAAGTGTACAAAGTTCAAGGACATAGGCTTACCTATCAATCTAGTCCGGCGCGCGGTATCTTGTAGGGTCAATCTACTTCAGGTGGATTAATTTCTTTTTTCACGCTTTCACCACTTCTACTTGTAAATGTTAACTGAATTGAATCCAGAAGAGGAACTTAGACATGCGCACTTATTTCACCACAGTGGCAGACAGGAAACAGAATAGATTTCAGACAGACAGATTCTTATATAAACTATTTGTTTAGTCAATTGAATATCAAAAACGGTTGTTAATTATGAATAAATCATTAAACAATTGGAATAAATAAATAATTTATTGGAATAACACAAAAATACAACAAAAAACAAACATGGAAAGTGAATGTTTTTCTCTTCAACAATCCTATTTAGATCCTATCTATAATAGTATTAATAATATCCACACTATTCCACGACAAAAACATCGTGAAGTATCTTTAGTAATTGATTTGGTGCTATTCAAAATTCAGAATAAGTCTCTTTGTTGCCCCAGGTCCGCCACCTGCAGGCCACAACTTATGGAGGCCGAGGAACCGTTAGAGCCCCTCGATGACCGGTACGTTGTTATAATTTCACTGCCTTCTTTGCAAACGTCCTCGAAGGAGGCTAGAGTTTTTCACGCACTCTAACTACAGCCCCACACTGAAAAAAAAATCTGGTAATGTGTAACAAAAAGTTTTGGTTACAAGTAATCAAACATAGTGACACCATAACTATACTGCTACAAGTAGCAAAAAAATGGCTTCCATGTAAACCAATTTTATTTGAGAATAATTAAAGTTTAGCTATTTTTACATTAACTCAACTGGTTTTGTTATCCTATTTTTTGAGTGCACGCAGCCCACAAGCCAGCTGCAAAAATGGCGCTAGAAATAACAACTGCACATCAACTCTAAACCCACTGTGTAGTTTCGATGCAGTATGTCAGTAGCACTAAACGCATCTAAGTTGTGATTAGCCCGTATTTATTATAGTCTCTATTAGTCACAATATAGAGCGGCCTTAAATTTTTGTGAAAAGAAAATCACTTTTTATTCATCTTGCTGCACGAGTATTAAAATTAGTAGTTGTCATAGTAATAAAAAAATCTATTGCCAAAAATGTTTTCCCGCGCATCACTTCAACGCCGCTGGACTGATTGCAATGAAATTTTTCGTAAGTTTAAGTGAGGCTCTTATAATTAGACCCAGTAGGTGGCGCTGCTATTGGTTTAAATTAGAACTACGGGATAGAAGCCTCGTGAATGTCAATTAATAAACAATATTGTTGCAAACAAATCCTGTTAGTAAAACTGTTGTATTTTTAATAGAGATTCCTGAAAACACTAACTTTTTAGCCACAATAACTTTTTAATTAATGTTTTGCTGGTTTTACAAAAAAAAGTAAGTAAACACAACATTTTGTAGAATGTATAAAACATTGTATTGTCGTGTGAAATACGTATATACTCGTAAATATGATTTCTATTAGATCGTGTATAGAGTTCCTTATTATACATTTTGATAGGTATGTTAGCTACCTTTATTAACCGACGAAAAAAAGAACGGAGCAGGTTATGTATGTTTCTTTTCTTAACAAACAATTAACATTTTTCTTATAGCTAATACTAAGCCCCACAAAAATGTTTTGACAGTTTGTCTGTGGGAACAGAAAAAAAAATATTAAAAAAATAAAATGTTATTTAAAGCGATAGCTACGCGATCATAGCCCCATAAAGATTTAAAACCTTCAGAAACAACACCTTAGAAAATAAACACACTGAAAGCACGTAACCTTGTCTATCGCGACTTGAAGCATTAGATTCTAACCTTGAATTATCATGAACCTACACATGCATACAGAATTTATTATAAAAGTAATTTCGAGGGTCTTTACTTCAGTTTAAACCTTGACTAAAGATTTATTTTATTTTCTTGGCTATGTGGGTATATTTTTTTTTATTATCAAGGTAGCATATACCTAAGACTGCATTTCCGCATGAGCTATGCAAAAATTCACCAATCAGAGAACCGCACTATGTAAGGCTAGTAGATTGAAGCAATACACTCTACCGTATAATTATTATAGGTAATTTCTTCCTAACAGAATTGCGGTCACAGCCAATCTCAATGGAGATAAGACACAGGAGATATTATAGTACACAAGTGTGTGCGCAAACACAAGTGCACTCTCCATTTCATTCGCGTCCGCGTGCACATTACATTATCTTTATTATTCTACAGATTATTCTCTTTCCCATAGAGACACCATTTCAAAACCATTCTTATCGTAGCTTCACAAGTAGTACAACTTCTAGTAAAGGTCTTATATAACACTAAAACTCTGCGTAAAAATATAAGTCGCAATTTTTTATTATTTTCATGAATTTTAACCCTCAAGCTACCTACCTATTATCTATTCATAGCTTAACAACCTTGGCCTCCAAACGGTTAATTGCTCGCCGTTAACACTGCGCTATAATCAAGAGTTTTGATGAACCATTTCAGGTATATTGCCAAGTTAGCTGTCATTTCCGATTTGAGCACGAAATATGACGTGTTAACATGAACTAAGCCGATGAAGGGTTATGACCTTGTAGTTAGGAATTGAGTGTAGTGTTTTACAACTTGTAGATGGATAGAGAGAGTAACTGAAGATGAGTCAGCCTACATAATATAGCCGAGTCAACGCATATGCCTTAATATTTTATTTTCCCGACTTGATCATGCGATGTGCAGTAAATCCTGCTCAAAACATCGGAAAAATAAAATTATAAGGGTCGTGCGTGTTAGTCTCCGTTTTATACTAGTTTTAATAATTATGCAACGCGAAAGTTTAAACCTCCACACAAAAATCCCTAGACACCATGGTAGGTTAGGTTAGGTATCAATTGTAAGCTAACAATTACGTTAACACTAAAAGAAAGAAAGAAATTATTTAGTTTTACGCAATATTGCATAGCACTCGCTACATGTAAAAAAATAAAATAAATACACCAAAAAAAAAATACTGTCCAAATCTAAAGAAAATCTAAAGGAAAAAAAAACAATTATTTAATAAGCTATCATGTGCTATAACATGTAAAAAAATTCACAAAAATATTGGAAAAAAAACAAATTAACAAACTAAAAAATGCTAAAAAAAAGCCTTTCAGAGATCGAAATAGATAGATATTATAGATAGGGTGACCAGCACAGGTGCACACGTCGTACTCGTGAACGGATACCATCTATTGTGGCTGGTCAGTTCCAATCTATTGCAAATTGAGATGATTTTTCACGTGAGATTATATCCGTCTTCTTTATAGGAAGTTGTTGGTTGACTCCAAAATGCTGACTTCCCATTTTCACTGACGGTTTTGAGTAAAAAGTTTTAATAAAGGCGAATACTGCATTAACTATTCGACTATCCTTGTGAAAAATGCTAACCAGCTCAAGGATCGACGTTTTTTTTAAAAATCGGGACTTAGTTCAAAATATATCCAAGATGGGGGGTAGATGATGTTGCTGAATATAATATAAAGATAATTAATAAAATTTATGATATGCACATTACTATGGAAAAGATAGAAGTGCGTACCTTGGGTTCGAAACTAAGACCTGTGGCTTGCCAATTAACAGTCATACCACTAGGTTATCACTTCCTTGTTTGCCACCGCAATAAGTTACCTATATAATAAACGACCTTCCATAGGCTTAAAGCAATGGTCAAGCTCTACTTTTAGCTGGCAGGTTGACAATGAACTAGCTAACGTACCTACTTGATAAATGAGTTCTAGGGTACCTGAAACCTTGACCGAGGGCTTGCTGCATTGCGAAATATTTATTTCCTTAGGTTTAATCTGTTATTGACTTCTTGCATAATATTTTAATAAAATATTTCAATAATACAATAAAAATAATAATAAATTAGTGAAAATAATTTTAAAATTAAAAAAATATATATATAATTATAATCCATTGCATGATGATTTTCGTTTAAGTATATTGATTAATTACAATATTTGTACACTTCTTCTTCTTCTTATTGTGTGGTTGATGAACAACCTGGTGTCAGAGTTTATAAAGCCCGTAGGCCTCTGACATGGCTTGTTTTGAACACTATAACTCCATAAAAAACTGAATATGTAAAAGATAATAGTTAACTATCAGGTGTGAATTAAAAGGATTTTTTATTTTTCTTTTATTTATACAGTATTTTACGGCTAATCAATAAATGATTAGAAAAGGATTGGTAATGTTGGTTTGGTACCTTACAATGTTAAAAGTTGTAAGTAATACTAAGTTGAATGATTTGCAAAAATTGCTAAGAGATCTACCAAGGCGTTCGCTATAAGACGATATTGAAATGGAACGGGTAAATATGCAGTTATTTAGAACGCAGGCGCGCACCATACTATAAAGAAAGAAAGAGGAAATTTCTTTAAGCATTTCGGCCAAAAGTTGGGTCCTTACTGTTTACGCAAAGTTAAAAATAGAATCAATTGTGCAAATAATTATTATTGTAACCTAAACTACTCCCTTGTTGTCAAGTAAAGAGATAGAGCCATTAACTTTTGTCTGAAAAAATCAAAGAAATACCCAAATAAATCTTTGAAACAAATACTTGAAATCACCTCACAATGCTACCAACATTGAGAGGGTTGATTTAGTCCGTCAGGGTCAACCTTGACAGAGTTTTATTTAGCAGTGGAGCCTTTAATTAATTATCTTCATTTCACTGTCACACGGAACTATCAACGTTGAAAAGTTGAGTTAGAAGTTGGAGGACTTACATTATAATACGTGGGTTAAAAGGGGACACATAAGGTCCTTTGCCCTTGTTAAAGTTAATAGGGTTAAGTTAAATACAAAGCAATATTACTTTGAAGAAAGGAAATTATGTGACATGCATATCACGCTCTGCAGCTTAGAAGCAATAGACTAGTGTTATGACCGTTGACTGGCAAGTCAGAGGTCTCAGATTCGAACGCAAGGCACCTTTGACTTTTTGTAAGTTATTGACGTTATCTCCTACTCCATGCCTCAAAAAGCCAGGCACTGGCTGTTATGAAGATTTTTGACAGTTGATATATGAAGTCAGAACGCCACCAAAATTTTGACAACTTAGATCAGTTACATAACATAGGCATTACCTACATAGCCGTAACACGCATTAAAATCAATATATGACTAACTTTAGGATATCGTATCCCTTTGGGTTGCGGGGGTTATAGACGGTCGCTCCGTAGAAAACTGATATTCAGCTGCATCTAGTTAGATTAGCAGCCGACCCCAACAAAGTTTAAAATCTATAAACTAACTAATATCATAAATGCAAAAGTAACATTGCTATGCTGGTTGCTGGGATGATGGCCATCACTATGGCAGCATGGAGTCAATTTGTGCGGCAGTAATAAAAAAAATGTAGTTTGCTTAATTGTTTATTACTTTTTCTGAACCGTTCTGAAATTATGCAACGTTGTCAGGTGTACAAAAACAAACATAGGGAAAAAAGTACCAACTGTTTCCGACGAAAACAACAAAAACATTCTTATGACAATAGAAAGCGCCACGTGTCTTTCGAATCAAGATTAGAATTCAAACTTAACGCGAGCAAATCCGCAAGTAAAAACTAATAAAAAATAATAGTCATAAAACAAACAACATGCGTCACAAAATAAATCAATACGAGTTGTCCAAGAACTTGAAAACCTTTAATAACAATTCGTAGAACTGAGTCATCGGTTAAGCTGGTTTTTGTAATTAAACTTAATTAGCATTTAACACGATATCGAAGGCTAGTAGTACTTAAATTAAAACTTATTTATTTGTTCTAAATGGTTGCATGCTTTTTCACCATACTCACATAATTTACCTTCATTGATAGCATTTTTTTCGTCTGAAATCAGTCTTTATTTTATTACCCGACTACAAAAAAAAGGAGGGTTATTTTCGAATAGATTCAAATCAACGCTTCGAACGTTCTAAAGTGAAAGTGTAAAGAGAATGTTTATAATTGTTTTTATTCTGGTTTCTGGAAGCTGTGATATCCTAGTATACTACTAGGACTAGGACCGTTGAACTGCTAAGTTAATGGTCGTAGATTCGAAACCCAGCCACGCACCTCTGTTTTGTCAGATTCATATGCATTATCACTTGTTAAAACGGTAAGGGAAAACATTGTGAGGAAACCAGTGCAACTGAGAGATTATTCTATGCTGTTTAAAGCCATTTTAGAGGCCTACGAGTGGTTTAAACTCCGACACCAGGTTGTTCATTAACCATACGATACGACGTTTTCGATGACATGTTACGATCAAGCTAAAACTTTGTATCCTCCGTCAATTAGTGTGTTTCGTTTCATAATTATACCTTCTCATTGATTTTATATCTTCAATGTGCGAGAAAGATAGCAGATTAGCGACTTAATTGCGAGTGATCAACCCTATGTCAAAATGAATAACCGCCTATTGCTTTCTGAGAGCAGAGTTAATATCTCAACACATTACAACCTAACAGATAGTTAACCAGTGCGTATAAATTAATTATCACTCTCCGTGCCTCGGATAGCACGTTAAGCTGTTGGCCCCGGTTATCAATTGTAGATCTTTGACAATCGTTACGGGTAGTCAGAAGCCCGAAAGTCTGAAAACCAGTCTTACCAAGGGGTATCGTGTAACCTAGTATCTGGGTTGTGGAGGTCTGATAGGCAGTCGCTCCATGTAAAACATGGTATTCAGCTGCATCTGGTAAGACTGGAAGCCGACCCCAACATAGTTGAGAAAAGGCTAGGCAGATGATGAGATAGTTAACCAGTGCGTGCAAAAGATCAGGTTATTCTTTACAAAAATTCTGCCTAAACCATAAACGGTTCAGTATTGTATAAAAATGCAAATTTACGTATAACATGGTAAACGTACCAATTTCAGGCCAAGGTAACGACATCGATTGACTAGTATACTGCACGCTACGTAGCTATATTTAGAATTAAAAAAAATACACTGCGAACGTGTATTTATTGATTATACAGTAATAAGTGGTCGCAGTGCGGGGTATTCTAACAAAACTACTCTAGTACTTAGTGAAAGTAAATTACAAGCAAGTCAAAGTGTAAAAGCTACTTGAAATTCCAAGCTTTTATTTAAGTTTATAGACTCACGCCTGTCTTCCCCAGAGGGGGTAGGCAGAGGTGTGCAGTACACCCACGTTTCGCCGGCTATGTTATAAGTCCCATGTAATAGGGGGCGAGCCTATTGCCATTAGCCGGGCACAATTCCAGACTCCGTGCTGCTACTGAAAATTTCCTAATGAAAAAACCCAATAACACTTTGCCCGACCCGGGGATCGAACCCAGGACCTCGTGCTCAGCAGTCGCGCTTGCTACTACTAGACCAACGAGGCAGTCTTAATTTAAGTTTAATAAAACTTTATTGGAAGTCTAATGCTAATCTACATCATCTGCCTAGCCTTTTCCCAACTATGTTGGGGCCGGCTTCAATACCAGTGTTTTACATGGAGCGACTGCCTATCAGACCTCCACAACCCAGATACTGGGTTACACGATACCTCTTGGTAAGACTGGTTGTCAGACTTTCGGGCTTCTGACTACCCGTAACGATTGTCAAAGATCAACAATTGACAGCCGGGGCCAACAGCTTAACGTGCTATCCGAGGCATGGAGAGTGATAATTAATGTATTTTGCTGGTCTACTTTAAGTTTCAAAAAATAAAGTTGTAATTTTGTATCTTATCAGATTCTTCTCCATGAGGGGTAGGCTGCCTTTGGAACTGGCAACTAGAGTCACTCTTATATTAAATTACTTATATTAGAATTATGACTATTCATAAGTGCCTAAAATTGTCTTCATGAATAAAAATATTTTAATTTTGTAGAAAGATGAATTAGTTACGAAAGAGATTTGAACCCGTAACTACTGGGTAAAGCCTCCAGTTGCTCTGCCACTAAGCTATTCAAGCTTTAGTGTTGGTGTGTATTTAAAAAAAAATTGAATGGCGTTTTAGCGAACTATTGCTTTCTAACAAATTATTGCGTAGTTGTATCGCAACCCTGACTACGCCTTTAGGGATTTCTTCCCATTAGAGGGGTGCCTTTAGCTGCTGTTACTTTAGGTTTGTTATTTTACTTTAGCTAGAGATCTTTTTGGTCTCGCTAAAACTCCGCTTAACCAGTCTGAGCCCCTTAAAGCTATAACTGAGAGAGACTTCGTAGAAAAAAAAATCCTAAGTACCGATACTTGTAAGTGGGTACTACCACTAAGAGATTTTTATACTGTGGTACTACGCAAATCACTCAAAATCTGCAAATGAAATTAACGTAGTATATGATTAATTCGTAGCAATCTAGGATGCTACGCAGCTACGCATTGTCGATGTGCTACGGAGCTACGAACTCTCAAACGCTTTTCTAAAAGACTAATTGTTCAGGTTTTGTTTTCACAACGGCTCCAATTAAATAGTAAATTTAAAATTACTTTTGTCATTATTTACTTTTGTATTATGATATAATTAATTATGTATACATATTTTCGTGTGTACTTTTATAAGCTTATTTAAAGCTTATGTTTTACTTAATGCTTAGTAGATATTATAAAAAGTTGTCAAGTTGTTATAATTAGATATTATAGGTAGCTATTTTTTCCATAAAATAATTAATGTTTTTTTTTTATGGCTAATATATAAACTAAAATAAATTAAAAAGAAAAACTTAATCTCAAAACCATCTCGTTGATTCAGTAAATAAATTCACTTTCTTGAGAATTTAGACAATTAGAATATTTCTTCAATAGAAATATTTCTTGTAAATAGGAATTAAATGCAATAGAAACGTAAATAAACAGCTGCTATTCATAGCGTTGTGTTATCTTGGTGATATAAATTGTATTCAGCTCGTCGCAATGCGTAAATCGTTGTAAATGACTGCGACATTCAACTAACTTCATCACGTTTTCATGACACCCTTCGTATAATGGGGATCTGTACAAAAAATGGCCAAGTGAGAGTCGGACTCGTACACATAACAAAACTGAAAAATAATATAAGTATTAATATAAGTATATTTTTTTTACGTTTTGTCATCAAAACTAAAGGTATGTACCAAATATCAGATTAATCTGTCAACAGGAATGTGTTACAATTTTAATTACTAAATTTGAAAGAAATATCAAACAGGGCAGGCTAAATAAAACCGTTAAAAAAACAGGATTTTTTGAGGACACTTAGTAGTTAAATTGTTAATTTTATTTTATTTTTATTATTTGTTGTTATAGCGGCAACAGAAATACATCATCTGTGAAAATTCTACCACGGTTCATGAGATACAGCTTGGTGACAGACTGACAGATGGACGGACAGCTTAGTATGAAACCCTAAAATGATGTACTGCGACTTTAGGGGGAGAAACCTTTGTCCAGCAGTGGGATGATGTGAGCTGAAGGTAACAGTAATGTGTCAGCAAGATAGCGGTTTAAAGCGATATAGCGCTTTCACATTCTTCGGCACAAATTGCTTTTAAATCAGTGTTGTAACCGTTAAAAGCGTTTTATTGCGAGATTATACACGCGTGTTTAAGGAACGGCGTTTATGGTAAGGGCCTTTATACACACTATTTAAATGGCCGTAATATGTGACGTCACACACATAGGAAACGACCACACCTTGGTAATATTGGCCATATTAGATGCTTGAAAGTAGTAGGTATATTTAAAACAAACCTGCAAAAAAAAATTGTTTTTTTGATAAAAAATATATCCGGCCACAAAACTCTTAAAGTTAGAAATATTTAACACAAAGTCGTTTCAGAGTGGGTGCTAAGCCAAGCAGCTTCCAATTCTAGATTCCACACTCAGATAGATCGAGATTCAGATCCAAAACTAATGTCTTCATTATACGTGTTGTTCTTCTAGCTTACTTATGTTATACAATACAATAATCTAGGTTTTAAAGGTTTTGAAGTCGGTTGTATACTAGTTCGATACTGGTTTCAAACAAACGGAATCCATATAAATATTTAATAAGAAATTTGAAAAAATATCAGTATCAGTTGTTTTTTCAAATTTCTTATTAAATATTTATATTTAATAAGCTAACATGTGCTAAAACATGTAAAAAATTTCACAAAAATATTAAGACAATTGGTAATATCGCATCGGTGCCTTCTAAAACTGCAAAGTT
The DNA here is from genome assembly GCA_936450705.2 of Protodeltote pygarga. Lineage (NCBI taxonomy): Eukaryota > Metazoa > Arthropoda > Insecta > Lepidoptera > Noctuidae > Protodeltote > Protodeltote pygarga. Next base: position 14,174,536 of record OW388254.2, read on the forward strand.
TGGAACACTGAGTCGAATACGTAATGTATTCCGATAGATATTACCACACGCCCTAGGCGTATAAAGAGATTTGAAATTTCGACTGATTCTGATGGGATACGGTGGCTCAGTGGTTAGAGCGTCGGCACGGTAAGCCGAAGATCGTGGGTTCGAATCCCATCCGTATCAGTTGTTTTTTCAAATTTCTTATTAAATATTTATATTTAATAAGCTAACATGTGCTAAAACATGTAAAAAATTTCACAAAAATAAACGGAATCCATTTTCAAAAGCGTGGTTCCGCGGCCCGCGACCGCGGCGGGCGGCGCGGGCGTCGTCGACGTGCGTCTCGGTAGTTTTATTTTTTTTATTTTGCAATTTTGGTTGGTAATTTTCAAAGAGGGCTAGCCGACTAGTGACGTCACGTGTCACGTGTAGTGGTCACGTGAACTTTTCTACAAAACTTTTTCTTCTTTTCTTTTGTAGAATAGTTCACGTGGTTTTTATAGTACAACAACCTAGTACTATAAATACCTAACAACTAAAATCTAGTACCTACATAATTGACGATGAATTCCTTCCTCTTTTCCTTGTAGAACACAAACTTTCAGTTTTATTCAGAATTAGGTAAGGCACACGCTAACACGAGAGGTTTGGCACTAAATTTAAATATTCCATGCTAAGTTAGCGTAATAACAATTTTCATTGACGTCATTCACTGCAACAACTTCCCAACACCAAATAATCCTTATTAATTCAACAATAAAGTTGAAATTCCTAACATTATGTTTCTAAAGCCACTTTCATTAAAAAAAAGTTTAAATTTAAGTTTTTCATTTACAAGCCTTATTGCACAGGAAATAAAGTCTAAAATAGATACTCTAATTACTGGTTTGTGTTTTATTATCAGTTGAATCGTAAAAAAGAAATGGAATTTACAGACTACTTAGGATTCCATTTTTATTATGCTAAAAATAGTAGCACATAGTAAAAACCTAGGCGTCTGCATAAATTATTGTTTGTTGCATTTTAGTTCATTAAAAACTTTTACTGCAGTTTTTCACGAAGGTACCTGTGACGTCATAATGTTGTCCTCTTGCTGACCGAATTTAGAACAAATTAACCTTTGATGGCGCACGCACTTGAGCACTATTATATTATAATATCTCTCGCATAATTGGCCAATTTCCGTTGAGACTGGTCGCTGTGTCTTAAATTCGGTCAGCAGAACTCTCATTCTTTTGTCTCTTATTCACTCTCATTGACCGATAAGATGGCAATCCAACACCAGGAAATCAGGCGCAGGACCGACGGCTTTAAGTGCTCTCCGAGGCACGGAGCAAGTGATAATTATTTTATAATATGCTCATAACGTACTAAAAATCAGAGGTTGCACGCCAACCTGAGACCTCTGACTGGCCATTCGATCTTCACACCTCTAGGCTACCACTGCTCCAATGTCCAACCAATATCTATGTGGCCTTATCTGTAAAATTATTTACGGTTACCTATTACCGCTACCTGGCATACCAAAAGACAGATTAGGACATTAATATTATCATCAAATTTTATAGGGCTTTATTTAAACTTAAAAAAACTACGAAACTACCTAACGCCTAACCTATAATTTATCTTTTACAGGCTATGCAATGATGTCGTGTCGAAGAGGAATCACACATTAAAACCACGCGTGGTCCTGCCTGAAAGCTATGTTAAAGGTAATATATTTAGTCGCATAAAAACATAGAGCTTTACATTTTTACACCAGACTGTAGGATTATAGGGCCATCCGCCTCTAGGAAGCAGTCTATCCAATAGAAACACATAGTCGTTACGACTACAGCACAGCTGTCTACAGACTTGTCTTGTCTACAAACTTCGTAAGCGATACTGCGCGTATCGCTCACCAAGTACCTACACTTTAAAAATTTCAGTGCAAAATTTTGTAAAAAGAAGAAGGTAGGTATAAGCAAAAGGTATAGCATACTGCAATGTTAGACATTAAGGGCTCTAAAAAAAATTACTCTAACTAAAATTTATTTGTAGAAATTTTTTATTTAAGAAAACTTGATCCGATCAAACTGATATTTTTATTCATCATCATCATCATCATTTCAGCCATAAGACGTCCACTGCTGAACATAGGCTTCCCCCATTTTTATTAATATTTGTAATTACAATACAACAATACAATAGTATTCGCCTTAACTTGGTTTTTTTGCAATTTTTCAAAACTATATTCTGTGATTTAAAATCTTCAATGTTCGAGCGAGATTCATTTAAGGCGCAAATGTAACAGAAAATTTTGATAGCACGATCAAAATCGCGAATAGGTCAGTAGACAAAGCGGCTGATGTATTTAACCACTAAGCAGCTTCCTTTACACAATTTTTTTTAACAATCTGTAGTTATAAATTACAAATCAGTATTATAACAAACAACATTGATGACACCTAACTATCGATATATTTCAACGGATATAAACTACGAACATTATTGTCTGGTGTCACGTTCTGTGGTGTCACCCCTAGCATTATTAATTAATTAAGATTACCAACAGCTGATACAATCCGGTTCGTTTCCCAAACCTTCGTCACGAAGGGATAGTTTAATTTCATTTATTAAGAGCACTTTGAAGTCCTATGTTCAAATAACATCGAGTTATACCTGTAGGTTACACAATGGATATTATTCTGTAGTGCCTAAGTAAGTATCAGAAGCCTACCCTACATTTTAGGTAAGCCCAACTTGCCAAATACTACGATCAATATTAGGTAATACGTAATTTACGTAATAACAGTGTATAATAATTATACAGTACGGTAACTACGTACATCATCTGCCTAGCCTTTTCCCAACTATGTTGGGGTCGGCTTCCAGTCTTACCGGATGCAGCTGAATACCAGTGTTTTACATGGAGCGACTGCCTATCAGACCTCCACAACCCAAATACTGGGTTACACGATATCCCTTGGTAAGACTGGTTGTCAGACTTTCGGGCTTCCGACTACCCGTTACGACTGTCAAAGATCTACAATTGACAGCCGGCGCCAACCGCTTAATGTGTTATCCGAGGCACGGAGAGTGATAATTAATTTATAAAACGCACATAACTTACGAAAAGTCAGAGGTGCGCGCCTTGGGTTCGAACCCGAGACCTCTGACTTGCCAGTCAACGGTCACCACCACTAGGCTATCACGACACGATGATCAATATTAGGTAATACGTAATTTACGTAATACCACTGTATAATAATTATACAGTACTGTAACTACGTACAAACGCTCGAAAACGACACATTCACACAAACATGTGTAATAATGCATAATGACGAGACTCCTAAGCTAACATCGCGGTACTTGCAGTATCAACGACGCGTCGATGCGCATCTTTGTATGAGAGTGCCGTTTTCAAGCGTTTGTGCATAGTTACCGTATTGTTTGATTATTATACTGTGGTAATACTACGTAATTGTGTAGATTTTACTTCAATGTAACCTTTAATAAGGTTTCGGGCTTGCCCTATTGTTAGATGCACAAGCCACTGCCAAGAATGTAGGTACTGTATTGATATTACCGAAAATTACGCATTGGTGACCTCCCTCTTTTAGAAAGTCGGTTAAAAAAACGTAATCTAATTCCCTTTGCCAGTTCAAATATCGGCAATGAAAAGTTTGAAATGCCTAACAGCGCAGCAATGTAGAATTCAATTTGGAATCAAAACCGTTTTTTTTTGTACTGTCAACTTATTGTGATTGTTTGTGCTTTTGAGGTATGTAGGTATTTGCTATTGACCATTTATTGTAGATCTTTGTCAGTCGTTACGGGTAGTTAGAAGCCCGAAAGTCTGAAAACCAGTCTTACCAGGGGGTATCGTGTTACCCAGTATCTGGGTTGTGGAGATCTGATAGGCAGTCGCTCCATGTAAAACACTGGTATTCAACTGCATCCGGTAAGACTGGAAGCCGACCCCAACATAGTTGGGAAAAGGCTAGGCAGATGATGATGATTTGCTATTGACCTTATGTGCTCAGTGTTACGAGTTTGATTACCGAATGAAACAAATATTTATAAAACCCACAGTTATTTTTGGAGTTTATAAAAATGTATTTGTCTGTACGACAATACAAAAAAGGCATATAGTTACTACGCTACGTTTTTTTTTTTAAAAAAGTAAGCTACTAAACTTAATTGCCGGTTTTGTACGTAAAAACTTCCTTAGGTACTCTCTCTAACATCAAATTTAAAAAAAAAACACGCCTTAGCAGGCATAACGTACCTAAGAAAGACGTGATAATAAAATATTCAATTTGGTTAAGACTTTTGTCCTACGTGGATAATATAAAATGATAGCAGTGATATACTGAATTTATAATATGCCGAAAGTAGAGTTTGGCCGAATGTTCAGTTAAAAATGTGCCGAAGACGATATTACACCGTATTTTAGGTTTGGTATCTTTTATCTATTATTTATCTAGTACCTCGCACTGTCTGTTTGTTTTTCTAGATGTGTTTTATACGTAAGTACTTATAAACCTACAAAAATCTAATAGTGCTGCCACTCTGCAGATAAAAAATATATAAAACGTTATTAAACATTATCTAACATTGAATCTTACATAATGTTAGATTTTGTTACGATTCTTTAAATGTTTTTGACGCTTGTAATATTGTATTGTATAACCTTTTATAATCATCAATTCGAATCTATCTTGGCCTAAATGTAAAATAATACAATTTATTAATTACACTTTGTTACTATTTTTTAATAACATTAATATTGAATAATGTTACACAACATGAAAATATTTCGACATGTTAGCTACAAAGTGACAAAATGTTAACTAACAAATCTTTAATAACATTTTATATCTGCAGTGTGGCAGCATCCCAACTAAGTTCCTAATGAATTAATTACCATATTGTTTTCTGCCTTTTATCTTTACAAATTAATTGAATAAATCTAATTATGATATTTTGCTGAAACTCGTATACATTTGCGTTATGCTTTACTAAGCTTAGAAGATTTTCGGAACTAACAATTCATAATTAATAACAAGGAACACAAATAATAACAAATACAATTAGGATATTTAATGGCTAATAAATATCGCATAAACCTTTCTAATTACTATTCTCTGAAATATATTACAGGAAAAATGTTATATTCTATGTAATGTAACAACACTTAATTGAAACGAATGGCTGCTCTAGTGTTTACAACGCGTAAACTAAACAGTTTAAGTTAGTTCTATGAACTATTTTGATTATATATTTGCTAGTATATAATTTTACTCGACCATCGACTTGCTCGATTGAGTAAACTTCAACCTAAATTTCTATCTTTTTATTTACCTACAAAATAGGGGAAATGTGTATTTCATCAATGCGGCAGTACTGGGCGTCTTAATGGGCCACGGTTTATGGTGTTGCTTAGGGACAAGCTGAATATGATAATAATTATTTTGGTTTTCGTCGTCCATTTTGTCACCAAAACAAGAATCGGACTGAGAATATTAGTGACATTTTATTTAAAATATTATTTTATTCAGAAATGCGGCCGCCTGCGCTGAAGGGCCAGCCAGTCATCGTGGAGTTCAGCATTTATGTGGTTGACGTGAACTCTATCAATGTAGAAGACATGGACTTTAGGTAAGAATAAATAGACTTTTAATTTAATTCTGCAACAATTCCAAGTACCTCAAGCTGCTTCTGAATTTTGTGACCCGAAAGCCGAATTTGAATTGAAAGGTAAAAAAAAACAAAAAAGAAAGACGTGACCAGCTCCAAAAGTTTTCCTTATTTACCATTAAATCATGAAAAGAACGCAAACGCACCCAAAAACCATTCCAGGTGCCGAGCGGCGGTGAGTGATTGACCTATGTTTAGTGTGAACGCCGATTTTCGTAATAAAAATGGGTGTCCAACCTTAATAGTTTTTGGCGTGTTTTGGGACAAAAATACATCATAATATAGTTTAAAAACCATTGCAATCGATTCTGTTACTGATTCTGAACAAACTACTTTCGGCTTTTGGATCAATTTGTACATTCAGTAACTCATTTTAACGCTTAACGCTTTGCCTAACTCTATGATGTTCATCTTGTTACAGAGTGGACATGTTTATAAGACAAACTTGGAGTGAGAGTCGTTTGCAGCTCCCTGAAGATATTTTCGAAGAAGGAGACGACCATGTAACACTACCACCAGAGTTCTTTGACAACCTGTGGCATCCGGACCCTTACTTCTTGAACTCTAAGGTTACAGGTGAGACAATTTAATAGATCATTAATAAGTTTTTTTTTTAATTTAATTTCCTTGAGATTAGACGTTAGCCGCTGAAGTATGATATGTTTTTCCCGACTAATTAAATAAATAAATATATTTATTCAGAAAAAATAATTTACAATTTACAGTTGTTTTCTTATAACTAACATAGAACACAGTTAAATAATTTCCTGAATGAATAAATTCTGTAGTAGTCATTGCTACTATTATAACTAATTTTTGTAGTAGTGAGAGAAAAATAAATTCCCTGTGGCGCAACAAAATACTTTGGGAATTCATTTTCCCCGTGGTACTACTAAAAGGACATTTGATAGTTCTACAGGCAATAAACACAAATATATACCTACTGACATATTTTTCATACATCAACTTCGTTAGAGCATCAGATCGGTGTGGGTATGGACTATTAAATAAGCCTACAATTTATTATAAAGAATTGTGTTGTCAATTCAGTTTTATTAAAGCGTTCTTTTAAAAGACTTGTCTTTTTCTGACATTAGTATCAATTTCTACAGCCCTACGTAACGTAGCTCTATCCTTCACTAATGACATACAATGAAAAGAGTCAGCATAAGTATGTTTAAATTTTTAAGTTGCCACTAATAGGCATCAGTGATGCTGATTCTATACTAACACACCGCTAAATTCATTTTGGACTAAAACCTAAAAAGGTCCTTATAAAAGAACAAAAAAATGTTGATGACATGAATAAAAATCATCTATCCTTTTCTCGCAATCCTTTTTAGAAAGAGATGTATTGATGCTAAATTAATTTAGAGCGTGTGTAAGATTAGATACACTAGCAGATTAAGAAAGACAACATTAAAAAAGTGTTCAACCAATTTAATAATATTTGTGTCATAGGTTGATATCGGCATTGCACACAATGTCGTCGCATGAGTACGCTCTTGAAAACGGACTCCGTTTGAGTTCGACAATAACCAGGCCACCCCGAAATCAACCTATGATTAAAGCCGAAATAATATTGGATTATTAATTAAAGTTAAATCAACAAAATCTGTTATTAGTCGGATTTCATCAATTGAAATAACAACTCAATTAGTTTGATTATAAAGGGTAACAGTTGATAAATTAGTTCCAAACAAAGTTAGGTACTAAATAAACAATTAAAACAGGTCTCAGTTTATTTGATTCATTAATACTGTAGAGTTTATTTCTATTTGAGTTCAATGTACAGGATTTATAACCCGTAAATGATTGGTATTAATTTATACATTTGCGACTTCATTTCATTTCAATAAAAACGCAATAACAGCCATATATTTCAATTTTTAATTAAAATTTGTATTTAGTGGGGAAACTAATTAGTTAACAGTGAAATAATTAATGTTAAAAATTAAAATGTTTGGCTTTAATGTGCTATTTTTAATGCTAATGCTAATATAAATTAATGAATATTATAAAGTTCGTGATTCAGTATATTGAAGATATTTAAATTAGGGGGATGGAGAAGAAATTATAGAATACATTTTGACAGACTTTATCATTCATTCAAACAGAAAAATATATCGTTAAATTATTTAATTTAACGAGATAATATATTTAATGATATATAAAATATAAAATAATGATTAATATATTTTTTATACTCATATTTCTTAGACTAAGTAAGAAATTTTCGTAGCAAATCTTAACTTTTTAACCTCATTGTTAAGCAAAATTTTAGTGTTTGAATGAGTATGTTACAAAATGTATCTCTCTATCATAAAGTTAAGATAAAACTCAAAGACAAACTAATTTGAGTAAGTCGTTTTCGTTGCAAATGTTAACTTTTTAATCTCTTTGTTAAGCAACATTTGAGTGTTTATGTTTATGTTACAAAAAGTATCTCTCTCTCATAAAGTTAAAATACAAGACAAACTAAGATATGATAACCTCTTAGCGATAAAGCCCGCAATATTAGGTATATTTTCCCATAAGTATAATAATATGATGTTGTTTTCTTTGTATGTAATCTGTCTATCGTCTTTCATATCAAGAGCGAGATTGATTGAAAGAGTTGTCTTATTATGCTTCCTGTCACATTATTATAAATCTAAAATAAACTTTATTTACACAGGTATAGAGTTAATATTTGTATAAATGAAAATAATGTGTATTTTAGATTGTAACATTTTAACCCTAAAGTAGCTCTTACTGTTTGTTCACCTAAGCTATCACAAAATGTATCAAAATTATTCGTAGTTCATTTGTTTTTGTTTACTTGACGTAATCGAATGAACGTTTAAATTAAGGCGAAGTCTCTTTCGCCATACATTATTATATTGTTCATTCAAGGTACAAAGTTTTTTACCTATTGACTGTCCTACTGCAGGATGCGGGCCTCCTCACAGAAGGAAAAAAAATAAGCATATCGGTTAGTAAAATTTTGAAATATATTTTACTAATACCACTTTTGAATTTGATTTTTATCTTCATTTGATTTTTTTTTTTTTTAAATCAGCTTGCAAGAAAGATTTTTTTCTTAAAAGCCGATTGTGAAGTCACTAAGATTTGAACAATATTATAATGTATGCAGCAATGAAGAGCACAAAAGTCTTGATACTTGATAATGTTTTACGTTTTTGCAAGCACCACACAATATGTCATGATAAAGCAACTTTAAACGAATAAATACCGCGCGATATTTTATTCAATTTTCCCTTACGTTTGGAAAGCTTTGCAGCATTCATAGTCGCAGAGTGACTAATGCAAGAGAAAAACGAATAAAAATAAACGCGATATTTTTTTATTTAAATGTTGTGTTATTTTCTTGATACTTGATTAATGAAGTTTTGGTTTTTAGGAGGAGCTATGCATTACAAACCTCGTTCGCCCGGTAATATTTCTAAAGCTCCTTTTTGTCACAAAAGCTCACTGTACAGTTTGTCATCAAAGCTTCATAAATAACTTTTTTTTATATGTCACATTGATACTAATATAATTATTAGCTACCACTTTTGAATAAATATTATCTACCACTTTTGATTCTTTTCTCATTCACTACTGCCTCAATTTTGTGTAAAAACGTAATAAATAAAAATCCAATTTGTGACAACATAGCTTCGATAAATTGAGTGCCTCGAATGTTTTATCTTAAATAAGCTTTTACCTTTTAGGAAAAATCTAAAGTGTTTTGGATATAAAAATATAAATGGTTTATGGGATATTTCAAAAATACTTTTAACTTGTAAAAAACATGATTCATGAAAGTGACAAAAAAGGATTTCCAATAAAGCAAATTCTAATATCGTAGTAAAATAAATTGAATTTTTAGTGGAACTTTAAAACCTCGAATATTGGTAATAATAATGTGTATATGTGAATAGTCGTAATCTTCGAATTTTAGATTTGTAATCTTACTTGTAAATCTTAGGATGTATTTGTAAATCTTAGGATTTACTTGTAAATCTTAAATTTTACCAAAATGAGTTGGAAAATATAAGGTTGGTTTGTTAAAGATTATTTATCTATCACAAAACATTACCATTACGACTTACCTTACCATTAAGACTTGAATTTTCAGGATCTTTTTAAAACATTTATTGTTCGAGCGTTTACAGTAACATTTGTAATATTAGGTATTTAACAAAAAATACATCTTTATTACATTTCAACGCTTTAAAGGAATATCGTGTCATCAATCAAAAACAAATTAATAAATAAAAAAAAGAGATTCAAACTTTTGTTTAATATTTTCGTTCAAGCTAAAGACTAAAAGTTCTTTTTTGTCGTGTTACTTAGTAGGGAGTTTTCATTGACAATCAAATTAAAATAATTATGAACGGAGTGTCTATTTGCAGGTGAAGATAAAAAAAACTCAAGTACACTCGCAAGCAAAAAACCTAAGAAAATAAGTATTTTCAAGCCTCACAAACATTTTTGTCTAAAAATTTAAATATACCTAATTCTATTAATAAGTACTATAAATAGTAACAGAGATAGGCTCAACATTAAGTGAATATAAAATCTAAACATTTATTTAACTGGGACAAATCTTGTTTTATTTCTGTTTGGAGTAGAATTAAATTAGGAATGCTCAAGTTCTATTAGTTGGAAACAAACGTACTCTAAATTAATGCACTTTGAACCTGAAAACTATTTAATAGCTTTAAATAGTTGTGTAAATACAAGAGCAAATCAAATGGATTGTAAATTACTATTGTTTGTGAATGCATTTAATTAAAAGCGCGTTGAAATTGTGGTTCAATAATAATTAATGTTTGTAATTATGTTTTTTCAATGGCAATCAAAACGATACATTGGTGTTCATTCTTTTTTACACGCTCTAAACTAATTAAGAGTTTCTTTCTGTCTATTGTTCTTTCAAACAGAAAAAAAGGATACAAGATATTTTTGATATTTATAACTGACAAAATTAAACCAACGCAAACTGGTTTCTCCATAGTTCCGTCTAATTATCTACGTCTATCTGTTTGTAACAGGAATAAATTAATTTGACAGATTTTTTATATGTTGCTGTCCTTTTACGAGGGTGGAATATTCTAGAAAGAGATATAAAAAGATAAAATTAGTTTAGTGCTTCAATTTTCAAATTAAATTACTAAAACGGTCAAACAGATTTTTTTTACTAAACTGGCCTCATTTCAAATTGTTATCAATTTTAATCCTAGTAAAATTTGTCTGAAGTGGTTGTATAAATTTGAATCACGCAGATGTGACGCTATAAAACACAAATCAAAACATTATTAATAAACAACTGTCTGAATATTTGTGGTGATAGTACCTAACGTACCAACTAGTTCTGTCTTACAATTATTAGTCAATATTTTGTCTCTTACTGTACAGTGGGCTTTAAAATCACTTTGCAAAATAATAATGCTTTACGTTCACTCACCGAGTTCTCACTTGCAAATTAAAGCTTAAAAGTTAGTTAATAACTATGCTTAAGTTTTAAATTTTGTATTAACCTAAATTAAACGTAGACGTAGCATAAATAAGGTATGTTTTTAATTTTAATTGTAAAAAATATAACAAACGTTTTAGTATATTTCTAGAACTTTTCACATCAATTTAGCAAGTAAAAATAAAAATAAACAGCCAATTAATTAAAAGTAAACGTTTCTAAACTAGGTTTAAGTAGTAAAACTTATTAAGTCTTCGCACATAATCAATATCCCATCTCATAATCACACAAAAAAAAACACGTCATTCGAAAGTAACCTAGTAAATTAGGGTCACAATGTCACATATAGCTGAGGTGAACACACGGTTGGGGCACAAATTTTCACTGTAATAATATTGTCCACCTTTAGGTGCAAGCCCTACGAATATGACATCTGGTACAGACATGGCTCGGATATCTCGCCGTTCAATTCAAATCTTACACCTAGACTTATGGAAATAAGACGCAATTTAAACCGCAGGCACTGAAATGGCGCGCGAGAAGTGTGTGTGTAACGTGTTGACGTTTGCGCCATGTCAGAGCCAGATGCCTGTTCATGTTTGTGCCTTTAAATAAATATACTTTAAAGTCCGACTTTATAATCCGAAATATTAAGATGAGAAATTCAATTTATGTGCATTTTTAATTAAGATTATTTTTTTAAAATCTAATAATAATTAATAACATTATAAGCTCATTATGAAAAAAACCTTTATTAATTATTTATTGTTAACAAACTAATTATTTTCTCATTGTTTATTGTACATTTTATTTTCTTTATCTTTAAATATTTTGGGTTTTTAAAAGACCCTGTAATCAATCATCATAATTTGATACTACATAATTATAATTATATAGTCACTTATAAATATTTGTGTCTGCGCCTTTCACGCTACTATGATTATGAAAGCAATAATGCCACGTTACGTCATATCGTACCTATGCTTATTTTTTCTCTTGTGATTTTTTGAAAAATATTGTTCTAACTTAAAAAAAAATATTGAGCTAGGTATCACGTGATAAAATAAAATTAATGAACAGCAAAAACTTGCACGTGAATATTAGGCCGACAGCGTAGTGTAAAAATTTTTTGTTAGAAAAGTTCTGAAGCCTGCTCATAAGTACTTTAATTTTAGATTATTTTTTTAGAATAGATCGATTTTATTTTAGAAATGAGAAAGAGTGCGGCTGATATTTGGCAAGCTTTAGATTTTTTTTAAACAAAAAATTCATACAATTTGCGGCCGATGTAAGTAATAAAAAAAAAATCGCTAACTGCTCTAAGAATAACTCTAATATAAACAGTTTAACTTGTTATTAAGTGTAAACCATTAACACCATTGTTATCTTAAACTTAAACCTAAACTTAACTATGTTAATAACAATATATTCTGCTGATCATATTCTTCGCATGGGTATGATAAACTTACAGAATATTAATTCAAAATAACCAAATCTATTTCTGGCCACGTGTGTATTTTCAAGCGATTAGATATTCTGTACCTTCAAGTTTCCCAGTGAAGCATTTCGGATGCAAGAAATCAGCCATGAACGAACTCTAATAACCAATCTGTGTAAAGACGTTTCATAAGAACGAACATATTCTAAATATTTTTGTATTTGAGCATTCGAACAAACCGACCCGAGCTTGAGAAATCTCGCGTACCTACCTTTTTCGGTGAGGATCGACCGATCGCCCGAACATTAAATTTACTTGAAATCAAAATCAAAATATTTTTATTCATGTAGACCATTAGACACTTATGAATAGTTATTATTCTTATTTTTTGTAAGAGTGACTCTAGTTGCTAGTTCTAAGGACAGCCTACCCTTTATGGAGAAGAATCTGGCAGGAAATTAAATTATTGTTCTTTTAAATGACTTACAATGTTTAAGGTTACATTATTCTGAGGTCTTATGTAATAAAAAGGGACAATTAAAACACGGTGTCAAACTCATGTTATGGTGTGATCTTTTAGTGCTTGATATAAAATTTCCATCAAGAAGAAAAAAATAAAATGAACTCGGAAATTCTATAATATAAGATTATAATTTATGTTTTAAAAACAAATTATGTCATCAATTTTAGACATCAGTATACCGTACTATTTTTTTTATATTACAGCATAATATATGAACATTGTGTACCTAGTTACATTTTATAATTTATGTTCTAAAATACCCTTAGGTACTTACTAATCCCGGCAAAGTAAGGCTGTTCACGGAGCAAAATATAGAAGAACTTTTTAATAAGATTCTGTAATACTTTAAAAAACATATCAAAGATTATGTATAATGGAGATGAATGGATGAAGAAAGTTATAGCGTCTGGCTCAGATTAAATAACTAGCCCGAGAACAAAAAATAGAACAAAAAGATCCTACAACGATGTTTGAACATGGTATCCATTTGGAACATGTTTAATTATTGTGATGCTCAAATGTTTTACCAAGTACCAAATACCAAAGTACCTATTAAAAAAAACAAAATTATGTATAGTGGAAGAAAATAATCCAAAATAAAAATATTTTCTTTCTAATTATTTAATAAGAAATTTGAAAAAACAACTGATACGGATTGGATTCGAACCCACGCATCAGTGCCTTCGAAAACTGCAAAATTTGGAACACTGAGTCGGATACGTATGTATTCCGATGGATATACCACACGCCTTAGGCGTAAAAAGATATTTGAAATGTCGACTGATTTTGATGGGATACGGTGGCTCAGCTGTTAGAGCTTTGGCACGGTACGCCAAAGATCGTGGGTTCGAATCCCATCCGTATCAGTTGTTTTATCAAATTTCTTATTAAATAATGATATTAAATAAGCTAACATGTGCTAGCATGTAAAAAATCACAATAATATTATTTTCATCACAAGAATTTAATTTTTAAGAAGTTTGAAACTTAGCTTAAGGTAAAGAAGGTACGTTTTGTCTTTTCAAGGGAAACTTATCCAATTTTTTATACAATCCAGTCTTAATTAAAATTTCCAATATTTCATATTTCTATTGTTAACTGACAAACTTTATGATTTATTGGTTCAAACATAACTAAAAGTTGATTAAGCGTAATTGAAATTGAGATAGTATTTCATTTTTTATACCGTTTCATTGCCCTCAGTCGATGAACTATCTTTGAATATTTAAATTATATGAATTACAAAATACAAAAAAAAAAACATTGCATACACATAGTATAATATTCCCGAGGAGTTTTCGATTAATATCATTTAAGTCATTTAATCCCTACAATGTACTCTTAAATTATCTATGATATAGACGGCTACGTCATAGATTATAATTTGACGAAATTAAACCTAGGCTTGTAAAGTATAATAGCGACTCAAATCTGAAAATCTCTCAAGTATATTTTGCTTACAATTGAATATTAAGTTAAAATTAAATTGTTTAAATACGTAATAATACTTTTAATCTTTCTAAAATAAACTTTAGAAAACAATATTCAAAGTTATCAAACACAATGCTTAGATTACAACCCGTATTTTAAATTTAAATCAGTCAACATTTTAAGCTAACAGCTAATTTTATTTTAACATTTGCAAATTTTAAAAATATTTCTGATATCGTGTAAAAATAGAAAAAAGGTATTTAGTATATTTTTAATCTGAGTTTAAGACTAAAATAATGATTCAACTACATTTTTTAATGTTGCAGATTTATCGTTTTCTTGTCTACTAATTCATAATTATTAGAGCATTAGCTGTAACGAGTACCTACACAAACAAATTATTGAAGCTTTAATTAAATTTTAATGCGGATCACTGAGTTTTTATTTTCAGTTTTTTAAATAAAACTTTATCCCAAGGTACCAGTATAGTACCAGTCATTATATCCAAAGAAATTATCCATTAGAAATGGGAATTTTTATTTTGTTTTGTTCGTTTTTTTTTAACTGATTTTAACAAAATTTGACACTTAGCTTATATTTTTTTAATGAACCACGAGTAAGCGCGTGCATTAAGTGTGGTGTGTAAAAAAAAGAAACCATTAAGGTTACACAAAACTATTGTAAGACAGCATTACATTAGCAAAAAAAGTTTCGCTAAAAGTGGAACATAATTTGTATTTATGTTTATTTATTTCACATTAAATTTGTACTTGCTGTATATATACATACTACCTATTATTTACATTAACAAAAATACATGAATATTAAAATACAAAAATAAATGTACAAAATATTGTAAGTAAATACTTTTTTTTAACGGTTTTGTCATCAAAACTAAAGCTGTGTACCAAATATCAGATCAATCTGTCAACAGGAAGGGGGTGAAATATCGATTACTAAATTTGAACCAAATAATAAACAGGTCAAGCTTACTAAAACCGTTTAAAAACAAAGATGTTTTTTAATATAAAAACTGCACCTATTCGTCAAAGTATTCCCCCTAATCACTCTCAAAAAGGACCAAGTAATATTAGTAGCTGTGATATCACTAGCGGTAATATTAGTAGCTGTAGTATCGCATTGCTCGTAACGTTTGATTAAGTGCTTTAAAGTAGCATGTTTGCGCAGTCTGTAGGACTTAACCCTATCACTGGTAAAAAAATAAAGTAATACAAAATATAGCTATTTCTTTTCGATTTCAATTAATATTTACTTTATAAAGTTCGAAAATGTATTTGTTTTTTGTCTATCAGGTATTATATAAGGGATTTGATGATGAAAACCTTGGATTCAGTACACGATTCTAGACTTCTCTAAGCGCTAAAAAATTTTCGTCGACTTTTTCTGTGTTGCTGTTTTTGCACTCAAAGGAACTTAATACGTGGTTTCTTTATGTATAGAAAGAGCAATAAAATAGGAGCGCGCTTGTAAACTATACGGGGATGACTCTGCGAGTAAACAAGTACTACATTAGCGCAACAACTGATCAGAATTCAATTTTTTTTATTTAAAATTACGTTGATATCGATAATTTTTTAATACACGATTTAGTAAAAATAAAAAAAACAGAAAATCCCAACGAAAAATTTCAACGCTTGGGAGTCTAAAATCCTGTCTCAAATTGATGGTTTCAGTTTGCCTTGCCATGTCTCTTGTACTGTGTCTTATAATTCTTGAAGCCTAGAGACCGATTCTAATAAAATTAGGCAGAGAGCTAGATATAAATATTGGATACTTTTTTTTCGAAAAGTATGATTGATTGAAGTAAGGATTCATGCAGGTAAGGGCGTGGGTAAAAGCTAGTTCTTGATAAAACCTTATATTTCCAGAAATCGCCGAGCTAACCCACAAGTTTTCTTCAGTGACCCTGTACAGAAACCAGACAGTGAGGTACTCGGCGCGGATGCATGCGATCATCGCCTGTCAGATGGAGTTCCAGCTGTATCCTATGGACATTCAGTCTTGTCCTATTTATATTGAAAGCTGTAAGTTAATTTTAACAAGAAAATGTTTAGCAAAATATTTATAAATCTTAATATATAGTACCCTAGATAACGGTTATATATTTGTGCCTTTTGGGGTCAACAACTCGAGACGCTGGGATCATGGGGACCGGGAGCCCAGATATTTAAAAAGACTATCTGGGCGTTTGGTCGAAGCAACTCGTGACCAAAATGCTGGTCTGTATATGGCCCAAAGGCTGAGTATAGCGACACGATAGTTATACGATGCAAAATTTAATCTAATCTCTAACTATTAAGCTATACAGTCTATATTACCCTGGTAATTGAAAAAAATACCCAAAAAACCTGAGCATGTTACTCTGAAAAACGATTAATCTTCATTTAATATTTTATTTATTATCTTTATTAAAAGTGTTATTTACAAATTCTTTCCAGTTTCCTACAGCAACCAAAAAGTGCGGTTCCGTTGGAGCGAAGCTGGAGTAACTATTAACCCAGAGTTGAAGCTCTTGCAGTACCATATTGGACAACCATTGAGACTTGAAGAAACTAATGGCTACATGATTGATAAAGATGGTACGATCGTTTATATGCATACTTTCCTGTTGATTTAAAGACCTGCCAAATTTTAGGAGGTAATCAGGCCCATGAAACTGAACAACCAACCTTCACCAAAGAACATATCTACCTATCTGAAAATGTTTTAAATCAAAATCAGAAAATCGAAAATTGACTTTTCGTACAGTGATTGGTCACGTGACTTACGTTTGTATGAGAAGATGTATTTCCGTTTTACACACCGTTGAAAAATCTCTGCACGGTGGTGCGCTGGTTTTTGTTGTTTTTGTTTTCCTTCGCCGTTTTTAGCTAATGATAAATTAATTTCTAAAACGCACGTGAATCCGAAAAGTCAGAGGGTTTTGAACCTTCGACCTTTGACTTGACAGTCTAACGGTCATACCACTAGGCTGTCACTGCTTAATATATATCCCTTCTACATACAGACGTACATAAGTACTACTAGATTAATTCAGATAACTCTTTTTATATGAAGTTTCAGTATGATATCTGTGCTTGTGACTTTACTAGACACGCCACTAAGTTTGATCCATGTTCATTCGATTATTAACTAATTTGATACTCACTTTTGGATTCATGTTTCTCGTATTCCAGTTTTCGATTGACGTGACCCAATTCGACCCAATTTTGGAGCTTATTGGCGATGTCACCAACTTTATATTTGGCATGTAACCTTTAACAAAATGCAACAAAAAGTATCACAAAAACTTTCTCTTGTTAAGCAACTTTAAATGTCAGTTTGTTAACATACATATTATTATAAATATACAAACATCAACATAAACTCACGCCTGTATTCCCCAGAGGGGGTAGGCAGAGATGTATGTACCCAGCACGCCCACGTTTCGCCGGTCATGTTACTCCCATATAATAGGGGGCGAACCTTTTGCCATTAATCGTAAGTGAGTGATTTCAGGATACCAATACCAGTTATTGAAATAGGAGTCGCCCTTGTTCACCTAGGTGAACTCATTTCGAGGATAACAAAGAAAAAACTAATTCCTTCCACTTTCTTCACCCAGCTGATTTCCCATAAGTGAACAAAGGATACTATTTTATTCCACTTTGTTCACCCGCCTTAATCACCTGGATGAACAATGTGGAATAAACCTCATACTCAGCAGTCGCGCTTGCTACCACTAGACCAACGAGGCAGTCAATTTATTAAACTTAAATAAATGTCAATCACGTCTCGAATTTTTGAAGTGTACTAGATTACTATAATTAACGTTTCATATTTCTTATTAAAACTTCTATCAAAATGTAGTTTTAAATTCCTACTGAGTTTATATGTATAATATTAAGTAGCTTAAGTATATTATTAATACGAGTCTAATGTGTCTCACTGATGAGCAAAGACCGGGAACTCTCTTTCCACTTTCCTCTATTGAGTGCAATGCAAACCCAATCCTCCCGGAAAAAATACAGCTCGACCTACCATCTTCGTAGTATACCTAATCGCGGCAGATTGACGAATCTATATTATAATAATATAGATACCTATACAATAAAGAATTTTTTTTTTTATCAAACACACTTCTAATATACCTATTTATTTTTGAAGAACTTGTCTGGAACAAAAATAGATGGAACTTTGAAAAGACATTATCATAGTTATTACATTTAATATTAGTTACACGGCAGGCTCAGACAGAAATAATAGGATAAGCCAGAATTCTGAACTTTAGAAGTTTAGACCCAAATGATTAAATTTACTTTTTTACTTATATTTTTCTGGGCCGCCTGGTAATAAGACTTTCATAACAGCCTTTGCTATTAATATATAAATTATGCGAAAATAAAGAAAAGATTCATAACAACAATTAAATTTAAATCAGGGATCACCAAATGGTAATGGTAAACAACAATGTTTCAGGGATCACCAAATTACCATTTGTTTGTGTACATTGTTGTTCAAAATCCGGATTTGGATCGTCGACCTATTCTGTGCGGATCTTCAAATCATAGTAGTCTATCTGTGTGCTAAATTTCACTGTCATCGTTTCTGGCGCGATTCAGTAATAGACATTCAAACATTCACATTTATCATAATTAGGATTCTAGGATTGCTACCAACCAGACCATGACAATTTTACATATTTTGAAAACGAACCACGAAATTAATTGGTGATCCCTCTCATCATCATCATCCTAGCCTTATTATTCCCAAACTTTTTTGAGGTCGACTTAATCTAACTGGATGCAACTGAATATCAGTATTCTACGGAGCGACTACGACGACCTATCTGACTTCCGCAACTCAAAGGAAACGATATTCTAAATTGGTGATTTCTCTAATAGCATAGGTAATAAGTGGATGTGATTACTCCAAGATCGAGGATAGATGTAATATCAGAGAGTAGCAATTTGGCAGTAGAGAGATTCAATCTGTGGATGACAATGATGGATGATGAAATGAAAAAAGTATTTAAATATTTTATTTTTTTAATCCACATTTGTCTTTCTAGGTAACTACTCAAGACTGGTAGTGTACTTCAGATTCGAGCGTCAGATCGGGCACCACTTGATCCAAACCTTCGCACCATCCTCCCTAGTCGTCATGTTATCCTGGTTCAGCTTCTGGTTGGACTTGGACGCGATCCCTGGGAGAGTCACCCTGTTGGTGACCTGCATGTTAACGCTCGTCACCATGTTCACGGGATTACGAGCTGATATCCCACCGGTCGCGTATGTTAAGGTCAGTAGCCATTTTAGGTCTAAATTTTTAGCTTATCTTGGAATTTCTTTGGTTTTCTTCAAAAAAATTTTTTTTTAATTACTGGTGCGTTAGTGCAATTTTTTACTTAACCGGTAAATATTACATTACGACTAGTGAACATGTTTTCCCCACAGAGCATGTAACACACAGTCACGTCTAGCACAAGCAAGCTGCCAGTTCTAATTTATAATAACGAAACAGGTTCTTTTAAAAAAGTAAATCAATTTTATATTTCCCATCACGTCTGTATTCTTTAAAGGGTTCAACAGAGATGTATATAGATTACCCATGACATTCCACCAGCTACATTATAAGTCCCATGTAAAAAAAGGCGAGCCTATTGCCATAACCAAGCACAATTCCATGCACCTTCTTACCATTGTAAATTTCCTTATAGAAAAAACTAATAACACTTCTCGACCCAGAGATTGGACTCGGAACGTCGCAGTTAGCAGTATCAACCACTTGACCAAAGAGACCGTGACATCACATGGGGACGTTAAGAGAAATATCTCTAGAGCAAATAGCACGCTCCATGCGATCGGGTCCAACTGTGGCATAGGCTGCGGCCAGACTGCGGTTCTATGTGGCTTTAAGGAACACATACAACAAGAAAAAGAGCATTTATTTAATTAACAGTAATAATATTATCGAACTCGACTCATATCTGAAGGATTGGTCTCAGATAGCATTAGACCGAGACAAGTGGAAGGAGGAAAGGGAGGCCTTTGCCCTGCAGTGGGATAATATAGGCTAAATAATAATAATAATAATAATATTATCCAACCGGCCAATCTGGAAGTCATTGGGGGAGGCCTATGTTCAGCAGTGGACGTCTTATGGCTGAATTGATGATGATGAAGATGATGAATAATATAATTATAACTGTCCATAATCCAGGCTTTAGATCTTTGGATGGCTGGCTGCATGATGTTCGTGTTTGCGGCTCTAGGAGAATTTGTAGTCGTGAAAGTGTTGGATAAGCAGTATCAGATGAACAAGACGAAGGCGCAAGAATCCATGCCTAGGATCATTCCGGTGGTAAATATCTTCTTCTTGTTAGACTAAAATATATATATTGAAACATCTTGTTCTTAAAAGTCTGCAGGAATGAACTGGTAGTACCATTCTGTTAAAGAATATCGGCGTGAAATAATAGTATTCATACTGTTGTATTTTGAACGGGCAGTAAAGAGAACCAGAGGCATCCCCTCTGTTTCAAATTCCCCCAATCCTAATCTCCGTCTCTTTCCATAATTCCTCACAGAGTCAGCAACGCCCAAATATAATGCTCATGGTATCGTGATCGCAAGCATTTTTAGATCACGATTACAGATTACTATGGCAAGCCGTATGTTTGTATTACACATGTGTATTAAATGTGGATTTTTGTAACCTTTTATACACAAAACATAGTAATTTAGAAGAGAGTTTATTAGAAAAATCGTTTGATTTTATAGATCCAATTATTTGATTCAATAGATCCATTTTTTTTTATTTAATGATCCAATTATTTGATTCAATAGATCCAATTGTTTGTTTCAATACCTGTAACCCAATAAAAATACTAGAGCTCAATCACATCAACCAGTTCGAATTTGAACCAAGATTATTGAGACAAAGATGTTTCGTTATCTTTGGCAGCGTTTAAACGGTGAGAAGGGTTCTTGCGGGACCCTGGCTGCTTGGGAAGGCAGTCAAGTGAGATGCAGGAAGGTTGACCTGACCTCTCCAACATCTCCTCCAGCTGCTACACCTGCGGTTCATCCAGCACCTTCAGCCACACATAATGCAGCACACTTGGTTGGCGTTGAAAGACGGCAAAGCATACTTCAGGTAACTTCTTCTTATACAACGGTTGTTGAACAACCATATGTCATATAAACCACCTTTAGGCCTGTGATATGGCTATATACACCTTAGAAAATATCCCTCAAGTAGTTTAGCTAGATTCCTCTCGATGTTTTCCCTAAATGATTTAAACAAGATTGATAAAATCAAATTTGATAAAATCAAATATGACCAAGACGTTGCCCTAAGACGATGTAGAAAAGGATATTGAAATTTAATAGGTGCAAGCAACGATACGTTAGCTCAGTTGGTAAGAGCTGCCACGGAATGGCAAGTATTGCGGGTTCAAGTCCCGTTTGTGTCCTATCTCTTTTTCAATTTCCTCAATTTTCTAAGTGTTAACACAGCCGTTACGTTACGTACGACAATTACGTACATGATTTCGAAAAGTCAGCAGTCTTTGTCTGGTTTTGATTACTATCATTAAAGTGATGGTAATTTTAATACGTTTCTAGCCTGACCTTTATAGTTTTTAAAATATTAGCATCTTGATTACCAGGATTTAACTTCCCACAGCTTTATTGATAACATTAAAACTTTCACTAAGTAATTTCGGCTTTCAACGAAGTTTTGGCATTAAAATATTAGGGAAAATATCTATGACATAAAATATAAAAATGCCTCTGATCTTTTCTAAAATTAATTACTAGCATTATTTATATTATTAGCATTCAAAGAATTTAATCGTTTTACAAAAAAGAAGTTATTTACGTATGTATAGAAAAAGTTGCACCTATTCTTTGAAAAAACATTCTTTTTTGACACCTTTGCTATAAAATATTATAATATTTATGATTTTATAGTACAACAGAATTACGAATAGCTCAGTAGGCAGACTGTTCAGTGGCTTTAACCAGTAGGTGGCAGATTCAAATCTTGCTTGTAATATTTTTTTCTTTCTGCAAAAATTTTAAACTTCAGGGTCCGCTTCTCATGCTTTTTAAATTTTATACTTTCATCTGTTTTTTTATTCCAGGTTGCCTGGCTAGACGCCGACACAGGTCAAGAACGAGTGCTATGGAGGGAGATTGACAAGCTCTCCCGTGTGGTGTTCCCAGCCTTATTCCTTCTCTTCGTCACCATGTACTGGCCTGTCTTACTTCTGAAAACAAAGACGTCTTCATAACAATTAGATTCTTTGAGTTACACTGTTGCAGCCTAATAATTGATTATAAAATCAATTAATTGAATGCTATTGAAATTACATTACAATGTCATTGAATTTACATTACAATGTCATTGAATTTACATTACAATGTCATTGAATTTACATTACAATGTCATTGAATTTACATTACAATGTCATTGAATAATAATGCACAATTTTCATTGCTTTGGTCTTAAGACATTGTGAAATTTACGCTAAAAGGCGTTTTCAAATGGCTGACTCGTATAAAGTCAGATCGGTCTTTAAAATAATTCATTGTGTCTGACACAGCCGGTGGGCTGGACGATTAAGACGAGATAAAATGGTTTATATAAGATACATAGTTTTCACAAAAAATCTTATATTATTTTTGTTTGGGATTATGATAATGGTTATCCACGAATTTTCGAGAGGAAAATAATGGAACAAAATTCTGAGACATTTTAAATACTGGCCTTTATTTATATAATTTTTGGGCCAGGTTTAAAATGTCCTGATCATTATTTTCTCGATAAATTAAAAGGTTGACATTATATATGCCACAAAAAATATTAAGTATATTATATTATAAGATATTTATTTATTATTTATATAATAATATTATCTGAAGTTACAACGACGTAGAGAAGTTGGCAATTCTCATGGTTATTTGCCAGCACAATTTTACAGATTTAGGGTACGATAAGTACGTATAGGTATAATGATGGTCCGTATATAAGATTGTACAGAGCAGTTGTTATAGAGTTGAAGAATCTTGATGTAGTTGTAGAATAAGTAGACGCTTAAAAGAGATATGATGTTTTTAAAAAATATTGTACAAATAATGCACAAAATAAAATTTTCAAAAATACAGTTCAATGTAGTATTTTTTTAATTTAGAGATTGCTTTTAAAAAAAAATATTATTAAGGGTATTGTTTAAAAAAAACTGTAGTTATATTACAATAGACTTAAGGTGCTCATAGTTAAACTACATTGTAGAACAATGATTGTTATACACAGGTTGTTGTTTTAAATTCAAATCTTAATAAGATTACAAATAATTCAACCGTTAAAAATTTATGAAATAAATAAGTCACGTCTATATCGTTTTCATCAAAGTACCAATGGTAGATGTTTAAGTAAGAGAAATTATATTATAAGAAACTTATAAATAATATCTAGTTTTAGTAAATTATTTGGGCGTTGTAATTTTTTCTAATTTTAAAAATGAATGTAAGGTATAAAACTTTTCCTAATCAGATTAATTTTTGACAAGAATAGGAAAGAAAGTAGAGGATATGGATTTTTTTTAATGACTTTATAATATTTAGGAT
The DNA here is from genome assembly GCA_936450705.2 of Protodeltote pygarga. Taxonomy (NCBI): domain Eukaryota; kingdom Metazoa; phylum Arthropoda; class Insecta; order Lepidoptera; family Noctuidae; genus Protodeltote; species Protodeltote pygarga. Next base: position 14,198,697 of record OW388254.2, read on the forward strand.
TTACCTAAGTTAATATTTATTATGTTTCGGCGCGTTTCGGTCAACAACAATTTCTTCACGAAATAATTCTGTACACAGGCAATGTTTAGTTATTTTAAATGTTTAAACATTATTTAACATATCTTAATGATTTTTAAAACAATAAATGCCTGTATAAATAAGGTGCTTATGAGTCATCAGCGTCATATTTTATGAAATAGTGTCGCAATCATCATCAGCTTTAAACCATTGTGATAGCTTAATTAATAATGATAATTATTTTTATAAGTTTTTGTTTGTATAGATAATAATATATTCTTATAGTAGGTACATTAATTTCAAATATAGTATTTTAATGTAAAGGTATAGGATAGATACTTTTAATTTATATTTAATTTCGTTTCAAACAATCTTGTATAGCGTCACGATAAATAAAAAAATTATAATCATTTAAAATAGTGGAATATATTAATTAAAACAATGTTATTTAAGCATTTTTATAATTTAAATATTTTTAATTTATTATTTAAATTTGATAAGAGCAGGTCTAGCAGTGGCTTATTTACCATAATGTGGTATATTATAGTATGATGGGACCAACTAGTGAGTTGGACCCAGAATACCATAGTGTAAACAGTACTTTCTTTATTAATAAAAAAAATATAAGGGGTATTATAATAAAATTCTCTTTTGTACTATATAATATAGGAATGATCACTGAAGGAGAGTAGACGGGTTTTAGTTTAATTTAAAATTCATAATTATCCAATGGAAGAAAAACTATTATAATAAATTATGTTTAATTTCTATTTACAATTAATTTATTTAATGTTGGATTAGAACGCATGAATTTTTTATCCTAATTTTTAATTCTATGGGACTTTCAATGGCTAATTATATAGAAAGTACCTATGTATTATATTGGGAAAATATATTTCCCACTGTCCATTGTTGCAACTTTATATTGTACAGTGATATAGAACGTATCATTACTAAAGTGCCGGTAAATAAAATCTAAAAATAAAAAAATATTTTTATTAAATATTTATTTCGATTTCATTATGATATCTTTCTCAGTTATGATATTATGATATGATATGATTATACTATGATTATATTATATTATGATATGATTATATTATGATTATGATTATGATATTCAGTTATGATACGTCCTGTATATAAACGCTTTAGTGTTAAGGGTACAAGCTCATGCGTCACTGATGCCTTAACTGTTTGACGTTTTACGCGCAATTTATTACTGTATTAATAATTATTATTTAAAAAACTTTTTGTTTAACACTAATGAAAATAAGTCGTATTGTTAAAAAAATAAACATGGTTTTGTCTTTTACAATTATTTTTTTACCGATTGCCTAAGCATCTTTATAAAATGTCTGTCTTTAAGTCATCCAATTGGGTCATTAAACTTATCATTATGAACAACTTTTACTATGGGACTAACCCTGAAATCGCAAAATAAAATCCGCTGTTCCATACATTTTGTTGAATTTGTGAACATAATTATGTACCTAAATGTATGGAACAGTTGATTTTTTTTTGCGATTTCAGAGTTAGTCACATACTTAGTAAAAGTTGTTCATAATGATGAGTTTAATGACCCCTTTTCAGGTTGTCAGTGTTTTAAAAATAACCCTGTATATTTTTTTTTCCGTTGATGATAACGTCATTGACGTAAGGTGATGCACAATCCTTCTCCGTCCGAGTAGAGACCTTGCCCTACAGTGGGATATTTATAGTCTTTTCCGTATGATATTGAGAAAACAATTTACTTATGACGATAAAAAAAATGTAATATGCGCAGGTCCGGAAATCCTTGAGGGAGGCCTAAGCCCAACAGTGGGCGTCTTCCTGCTGAAATGATGAAAATGATAGAAATATCGAACCTTAGCTTGCATAAAAGTAACATCATCATCTGCCTAGCCTTTTCCCAACTATGTTGGGGTCGGCTTCCAGTCTTACCGGATGCAGCTGAATACCAGTGTTTTACAAGGAGCGACTGCCATCAGACCTCCACAACCCAGATATTGGGTTACACGGTACCCCTTGGTAAGACTGGTTGTCAGACTGGGGCTTCTGACTACCCGTAACGACTGTCAAAGATCTACAATTGACAGCCGGGGCCAACAGCTTAACGTGCTATCCGAGGCACGGAGAGTGATAATTAATTTATTAATAAAAGTAACATATTTAAAAAATAATAATTAGAATATTATAAATTAACAACTAACATCTATCATTTTCTTAAACGCCTGAAAAATAAATATAGCAAAGTTGCGACTGTACGCTTATCCAGGACTGTAGACCGGAATATTTTTTTGGAACTAATGTTGTCCACGGTCGACGTGGGCGGCAGATAGATACACAACGAAAGAAGACAGGAAAAAATATGAAAGAAACGTTTGAAAAAACAAACAAAATATTTATTTTTTCCACAAAGAGCCGTAAAAGAGGTATAAATAGATGGCACTTACTAGATACTAGTATATCTTATGGGATTACGAATAGATCATTGGCATAGAAAGAAAAAAAGAAAGAAAGCAACATTTATTAGACATAACAATATAACATAGCGGCTAGTGGCTTTAACTAGTAGGTCGCAGGGTCAAATCCCGCTCTTAATCGATTTTTTCTTGAATTCTGGGCTTAAATAGCTGTGACAGACGAACGGACATGACGCAACTATAAAGATTTCAAGTCACAAACCTTAAAAAGCAAGATGACAGATTTTACACGTCGTCGAAACAGGTTAAAACTCCAAATTCGTTGACAAATTGAAATATGGAATGAATCTTAAGCGTGTCATGGCCGTCACGCTGTTGGCTCATCACAATGAGTTCACACTTCACGCAACATGCACAGACTTGGTAGCTCTACGCTTGGCAGACATTTTAGTTTAGCCTAGTACTTTCTTTTACAAGTCCAAATATAATTATGATATTACCTCATGCCCTAGGCGTAGAAAGAGATTTGAAATTTCGACCCATTCTGATGGGATACAGTGACTCAGCGGTTAGAGCGTCGGCACGTTACGCCGAAGATCGTGGGTTCGAATGCCATTCGTATCAGTTGTTTTTACAAAATTTCTTATTGAATAATTATATTTCATGATTAAAAGCTAACATGTGCTATAACATGTAAAAAAATCATAACAATATTAAGTCAAAATATGATTACAATCTTCCAGAAAGGCTGAGAGAGCTTAAAGGCTAGTCTTAAACCACAAATCCATTCTCAATACAATACAAGTACAAAAACGCGTGCCTAAGTACGCATTGTTTTGTGGCTGGTTAAGGAATATTCAACTCTTGCAAGGTATAAATAGAAATAATATTGGTTTCGAAGTTCAAGAAGCCCCCTGAACTCAGAAAATGACAAAATCCCTATTTAATTTTTTAAATTTTTTATTTTGCTTACACAAAAAATGTATCAATTTTACTTTAAATTGACATTAAGCAGATTGAGACTTTTAGTCTTTAATTCTAGTTGTACAGAGATAAGCCCGGGGGTTTTAAATTCATCTATTGGATGGCGCAAAAATTTCCCGTGAGTACTTGACATTCGACTATGTAAAGATATTGAGATGGGAAACCCCGAGATAGTATTTACCGGTATGTACCTGGATTTTTGCTCACCCCAGGAACGAGGAAAGCCCAAAGGAGGAATTCCCCTCACAAAAAGAGGATACTAAACATTTATGACTTGGCTATGATCCCCGCGCTGGGCAAATTTATTATAATGTGAAACACATTCAACAAACAAACAGATCCCCGTATGGATGTGTGAATGTTAGTATGTAAAAAATATAGTATAAAAACTAAAACCCGACTACTTAAAATCTAAAAACAAGCTTCTTAGATTTTAAATAAAATTCTGTAGTCGGAGGCCTTAATGTATTATAGGTAAATGGTACTAGATAATCTTTCAAGGGTAAATACTTTGTAATTTGGTGGCCTCCGACTACAGAATTTTATTTAAAATCTAAGAAGCTTGTTTTTAGATTTTAAGTAGTCGGGTTTTAGTTTTTATACTATATTTTTTTAACTCTATGTTACTTACTTCCACAAAACCGCAAACCAACGAACTAGTTACGAAAAAGAAATCTCAATTTAATTAACATTATTTTAAAATATAATCATAATTTAATAGGCAGTGATGTGTAGAAACTTTAATTTAATTAGTAAATATTTATTGTTATCACGTTTTCACATTGTATGCAGTGTTATAATCACATATATTTATGATAGTCGTAACGGGTAGTTAGAAGCCTGATATTCTAAGAAGTGGTCCAGAATATATAGATAATATACACATATTCTGAATGTGCTCATCAAGACCTTCCATTTGATATCAAATACGATAAATTTACCTTAACTTTATTTTTTTCGAGCTGACTAATTTATTTTTAAAATCCACCTTATTTGATTTTACGAAATTTCATATATCCTATAACCCGCAGACCATTAAGACGCATCGATAGACACCTTATTGATTGAATTACAACAAATAGTTTAGGAGCTACGAGGGAACAGATGAACAAACTTACATACATACATACATACATACATACATACATAGACTGCTAAAATCATAACCCTCCTTTTTTTTGTAGTCGGGTAAAAATATTTTCTCTTCATATTTCTTCTTTTTATCTTCACTCACGATACCTATAGCATAAAAATGCGCATCAAATTGATAACATCCTTTTTGAAGTCGGTTAAAAAATTGTAGTAGCTAAGTTTATTACAAAAAATCTTTAGATAAAAGTTTAAAAAAAAAATTTCATAAAAAATAAAACCGACTTCAAAAGGAACTAAAAAGCTTGAAATATCTTTAAAACGTTTTGGAGTCGGTTCCAAGTCAAGTTCTTAATGAGAAGGTTAAAGAGGCTAGAACTTGACTTGGAACCGACTCCAAAACGTTTTAAAGTTATTTCAAGCTTTTTAGTTCCTTTTGAAGTCGGTTTTATTTTTTATGAAAAATTTTTTTTTCACGATTTTTAGTGGTGCCTAAAATTAATCCCCCTCCCAGACTTTTGTGAGGCTAATATTTGAAATCCTTATGAAAAGCCCATTCAAACGATACCTCACACGATATTTTTTATCTTGGATGATTATAGGAGGGGGGGGGGGCTGACCACGTATCCCCCCTCTTCCTCTTTACTCGTCAGCCATCGACTGCACGTATAAACAAAGCAATATTACTTGTTACGACAATTCTGCTATAATCCTACGAGGAGTTCCGTTTCATATCTCGTAAGTTCATGATCAGATCAAGATAATATTTCTATGGGACCACCTCGGGAGTATACCCTTTTGATTACAAAAAGAATTTTGAACATCGGCCCACAAATGAAGAAGTAATCGCGTAACAAACATACAAAAAAAAAACATACAGTCGAATTGAGAACCTCCTCCTTTTGGAAGTCGGTTAAAAAGACAAAGTGGACATTGGCTACTTAACAATAAATATTCTAATGTGTCTTTTTTGACAGCTCTTGATATAATTAAACCTTTTTTGAAAACAATTTATTATAATATAGTCTCAAACTTTCGCGAACACTCAACATAATGAAACAACTTTTTAACGGATATAATTCGCGTTTTTATTTTGATAATACAATCCTGACGTTTCGAGTACTTTGCAGCACTCGTGGTCGCAGGCAGACAGACGAGTGCTGCAAAGTACTCGAAACGTCAGGATTGTATTATCAAAATAAAAACGCGAATTATATCCGTTAAAAAGTTGTTTCATTAACAATTTATTAGTTTATTTAAGTTTACTTACAACCACCTTCCATTGGGCAAATAACTTCTAATGAGCGAACAAAATAAGCGATGCGTATGAGAAGATGGGCCTATGTTCAGCAGTGGACTGATACAGACTGTGTAGGTAGGTAGGTAAGTTTACTTACAGAGAATTCCTACACACCCAGATTCTGTAAACATCACTTTTACTCGTTCCCCATCTTGTCGTCATTAAATGTCAAACCCAGTCATAAAAAGTGAAACATCAAATTGTTTAACTTTCGATGTTCAACTTTCCTTTACTGAGGTTAAGGTAAATTAAACTGTGTTGAAAATTAAGTTGAAAATTAAATTAAACACTTCACTGTGACTGCCTTAAGAAAGCAACCTTACGACGTGACAGCTGTTATTGCTACGACAATATTCCCCATCATCATCTGCCTAGCCTTTTCCCAACTATGTTGGGGTCGGCTTCCAGTCTTACCGGATGCAGCTTAATACCAGTGTTTTACATGGAGCGACTGCCTATCAGACCTCCACAACCCACGTAATGGGTTACACAATTGGGTTGCCTTATTATTTAGATTTCTGTGGGAGAGGCCTATGTTCAGCAGTGGAGTAATACAGGTTAATAATGATGATAATGCGTGAATGTAATCACTTATCTCCAACAAGAGCGTGCCTTTTTTACGGGGAGAAATCTTCGGGGGTAAGCAACCTCCGGGGGAAGAGACCGGGGAATATGGGATACTTACCTCATTAAAACATCCCCGATAATCTTCCATCTACCATACATTTTTCAGAAGTCTGACCGAAGCCAGCACAAATGTAGTAGCCAGAAGAAGAAAAAAAATTACGTAATAATTTTTGATTACTACATTTATTTTGTTCTTCAATTTGTTTTAAGAAACAGGTGGAGATTCCTAGGACCACCAGGCGATATACTAGCTGATAAAATAATAGAACAAAAAGGAGGAGATATCCATCAACAAAAAAAATTGTAAGCAATTAAAATATCTTAATGCCGTGCCATAACTTTTCTTTTGTTTTTTCGAATAAAGACTTTTCTTTAAGACCACACAAATTAAAATCTTGTTTTCTTAATTATGATAAATTATGGGCTGTTCTTTTATTTATCAACAGAAAACAAAAGGTTGTTTATCAACCTTTGGATGGTCCGCGTAAAATAATGTGAAAAACGTCTCGAGAAAATCATTACTTACACCTAAGAGGTATGTATAAATTGTATAGCTTATAATTATTTTGATGGTGTGTGAGGGTACATACGGTTTGGTATTTTCGAAGAAGTCTCGATGATATTTCTTCTAAAATACCGAACCGAATGTGCCGAATGGACTATGTGTGTAGCTACCCTAAGGGACCTACCGCACTACGGGTCACGGGGTACGGGTCTACGGGTCGTATTGCAACCATAACAAACGCTTAGCAACTTCACAAACAAACATAATTAACATTTTGTATCTCAGAATTCCTTGTAAGAAAAATACCTAACCAAATGTTAGATTAAGAATCTTATCACTTCGTAAAATATGGATCTAAAAGAAGATTTATTTTTCGTCTAGGAATCTTAAAGGTTACATAAGTAAACTGAATAATGTATCGTTGACGACCTATATTTAATGGAATTGCCTAGACGCTTTAGAACCATTGACGATTGGCGAAGTTCTCTGAAAAGATGAGATGCGTTAGTTCGAAGAATAACCACAGACTAAAACATACCCGTAGACCAAAATAAATTAAATACTTACAAGTCTAGCATTAAGCTTTGGCGCTAGGAAAAAACGTAATAAATGACAAGGTATTCTTAATAAAATTTAACAAAATTGCAACGTTTCTAACATTAAATAAAATTGTGAAAAAAAAATCCACCTAAAAAAATTGTATAAGTCTATTAAAAAATTTAAAAAATGTTGTGAAAAGGATATAATCAATTTTTTACCATTTTGAATCGGAAAAATGTTTTTTTTTTGTTCCTTTTTATGTAACTTATACTTTTTGTTTAAAAAATGTTTGTAAAATTATGCGGTCAATATATCAGGAAATTGACTTAATGATGGGTACCGTGACATTTGCCAAATTAAAGCAATACTTCGACCTACTGAGCTATCGTATTGCTGCCCACGTCTATCCAATTACAAGTTCTGTATCTTTTATCATTTTAAAGGAGACGCATGACAAATATTGGTTAGCAGTATTTGAAAACTATTTCTTAGAAAAATTTAAGTCTCCATACTGAGTTTATTTATTCTATGACAACGTCTAGAGAAAACTGCCACCTTTAACCTTGTACAAAAATAGTGTTTGTCAAAAACAAAATGGACAAGACAGTGTTTGTAAAACATCTTATTTCGTCTGACATTTAGTAAACAAATAAAGAAAAACATATTTTAGGCATTTTCGTTTCGAGTATTGATTCCATATATTTTAAACACACAATAGGGTATCTCCCTGCATTTTACCCAATTACAAAAAAGGAGGATTATAAATTAAAAGTTATATAATTTTTGTGGTGTCAGGCTGTGGGTTCAAACCTGGCATGTACCAATGTGATTTTTTCAATGTTGTATTATGCACTTCCTTAGTTAATATAAGAAGTCACTACTAAAGGTGAAAGAAAACATCGCGGTGAAATCTGAAATTGCGAACACGCAGTGTATATAGGTAGTGGTTTAAAATAATAAAATAAAAAACAATAATAAGGCCGGAATTCCGCCTTATTGTTATTAAAAACGATAGTAGTTATTCATAATAAATGAATTAGCATTATTTCAGTGACCTACGCATTATTATATATTATTTACGCCTAGCAATGGAACAGATGAGAAGTAAATTATTGTATTCTAATATAGGTATTATAGTAAATTATTGTATAAGCAAGTGGTAAAAGGACAACTGATGACATAAGCCGCGCTCCCGCTCTGTTTCACCCTTTCTTCACTCTTTCGATGCAGGCAGATGCGGGGGACAATAATAATATAATATTCTCCTGACCGAATTTCGGTCACAGCGGCCAATCTCAACGGAGACTAGCCAATTACGCAGGTGCACTCTCTATTCCCTCACTCTCATTGTCCGATGGGACGGCTTTCCGACACAATCGGAGAGAGATCAGGCGCAGGGCCAACAGCTTACGTGCTTTCCGAGGCACGGAGTACGTGATAATTAATTTATAAAACACACTTAACTTACGAAAAGTTAGAGGTGCACGCCTTGGGTTCGAACCCGAGACCACTGACTTGCCAGACAACGGTCATAATATCACGACTTATAAAGAACAATAAATTACGGGGGACAATAAATTGGCGGGGGGAGGTGAGTATCGCTTCTTTACGAAGTAATAGTATTTTATTCTTTGGCTTGAGCAAGAGAAAAACCGTCTCGCAGCTAACTTCATAGAGAACTGTGCCGCATTCTTTTCGCACAAGAAAAGTTGCAAAACAATAAAGAATTTGATTGTTTTCCAGCTATCAATGGCGACAAACGGCTATTCAAATATCTTTTTTTGTATATTGTTCGACGGTATTAGAAATGTCTAACAAAATAATAATAGAGCCAAACACTGTTTATTTACATTTTACTTCTTATTTTCCTAAACATTATTTTGTGTCTATTAATATTTTAGCATGATACTGATCCACCCGTATCAGTTGTTTTTAAACGGTGTTACTTAGCTTGACCTGTTTATTATTTGGTTCAAATTTAGTAATCGATATTTCACTCTCTTCCTCTTGACAGATTGATCTGATATTTGGTACACAGCTTTAGTTTTAAATAATTATATTTAATAAGCTAACATGTGCCACAACATGTAAAAAAAATCACAAAAATATGATACTGATGTTTTATTATCTAAATAAAAAAAGTCACAAATTAGTTACACCATCATTATAAAACTCAAGAATGGATGGACCGATTTAAATTTCTTATTGTTTTGTTGGATTAATTTCCGCTTCGAATAGCAAAATAACTAAAAATAGATCGAAAAAATTCACGAGAATGACAGAAAAAATTATTGAAAATAAATTAGGTTTGAAACTACGCCATCTTCCGAAATAGACCGCTCATATCACGAACGAGATCAAAAAATAATCTGATAGCCTCGCCGACAAATTTGCGGGTGCTATTATTGTATAAAACGAAATAAATCTCGCACTACAGGATATTTTGTTAAGGGGTGTGAAATATTTATGGATACCCATATAAGGTGCTTCTAAATTATCTTCCACGGTTGCAATGGGAGAAAGTATTGGGTATATAGTGAAGTGAAGAAATTTCGTACCCCGGAACAATAAAAAAAAATTGGAGCATGGAGCAATAAAATGCAGGAAATAGAAAAAAAAATATGACGTTAGATTAAAAAAATTACTTCACTATTGTAATATAAATAACTAATATTATCTCCCATTGCAGCCGTGGCAGACAATTTAGAAGCACCTTATATTTATATACAGCCTTTCGTTGCAAGCACGTGTTGGTTAAATCTGACATATAATTTATACCAATGTGACTTTTTCAATGTCTTGTACTTTCTTAGTTAATCTAAGACTCCACTGACTAAAGGACGAAACCTGGACTTAATAATCTGAAAACGACAATACACAGTGAGCTAGCGTAGTGATTTTTGCTCGATCCTGCTCTGTATGAGAAGAGGCCTTTGCCCTGCAGTGGTACAGTTACTGGCTGGTTTATTTATTATTTTTATAATGGTGTTTAAATTTCCGTAAGATTTATTTGTAAAATTTAGGATTCTTACTGTGCCTGCGATGCTTGTATTTCAGGCGGCTCTGTATGCAAGAAATCATTTAGATCAATACGATAGCTATGGGTATAGGCCTAATTGTGTAACGCGAAATAGACATAAACTTTACCGCAATCTAGCCTCGACAAATCCTTAAAGCTAATCCATATTATGGATCCCAAGATCTACCATCTGCTTGAGAGTATAACATCAACAAAATCTAACAGTATATTCAGTAAGAGGTTAAAGTTATAGCTTATTGGACAACGACCCTATGACTACCAAGAATGATTTAAAAAAACTGTAATTATAACAATGTTAGCGAAATTGTATAATTAATTAAGTACCTAATTTCTGTAATATGTTTTTAATTTAAAAATGTAACAATTACCAATTACTGGTAGCGGTATTTTAGATTAAATTTTACTTTTTTTTTCTTTATTTAGGTACCTATTCATTTTTAAGATACCTACTTAGTTAGATTTGTATATACACACATCAAAAGTGTCTAGGGATATTTCAATTAAACCGAAATAAATAAAATTCTATTAACTTTTTGTTAAGACACCTACACATTAAAATAAACCTTGTTTAATAGCCTATCTAATCTGATAATAAACTTTTAGATAAATTTAAATTTTTAAAAAAACTTAGAAGAAGAGGAAAATCTCAGACAAAATTTCAATCTTAACTTTATTTTTGAAACATCAAAACCTAAACAAAACAACATTTTTTTTTTTAAAACGCATCTCCGGTGTTTATTTAATCATGCCACGTAGACACTTGACCAGGAACGAAATGTTAAGAGCAGTGGGCATGATTCAAGCTGGCGCTAACCAAATTACGGTTTCTGAAGCTATGAGGACCAGTCAGAGCGTTATATCCAGGCTTTGGTCATGTTATCGTGTCACGGGGGAAGTGGTGGAACGGCACCGAGGACCTCAACGCATTACAACACATGTACAGGACCGATTCATAGTAAATACTGCACGAAGTCAACCAAATGTAACGGCGATGCAATTGGTTCAAAGGCTACAGAGAGAGTATGGTTTGCTGGTAAGCGGTCAAAGTTTGAGAAAACGACTGCATGAAGTCAACCTACGTGCTCGTAGGCCACTTCGGGTACCAGCGCTAAGGAGAAGCAATCGAGGAAGAAGATTACAATGGGCTATTGCACACGAAAACTGGAACCTTTCTCAATGGTCACTTGTGCTTTTCTCTGATGAATCCAGGTTTGGATTTCATCTTGATTCGCGAAGAGTACGCCTTTGGAGAGAACCTGGACGTTGGAATCGACTGCAGCACCCACAACAAGTTCATGCATATCAAGGTGACACGATTATGGTTTGGGCAGGAATTCGTCTCGGCGGTAGAACGGACCTCGTTTGGATACAAGGCAATATGACTGCTCTATAATACCGAGATGAGGTGCTAGAGCCTGTAATCTTGCCCCACAGACAGCAAATGGGACAAAATTTCCAGCTAAAGCACGACATTGCCCGTCCACATACGGCGCGTATCGTTGCAAGTTGGTTACAACAGCATGATATCCAAGCTTTAGACTGGTCTGCACAATCCTCTGACTTAAATCCTATTGAGCGTGCATGGAATATGCTTCAGAGAACAGCTCTTAGGAATTTCCCTGAAGATATTGTGCATGAAAACCAGCTTTTCTTGAATCTAAGCAGGACTTGGGGCAGTATTCCACAACAGGATATTGACACCCTTGTTTTGAGTATGCAGAACCGCTGCAGATGTGTCAGGAGAGTCTTAGGTGGATTCACGAATTATTAATTTAAAATTTTCAACAAATTTTTAAAAAAAATAGTTGTTTTGTTTAGGTTTTGATGTTTCAAAAATAAAGTTAAGATTGAAATTTTGTTCGATTTTTTCCTTTTCTTCTAAGTTTTTTTTAAAATTTGACTTTATCTAAAAGTTTATCATCAGATTAGATAGGCTATTAAACAAGGTTTATTTTAATGTGTAGGTGTCTTAACAAAAAGTTAATAGAGTTTTAGTTATTTAGGTTTAATTGAAATATCCCTAGACACTTTTGATGTGTGTATGTATAGTTAGTTTTATTTAGTTCTGTCTAATGTTGTAATATATTTATGAAATTTATAATTAGAGTAGAAGTTATTGACCGTTTAGGTTACCAAATATATATGTCTATGTCTAATAATTCTTAGTTAAAATCAGTACAAAATAACCATGACCTGGTAACTTGGCAGACTAAACAGCATTCGTATTTCCCCCGTTCCATACACTTTGAGAGTCACTGAACCCAGTCAAAGCCTTTCGGCCGTCCTTATTGAGTCAAATCATTTCATTGCCTACAAAAACCACCAAATTGAATTGACCTACCACCCCCCTTTGTTGCAAAGCAAAACGTTACTAGCAAGGGAAATTTAGATTGCAATGAGGGATCAAGAAATGTTGGTGGTGATTCTGCGTCCGCGCATTTCGCAACGCAAGCAGTTTGTGCAGTGTTGGTTTGGCCGTCGAACGAGTTATACGTGGTTGTTGAAATTGTAGTGTTGACGATTTTGCACTGTTGATCGTGTAAGTGATGAGTGTTTGGGCTAAGTGAAGGGATTTTCTTTGACAATCGCTGACTATAAAGGTAGGTTATAAGTTCCATACTGTATTTTTTGCACTGTTTATATTTATTTATTTTTAACTTTTTCTGTTTCTTGACCGAATTTGTGCCGGTATTTTTTTACCAGTATTTTTTAACTCTAATTGAAAATTAAAAGATAGTATTTGTTTTTCGTTATTATTATACATATATACCCGCGTATGTAAATATTGTGATACTTTGAAAATCAATTAATTAATAATGTATCTACTGTGTATCTATGTAACCACCAGTATCTATCAGAACTAGTTTTTTGCATTTATTAATTGCTTTTCTTTCTCGAATGAATTGACAATTGGTAAAATTACTAATTAGTGTTTTAATAAATATTGGTTCCATTTTATTAAATTTTTCAGCGAATTGATTTTGAATACCCCGCCGGTGTAGTCGCGTCAAGCGTGGTTGTAATACACTAGGCCCTAGGTACGATTTCTATGTCGGGGATTTCGTTAGATTTTCTTATTTAGGATTACTAAGTACGAAAGTTAGAATTGAGTTCTATCACAGAGAGTCAAAAAACTGGCTCTCATATAAATGTAGGTACATAATTCAGGTACTAGCCCAAGTAAAAAACGAAATACGCAATCTGTTGTGAAAACTAAGTACCTACCTAAATTATGGTTCGAATTAGCGACTACGAGGATAGGCGTGGACTATTATACCGTCCCATTTCCATCTGTGGTCCATCTTAGGTCACAATACCACTCGCCACCGGGTGGGTTCGTAAACAAACACTTGCCTTTTATAATAATAGAAATACTTATTCATGTTTAAAATTCGAAATGTATTATTTAGTAATGTCATTATCATCTTCCTGTCCTTGTCTTAATTTTAGTTAAGGTCAGAGAAATAGGTTTACTTAGTTATGTCACTGCTTACTCTATTTAAACTATGCCGTTTTTTAAGCGGTTTTATTTAGCTTGCCCTGTTTGTTAAACGGTTTTTTTTTATTACTGCCGCATAAATTGACTCCATACTGCCTGATGGAAAGCAGTCAGTGGAGTCCCATAGTGATGACCATCATCCCAGCAGCCACAATGCAATGTGGCATGATGGCCCTCACCTTGACGGCCTTGAGAAAAGCTTTTTCACGTCCCGCTTAAAGGACCCAGGATCATAAGTGGAGGGAAACACGTGTGCTGGTAACGAGTTCCACATCTTAATAGAACGGCAGAGATAGGAGGCGCCGAACCGTTTGGTGCGTGGCGTTATCCGTTCCGTGGCACCTCAGCCCAGCACGTGTCATTCGGAATACGAAACCCAGGGTGGGTTTAGTTGAAAGAGCTCTTTAAAGCACTCACCGTGATAAATGCGGTAGAAGACAGGCATTGAGGCGACGGTTTTATTTAGTGCCCTATTTGTTTCCTATTGACAGATTGATCTGATATTTGGTATATACCTTAAGTTGTAGTATTCGTTACACGAATATTGGTGTCAGGAATCGAACTTGCTACAACAAGCGCAGAAGGTGAATATTGTTACTGCTTCTCTAGCACAAACACAACTAAATTTGGGTCTAGATGTTTGTCATTATCGAATTATGTAACTGAATTAAGCAGTGATAGGTCGTAGGTTCAAAACCCAGGCACGCACCTCTGGCTTTTCGGATTTATGTGCGTATTAGAAATTAATTACCACTCGCTAAAAACGGTGAAGGAAAACGTCGTGAGAAAACCAGCACACCTGAGATATTTTTCAACGCTGTGTAAAGTCATGTCAGAGGCCTACCTGACACCAGGTTGTTCATCAACTATACGATGAAGAAGAAGATGGTTACTATGCCCACGATACATGACAAAACCCTAACGTGTGGTCTAAAAAAAACAAAATAACACTATGCCCTAACCCTTAGCCGGAAATAAAGCGTGTTTTGTTTATGTCATCATGTCTATTGTTCTTATAATCAGTTTATAATAGGTCCTTGTTTAACGAACTATACATATAAACAAATAAATCAATTATTGTTTATTTGTTTTTATAGTCCGTTAAAAAACAAGTAAGTACCTATTATGAACTGCTATTACGCTATCCTTTTGTGTTTTTTATAAACAGGAAAAGCTTGCGAACTCGGTCACCTTTCTTGCGGTGTGCACTGTCCCGGTTTCGATTTCTAAGTTGGACAAAAAACTAGACAAATGTGTTTAAATTATTAAAATTTGAATCTTTAGAGCTCGTTTCTGTCTGTTTGAAAGTTTTATTAAAAAAATATGATGAACTTTTGGGTGTCAATGTTTCTCAAACTTTCGAAGTCAACATAATTTGTATATTGTACTGCATCAGCCAGAAGAGTTAATTAGGAGACATTATTAATAAGATTAAATGAGATAAATAGATAGACAATTAGTATATTTCTGTAATGCTGGGGCCACACTAACGAGAAATGCTGTTAATTATCGCAATGATGGACGTTTAACGTTGGCATGATCATGATCATCAGCCTATTTTAGTCCACTGCTGAACATAAGCCTCTTCCAATGCGCACTGTTGTGCGCTCATTGGAGATATTTGCTCATAATCGCCACGCTCTGGGCAAGTGGGTTGGCGATCGCAGTAGTAGATGATTGCTTTTACTTAGAAGAGTGCTGCTGCCCATCTTCCGGATCTTACCCTTTGTCGCTTCTTACGACACCCGTGGGACGAGTAGGGGTGGTTCTATTCTTAGGCCGGAAACCACACGGCACGTTAGTGTAGTAACGACTTATCGCGATGGACAATGGCATTCACATTGACGTTTGTCGTTGCGGTAGCTCGAGCAGCGGTACATCAAAGAGATTTAATTCGCAAATTAATGCATTGAAGCGGCCACACTACGTTTGTCATTATGCATCGTGAGCGCGAGACGTTATCGAACGTGCATGTTTATCTTCGATAATTATTTTTTTCTGATAAAATATATCCCTATAATAAAAAAATACACTCACGAAATACAGTCTAACAGAATTAACGTCCATTTTTCTTGATATTTAAGGAACATTAACGCCAATACTTTTGCCAAAAATGAGCATTGACTTCGACCGTTCCCAAGTGCGACCACTTCCACTCGGCGTGTTAATAATTATCGTAATTATTTTTCATTGACGTTTCCCGTTAGTGTGGCCCAAAGATATTGGAAAGAATATTTCGATGGTGTGGCCCCAGCATAAGACATGCGCAAATTTGTCCTGATCAATAATTTGGGCTTATTAGACTTTAATCAAGTTTAAAATGTATCTGCCTTGGGTAGAGATATAAGGTACCAATTAGGGATTTTGTTTTGTTTATATTTAGCAACATGTCAGAGAATAATTTATGTAGATTATTTATTTATTTCAAAATGTCTTGGGAACTAGTTGACCTTCTCGAAACAAGATGTCGGTTAAATATATCTGGGTTCGATGTCCACTAGTATACGAGTGTAAAAGCCCTGGATTATTTTATTTTTGCTATAATTTTTATATGGTGTTGGCCTTATTAAAAGCCTTAACCACCGCCCACACAATTTACAAAAGTGTAATTTAAAATACAACATCGAAAGCAATTTTATCTACAACCTTTAACTTGGCAGTTCGACGGTCAAATTACTAGGCTATGACTGTGTACCTACTTAATGTTTTTTTTTTTCAGGAAAATAAATAAACTACAATATTAAGTACTTATCTGGATTTATTCTATATTTTTTTTTTTTAAGAAAACTAACAGCTAAATAATTTAATATGCAAATAGAATGTTCATTAAATAGCCAATTACAAATTTCCATATAATGGAAAACATGATAGTAATAACGATTACCTAGACAGCAAATACTGTGAATATTTTGCAAGACCAAAAAAACATTTCAAGAAGTGACTGTTACTACTGTTACTGTCAGCCCATATTATCCCACTGTTTGGCAAAGGCCTCTCTCTCTGATTGCCACGTCTTTTGATCCAGAATACATCGAAAATGTTATGATCGAGATTACAATATCTACATTGTGTCTCTCAAAACATATTATGTTACGAAATCCGGTTGCGAAATCATTTAATGTGACACTGTACTGTCAGAACAGGTTTCCAAAAAACCCTGTGTTTTTTACGTGAGCGCTTGCGGCAGGCATCATCATCTTGCTTTCAAAGAACCGCGAGCTTGTGTGGCCGAATGGTGTATTTAAAAAAAAATTGTTCAGCTTTCACCACGCCACGATTATATTTAAAAGAGCAACTATGGAGTTTCTTGCCAGATTCATCTCCATGAAGGGTAGGCTGCCCTTGGAACTGGCAACTAGAGTCACTCTTAATATACAATATTTATTATATTATTATTCATAAGTGCCTAATGGTCTACATGAATAAGAATATTTTGATTTTGATTCTTGGGAATAAAAAATAAATCCCAAGAAAAAAATAACGCCCGTAGGTATTATTACGTGCGAAGCGAAACCGCATTGTGAAAAAGAGGAGGTGAGATGAAGTCAGGAAAAACTGACTAAAAATTAAAATGTGGGGGGCGAATTTCAGTCTACCCGAGCGGCGAAAACTCATTGGTATTGGGGAAGTAATTATACTTTGTAATGAATAGGTACTAGGTATAGGACGTTCAGCAGTACCTGAGCGCCTATTTTAAATAACAAACACTGATTATGTTGACTTGATGTATTGCTTTTAAATTATTACATATTTTTCTTGATTGATTCAGATCGAATGTCATTATTCTATTTTATTTGAAATTCTAAAGAGAATGTCACCAGAAGTGGCCTGCTCCAAAGAAGTTCGTAACCAGACTATACAGTACCTAATAGGAAATCTAGAACTCATAAAATGGTTACATAAAACACCAATTTATGTTTACAACCTTTCTAACCAATAAATACTTTATAATAATTATACCGTCTGGATACGATACTTTAGCAAATTTCGACAAACCCAAATCGTATGGAAACCAAATAGCTACTCAATTTTTGACTCTATTCACTTGTTTTTAAGTTCGAAGATTCTATGGAACTTATATAAGGTAATAATTTCCAGTTTATTAGACATTTAAGTTCAAATATTTACTCTCTAATAGCTGAAGTTCTAATTAATGCTAATAAACTTACACTTCCTATGAATTCACATTTAAGTTCGAAGACTAGTGTCAATTATCGAAATTCTCTTGCGCGCAAATCCGCAAACTGGTTACCTAGTAGTATTCAAATGTAATGTATTACCTACCTACCATGGGTTCAGACTTCAGTGGTGTATCTAGGTACCTTTTTTGTTGTGGCTGGAAGGAGTAAAAAATGTTCCTACCGCATACCATAGTTCGAGGACTCTCGCACCCACTAAAAACATCTCCCCCCTGCGTGTTCCTCGCACTATTGGACGGGGCCGGATACTGTATGCGCGCTTCGCAGCCGCGTCCAGTGCCTGTCCGTAAGCCAGTTAAAATTGGCAGTCGGGGGGACGATTCCAAGCGTCCAGGTTTCTGGACCACCCCAACACCCCTGCATTGGGCGATTCAGCCGCCCGCTAAGTGTACCTAGTACCTTCCTCCTCCTCCTTGCCTAGTTGTCGTATTGTCTATCATCGAGTATCTCTAATATAGATAAGAATAATAGGAATCTTGGAGGAAAGATTTTTGCCTTTGTCAAGATTCTTCCAAGATAGGGTTACTTCAAGAGTAACGCCCATTCTTCATTTGAATTTCGTTTTCAATTTCAAAGTCTAAATTTTGCTGACGATTTTGCTCAATATGTTCGATTTGATTTTATTTTAAGTCATTGATAACTTTTTAATGTATAGGTACCGTAGAACTTTTTAATTACTTACAGCCAGTTACCAGTGGTAAGTAATAATTGTAGTATTTTTTCCTCTGTGGTAATAGGTAAGGTTTTTATACCTCTTTGGTAGGTATTGCGGTATCCTACAATTACGTCTAATTCTAATAATCATTCATTAATTCATTCTTAAAAGCTAATTGTCTCTAATAACGTGTATTAGCTTTACGTCATCGATTTAAACGATAATTAAAACATTCAAATGTTTTAAGTTTCAAGTTTCAAGAGTGCCTTAAGTTTGCAAAATATGAAGTTGTATTTCGAAATTAATTTTCGGAAATGGGAGGGTCGAGACCGAACATTTTTTTATGGGGCGTCGACGTCAGCGTCGGTCATAGCTATTCGGAATCAATTTGCAGGCTTTTACCTTGCTCAAAGACTTTCAACGCTCAAAGCTCAACGTAGCAACATGGCACTGCCCACTGGTATTTTTGATTAAGTTTTTTTCTTTTTAATTTATTTTTTGTTATAGTGTTTAGTTTTAAATATAAGTTAGATAGAATTTTAGTTGTGCGTAATTTCTGTTATGTTTCTATTAGATTTTATGAATAACTAAGTATTAAAAAATTTAAAATCTTCGTTTTTCTCATCTGGCAATTTTCAGTAGCAACATGGAGTCTCTGTGCCCGAACGCAAAAAGTCTAAGTCAAAAGTCTTTTATTTATAAATTGGAGAAATGTGATTATATTATCAAAAATCTCTTTCTGCCTACCCCTTTTAAACACAATTTATAATTTTAAAATAACACTTTTTGAGAGACGAGTCTATCCGTGATCCTAAAAAAATAATCTGTTCATTTCTGTCCTATATTTTGAGTAAATTGAAAATTTTTCTTCCCATATTATATTTTATCATTTATATATTTTTCTTCCCACATATCATTCGTTTTGTTTTTAAAAAACTACCTTTATGCTTATCTTAACTTTCCTGAAAAAACAATACCAGTAAATTAACCTTTAAATTCCAATTATTTCTTGTATTGAAGGTCCCTTATTTTCTGTATGACTAATATGATATGACCTTCCGAACTCTTATCATGAATTCATGACATATAATTTAGCGAGAACCATTCAATGTCAGTAAATACAATCTGCAGGTTAGTGCTAACAAGTTTTTTAAATAGCCTTTATTCCTATTGTATTAAGGTCTTTATTAGTAGAGTCGTTGACTGTAATGCAATCATTTAATTCTGACTCAACAAGGTTCTTTCTGAAGTTTGAGTTTTCCTGCTTAAGATGTGAGTCCAGAGTGACTAACTTTTTGATTATCAAGGTCCATTTGATCAATAACAGGTGCTATTCAGGTCACGTTTACTACGTCACAATGTTCATGATATCACGCCGCGTCTGTCTGTCTAAAATGCGATCTAGTCAAAACGAGATTTAGTCATAAAGCGAACTAGTCATACCTGCTATGCTGTGTAGTCCTAAAGCTTCTAACCAAATCAAAAACTACTGTACCGATTCTCATGCTGTTCTTCTTCTTAGCGTGTCGATGGCAATCTAAATTGTGTCAGCCCAGAACTGGGCTACGAGATTGGCGCCTCCAGTAGCGTCCATCAGTTCCTGTAAAGAACAAACGATAGGGCATGCATTTCATGCTGTTTTCACCAATGGATAGAGTGGTTCTCGAAAAAGGTTTTAGTGTACTTATGTAGAATTTGTCAAGTTTTTGTATACATTGACTAAAGTATAATGATATTTGTTGGAGTTCTTACCATAGAGACCAGCATCAAAAATAAATTGTTCGAAAATCGAACTGGCCATTAGAAGTAGTAACACAAAAAAAAAGCGCGCATTAAGAGAATCAGCACCGATTTTTTAAACCAATTGGTTACGTAGATGTAGGTATTTAGCTACTTGGGGTGTGGTGCCAGAAGACCTCCCCGTGGTGCACCCTGGGTGCGGGCGGCAATTTCTTCATGGTAGGGATGGGGATGGGGAGACTGTTGCCCGTAGCGAACTTCTGGCGGGAGTGAGACCAAGACTGGTCCAAATAGCTTTTTGACTTAACCTCTTGACTTAACCTTAAAGAGGTAAGTGGCAAAGAGGACCCCACCTCTTTAAAAAAAAGGCAAAGCTGTGTACAGCAAAATAATGAAAAAGGCGTCTTGTAAAAAATATTTACCCCAGGAGGGTACCGGCTGCTCCGCAGTCGGAGAATCCCTCACCGAACCTAGTTCGGTCAGCCCCTCGTATTCTGGGGGGGGCAACAACCGCCAATTACCGTCAGTTGACGCAGAGAGCCAGGGTGGCTCACGTTCCTGCGGTGTGGAGTCCTTGGATGTATCCAACACGTCCGCATCACAGGGAACTAAACGAGTGACTCGATCGCGTTTCAAGCGGCCGGGTACGCCGGTGAGTGAAATGGTGAGTGACAGCGGTGAGTCAGATTGCTCGCAGATGTCACTCGCCTCCCAGGTGTCAACCGCGTCACGGGCGCACAAACGAACGCGAACAACGGTTGCAACTGTAAAAGTGGCATCGGGACATTCTGGCTCTGACCGAGCAATTATTGATAGACTGGAGAGGGAGAATGCAGACCTACGCTCGCAAATTGCCAGTCTCTCTGAGAAAGTAGGAAAGCTGACGGAGCAACTCGCTCGCGTCTGTAGGCTAGGTGAGGAGCAGGCCAGCTCAAACGCAACTGTTGCAGTAGGTAGGCCTGGTGAGACCAATGAGTCGACAGGTTTGACGCCAGAGGCAGAGGCCCGGCTTCGGCGTTCCCTCGTCATTGAAATTGGGGATATGATGGACGCTAAATTGGCTGCGCTGGCAATCAGGCTGCCTCCAGAGAAGCCCCTACGCCCGCCTCTCGCCGCAGACGCGAAGAAAGCTGAGGGATTACCGTCGACTGCCCAGGCGCAGCCAAAAGGGAAGGGGAAAATAAAAGGGAAGAGCAAGGCTGTAGCTCCGGTGGCCGAGCTGCCCGCTGTACCCGCGGTGTCCTCGCAGGATTTTCAGACTGCGTCACAGGCTGCAGTGGAAGTCTGGTCTTCTGTAGTCGGGAGGAAGGCAAAAAATCCCCAATCCGCAGACAGTGGTGCCGCACCTACCCAGTCCGCGACGTCCATCCCTCCTGTAAAGGCTAAAAAGCCAGTCAAGCTGCCTAGAGTTCCCACTACGGCGGCTATTACCGTGTCGATAAAGGAGGGATCATCTGCAACTCTGGGTGAGGTCATGACTATTGCGAGGCAGCGGATACGCATAACCGATTTCGCCATCGACACTATTGGCCAGAGGAGGGCTGTTGATGGTGGAGTGGTGCTTCTTGTCAGTGGTACCGACTCATCCACCAAGGCCGATAATCTGGCAAGCCGTATGCGGGAGGTTCTTGCCGAGTTTGACGTGCAGATTACACGTCCAACTAAAATGGCTGAGGCAAGGATCATGGACCTTGACGATGCTGTCACGCCAGAAGATGTGGTAGCAGCCATTGCCGAAGCAGGCGGCTGTTCCCCTGGGGATGTAAAAGTGGGTGAAATCCGTCGCCCACCAACTTCACTGGGGCATGTTTGGATCCGTGGTCCACTGGCAGCAATTAAAAAGTTGGCGGCGGACAAGCGCATGCGCTTGGGTTGGACATTAGTAAGGGTCGAGGCGTTGGAGGCTCGTCGTATGATGTGCTTCCGCTGCCTTGAGCCCGGTCATGTTCGCCGCAGGTGCACCAATGCAGTTGACCGGAGCACCCAATGTTACGCCTGTGGGGGAGCGCACAAAGCGAAAGATTGTACTTCGCCGACCTTACGGTGTCCGCTGTGTGCAGACCTTGGTCGTTCATCAGATCACCGACTAGGTAGTAAAAAATGTGCTCCGCGCCAAAAAAGGACCCCACTTGTTCTAGCGACAACAGAGCGATCAGCGCCGGCACCATTGAGTGCAGGTCCAGTGGAGGAAATGGACACTTCATCTTCCCAGCCCTGAAAATCCTCCAATGCAACTTGAATCACTGCCGCAATGCGCAAAACCTTTTTCTGCAAACTATTGCGGAGTGGTCGGTTGCCTTGGCTGTGGTAGCGGAGCCCTACGGTCTCCAGAATCATCCTCGCTGGTTCCGGGATACTAAGGACTCTGTCGCCGTTTATTGGGCTGGTGGAAGTGGGGAGCCTCATTGCTCCCTTCTACATAGGGGGCAGGGATTTGTAGCAGTGGAATGGGGTCCTTTGGCTGTAGTGGGCTGCTATGTATCTCCCAACATCTCCTTTGCTGAATTTGAGAGATTTCTGGGTAGGGTTGCGAACAGCATTCGGTGCAAATGCTTTCCCCGTCCAGTACTCGTCATGGGCGATTTCAACGCTCATTCCAGAGCGTGGGGTAACACCCGGGACAGGCCAAGAGGACGCGCAATGCGTGAATGGGCGGCGTCGCTTGACCTTCGGTTATTAAATAGGGGGTCCGTTTCGACATGCGTTCGGTGGCAGGGGGAATCTATCGTGGATCTCACATGGGCAACTCCTTCCGTAGCCCGTATGGTGTCGGGATGGCGCGTGGCGGAGGAGGCTGTCACACTTTCCGACCATCGCCACATAACTTTTGAAGTGGCACTACGACCTTCTGACCGTCCGAGCCACCCAAGACCGGCGCGACGATGGGCCCTCAAAAAGCTCGATAGAGATATGCTCGTTACAGCCGCCAACGTCGCGGCGTGGCCTGATATTAATGGTTCCCAGGGCACCTCGCCCAATCCGGAAGATGAGGCAACCTGGTTCCGGGACACAATGACGTCGATTTGCGACGCTTCTATGCCTCGGATCAAGTACGCCCGTCCAGGCGCGGTCTACTGGTGGTCGGAAGACATATCGCAGTTGCGTTCTGTCTGCCTTAGGACCCGACGCCAGTTTCAGCGCACCCGACGCAGAAGGCAACCAAGTGCTACGGAAGAGCAGATAGCCGGTGCCTACAGAGCGTACCGAGAGGCAACTATGGCACTCCAACACGCCATCGCTGACGCCAAGTCTCGGTCCTGGAGAGAGCTTCTTGAGGGGCTGGACAGGGATCCGTGGGGAAGACCTTATAGGATGGTCATGGGCAAGTTACGTCCATGGGTCCCCCCCATTACTGAAACCATGGATCCGATTCTGCTGGCAAGGGTCATAGACACGCTCTTTCCAGTAGTTAGGGACAATCCGTTGCCATCCCTGTCAACGTGGAATTGGTCTGAGGAGTTAGAAGTGACTGAAGGGGAACTGCACCGAGCTGTTTGTCGTCTGCGGGCTCGTAACACCGCGCCAGGTCCGGATGGTATCCATGGCCGGGCGTGGGTTCTAGCTATGCCTGCTTTAGGGGATCGCCTAAGACGGTTATTCGACAGCTGTCTCCGTTCAGGTGTGTTCCCTTCTGGCTGGAAGGAAGCCGGATTGGTCTTGTTAAAGAAGGAAGGCAGGGACGCAGAGTCTCCCTCTGCATACCGTCCCATATGCCTGCTCGACGAGGCTTCCAAGCTTTTCGAAAGAATAGTTGCCGAAAGACTTGTTGAGCACCTGTCGCGTGTTGGTCCCGACCTTGCTGATAGCCAGTATGGCTTCCGGCAGCGGCGTTCTACCATAGATGCAATTCTTCGTGTCCGCGAGCTGTCGGAGCAGGCAGTGTCCCGTGGTGGGGTGGCGTTGGCATTAAGTTTGGATATCGTCAACGCTTTTAACTCTTTACCGTGGGACGCGATTAGGGCGGCACTGGTACATCATGAAGTGCCGTCTTACCTGCAGGGCATCGTCGGGGCATACTTACGCGACCGGCACATTCGTTATGTGGGCCGGGACGGTAATGTTCAACGCAGGGAGATAACGTGTGGGGTTCCGCAGGGGTCAGTCTTAGGCCCTCTCCTGTGGAACCTCGCATATGACGCGGTCTTGCGTGTCGACCTCCCCGTCGGCGTAAATGTTGTCTGTTATGCGGACGACACTCTGGTGTTAGCCGGCGGAGACACATTTGAGGAGACCATCCGGCTTTCCGAGCTCGGGGTGGCAACAGTTGTGGCGTCAATCCGCAGGCTGGGTTTGCAAATAGCGCCTCATAAAACCGAGGCGCTATGGTTCCATAAATTGCCAAGGAGCAGAGAACCACTCAGTTCGTTGGTCCGCGTTGGAGATGCGCAAGTCCAGGTGGGCCGATACATTAAGTATCTTGGCCTTACTCTGGACGGTCGGTGGGGCTTTGAAGAGCACTTCGAGCGCCTGGCCCCTCGGATCGAGAAGGCAGTGGGTGCTTTGCATAGACTGCTGCCTAATCTCGGGGGACCTCGGGAGGAAGTGCGTCGCCTTTACGCGGGTGTGGTGCGATCGATGGCCCTTTATGGGGCGCCTGTTTGGTCAGGTAGACTTTCAGGCGTCCGACGCTGCAGGACTAAAATTAACGGCCTGCAGCGGAAAATGGCCATTCGGATCGCACGAGGATATCGGACGGTATCTTTTGAGGCGGCAACTCTCCTGGCACGCTTTCCACCGCTGGACATTCTGGCGGATATGGACGCGAGAGTCTACAATCGGATCCGTGAAATCCGCCAGAGTGGCAATACCTTACCAGCGAGCGCTTTTGTAAGGCTGAGGCGGCAGGAACGGCGACACGCGCTTGAGCAGTGGCGCGAGCGGCTACAACAGCCGCAGTTTTCGTGCAAACGCGTTGTTGAAGCCGTCTTGCCGCACTTCGAAGCCTGGCTGAACAGGGAGGAGCGCATCTCCTACAGGTTGACTCAGGTGCTCACCGGGCACGGTTGCTTCGGTGAGTACCTGAACAGGATTGGGCGAGAGGCCACAGCTAATTGCCACCACTGCGGAAGCGGTGTTGATTCCGCGCAGCACACCCTTGAGGAGTGCCCTGCGTGGTCCTCCGAGCGGCGTGTTCTTATTGACCGGATTGGGCTAGATCTGTCTCTGCCCGCAGTAGTGAATGCGATGCTGGCAGGGACAGATAACTGGAGGGAAGTAGTCTGCTTTTGTGAGGCAGTAATGTCTCAGAAAGAAGCCGCTGAGCGGGATCGAGAGAGGGCTGATCCCACTCGGAGAAGGAGGCGTCGAAGACGCAACCGCCTCGACGCTTAATTCGCCGCAACCCCGCCTGCATCAGGGCAGGTGGGGCCTTTGGTTTCGCGGGCGCTCAGATTGGGGAGTCTCTCCGCCCAATAAGCGACTCCAGAGATGACGGTGGCACGGTGATCAAGTGCTGCCGGTCACAGAGGGAGTGTGCCTAATAGGCTTTGCGCAGGGAAGGTTCCGGAGCTGGTCTCTTAAGAGGACCCGGGACCTCCCTCCATGCGCTGATGGTGATCACCGGGGTGGTTTTAGTGGGTAAGAATCCCACACTATCCTGTCTCTTCCCCGGAGGCAGGGTGCCTTTTGAAGGTTTCCCCCCGAAAAAAAAAAAAAAAAAAAAAAAAAAAAAAAAAAAAAAAAGGTATTTAGCTACTACTGAAAACCATTTAATGCACTGAATACTCGCGTTGGACTAAATTCCTGAAAGCCTGAAATAGCTCAAAGGCCTTTGTAAGCCCAGACTAACAAAAGCACTTTGTTAATTGCAGCGGAAATTCATTGTGGGTTTACATAATTGACTTTCGGACTGGAAATAGAGGATATCGGCTAAGATCAAAGGAAAATAATTCAAAATAAATTGAAAAAGTGAAAGATACAAAGATACAAAGATATTTGCTCGTATTCAAGTTCCATTACTTGGCCATGTATAAAAAAATATTTACAATTATAATATATATTATTATTTTATTTTTTGAGAAAAAATAATCATTTAGAAAATATGATCAACATCCCTATTTTAATCCAACTAAATTAGTGTCATAATAAAAAAAGAACTGATGAAAAAAAACTTGTACTTATTAGTAATACATAATCGAAAACGTTTACGATCTACAATCATGCTTACCTCATAATACGTGAAGCGAAAACTGTGGATCCCTTTTTAAGAATATTGCGCGCACGGAGGAGTGTAAAACTTTGCATACCTAGTAAAAGTTTAGAGAAGTGCAGAAAGCTAAAATTTAAAAAGGTCGAATTTCGACCACTAATTGGATCACTAGTATGTGTAAATAATGTAAGTGGTATCCATGTGGGTGACCACTTATTGATATATTTTTTTAATATTAGAAAAACGGTCGAATTTCGACCACTGCACTGACTGGAGCACTTGTAATTATAGATATACAGTCGTGCACACAAGCCTCTAAGCTATGTCGACACGGACAATATTAGTGAACTGCATTGCTTAACACCGTCTATCTCACGATTTCTCTTTTGTGAACGATTGTACAGTCGGTAAAGTTGTGGCAATAGCTTGATGACGTCATTTTCGACTTCCTAAATTTTCAAGGTGCTAAACTTTGGATGGTTTAACTGCGGTTATATGAGGCGATTATAGACTATTCACTAAGGAAATAAAGCAGTCATACGTCTCTGGGGCCATATTGAATCCCGAATGAAGGATTCAGCGGAGCAGCGAGGGTTTCAATCTCATCGAAGTCACGAATATCCCTGAGGAGAATATTTACACCTTCTGCGAGACAATAATGCAATACTTAGAACTTTAATCAAAGTGTTTTTTTAAAACAGTTAGTAGACCGATTTACAGTATGCGCGCCTTTTTTTCCTTTTTTGTGTTACTCCATCCAATGGCCAGTTCGATTTTCAAACAACTTATTTTTGATGCTGGTCTCTTCGGTAAAAGTTTTCATACAAATTTCTAAATTTGAATCATAATACAAACATGAGCGTTCTAAATTTAAATCACATTATTGACCAGCAGGATTACATTAGCCAGCCATAATTACATTTAGTACAACATTATTGCCAACCAGACCCTAGGGCTGGTTAGATTTGCTTGATTTATAATTTGATATTGTCGAGGTGGTGTGACGTCATCGGTGAATTGATGACGTATCTAGCTGAGCACGTGATTTTTCTAGGTCAACGTCCCGTTGACAGCACGTTATGTCGGTTTCATTTGTCATCCTTCTTGACTCACGGTACTGCTAAGGTTTATGATAGTCACCATAGAGTTGGTTTATCTGTGGGTATATTTAGTATATTGTGGTTGTCACATTGTGATATTATTAGTAGGTAAGACTTCTTGACCGGTTTTTTGACAAAGGATAATGCCAGAAGATGTATGAAGAAAGGTATTAGTTACATTTAGAACAATAATTACGATAGCTCTTATTTCAATTCCTTCTCCGATACTTATAACTTCAAGTAATATGTTTTTTTTATGTATTAAGGTCTCGGTAAATATTGACGATAAAATTCGTTAGCTGTGATGTAAATAGTTTTTTTAATAAATACCTACAAAAGTAGTTACTGTGTTTATGCCACGACCATTTATCAACCAAGCACTTAATGTAATTGGTCAAAATAAACACTAAAAATTCAAAAGTTGGTAAACGCTTCTATGTAGTAAGAACGGAAGCAGAGATTATTATGGAATTAAGCACTGCCGAAAACTATCAATATTACATAACTGATATAGTATATGTATAAAGTAAACATAACTTAGTAATTGTAAGTTGACAAATTGACACTAAGTGGCACACATTTCCTCTATTCAATTACAGTGACGTAATGATAGGAGTTATAAATTTTATACTATGTGAAATATTGCCACACACTCAGGTTTATAGAAGAAGATAGGCCCAGCGTTCAGATCAAGTGAAGCCAGAAAAAGGAATTCTATCATAACCCTCCTTTTTGTAGTCGGTTAAAAATAGAAAAATCGATTCCAGTAACAATCTCTTTTTAATTTTTATAAATGCACGCTTTGTATACATAGGCCAACTTATGCCGAGTCCTTTAACGAAATTATATTGCAGTAAGACCAAAATTTCTAAACCTACCTACCTTAATAATTTTGTTATGTTTATTAAATAATCGGCAATATTAGCATAATTTGTGTATTAAAAAAGCCCGATGAGTCATCTTATTTACGATTCAAACAGCAATAATATGATGTAGGCAGAATGTCAGGGTCATCGCGTCATACTTGATTGCCGATTGGTTTTGACTGTGGGTAAACATAATAGACATTGTGTACGACAACAAACAACCTCCATCTGGCAGCTGCTGACTACAATGATGTACAGGTTACATCCTAGGGTAGGACAAAGAGTTATAGGAAGGAGATTATTAGTAGAAATGAGATTAGTAAATAAATCCTTTCAGAAATATTTTCGATGGACCTTTCTGGGGAAAACCAGCGTAAAGTTTTCTCTGGTCAATGTCAAAAATTTCTTTGTCTTTTTTGAAAGAAAATAGTTTAAAAAATTAATAAATTTAATTAAGTACTTACTCATATCGTTAAGGGGACGCCCTTAGCTGTTATCACTTTAGGTTAGTTTAATTGCTTTATCTGAAGGCCTTTTATTACGTTATTCTAAGAGAGACCACATAGAAAAAAATAACTCAATACGTACTAAGCCCAAGAGCTCCTAATTGTTTATTTGTTCTATATAAATATTTCAACACTCATTACCCAACTTGTCCGAGTTAATTAACGATAAAATCTATAATTTCAGGTGTATTTGGTGTTAGTTGCGAAATGAGGCCAAATCTATTGGAAGGTAGTAGATAAAATACTGAAGTGTTTATTAAAGTAATGTCCGATAACGCTTAGGAATGCTGGATGTATTTATATTTAAAAGGATATTAAACAATGATTATTGAACCTTTGATAAGTTAAGTAGGTACTCAATTTTTTTGTTAATTTATCTATTAGTTGAGATAATCGTAGGCCACTTCTGGTCATATGCCTTTTATTCATTACTAGCGACCCGCCCCAGCTTCGCATGGGAGCAATATACATATAAACCTTCCTCTTAGATTGAAGAGAAAGGTTTATATGTATATTGCTCCCGTTTATTTATTTCTTCCCGTTTGTTTATTAGAGTGATTACTCTATCTATTAAAAAAAAACGCATTAAAATCCGTTGCGTAGTTTTAAAGATTTAAGCATACATAGGGATATAGGGACAGAGAAAGGGACTTTGTTTTTACTATGTAGTGATATTCTTTAACATTTTGCGGGACAAATTACGAAATACAATAGAAGTTAGTCGGGGGGCGGGCTGTGTCCCGGAAAGTGTTAACTATCGCAAGGATGCGGCGATATAATAAGACGGCGATACCGGCGTAACAATTGATTTCCTTTTCTGTCTCATTTCTCGATGTTTGCATAATGCTTCTTTATGTAATAAAAAATAAAAATTAAAAAACAACTAAATTAGATCAACATCAGCAATCAATACAAGGAATAAATTCTATCTATAATCTATACAATCAAATAATTAATTATCTTATCAATATAATTGATGGTTGTGTCGGTACATAAGTCGATTCATGGGTGGATTGGATAAAAAAGAAAATAAATGTATATTCAGATCAAACTGATATTTTTGCTGAACTTTTCAATGTCATTCTCCATAATTTGGTTTGTTGCGATTTTTCGATTGATTTTATATTTTCAATGTGCAAGCGAGATAGAGGATAGCGAGTATCCGCGCCTTATTTACCGGAATTTAGACTACATATATTGTTTCTTTAAATATCATGGATATCCGCAAAGTAACGCCTGATTCCATTTTACAAATGAGTAATGTC
This sequence comes from Protodeltote pygarga, assembly GCA_936450705.2. Taxonomy (NCBI): domain Eukaryota; kingdom Metazoa; phylum Arthropoda; class Insecta; order Lepidoptera; family Noctuidae; genus Protodeltote; species Protodeltote pygarga. Next base: position 14,229,204 of record OW388254.2, read on the forward strand.
CTGCATTTTTGTGTTTGGCAAAGTTGGCATGTGCAAGCGCATATTTTTTTGCCTAAAGTTTTTTATTGTGGCCGCGCGGGGGGAGTAAAAAATGGCTTCCGCAAAACGCACTTCGAGGACATACGGTTTTGTAGGGCTCGCACCCACTAAAAACGTCTCCCCCTGCGTGTTCCTCGCACTGTATCGGACGAAGCCGGGTACTGCAACCGTGCCTTGCAACACGTCCAGTGCCTGCCTGTAGGCCCGCTCAAAAATGCACACGGGGAGGCACATCGCCCCAACATTTTTGCCCAACCTGAGCTACAGTCCTTTAAGACAGCTATATTATCTATAGCCTACTATTTCGCTTTTAATAAAGCCGAAGTCACACCGTTACTTATGCACTATGAATACTAATGGCGTGTTATCACAGGCTATAATGTCCGGGTTGACACGTGCCCTGTGTCCGTTATGAATGACGGACAGTGTGTGTTCCGCTTTAGTTATACAATGGTGCTGATTCTCTTGTACAACCCGCTAAACTAATTCTAGTCTAAATACACACATCAAAAGTGTCTAGGGATCAACATATATTTTTGCAATAACTTTTCTCCTGATTGATATTAATTAAAATTTTCTTTAAGGATTCATCAAATAAAGTGTTTTCGTTTGTCACAGTAACGATAAACCAAGTCACCTTTGCATTAATAAAGAAATTTGCCATTTTCCTAATAAAGGGATTTTTGACATTTGAACCACTAACATTAAAGTTCAAAAAAAAGACTGAAATAACAGTTTTCTTTAAAATTTTATTGGGTAACTTAAACAATTAATAATCCGTGTTTCTACCGCGAACACTAACAACACAAGAACATCGGTTTGGCATACTCAAAATGAGTTCATCCAAATCACGCTGTGGAATGGCCGCCCATGTTCGTTGCAACAACAAAAAAAGGTCTTCTTGCGACGGGATACCCTCCATATTCGGCAGAGCTCTTCTCTGTAGCATATCCCATGCATGCTCAATCGGGTTCAAGTCTGGCGACTGAGCAGGCCAGGGCAGGACATTGATGTTAGCTGCGGCGAGAGTATGTCTTACAACTCTTGCGGTGTGCGGTCGTGCATTATCATGCATTAACTGAAATAAGGGACCGATTTGCACTTGTAGAGGAACGATGACGTCTGATACAATCGTCTCAGCATAAATTTGAGCGTTGAGGTTGCCTCTGATCCAAATCAACTCAGTTCTTCCGCCGATCCAAATACCCGCCCATACCATGATGGTTCCACCACTATAAGGATGGACTTCCTGGCAGGATTTTAATCGCTGTTGGCGTCCAGGGGTTCTCCAGTGTCGTATACGTCTTGTATCCGGTCTCATACCAAAACGAGACTCATCAGAAAAGCACACGAAACGCCATTGTTCTTCTGCCCAATTTCTGTGTTCAAGAGCCCATTGATATCGAATCCTACGATTGTGCATTGCTATAGGTGGTACCCGTAGCGGTCTTCGGGAATGAAGGTTCACTTCATGCAAGCGGTTTCTGACTGTTTGGTCGCTAATTAAGTTCCCTGAAGAGTGATGAAGCCTCACGGCTAACATCATGGCGGTTATTGTTGGAGCTCTTCGAGTTAAGATTTGAATGTATCGGTCTTGTCTCCGTGTGGTGCAGCGATACCGTCCTCCATGGCGCTCAGCCACGGTACCAGTGCTTCGGTAACGTGTCCAAAGTCGACTGATAACACTCTGACTTGTATTCAGAGCTTAAGCCACAGTACGTTGCCGGGAACCAGCTTCTATCATTCCCACGGCTCTGAGCATTTCTTCCCTGCTTAAATGACGTCGCCGCTCCATAATAACGTTGGTTTTAATCAGTAGTAGGGAAACAGTAGCACTAATAATGTCTTCAATGCGTTGTATGTTTTTATAGGGAAAATATTGACAGCTGATTTTCATCTTTTACTCGAATTTGATTCACAGTTCCTGATTCAAATTATGAAATGCACCAAAAAGGATCCATATAAATTTATAAAATCATAAATTTATTACAAAGCCACATCTCAATCTCAAGAAATCCGCATAAAAATGCTTGATCCCTAGACACTTTTGATGTGTGTATATCTCTTTCTAATAAACACCATAAAAAAGGACAGCAAATTGAAATATAAAATTAGAGCTGTCAAATTAGTCTACGTCCTTGCAATTGACGTAAAAATAAACGAGACCTCTATGACATGCCGACTAAATTCTCGTTGATATCACGCAAATGGACTAGTTTGACAGCTCTAAAAATATTCTATCCTTTTCTAATGATCTCTGTTAGAAAGAGAGATAGTGAGTCTAAATTAGTTTAAAGCGTGTGCAAGAGAATTGGCACCACTATAGTTATACAATGTGCTTCGTAACTGATTGTATGACATAGCTGAGTTATGTTTGCAAATAAGTAGTATTTGTAACCAGCATGCAATTTCCAGACACAAGAGAAATCTTGTATCCTCGTGGCCGATTGGCCTTTAATAAAATAAAATAAATAAATGTTAAATGATTCAAAATCAGCTATGATAAACGACACTATTGCATTACATTAACCGCTAGTACATTCAAATTAGTCTAGTTTTTTTTTTATAAATTATTACTGTAATGCTTTAAATATCTTAGATATAAGGTCTAACTTTAATAATGCAAATTATTGAAAAAAAACTTAAACTAACAAAATATTCTTTTAAACTTTTCAAAATTAGTTCAAATAGGTAATTGTTGTAATTGATTTGATAAATCTTTAATTTCGTTTGCCAGGTCATCATGAACTCTTGTTTACCTCTAAATCTTGAGTATAAAAATATTGATTTTATGATATTTATGATATAAATATATGTATATATAAAATATTTGTTTTTTATTTATTTTTAAGTTACAGTTCATTTTAGTGACCTGTTGGTCTTTCTTCTAAATTATTTTGCATTATTAATGTTAGACCTTATACACATAGTATACACCTAATAATATGCTAGGTGCTATCTGAAACAATTATCTAACGGATTACCCGGAAAGTTCATCGACACATAACAGTTCATAATATCCAAATGCAAATCTTTTGAAACATCTACTTCACGTTTATGTAATAGGAAGTATATAGGATGTGTATTAAATTGTATAACATAATTTGTTTCTCTCCAATGAGTCAGACAGAGGTTTAAGCAGGGAGATTGAGTCTAGATAATTACATTTCGATAACTCTAATAGAATGGAACATGAAACTAGCCCAGACTAGATAGGATACTTATTTATTTAATAATAAGCACTGCCACCACTTACTTTAATACATAACAAAACAGGTCTATTATTATTTTCTTATGTATATGACAATTTAGGCGTACATAGAGCTTAAAACTAATGGTACTAATTATACACCAAGACTATTATAATATAGGTTATAATTAAATAAATAGGAATATTTAGACTCTATGAGATACGCAGGGCCATATTTAACCTATTGGAGGTTCTGGGCCCTTTAAGATAAAGGGGCTACTATGAGTATGATAGAGGCCTTATTATAATTAACAACATTTACAAGAAACTTAAAAAAAGTTAGTTCCAAGTTAATTGAGTTATTTTTTTTTTATTTTATGTATGTTTTTACATGTTGCAAATGACATGGCACGCCAGGGATCGCGGGTTCAAGTCTCGCCCGAGTCAGTTGTTTTTGCGAGTTTCTTAATAAATAATATCATTTAATTGAGTTCTTTTTTAAATAAAGGTTACTTACAAACTGGTCAACAGTGCATTGCCCTCACAGCAAAATTATGGTTGCATATTACAACATAATTGGGCAATTCAAATTAGTAGTTGTATATGGCATCAAGGACGACGGTTAAAACCGTTAATATTTAAAACTTCCTTTATTTATATTGCTTGCATATGCGCTAACATGTCTTGGTAGTCGATTATATAATTTGAATTTGGAACGATTTTGAAATATTTCCTGTCAATATTGACGGATAACATTACTTGACAGAATATATTTTTAAGTATAGATAATATTATTTAAGGTCTTTTGAAATATCATGTCAATATTGACATTACTTGACAGGATTATTTTAAAATAAAGTTGTATTATATAAGGTCTTACTTTCTTAGTGCAAATTTTATTTCGTCCGCCAGGTTTTATAGTCATGAGCTCAATTTTGCAGAGCTCCAAATTTACAAAGGAATAAAAATGAAAAACTTTCTCTTTAATTTTAAGTTACTAACACTAAAAATATAAGGTTATAGAGGAATTTATTTCAAACAAGTTTTATGTAACTAAATTAATTATGTTCACTGACTTTACAGATTTTCTGACAAGCACTAATTGATAGATCAATCACTTGTAAAACTAATTATGATCGCTTTCAATAGGCTTAGAGCTATCTACGTGACCACTAAGCGAACTGAGCGATCATTTCATAGACTCACGCCTGTATTCCCCAGAAAGGGTAGGCAGAGGTGTATGTAGTGCAGCCACGTTTCGCCGGCTATGGCATAAGTCCCATGTAATAGAAGGCGAGCCTATTGCCATTAACCGGGTACAATTCCAGGCTCCGTGCTGCTACTGAGAATTTCCTAATTGAAAAACCTAATAACACTGCCTGACCCGGGGTTCGAACCAAGGACCTCGTGTTCAGCAGTCGCGTTTGCTACCACTACACTAACGAAGCAGCAATGATTTTTCCCGAAAAAGTTCCCAGTAACAATATCTACTTGCAGACAAAAATTTTTGAATTTCTGGAATCTGGATCTGGAATCACTTTTCATTTGCGTACCGCTGCAGCTGCAACTGTATGTCTAACATGAGAATTGTGATTTTAGCTTTAGTGGTTACCAATTGGGGGCGTGTAAGTTTCTCGGCTTTACTTTTAAGGCTCACTCACGCAAAGGTATTATAGTGTAGATTTAAACACCGACTGTATTTATAAGCACTCTTAATGGTATGACCATTGGACCGTCAAAGGTCATAAGTCCGAATTCCAACCTCAAACTTTTCGCGTTATACGTGTGCGTTTTAGAAATGAATTATCATTTGCTTAAAAACCTTAACCTTACCTTACCTTAACTTTACTCAATCAAAAACAAAAAGTTTACTTTACTTTAAACGGAGAAGGAAAAGCATAGTGAAACTAGCACACATGAGCGATTTCTCAAAGGTGTGTAAAGTCTTGTCAAAGGCCTAAAGGAATAAACTCTGACACTATGTTATTTATCATCCACAAGACACAAAAGTAGCGTAGGTACTGATAAAAAAAAATTAAATGAATACTAAATTAAATAACTACCAAGATTAAACCCAGTTGAAGCAATTAATTTTCAGACCTAAAAAGGTTTAAGATATCAAATTATTTAAGATTGTGTCATAAAAAGATTTGAGAAGAAAAAGAAAAGCGAAAAAAGCTTGCATATTTACGTAAATATATAATGCAGAGATTTTCTTAGAAAATTTAATCAAGCAAATTTTATTAACTACACAGAGATTGCTTAATACATACTTAGCCGTGTTTTTTATGAACAACATTTAAATAAAACGATGTAAGCTAAAATGCTGCATTTAGTTCAGGCACATTATTTAGATGGAACGAAATTGAATGATGATTGATGGAAACGTTTATATAACGTTTATAGTTACATTTTAGTAAAGTTTTAAATAATTTATAGAGATAAAAAATTATGAGCAGTGTTTAAAGCTGCATCCGACTGCCATGCCGCTTTGCCCACAATGCTATTTGTATCACTGTGCTACGCTATAATATCCGTATCCATAGCTCAATGGATGCAGGCGCAATAGCTAAGTAAAAAGACCGGTGTTTAGTTATCATGTTGGGTACTTATTGTGTAATTCAATTTAATTTTTTTTAGTGGCAACAAGCATTTTGACTCTTTTTCTCACCTTGGCTAAGTTGGTGTTAAACACCACTCTCTAACATTTCGGTGAAATAAAAAAGTATATGTTATTAAATAAACCTTTTGTGGTATAAAACGAGTGTTTAAGATTATCATACTCAAGGAAATACCTGAAGAAATGCAAATATCTTATTAAAATAATTTACCCATATGTAGTCTTCGTACGTAATGAAATATATTACATTCAGCTTGAGGTAAAGCGTATACTTATCTGTCGACAGCTCTCCTAATCAAATCAAAGTGCACACCGAAACACGGAGACGCTAAAAATAAAACTCAAAACATCTACAATTACAAAAAAAAATATGTTTTAATGTAATACAGAAATTGGGGCAACTCCAGTAAGTCACAGAGTTACAGATTATTTACATTCTAATCTTACTCATAATTTAAAGAAAACTATTAAATTTAGCAGTTTATTAGTGTAAGAGGGTGTCCGGGTGTAGTAACAGACCCAAGAGTGCGTTCGGCGGCGGGACCTGCCTGCATCATTGGTGGGTCAAGACCTGGAGGAAGGGCGGTGAATACACAAGTGAACCCCGTTCTCCCGTCCAGAGTTCCGTTGAGGAACACCGTGTGGTTTTTAGTCCGTGCAAGTCGGACATAACTCCATCACTGGAACTTGGTGGTGGAGTACGTATAAGGGGTATAGTACACGAAAAAAAAAGGAGCTCACAGTAAATTATTATAACAAAAACCCTATTTCTGTAATAAATAAATCATGAACGAACACAGTAATTTTTTAGCCCACTGAGCATTACTTGTCGTGGGGTATTTTCTTCTGAATTCTTACGAAATAGGGAAAACAATTTTGAGATGCTTAAGTAGAAAACCCTCTGCGACAAAACAATTTACCTATTTTCTTTATTTCATGAATGAATCTAAAAAAAACGGTAAATTTTGTTAATTCTATAACGAAGACGTACCTTGCTTTGTAGTTAAATCTTTGAGTCATGATGTTTTAATATGTGATATGCATTAGCGACCTTATATAATCCAAAATATTGTTAATCCAAAGAATTTTATTGGAATGATTTACAATAAATGATGCCATTCAATTTCATGAATTATCAATAAAAACAGCTTATTATATCGACACGCCTATTTTCTCAGGAGTGGTAAATAATTCTAAATTCTTTTGTTACAGACGCATAGCGTAAATAACTAGGTGTGACTATTAATGTCATCCAAAATGTCACCTTGGATTAGCACTTCGATTATTAGTTGACAGTATGACATAACTAAATTCGTAGTAGCGGGGCAAAATCCACAGTTTTTTTCCAGAATAATCTAAACTGTCTTCACTGACCAATGTTTCCCCGAGAACTTCTTTTTCCTTGAAATCGTTTACACTTTTTTATTTTTTTGGGTGGATAACCCTTTATGGGTTATCCCCCATCACTAAGAGAACCACTTGTATTTGCATAATGTTTTTTTCTTCTAATATACTTTGCCATAACTATTTTGGCATATTATTTTTTGGTTTTGGCATTTGTTTTTTGGCATACAGTAAATGTTCCCATAACTATCTTGTGAGCTAATTTGTTTTGGCATAATTTTAATTTGCAAAATGTTATTAGGCGTAATAATTTTTAGCATTATAGTATTAAGGCAAAAAAAATAATTGAATAACAGTAACAAATTTAAGTTACTTTTACGTTTTTATTTAAATAGTATATCACTAAAGCATGGGTTTAAAAAACCATACGATGTTCCTTGAGGAACGGGTAAGAGTAAGGCATTATCTTGTGTATTTACAGATGGAAGTCCCATACTCCCCATCGTCCTCAATGTCATGGTCTATTCCAAACTAAATTTCTTTTTCTAAAGAAATTTAATAAATTACTCCGTCACGGAAACGGTTTTTTAATCTGATAAGAAAGTACCAAAAACATTATAATTAAATATTTCACGTAGTATTGCTAATCAATTAATTGGCGATAAAATCAATTTCACGACAAGATCAGTTTAGTTTTAATTAAATTATTGCGATTGCAGTCAATTATAAATCAGCAAATTCTAATTGCGTTGTTGAGACATTTTAGCGGCCCTAGCGATGACATCACCCATTCAAAGATTTGACTCCAGAATCCAAAAGCAAAAAACCAACCTCATTTTTTAACAATGCTAATGGTATCACGATTATATCATGTAGTAAATACATTCGTTAATGGGACAAAAACTATCAAAATATAATAATACTGCTATAACATTGAACTAGCTTGTTTTTTAATATTTATTTGTCGATATTGTTGCTCTATAATAGAATAGGTATAATAAACTTTTTATACAACACAAAAATTAGTTATATTAACATAACACAGATTTGAAAGAGGTTATACTCGGCAGGGGCACCAATTAATGACGCTGTCGATACGTACTTAATGGAAAAATTCTTATATATTAATTAATCTTGGCAATCTACAAATATTTATATGATCATTATCATTATTGGTCATGTAAGCCGTCGCCATGCCAATGCTTAATTGTTCCGGGTATCGACGCTTTGTAAACATAATGGAAACTAGCAAAGTCAAGGCTAAAATAGAGATGATTGGGATTAATTTGAACACCGTAGTAAGAGAAACTGTATAACGGAAGGAATATAAGGTCTAACATTATTAATACAATTTTGTAATTAAATTTTTTTTATAATGAATTATTAATTTAATTTAAATAAAAATATATAATAAACTAAGATGATTATGATGTCATTAATATACTTTGTACCAAAAAAAACATTAATGTAAATAGCAGTTGTTTTTAATTACATAAATCCTTAATAATTTCGGCTATCAGAGTACGGAATCAAGTTTAAGTTGACCGTTTAGTGCCCATACGCTGTAAATTGTTCTAATATTGTGATGATTTAAAGAACCTATTGATCTAAAAGTAAAATACTGTGTTTTCTATTATTCTAATAAGTATTATACAGTCTCTGCTCGTCAATAGCAACCAACCTAATAAAATTATCAAAAACAGAGAACTTACAAATAAGTACCAACTAACTTTTCAAAGAAACTATAATAATAACGTTTTTGCCAAAGACATTTAAATTATATGCTAATTTTAACATTTAGAAGTAAAAATAAAGTAACTTTGAATTTTCTTACCTAAGGACGATGTTTAATGACGAATGTTTTAAATGTTTATTGCTTTTAACAGCTCTTTGTGAAATGTAAACTAAATATGGACCTATCGAAATAACGCATATTGAATGGATTATTAATTAGCACGTGTATTCGAGTTATCTAGAAATTTATCTTAATTATTATTTTTTTTCATTCATGTTATGATGGCCATGTAATAATGTTTCGCCAGCTATGTTAAAAGTTGGGGGCAAGACTATTGCCATAAACCGGGCACAATTCCAGACTCCGTGCTACTATAGAGAATTTCCTAATGGAAAAACGCAATAACACTTTGCCCGACCCGGGGATCGAACCCAGGATCTCGTGCAGCAGTCGCACTTGCTACCACTTGGCCAACGAGGCAGTCTCTAATATCTCTAGTTAGTTAATTTCTTTGATTTTTTTTTTTTAAATCCATAATTCCTTTAAGAATCTAAGGGTTTTATGTAGAACTAGCGACCCGCCCCGGCTTCGCACGGTTACGCTAATATGCATGTATTATACATATAAACCTTCCTCTTGAATCACTCTATCTATTAAAAAAACCGCATCAAAATCCGTTGCGTAGTTTTAAAGATCTAAGCATACATAGGGACAGACAGATGCGGGAAGCGACTTTATTTTATACTATGTAGTGATATAATAATTGCAACTAGATTTGTATGATACCATCGGACTCGAAACGCATTTTACCTGCGTGAGACTACACGTGTCCGTTGCATGCACATGCCTAAATGGAAATTAATGTTGAAATAGCCTAAGTATATTGTTTTAATTCACGCAACTTGAATTAATTAATTTTAATTTTTAATTGCATTTTAATACAATCTAAAAAAACGCTCTTTTAATAGTTGAAGATTGTCATTTTACAAAAATGGGTGTAGCTTATTCACGTGATGTGGCTACAAACAAGAATAATATTGCAGATTTATGTCGTGTTGTTTTACATGGTACTTTATGCTATTATACCTACTTACAAACATAAAGATCTATGGTGCCGAGCTTATGCCTTGACATAGATACCGACTCAACCACGAGTTTAAATACTTCACATATAAGTACTAGTACCTACTTACGTTGAGATTTGATTTGCTAGTATTCTGGGCACGCTACCCGAGGACAGAGATGCAGAGGAGATTTTTGAATCCTATTTTTTTATCTCCTTTTTTTTGTTTTTTCGAAGTGTAGGTATAATATTACGCTATTATTTAATATGTTATTTTCAATGTTGTAGATAATCTATACTTATAATAAATCTGTAGAGAGGCCAATTCTGTACATGAAATATATTTAAAAAATAACTATCAGGGGGTGATTAGGGATCGATACTGATGCCAAAAATGCAATCAGTAAACTTTTTGTCTGTCTGTCTGTCTGTCTGTCTGTCTGTCTGTCTGTCGGTATGTATATTCGTTATAGAAACCAAAACTACTCGACGGATTTTAACGAAATTTGGCACAATTATTCTTCATTCTCCTGGGCAGGTTATAGTATACTTTTCATCACGCTACGATCAATAGGAGCAGAGCAGTGAAGGGAAATATTGGGAAAACGGGAGAAGTTACTCCATTTTTTAAGCTTCCGTCGCGTGTGCAGCCTTAATGGCTAAAGCTACATAGAAATTATGTATGATGGAAATGTTCTCCTTAAAATTATCTGTACATATAAAATGCTTTGTCCTGAATGACTGACTGACTGATTGACTGACTGACGGATCAACGCACAGCCTAAACCGCTGATCGTAGAGACCTGAAACTTGGAGGGTGTGTTCTTTATATGACGTAATTATCCGATAAGAAAGGGTTTTTCGAAATTCTACCTCTAAGGAGGTGAAAAACAGGGGCAAAGTTTGTATGGGACAACGGGATTCCTTGGTCCAATCTACTTCATATTTTGCATAAACATTCTTTTTCAGAATTGATGGAACACGTGTTTCGTATTTTATTAAAACTCATCACCTAACAGGGTTAAAAAGGGGTAGAAAGTTATTTTGGGGGTGATTTGCATCGAAGTTGATATCAATACTCCTTAGTGCTTTTGATTTAAACTGGCTTGGTGCAATGTAATTACCTTTTAAAATTGGAATGTCAAATATAAATCGGATTAGAATTCGAAAGGACATTGCCAATCTTTATATGGAAGTTGGACCAAGTACTACCCAGAATGAACACATAGTACAATTTGTTCCTTAGGCCAATAGTTATCAAAATCTATCCCAGGAGTCAAGAGAAAAACAGGGTTTTGTTATGCATTTTTTATATGAAAGAAACAATCTTAAGAATTATTTTCAATGTAACTGTGAGTGTATTAATTGTACTTTTTATGTTACAATAATAATGTAATTTATCAGCAAGTGTACATAAATGAACATTAAAAAATATACATTATTTTTGACATAAATATAATCAAGAAATCAAAGCATTCCAAGAACAAGCATTAGGCTGTATTGTTGCTCCAAAAAATTAACTTGAATAGGAATGCAACATAACGCCACCTCACTATTTGTACTGACTACTCTCAACTACCATATTAGAATACTGGAATTGGTGCCCAATACAAGTTTAAATAAACAACGCACCAATATACATAATGGCATGGTGCAAACGAAACACAATAGAACAGCTTTTTGTGTTTTGCGTGCTACGTAATATTGCCAGATGTCCCGATTTGGCGGGATATCCCGCTTTTCAGCCCTACTGAAAAAAAAAACCAACTTGATCCCAATTAAATCTGTGATTTTGAATAAAAGGGTTAGGCATATTTCCGTCCCGATTTTTCCATTCCTGTACCGCTTTTGGTGCTACAGGACAATGTTATAAAATATATTAGATGTAGATTTATGTATTTTGGAGGGAAAAACATCCCATACTCATAATTTAATGAAAAATAATTATTAACAACAAAACTTTTTTTTCCTGGGACGATTTTTTTTTAAATATTTGTTTTGGATGTAAATTAATGCCACGATACCACTGGAGCTACTTTCATTCCTGGGCAGCACTTGGTCCAAACCCTGTCAATGTCCTTTCAAATTTATTTGTTCTCTTATACTGGAAAGAAAAACTTACCAGCCTTATAATTACCTATCTTGATTTTCCTTTGAAAATTCCTTAGAAATCTCTTAGATTATATTATTATATAATAGCGAATATTTGCAATTGCTATCCCGACGATATTATTGACTGTCATTCGCCCTGTACCTAAGTCTGCTTATACAATGACGCTAAAAGTAGTGGCATCGGCTTAAAGTAGTACAATTTGTTCTCATGGTCAGTACAATTTGTTGATTTATCATTTTTCTAGGTATCTATAATACTAATTCGATTTAAATAAATAAATTATGTTCAAATTATTCTATAGTCTACGTGAGCAAAGCCACGCGGGAAAAGCTAGTAAATAAATAATTAAGTTTATTTTTTTTTTACGTAAAACGGTTTTGTCATCAGAATTAAAAGTCGTAAAGGTATGTACCAAATATCAGATCAATCTTTCAACAGGAAGGGGGTAAAATTTTAATTACTAAATTTGAACCCAATGAATAAATAAGAAACAGGACAAGCTAATTAAATCCGTTTAACAATAATCGATAACCATATACCAAATGTAAGTACTATAATATTACCTATAAAATTTCAACTAAACAAAAACTGGCAACACTCAAGGCTATTTACGTCCAAATCTAGATGTCTAAATTTGGATCTAAAATTAGATAAAAATATCCTTTTAGATGAATCATGAGCAATTTTCCGAATCTAGTAAAAAATATTATAAAAAACCATCTGAAACTGTATCTCACAAAATAATTATTCAAATTCCAATAAACATGATTCATATCCAATATAATGTATCAAATATAATCAAATATAACCGAATATAAATATTGTGGTCTCTTTGTACCGAGTATTATTGCTTTTTATGAATAAAACTTACAATTTTATGAATGTCCTTTTTGTATAACTACACTTTGATATATTTTATAGCGGTCTTTGAACGTCTAGACAGCCGGAACTTTTGAATTAACACTAACTCTTGCACCCAGTGTTCATTAAGGGTGTCATTTTTATATGGTGGGGTTATAATTACTTACAATCGCATAGGGCTGAAGTATTTTTAAATAACCATCCTCCTCCTAGCCTTATTATTCCCAAACTTTGTTGGGGTCGATTGCATATCTCCCCAGCAACCCAAAAGGATACGATATTCTAAAGTTAGATCAGTTATCAGGTACTGACCCTTTAATCCCTATATCGACTGTCAAAGATCTTTATGAGATCCGGAGCCAACGGTTCAACGTGCTTTCCAAGGCACAGAGCTATTAATGTATACCCGATAATTATCCTACTAGTGATCCACGTTATGAAGTAATTTTACGTATTAATTCATTGTTATTTATTTTTATCTAAGACATACTATTCTTGTACCTATTTATTTCTCACGACAAGGAAGTAATCTTTTAAAATATGTACATAAGTATAATATAATTATATTCATTGATTCGTGGTATAAAAATAATAATGTAGCTTATTCTGCGAAGTGGATCAACCTTCAATTTATTTATAAAAATAAGAACATAAATTAAGCAATAAACAAAAACACACGTATATTGGCATCCTGATTAAGACTTTGTTCATGTCGTATGAGTAACAAACAATAGCCTTCGCGTCGGTTCTGCGCCTGTCGTCTCTCCGGTCGTGAACTCGTGTTAGAGAATCCAATCCAAATCGGACAATGAAAGCCTTCTTCATCGTATGGCTGATGAACAACCTGGTGTCAGAGTTTAAACCACCCGTAGGCCTCTGACATGACTTTGCACACAGTTGAAAAATCTCTCAGGTGTGATGTTTTTCTTCACCGTTTTTGCAAATGATAATTAATTTCTAATACGCACATAAATCCGAAAAGTCAGAGGTGCGTGCCTGGGTTTTGAACCTACGACGTTTGATTTGGCAGTCCAATGATCATACCAACTAGGCTATCACTCCATAAAGTAAGAATGTTTGTTTACGCACTCATTGTGCACTATAATAATATTCCCTGCATAGTTGCCTAATCTCCATCGAGATTGGCTTTTATCATTATTATTTACAGACAATTTACACTTAATTCCATTTCAATCCTCTTTTAATATTCCTCTGAATCACTTCGTTCAAAAGGAGCGCAAAATTTAAAAAAAATTACAACCTATTTCTCGATATTAGGTCGTTTGTTTTTAGGGAGTGCTAACGGGGCTCAATTACTACGTAGTAAAAGAAAATAATTATTTAATTTATTCAGAGACTACAAAGCGAGTCGCTCGTCTATGGTAATGGGGGTAGATATTATAGCTAGACGATTTTTTTATAATTTTATCTAAAATTTGGATGAAATAGAAGTAATAAAATTATGTCTATGTGAAGACCGGATTGTTCCAATGTCTCTGTCCCACTATTATTTACATTATCTTAGTAACGACTTAGAGTCGTGGTGGCGCATTGGTTACGGACCCGCTTTGCAAGTGCGTGAGTGTGGGTTCGAACCTGGCATGTATATACCAATGTGACTTTTTCAATGTCATAATTATGTGCTTTCTTAGTTAATCTAAGACACCACTGACTAACGGTGAAGGAAATCATCGTAAGGAAACCTGGACTTTAATTGTCTGAAATCGCCAACCCGCAGTGAGCTAGCGTGGTGATTAATGCTCAATCCTTCTCCTTCCTATTTGTATTGCTTTGTTTTTGCTTTGTATTTGCCTCCAATTTGTTTGGCCAAAGCTTGTATTCACATGCCAATGACTGTACCCATATAAAGTTTACATACCATTTTTTTCTTCATTCACCACGACCATAAACTTCATCTTATTTTTTAACGCAATTAACGTGTAACACATTAACAGTTAATTACAAGAAAGTGGGTTGGAAAGTTATGGAAAAACTAGTATTTAATGGCAGAAAGTGTTATAAACGCAAAATGCAACTTAATAACGATGTCGTCTTTCTGTGACCTTATTGCTAATTAATAAAATCATGGGATATGGTGGCTTAGCGGTCAAAACGTCGAAGATCGTGGGTTTGTGTGAGTATGCCGTTTCGAGCGTTTGCACGTAGTTACCATACTGTATGATTATTATACTGTGGCTTTACATACTTTTAAAAATCTTTCAGGTGTGCTGGTTTACTCACGATTGTTTCCCGTACCATTTTAGCAAGTGTTAATCAATTTTTAAAACACACATGAATCTGAAACGTCAGAGGTGCATGCCTAAGTTTAAAACCCTTTTATTTGGCAGTCATACACATACCTATACCTACTACAAATGCTTACTGCAAAAATGTGTGAAATATAGTAAATATACTAAGGTTTATAATACTTTTTCTACCTCCCTCTGTAATCTGACCGGCCATAACTCAGAAGTAAGCGAGACATTTCAATTAAAGTAATAATTTTTCTTTCGTGTCGCGCGGACGACATTACCACTTAAAATACGCGTGCGGTAAAACCCGTCAAATAGCACGCATCCCATTACATCCCAGCCTTGTCCTAACCGGTAAAATTGTTGAAAAAAGTGGTTTTAACCGTGATAATACTGTTGGCCCAGTTTTCAAATAGTATTTACAGTAAAAACGCTAATTAACATTCTGTTAATACTTTTCTTAATTTCATTAATAGCTGCAATTTAACATGTTTTCTCGATCCTTGTGTACGGTATTTACTTTTTAATTTCAAAATATTTGGGTTACAGAAATACTTTGAAGGAAACATGCTTAATAATATCAATAATTTAACAAGATCTGAGCGATAATAATAGTTATGACCATGTGACCGGCCGGAATAAAGGTACATATTATATCTAAAAGTTCAAAAATAGTTTGATGATAATCATGCTGACTTACGAAAATATTTTTTGTAAAATTAAATTATATTAATATATTAAAGTTATCTATATAACCAACGAGTAAAATGGGTGTAACAGATAGATCTAATAGGGTTCAGTTTTTGCACTAAAAAGGACCAGTAGAATCAATAAATCTTAAATTGAAACACCATTCCTATAAATAAAATTGTATTAACTATTTACTGACGATTATTTTAAAATACTCGTAATTGTACAATAATATTGCGCGGTAAACGTTCAAACAATTTACATAATTGAAGTAGTTGATCGCTGTATACATATAGCAATGTTGACTCTATTTACTATGATTGATACCTACTTTGGGTTTTTTCCCTGTTTTGTTTCTTTTCTTTGTTCATTGTATAGGCCAAGTTTAAGGCCAAAGGCTGCAAAATGCAAACTTGGTGGACATCAATTATGCGGAAGAGATATAGAATATTGCAAATGCAAAATTATCAATTATTAGCATCAATAACGCGTGCCTTGCATACACTTAATAACATCGCAGACAGGGTGGCCAAAGCTTTAAAAAATTACAACTAAATAAATAAAATACATTTGAACGTTGAGCGCACAGCAACTTTTGGACCGTTTTGTATCGCACTAATGATTAGACAGCAGCTAAAACGCAGCTCGCCGCGACTGAAATGTGCCCGCTATCAAATCATCTCCGTTTCACAGTCGACGAATGACCACTATCTACCAGGTAAAATCGAAATGGAAAAAAATATTTTGCAAAATTCTGTCGGTTATTAACAGAAATTACCAGTAAAACTTTACGTGAAACAGACCATGAACCTAATAAAATAATTTAAATAGCAAACATAAGCAGAATATTGATTCAATGCGAGCGGAAATTGGTATGTCTTTGTCTGGTTTCCATCACAAGATTAAGAATGAACCTTACCTTAAGTCGTGATAGCCTAGTGGTATGACCGTTGACTGGCAGGTCAGAGGTAGATTGGAACCAAATGTGGGGCACCTCTGACTTTTCTTAAGTTATGTGCGTATTATAAATTAGTTCAGTATTTATCCATCTATAATATGTATAAGCACTGATAGCCTAGTGGTATGACCGTCGACTGACAAGTCAGAGGTGTCGAGTTCGATCCCAAGGAGCGCTCCTCTGATATTTCGTAAGTTATGTGCGTATTATAAATTAATTATCAGTTGCTAAAACGAACACCTGAGAGATTTTTCAATGCTGTGTAAAGCCATGTCAGAGGCCTACGCTACGGGTGGTTTTAACTCTGACACCAGGTTGTTCATCAACCACACGATAAGAAGAAGAAGAATATGTATAAATCTATAGGTACTGCAAGGCAAAGGTCTCTTCTAATACAGAAAAGGATCGATAATTATATAACAATCTAAAATCTATATAAAAATGTATTTTATGTAAATGATAGAAAATTGGTACAATAAAATGATATTATGCTTCATGCAAATTGACTTGCAACATCATCCGGTTTGTTACCTAAGACCTTGACATGCGGTAGGTACCGCGGCCTTTATTTAAAGGTTAGTTGATGACATAGTGATCCGACGGAATACTGATGATGCTGTTATGGATAGGTCAATGACTGCTTTGCATTTATTTTATAGAATCTAGCATGACATAATCTACAAAGTAGAAAAAGTTAAATTAAAGAATCAATTAGTTTCGGACATTAACGATTCAACACAAACTCAGACAATATTCCGACAATAGATATTATATAATCGAATTTCGATTCTATTCTACTGATACAAAACGTTAGACTTCGTTAATAAGCGAATAGCTCATAAGACAGTGTCGACGGAAACTGGTTAGATTTGTCGAAGTTTTAATATAATAGGTACTGTTGGAATAACTTAATGTCTAAGTTTCATTATGTCATAATGTCGAATTACTATTCGTCAAAGAAAAATTTTAGATCTCACTCAAAAATTTTTGACACAAAATAATTTATGCGTTCTTTCTTATTCGCGTAGAGGATATTCTTACTTAAGAATTAAAGTTGAGTTGAGTTGAATTAAGAATTTTCACCAAATTCTTAATTTGAATTAAGTCACAAATTGTTTTGTTTGAAATTTGCTCAATAAAAAGATATTTAAATCAAATTAAGAATTTTGGTGAAATAAGTTAAGATAAAAATAAAGCTGTACACGTGACGTCATTAAATTTATTTCACAAGTTTAAATTAAAATATGCAAAAATTGTCACATAATCGTTTTAAATGAAGATTTTACAAATCAAAGACTATAAATAAATATCTGTATTGTCTATTACGTTGCAAATACCCCTATGTTGTATTGAAGCACATACCTATATGCGTCACTATAAAAACAGGTAATGAATCATCGTCATCAAGGCTTTTTACATCAATTAAGCAGCGCACAGCGCAACCAACCGTCTATTTCGGATTATGTTTAATCTCCGGTTCAAATATTTACGCATGTTAGGTTCTTAATGTTTTTTTTTTTAATTAATCAAGCGTTGCTTTGCGAAAATCCATGATATTTAATTTTATTATTTTATACATCTTTACGCGGAATTAACATTGTTTTCTATTCTACAGTAGATTTTTATATCTTACGTTCTAATATTAAAATACATAATTATATCATCTAAATTTACTATAATTCGTGGACTATTTCAGGCCCAAAAAAATCGCGTTGTAAAAGACATCTAGAGACGTAAATTGAGATTTGTGCTATGGTTTGTCAGATTTCGTTTTTTTGTCAATGCTAAAAGCTTAGACGGAACATAAACAATGACATTTAAACGCAGTCCTTACCATAAATTAAATTATAAGACATAAAAAATTTAAAAAAATTGATACTTGACAGAAAAAAAACTCGACATTCCTTTTAAAAATACGTTTAAAATATGAGACCTTACATTCTCATGGTCACAACATAATTCCACGTTCAACATGCAAATCATTTGTTATCAAATGCAACTGTGTCATGAAAACACAGATATTATCATTCTGCTTCTTGATATAGACGTGTTCTATAAACCTGATATACCTAGTAGTGTGAATAATATAGATAGGTACATGTATAGCACAAACTATTCTGTATAACGATCGGTATCATCCACACTCAAAAAAACAGGATAAAAAACCAGTTGAGATAGAAGAAAATAGCATTCATTGTTCTCAAACAAAATTAGTTAACATGGAAGCTAATGTTTTTTACAACTTGTAGCAGTTTAGTTATGTTGTCACTGTTTTATAGTAATAAAACTGTTTGTTAAATATTACTAGATATTTTTTTCAGTGCAGACCTGTCACTTTGTGCCGTTTTCCGGCCTAAGAATAGAACCACCCCTACTTGTCCCGCGGGTGCATCCTTCTGTGTACCAGCAATCGTCTGCTAATGTCATCGCCAACCCGCTTGCCCAGCGTGGCGATTACCTCCAATGAGCGCACAATAGCGGCGCGCATTAGGAGAGGCCTATGTTCAGCAGTACACCAATACATGCTGATGATGAATTATCAATAAAAATACAAAGCCTGCAATAATCTGCTGAAAAAAGATAAATTT
Source organism: Protodeltote pygarga (assembly GCA_936450705.2). NCBI lineage: Eukaryota > Metazoa > Arthropoda > Insecta > Lepidoptera > Noctuidae > Protodeltote > Protodeltote pygarga. The sequence goes on from OW388254.2 coordinate 14,248,657, forward strand.
AAAAAATTATTCAGAAAAAAAAATAACCTAGTAAATTAGATTCTTACCATCGAACTAATACATATAGAACAGCAGTTCGTGTACCAAAAATGCCATCTTTCAAACGGGGGTCAAACGGTGGCTACTCACTTAGCAGTCAGCACATTCCCCACACGCCTCACCTAACGTCAAGGCTATATCATTGTGTGAATAATGAAGACGCATTTATGACGTCACTTCACAAAGAACTATCCCTCTAGTTGTCATTACTTTTCTAAATGTTTTTTACATGTTTATGCACATGTTTTGCTTATTAAATGAACAATTTTTGTAAGTTTCAAAGATTCTTACTTTGGTGTGGGTGCTCTTGCTTCGATAGAATACAAAGAATAAAATAACCTTAACACCACCTCCATACAAAACTAACTCCTTGGTACATCGCACGGTACATCAATAAGAGAAATCAAAATGGCTCCGCTTACAATGAACAGAAAAAACCTGAACGGGTTAAAATTCGCAATTTTAATTTTCATCGTCCGAAATTCCGATTGGCAATTACTGGTTGTCCGGTTTTGTTAAAAACAAAATAACGGGGGCTCTACCCAAAATGTTATGGCGTCGAAAAAAGTTAAACTCGTTCATCATGCCGCCTCAGCAATTTGCACAGATGTTCAAAACTGGATGTGCCATAAATCTCAAAAATAGTAATTAAGGTTCTCAACTGTTATAGCTATTAAGTTAGAAGTATGTTAAGTTTCGGTTCAGTTATGAATCATTTTTGGAAGTGCTGTTAGTCGGCAATAATAGAGTAGGTACATAAAAGTAAATAAATCCCAATGTAGAGCAAAGGTCTCTTCGCATACAGAGAAAGATTGAGCATCGCACTCACTGCGTGTTGGCGATTTTAGACGATTTCAGGCGATTTCTGAAGTAAATAGAATTCCTAAATAAATTATGATGTAGTGTTTTGCTCTAGCGATAGCATCTACTGCAGTTTTTTGTTCGTTTTGATCTAAAAGCGAATCTTTATTAACAAAAAATATAACCTGTATGACTCAAAATAGTGTATCTTTCTATCAGTACCTAAAATATTTTTTTGAATTGGTTAGTTACACAGTTAATTGAAAGTGTAAAAGTGTTTAGTGTTGAAATCGGGGATGTAGAAAAATTAACTTGACATAATAAATATATTTACTTGCTGGAATCCTATATTTAAAATAATACAAACATTTTTATAAAGCATTTATCCATGAGATGCGAACACTTAAATTCCAAATGTAGAATAAAAAAAACGTAATTATGTTCTACCACAAACGTGTGATAAAATAAAACATACGTTAGAACGCTGCCACACGTTTAAACGTAATTTAGAAATAATCTAGAAAACGGGAATAAATAAATAATAAATAATTGACGGGAAACGCTATTCACTAAGACATTGACGCATCCAGTGCCCGCACATCGCTGACGCGTTTCACCGCGTCCCATTTGAGTAACTTGACACCGATTATGTACGCGTCAAATGCATTACGCGTCATGCGATAATCACCGATTATCTTTCGGAGTGACGAAATGGTAATTACGCTGTGACGTAACGGTAATGAGATTCTGACTTTGTCATAACGTAACAACATGGTCGATTATCCAGGAAAGATTAAACAGCGATTTTAGACCCTTGTTCAAAAGTCCAAAGTTGTTATTCTAGTGTTAAAAGTTTAAACTTTTAATGTCCACTGTACAACATGTGGCTTAGTATTGTTTTAAATTTATTGTTTGGACTGTGAACATTTAAATTGCGCGCCTGTTTTCATTATAATAGGTTTAAAGTGCAGTAAAATATTTTTGTTTTATATACCTATCTGACTACAATTTTGGAATGAATCATAATCAAAATGTTGTTTATAATGACAAAGATAAGTACCTAGGAACGTGTTACGGTAATGAGATTTTTTGGCTTTATCGTGACATAAAAAGTTACTATAACGTTTATGGTAAATTTGTCAGAAAAAAACGGAAAGTGTTACGAAACAATGTGATACAGATACAACTGTTACAAAGTTTAATAATGGTGTTATAATACTGATTTGGGCAGCTTTCTTAAAAAATGATAGTGGAATATAATAGATTTCTTATTAAATAATTATATATAATAGATTGTGAAACAAATATCTATATTATGCCAAACGTTTTTTTATCCACTCGATTGGTTCTATCAATATTCTATTGGATATTATTGTATTCATTCATAGACGAATTTATTGTACAAAAATTTAGATAATAAGTAATACGGCCTATAACATGAGGGTGTACATTGATGCTGATTCTCTTATACACTAAAATAATATTAATACTATACCTTACTAATAAACATTATCGGAAAAGAACAGCATATTGAACTGTCAAATTAGTCTACGCCCTGTCAATTAACCTGAAAATAGATGAGATTCATTAACATTCACTTACATACTCGTTGATATCGAGCAAATGGACTAGTTTGACAGCTCTAAAAATTTTCTCTTTTTCGCATAATCTCTGTTAGTAAGAGAGATAGGGTGTCTAAATTAGTTTTGAGCGTGTACAAGAGAATTAGTACCATTGTATAAATAATATATTTCAATGGAGTATTTAGTTTTTTTCATTTCTTTGTAGGTACTAAAGGACTCTCTACTAGAGAGTTTTACGGAAAACTGTCTCCGTAAGGTGCCACTTGATATATCTAATACCTACTTATTTGAAATTTATGTAATCTGGGGTTTACTCACCCAATACTGATCCTAATTTATAGAACGCATATAATTTTTTTGATATAGTAGTAAAAAGTTACCCAATTCCCTTTTTTATTTCTATACATAATTTTACTACCGTACCTACATACCAGAACAGACACTTAGGCCGCGACTCCACCAAAGCGGAGAAGAGTGGAGAGGAGGTGTTTCCATACAAATGACAACTCAAATGAACTCGAGCGGCGCCGCCTGATCCGTCATTTGTTTGGTGGAGTCCCGGCCTTATTTCGGGAATATCGCAAAGCGACTCGTAGATACTTCACGTGACTAGACGACTGGTTCATTCTTTGGAAAAAAATCATCTTTAACATATATGTGACAATTCTTTCAGTCATGGGCATACTACCCAAGGTCATTAATATGTATAGAGGAGTTTTTCAACGCCTAAATTTTTTTAAACCCCCTTTTTTAAGCACTTAGAAAAGTTACAACCATCAAATATAAAGTTTTTGTGTACTGAAATATATTCTTTATTATCTTTTACTTAGTTTTGATTTTTTTTTACAGTTTCATAATGGGTTCGGAGAAGAAAGGCAGCATTGTGCTGGAGAATTTCAATTCTACGTAAGTACTTCAGATTTTATAAGTAGGTAAGTACTTATAATAAAAAGCGACTTAGGCTTAGCACATTCAAGATTAAAATTTCTGGCTTCACTCAACTAAAAAAGTTTTTGACTAAGAATGCCTTGAATATTTTAGGGGATAGTTTGAAATTTTGGATAAAGAAAAATCAACTACGTGCGGGATTTGAACTCGTGGTCTATCTCCCCCTACGTGTTCCTACCTGTAAACGTGCTCAATGTATCTTCAACCTTAAACTGCAATGAAACAAATAAAACAAATTACTTTCTATTTCCAGCGCAAATCTTGCTTCAAACCCTGGTTTCCAATCAACACTAAGTTTGGGCTCCAAAGAAGTAATCAATGAAAAAGCTTACAATCCCTTCGAACATAGAAAGGTGGAACATCCTAATTCGTAAGTATCTACTCTTTGAGATGTCTCTTTGAAGACACAATTACAATCAATTTTCCTAACCGATCGAACTGTAGGCGAATTAATTAATTAATACATTATTTTGTAGAAAGATAATCAGTTTTTTCTTTTTACAAAAATATTGAACTTAGTGTTCACTTATTAAATGAATAAATGCTGTATACAAATGTTTATGTTTGTATTTGTATCTATTAAAAAATAACAAATCTTTTCTGTAATCTCTAAATTACCTACTCTCTAAATTTTTTTTATTTTGGAAGCAACATATTTTTCATATAAGTAATGTTATGTAGGTATGATATTAAATATAAAATGTGTGGCTCTTAAATTAAAGGCACTATAGATAACCCATTTAACGTGCTAGTCTGAAAAAATAAAAACGAATATTATATAAAATTTGAATTCAACATTTTATTTCGCCTTCAAAGCAATATTTATTCAGGACTATACCTACTTGAGGTTTACTCAGGTTAACTTCAATATTTACATTACAACTATTTGAACATTAAGTATTTGTATTGCTTTATTTTTTATAAGATAAAAGCTACTATTGGTTCTACGGTCTTCAATTTTGCATACTGAGACTTTTGTTGACATTTAGCTAAGTGGAGGTTAAGCAAAAGTGATTATTTTAATTTATTCGAACCCATATTAATCAATTATTTGAAATTTGAAAAAAGGCTTGGAGAATTGCTTGCATTTAATTAAATGTAATCTTATTAAATAAATTACTAATATTAAATTAAAATGTATCGTGCTATTAGAGTACCTATATAAGAAAGTATAGAGTGATAACTTCAACAACATTGCCTTGTGCGGAGCGTGAGCAGATCTCAGCATTGAAAAGTTAAAATATCATTTTTTAAATTGTGTTTTTTAGTTATTTTTATAAAAAAAAAATTAACACTGCAGTTAACCATGATATAAGCTAAAATGCAACTTTTTCGCTCATGGAGCCTAGTTAATCCGCAGTTGATCGAGGTATGATCGCGGACCGCGTTGTTCATACCCTTCTCACGGTTTATACTTCGGTGGGGTTGCTCTTTACTTCCTTATATACTAGTCGTGCCATTTGTAAAAGTGCGATAGCCATAATAAGCCTTGGGGCACGCCAAAGAGAGGAGAGAGGACGAGGCGTAAAAGTGTTTAGAGAAAACCGCAACCGCGCTTTGTCCTCGCCCTTCGTCACTTTATATATGACCCGCGCCTTAGTGTAACCTTCTTCTTCCAGGACAATAGGTTCCCTGGTGCATCTACTGAAGTCCTCCCTCGGATCTGGCATCTTAGCTATGCCTGCTGCATTCAAGAATGCTGGGTTAGCGGCCGGTGCGATCGGCACATTAGTCGTCGGATTTATTTGTACGCACTGTGTTTATGTTCTGGTAAGAATTGTTTTACTTTAGATAAATATAATAGTAATAATAATGTTGGGTTTTAGTGGAATATGTATATATATAAACCAAATAAGATTTCTGTATTATTTAATGTATTAAAACAGTTATACACACGACATTTCGTAAAAACAAATGTGACATCAATCTTATTTATTCTTCGAACCAAACGACCAGAAACTCTGTGTACTTAAAACCTTTATAGAATTCTTATAACACAATATTTATTCGAACGCAACGTCATTACATAGACCACCTAACAACTTTATAAACTTATTTTTCAACACTCCCACTTAAATTTATAAAGTAGACATACAATTCACTTAAGAAAACAAACATTCTTTTATCCATTACAAAGTATAAATAATACTTGACCACTTCTACAATTAAATTAAATATTCTTCATGAGCTTATCTCTAATTGAATTAAACTTAATTACTGGCAATGCTTTAGTTAAGAAATCAGCCAGTTGATTAGAAGTCTCAACATATTTAATATCAATGATTGCCTTTGCAACATTTTCTCTAATAAAATTATATTTTATATCTATATGTTTGCTTCTTCTATGGAACACAGGGTTGTTAATCAATTTAATTGCGCTCTGATTATCAATATTTAAAGTAATTGAGCCTTGTGACTCCTTAATATCACAAAGAAATTGCCTAAGCCATAAAATTTCCTTAGCTGCTTCACTGGCAGCCATGTATTCTGACTCAGTTGTGGATAAAGCCACAGTATTTTGTTTACGGCTAGACCAAGTTACAGGACCTCCGTTCATCAAAAATATATATCCTGTGTTAGATTTCCTAGTATCTAAATCACCTGCATAATCAGAGTCAGAGTAGCCAACTAATTCATGATTACCCTGATACACAATTGATATATCTTTAGAATGAATTAAATAACGGAAAATTCTTTTTACAGCTGTAACATGAGATGGACTTGGGTTACTCACATACCTGCTAACAACATTTACAGCATAAGCTATGTCAGGTCTAGATACTAATGACAAGAACAATAGTGCTCCCACTGCCTGTCTATAGGGAAAATTAATAGGTTTATCTTCACTTGTATTCTTTGATAAATGTACATTTACATCAGCAGGGGTGCTACAACTTTTAGCTTCTAATAAATTAAACTTATTTATTAATTTCTGAATATACTGTTTCTGACTTATGCTAATATAATCTTTTTCTTTACATATTTCCATCCCAATAAATGTATTACAATTACATATCTTAATCTCAAACTTTTGTTTAAGCATGTTTATAATTTCAGATAAAATAACTTTACTTTTCGACAGTAGTAAACCGTCATCAACATAAATAATTAACATTACTTTAACATCCTTGTAATGTCCTACAAATACACAATTATCAGATGGACATGGTACAAAACCACAAGTATATAGAAAAGAACTAAACTTCTCATTCCAACATCTAGATGATTGTTTAAGACCGTAAATAGATTTAATTAACTTACATACTTTCGAAGATTGTACTTCTAATCCCTCGGGTACCTCCATGTAAATTTCCTCAGAGAGCTCACCATACAGAAAAGCCGTCTTCACATCAAATTGCTCAATTTGCAGACCATCTCTCGCAGCAATGCTGAGCAGCACTCGGATAGAGTCGTACCTGCTAGTGGGGGAAAAAGTTTCATTATAGTCAATGCCATGAACTTGGGTAAACCCTCTAGCACACAATCGAGCCTTATATCTCTCAATTTCACCACACTTATTTCGCTTAAGGGTGAAAACCCACTTCGTAGTAATGGTCCGCTGGTTCTTTTTATCAACTAAGGTCCAGGTTTGATTCTCTTTATGAGATTCTAATTCTTCTTGTATGGCATTTTTCCATTTATGTTGTTCAACACCAGTTACTGCTTCGTGATAGGTACTTGGTATATCCCACTCAGTTAGATTAACTTCCATGTTTCTATTTTGTCGAGATCTTAGATTCATATTACTAGGTTCTTCCATCACTATGTTCCTAGTTGGACGATAAGTAACATCATTATCATCCTCAGTACTTTTCATACTATCATCTGATGATTCTTCTAGATTATCAAGTTCACTTGATGTAGTTTCTTGTGAAGACATCATGAGCTGATCCTTCGCATCCTCTCCATCAATATTCACCTTAACAAAATTCTGTTTTTGTTCTGGAACACTGCTCTCATCAAATTTCACATCTCTTGACACAACTACCTTCTTAGTATTTTGGTCAAACATTCTATAATTTTCATGCTCATATCCAACTAATATCATTTTAGTACTCTTCTTGTCTAATTTCTTTCTCTTCACTTTTGGGACATATACATACCCTACTGACCCAAAAATCCTTATATGTTTTAAACTTGGTTTTTGATTAAACCAAAGTTCATAAGGTGTCATATCAACAGTTTGACTAGAAGAGCTTCTATTTAATAAATAGACAGCACAATGAACAGCTTCTGCCCACAAATTCATGGGAATGTCTTTTGAATAAAGCATTGATCTCGCCTTTTCCATTATTGTACGCATTTCTCTTTCAGCCCTCCCATTCTGTTGTGGGGTATAGGGGGCAGTACACTCATGGCTTATTCCCTTACTTTCAAGGAAGTTCTTGAACTCATGGTTCACATACTCACGACCATTATCTGTGTGTAAAATGCGCACATCATGCTGAAATTGATTGCTTACTATAGCATTATATTTAACAAAACACTCAAAAACCTCGTCTTTGTGTTTTATGAAATAAACTTGGCGATAACTTGTAGCGCTATCCTTAAACAGAACAAAATATCGCTTGCCCGATACTGATAACTCTTCAATTGGCCCACAAACATCACTGTAGACTACATCACCTGGCCGAGTTGCACCTCTCATTGATTTCTTAAACGGCAATCTGGCTTGTTTACCGTACTGACATGCTTCACATATAAAACTTTCATCACCAGTCAATGTTACAGGAATTATTCCGGCCTTACTCATGTTTTGAAGCTCTTTAACATTTAAATGCCCCAAACGTTCATGCCAAACTTTAATGTCCGACTGAACAATATTGCAGCTATCTTGTACAACTATCTTTATATCCAACTCATAAAGATTATTTTCCGTAAGTTTTGCGATCATAACTACTACGTTGTCCTTCATAATTTGAGCAATTTCATTATTTTTAATTATCGTGTAACCTTTTCTCGTTACCGCTCCTTCGGAAAATAAGTTTCTTCGCAACTCAGGTACATATAATACATCCTCTAAAATACTTTCTTTCCACTGCCCTTTAATCTTCCTTTTAATTAAAATTTTCCCTTCACCAAGGACTTCAATATTTTTCTTATTTCCTAGAGTGACAGTTCTTCTATTGTCATTATATTCTTTAAATTCAAAAAAATATTGACGTAAATAGGTCATATGCACTGACGCACCACTGTCCAGTAACCATATAGTTTCTTCGTTGTCAGATGACAACCTTTTTTCTACGTGAAATGCTAACTCATTTTGTTGCTCTTTATTCTTTCGAAAAGATTTCTTCGGTGCTCGGCATTCTTTCGCGAAATGACCTCTTTTGTTACAGTTGTAGCAAACGAATCGATGACTCACATAACCTTCATTGCCTGTAGAAGTACTTGGCTTCCCTTGGCTTGACTTGGCTTGACTACTTGCCTCCCGTGGCTTAAATTGCTTAAATTTTTTCTTGTAGGTTACTAAAGCAGTCTCTTCATTGTTTGTTTCGTTCACTAAGCTCGCTTCTTCATCTACCAATCGTGAAGTTAAATTTTGAATTGTTTGTTTGTCTTCGTCGAGAGATAGCCACGCTTGTCGCAGCGAGCGATATGTGGGTGGTAGTGAACTCAAAATTTTAGTCATCACTGCCGTGTCGCTCAACTTTTCACCACATTCTCTCAGTTGTTTCGCTAATCCTTCAACCTTTGCAACATGTTGTGCCATTGTGTCACTTGAGCAGTATGCGTATTGGTAGAACTTTTCGTGCACCATCATTTTATTGAATTCAGATTTTTGCTCATATATGGCTTCCAACTTACTCATTACATCTATCGCTGTATCGCAGTTTTCTATCAGAGAAATCTGATTCAGGTCCATAGACGACGTCAAAATGAACATCGCCATACCATCGTCTTTGTTCCATTGCACTTGCGCCGGGATATCTGTAGGTTTTGGTGTATAAATGTTCAAACCTTTTGCTCTTAACGCACATTTGACCTGAAACTTCCATTGTCTGAAGTCTCGACCATTAAACTTTTCAATTTTCATTGAATTTGTTACTTCCATATTGAAAATTTTCACTACACGTCACGTGAAATATTTTCTACAATTATATTTGCTCTTTACTTGATTTATTTATTCGTGCCCTGGGCCCATAACCTGTTGGGTTTTAGTGGAATATGTATATATATAAACCAAATAAGATTTCTGTATTATTTAATGTATTAAAACAGTTATACACACGACATTTCGTAAAAACAAATGTGACATCAATCTTATTTATTCTTCGAACCAAACGACCAGAAACTCTGTGTACTTAAAACCTTTATAGAATTCTTATAACACAATATTTATTCGAACGCAACGTCATTACATAGACCACCTAACAACTTTATAAACTTATTTTTCAACAAATAATATACCAGCCTGTAACTGTCCCACGGCAGGGCAAAGACCTCTTTTCATACGAAAAAGGATCGAACATTAATCACCTAGCTCTCTGCGTATTGGCGATATCCGCGATATCATAACTCACTGTTCACCGTTAGTCAGTGGTGTCTTAGATTAACTAAGACCGTACATAATAATATGACATTGAAAAAGTCCATATATCAAGTAGAATCAACGCTCACATACTTACAAAGCGGGTCCGACACAATACGTCACCACGACAATTATATATCTTAGAATATAAGATACTTACTTGGTACTCGAAATTATATCATTCATCATCATCATCATTTCAACCATAAGACGTCCACTGCTGAACATAGGCCTAAAAAAAATAATTAAATATAAATTATAATATTGTTATATTATCTTATGCGACCGACGCACCCAGGTTAGATCATGCACCGACTTAAATTTATGATGTTGTCATAAAGTGCTTAAAGACATTAATAAATTATCGTCCTTATCATTTTTATATTCTGTCCATTTAGGAAATAATATTACTTTTAATAATCTTGACGTGTCTTCTAATCTAAATATGCATTTAAAAATAAGTAATAAAAATTTATAGCTCGCAAAACGTTTACGTATGTATTCAATAATAAATTTGCATATTTAAATAAAAAGACTGGTCAATAATTTTATATGTTTCCATTTTATATAAATAATACTAGAATTTTCTCCGCTACTCTCCCATGCTTCTAATTTTTAACTCTGGCCTATAAACTGTATGCAAATCTCGATCCGTTGCTCCGTTGCTGCTTAAAAGAAGGAAAAATAAACAAACACATTTTATTATTTATGAAACAGAAAATATACTTTTTAAATGCTAATTTTATAATATATCAAACGATCATACTAATATTTCAGTTGAACCTCAATTTCAGTTTTGTAATCTCATTTTCCATAACTTGGTTTGTTATGATTTTTCCATACTTAACTATAAATCATTGATTTTATATCTTTAATATTCAAGCAAGACAGGCTGTCAATTGTAGATCTTTGACAGTTGTTACGGGTAGTCAGAAGCCCGAACGTCTGACAACCAGACTTACCAAGGGGTATCGTGTAACCCAGTATATGGGTTGTGGAGGTCTGATAGGCAGTCGCTCCATGTAAAACACAGGTATTCAGCTGCATCCGGTAAGACTGGAAGCCGACCCCAACATACCTAGTAGGGAAAAGGTTAGGCAGATGAATATTCAAGCAAGACAGTATAAATTTAAGAAAATATATTAAATATCTATAATAATAAATTAAAATTGGAATTGGAATGGCCACCTTATCACACCAATTAGCATACCAACGCACAGAATAGTACAGATTCAATACTCTATAGGTACCGACTTTGTATACAGGGTTATTTGTAAAACACCAGCATCCTTAAAAGGGGTCCTAAACTCATCATTATGAACAACTTTTATTATGGGACCAACTGAAATCGCAAAAAATAAATCAGCTGTTCCATACATTTTGTTGAGTCATGTGAACATAAATGCATGGAACAGCTGATTTTTTTTTGCGATTTTAGGCTCGGCCTCATAGTAAAAGTTTTTCATAATGATGAGTATACTGATCCCTTTAAAGGATGCTGGTGTTTTACAAATAACCCTGTATACTTACAAATTTCAAAGAATATCTCTCCTACCTATTTATTTGCAGTCTAGTCATTGCTTACAACATTAAGGAAGCTCCGAGACGTAAGGCCAAGGCTGACGTTTAGCAATTCATCGTCTAAGAGATTACATCTGATTCTATTTATTAATGCTCCGTGACCAGTATTTTTCTTTGTAGACAGAAAACTAAACAAAGAATAGGTAATATTTATCAGCGTTTAACGTCGATTAGCAATCACGGTGTAGTGGTAAGACCATCAGATTTTAAAAAAGTGTCACAAACTCGAATTTGTGTTTAAAATTTTGAAAATTAAAGAAAAGAAAGGATCTTATTTTGTCTAACACCAGCACTTAGAAATACTATACTGAAAAAAAAACTTAAAAATAATAATCAAAAGCTTCCCTTCTGGGCACGCTGCCTGCAGACGACGGTGATGGGGACGAATTCTTTGACGCCTTCACGTGACTTTTGTAGCGAGTAAATTTAGTATATAAATATTTTTAATTAACTTATATCTAAGAAGTATTTAATTATGTTTGTGAAAATGTATCTGTATTGAATTAAAAAAATCTGGTTTATCTCTGGACATAACTTGTAGTAGGTATTTGAAATTATTCAATAAGAATTGCAAATTTTGTTTTTGGAATGGGTGTTCATGAGAGTCACGATGATGGTGGCATAGCATTTTAAAACCCTCTACAAAAAAATATAAAATAAAACAAAACAGATTCGAGGATCTTCATGATTCGAAAGGCTCGTTAAGCAGTGCGCTCCCATTATTTATTCAATACTGTTTTATAAATTCAAACTTCCCTGCGTGTTGATGACGCACTGAATTAAAATTAATGAAGCAGGAATCCATTTTATAAATTAAAGATGTCGCCCGTGACTTCTTCCGCGTAAAATTTAATTTTCCTGTATACCTATACCTGTGCCTATACCGTAAAGGTCATGTCTATTCCTTCAATTTAGGATACCTTGGGTTACATTATTGCAATTTTCGAAAAGAAATTTAAAAAAGGAAAACACTGCCTATGTCGCACAGATAATGTAGCTTCTTATTTGTAAAAGATTTTTAAAAATTAATTAGGTATTTTTGAGTTTATCTAACAAACAAACATATAAAAAATCAAAATTTATCTGTCATGTTTGGTATTAGGCATCTTCGGCAGGGTTATTACTCGTATTTAGTCAATTGAATGAAAACATGTTTCAATCAAACTGAAATTTTTCCTGAAACTTTTAATGTTGTTCTCCTTCAATTGATTTATTCTATATTCATTGATTTTATATCTTCAAAGTGCGAGCGAGATGGCAGATTAGCAAGTTTCCGCGCCTTAATAATATTTTTTTGTGACTTGACGGGCTTACGAAACTTTTTGATAGGCACGCCTCTACATAGTGAGTCTAATATTTATTCTGCTATCGAGTCCAATCGTAAACTTTTCACCGAACATTCGGGTGATTATTCGCCTCACTGGTTTTAACCTGAGACCTCTGACTTGCCAGTCATCGGGCACACTACATAATCACTGCTTAAAAACACTAACAGAATATTAAGTAGAGTAGTAACTTTACGATTCGTAAAACTCGAAAAACAAGAGATAAACATCGCTTTACTGCAGTTTAAGTGGAGTTCGTGTTCGTATTGGTTTATTATCGTATAGTAAAATACGTATTATCATTATTACGAGGGAATAATGCATAAATAAAACTATGTTTTTTATTTTAATTATTACAAACAAAATGAAACGGATTATGTCGTGTCGGTATACCTACGTGAGTCGTGATACCCTTGATTGGCTCAAAATCGGTCCATTCCACCGATTTTTTGTATTACATACAGGTACTCGTACTTTAGCTTTAGAAAATACTCCATTCTTACATAACATTTCTATATTTTCTAATCTTATTCAATAAAACATCCACTTAAAACTTTGATCATTATATTTCGTGTACTAAAATAAGAATAAAGTTTTTTCCTAAAAGAAGTCGTTAAAAATAATTATAATCCTTCATTACGAGTATAGATTTGTTTATGGTAGGTACCTATTGTATTATTTATTTATTGAGAGAATGTATTGCCTTTTTATCTAAGTTACTCTTACTGTCATTCTCTTTCTCTTCCGATCTTCTTTAGTAGATTTAGTAACTTTGTGTATTGCTTTTGGTGATAAGCCTTCACCGATGGAAAGCTGTGTTGACGATCACCTCCAGTTGTTTACAGACTTGGTTTGACTATCGTTTCGCGAATCTTCCTCTTGAGCTTTTTCCCTCGAATCCTACTCATAAGGGCACTTATTTACTTCCCCCTCAGGTGAAAACATCACAAGAAGTATGCGTGGACGCTAAGAAGCCATCGATGGGTTTCGCGGAGACTTGTGGAGCTGCGTTCGAGTACGGACCCAAGAAATTGAGGCCCTGGGCTAACTTCGCAAGGTAACAACATTTTATTGCTCCACAGATTAAAAAAATATCATTGCTAATAATCCACAGTGCGCGATGATGGACTATTCGCAAGTGCTTTGATATGTGTAGTAAGCGGTAGTAAAGTAAACACATTACCACAGATAATTCATTACGACATAATTATAAAACCAGTTTTTTAAATTCTTTACTTTTTTAAACTTAATAGTAACTTCTTTAAAGTATGGAATTATTAGAGTGGAAATTTGTCTTTTAGATGTAGTTTAGTTTTTATTTTTACTTTTCGTTTTCGCCCTATTTTCTCTAAAAAAAAATATTTTTTCTTCTCTAATTCCTCTGTTGCTTAAACTTTTCAGTGTGATAAGTCATGTTTAAAGATAACAGTAGAAATATTATCTAGATTTCTTTTTTGTTGAAAGTTTTAGTTTTCGTTTTTTTACCCAAACATGAAATTTACTGATAAAATCTCAGTATAAAATTAGTACTTATGTTAGGTAGTTTTTCTTTTTTTTCTACAATTAGAGAGAAAGAGTCCTTTGCGTGTTATAAATAATAAATAGGACCTATCCTAATTATACTATTTTTCAGAGCTCTCTTAGCTGCCGTTTCAGTAATTATTATTATTATTAGCCCTCGTGGTCCCAATAATGAGCAAAGGCCTCCCTCCATTTTCGCCACTCTTCTCGATCTTCTGCCAAATCAGGCCAATTTGGAAGAAATTTATCGATTTCGTCCCGCCATCTCGTTCGCGGTCTGCCACGACCACGTCTTACCGTCTCAGAGTCAGGGCACCAGTTCTGAGATTTGCGGGCCCATAATCCAGATGGCATGTTTCAGTAATATTTATTTTTAATATTTTTCAGGACTTTCGTGGACTACGCAATGACGTGTACATACCTAGCAGCACTTTGTGTCTACATCGTGTTCATCGCTGAGAACTTCAAAGAAGTGAGTAGTTTTTATTTATTACATACTAAATGGGACTGCCTCGTTGGTCTAGTGGTAGCAAGCGCGACTGCAGAGCACGAGGTCCTGGGTTCGATCCCCGGGTCGGGCAAAGTGTTATTGGGTTTTTCCATTAGGAAATTCTCAGTAGCAGCACGGAGTCTGGAATTGTGCCTGATTAATGGCAATAGGCTCGCCCCCTATTACATGGGACTTATAACATAGCCGGCGAAACGTGGGTGTACTGCACACCTCTGCCTACCACCTCTGGGGAATATAGGCGTGAGTCTATAAAAATAAATAAAAATAAATGGGAATAATATCTATATAATATTAATACATGAAATGATAACTGTGGATCCCTTTTTTAATAATATTGCGCGCACGGCGGAGTGTGAAAATGGCATAGTAAAAGTTTATATGGAGAAGAAATGCAGAAAGTTTAAACGACTTCTATGTTATGGCCTACCTGTGGGTGTAACTCTACGAGTCGAGCAGAAACCAGGATAGTTCCTGCAGAATTAAATCATGTTGAATACATAGGTATAATATAATAAATAAATATAATAGGTAGGAATACATACGCAGGAATGATATTCGATTTCGACGCTTAATCAATTATTAAAATTGATTAAAAACGTAATCCATTAAAAATTTTAAAAAAGGCGCCAAAGCATACCTAAATCTGATTAGATACGTAAAAACTAATTCTATCTATATTTTATTAAATTAGTTAAGTGCCGGCAAATCTAATTTAAAACATACTCAGCCTTTAAATTCTCAAATGAAATAATTCCACACGTTAATTGTTTAGTTGTTTAGTCATCTACTTAATTATTTCAGTTTACTTAGTAGTAAGTACTTATGCTCTGAAATTACATTGAAATGTAATTACTTTCGCTCAAATTCTCAGTACCTATGAGAGTTGGATACATAGTACAGTATCTACGTAATTGCTTTCATATTTGTCTTAGGCGCTTGCTATATTATTTGTAATCAACAATGCTGTCGGTTCACAAGTACTGAATTTAATTAAACGCATATTTTTGTTTCTTTCTTTCGTACGTTATTAGTAAAGGACAAGTGAAGACAACAACAAGACAATTCTTATTACTACACTTAAACTCAAGTAGAAATAATAAACATTAAAACAATTATTAAACAAAATTCGTAGTAATATGTCAATAAAATAAAATATGACAATTTAATAAATATACCATGAGTCAGTGGACGGCCCTAACGCGTAAGGAAATCTAGGAAACTGACGAGACATATAATACTGTATATTTTTTTAACTGTGGTATTTATCAAGTCCAATCATCTGCCTAGCCTTTTCACAACTATGTTGGGGTCGGCTTTCAGTCTTACCGGATGCAGCTGAATACCAGTGTTTTACATGGAGCGACTGCCTCCACCACTATTAGACCTCCACAACCCAGATACTGGGTTACACGATACCCTTTGGTAAGACTGGTTGTCTGACTTTCGGGCTTCTGACTACCCGTAACGACTGTCAAAGATCTACAATTGACGGCCGGGGCCAACAGCTTAACGTGCTATCCGAGGCACGAAGAGTGATAATTAATTTATAATACGCACATAACTTACGAAAACTCAGAGTTGCGCGCCTTGGGTTCGAACCCGAGACCTTCGACTTGCCAGTCAAACGGTCATACCATTAGGCTATTACGACTCCTGCTGTTTAAAGACCGCATATTGGACTTGATACAGTCCAAATATGCGGTCTTTAAACAGCATTGTTCTTGAACTAAAGGATTCATACCACTGAAAGTTAATACCTAGCGAACAGTAAGAACTAATCCAATAACCTTATCCTGGTTATAAAGTTTTATTTATCGTTTTACGATCTAATTTCATCCACTTATCTAAGAAGCAAAAGGAAAAGTACTTTTATATTCCTTTATGAGATTTTTTTTGTGAATAGTCTCTAAATTCAAGATATTCAGAGTTTTCGAACTAAATTGAATCGGAACCACACTAAATTGATTTGAGATATTGGTGCTGATTCTGTTGTACATTCCGCTAAACTAATTTTAGTCTAACTATATCTCTTTCTAATAAACACCATCGAAAAAGGACCACAAATTGAACTATCTAATTAGAGCTATCTACGAAGATAATATATATGATTAGTCTACGTCCTTGCAAGACGTGAAATTAGACGAGACCTCTATGACATGCCGACTAAATTCTCGTTGATATCACGCATAAATTATGGACTAGTTACCCGACTACAAAAAAAGGAGGGTTATGATTTGACAGCTCTAAAGAACTTCTATCCTTTTTTAATGATCCCTGTAGCTTCTGTGGACTGTATGGGGACGCTGGTTCTGGGGGCTTGATTGTGAATGACAAAAACGCACAATAGCTTCTCTCAAAAGTGTCTTCTTTATTCCATTCCTTACTGCTAGGTCGCCGCCGACTGACTGAACGGGGAGCGCCTCGTCGCGCTCACTAACATAGGAAAATTTCATAGTACAAGTAGTGACGAGGCGCCCCCACGTTAAGAAAATCTTTGGCCAATACATTGTCTTATTTGGTACAAATATTTTTCTACCCCTCATTGATTTTAATCAAATTGCACAATTATTATCAGATTACCTACACCCTCAAAACATAACTTACAAAGATTCCCATCATTATCTACTAATTACAGCTAATTATTTAGGTAATCATACAGCAATTTGCTATAAATCTGCCTGAGAACTTGTCCCTACGTGTTCCTACATATACCAGACACGTATTTACCTGTCATTTACCAGGGATATTGCATACAACGTCGAAACTTCTAGTACATAGGCCCTTCCTATGTACTAGGCACCCTTATCTACCTGGAACTTTAACCATTACCTTAAGAAAACTATACCTCACATTACCCATCAGATAGTTACCAGGTAGATACCAAGTTCCGCCGCTATCATGCAATACAAGCCCTATCCACCAGGATCTCACAGGTAAATACCAATAAAACAAGTACATAAGCACTGCCTATGTACACCTAAACATCCTATTTACTTAATTTGGTATATAAGGCACCTAAACATTACATCATTTAGCTTATGCACTAAGTCACAACATCTTTATTGTACATAAGGAACTTAAGTATTTCATTATAACACGTACATCACGCTATCTAACACAGTTTCACAGGCAGACATGCTACGTTCACTACGCAAAACACTATAACACTTTGAATTTAACCACTTGCAATGTTTACACTTTTAATTATCACTATTGTTCTTAACTTTGCGTCGTCTTGTGCTCGTCGTCCGCAACAATCCCTGTTAGAAAGAGAGACAGTGAATCTAAATTAGTTGAAAATTTAATCGTGTTCCTTGTCTATTAAGTCAATTTTAGGATTACCTGACTAGTTTCAGACTTTGGGGCTCTAATTTGAAATTCGAACGACGAAGCTTTGATTGTCGGATTACACGTTTATTTGTTCGTTTGTTACATTACATTATTTTGAGGTTCTTTATGGTATGGTTGGTGAACAACCTGATGTATATAAAAATGTATTGCTATTCGTTGGTCTCGCTAAAACTCAAGAACGGCTTGACTGATTTGAATAATTTTGGTTTTGAAATACCTATGTATAAAAATCCAGGGAAGGTTTAAAAGGTGAGAAAAAGGGGTACGGCAGGGGTAAAGTAGGGTAAGAATAGAGTATGGTAAGGGTAGAGTAGGGTAGGGGTAGAGTAGGCGTTGAAGTAGGATAATCACGCATACAAAGTCGCGCCAGGAAGCTAGTATATTGATACTTTTGATAAAATTACTATACTTAACGGGTTCACGGGTAAAATAGGCTATACCACAAAAAAATACGTTACATTTCTCATGACCATCAGTTATTCGCTTATCACACTACGTCAAGTCGCCCAATTAGTATAAAGGTTGTGTACTAATAGTGTATCTTCTCTTTCAGGTTTTGGACGAATACGTTCCAGAATACAAATTGTCAGTAGAAGCCTATTGCGCTCTGACATTAGTGCCACTAGTGCTCATCTGTCAGATTCGGAATTTGAAATGGCTGGTACCATTTTCAGCGATAGCCAACGTTTTTCTGGTGATTTGTTTCGCTATCACCATGTATTATATCTTCAGTGATCTTCCTAACCCTCAGGGAAGAGAGGTGGTGGCTAGCGTGACACAATGGCCTCTGTTTATAAGGTAAGGACTTCATTTTCCACAGACTGATATAATATGAGTTCTCTATTTTCCCTGTACGTAATAATTATAAATTTTCCATTAGAATTATATTAAAAATATACCTATTTTTATGTATATATTTTATAGCTTCTTATCGCGGTTTTGCCTTAGGATTATTTTTTCCAGGACACAATACTTCATAATTATATTTGTATATTAGGTGTCTATCATAAAAATCACAGCAAGACAGAACCAACAAACATATTTTCAAGTTTGTAACATCAGTATAATTATACTGATCACATAATATTAATTTGCAAAGAATTGAATACCTACTTAATCTTTAGTCTATTAATCTCATTCATATTGATTTATAATTTATTGTGATTAATGATACAATTTAAAAAATAAAACTTAAAACAAAATGTTTTATCTACGTCTAAATAAAGTTTTAAATACAGACTAAATTATGTTACAACATTATTCTTCTTTAAAATAAGAGGCTATTATTTTCTAGTCTTCAAAGGAAATGTTTCAAATAGGCACTTAAACCATCTTAGGAATGTTTTGGAGGACCTTTTAAATAAATAAGAAATAAATAACACAAATTGGTATACACGGCACGTAATAGACTAAAACTTAGCCAAACTTAAATTGAGTTTAGCTCTAGTAGTTTATTAGTATTATTACGAACTTTGACAATTATGCCATGGTAGTTTATCTATATAGGAAGGCGCAAATTTTGGAGAATGAGTTCCCTTACATTCTATAAGGTGCTTCTAAATTATCTGCCACGACTGCAATGGGAGATAATATTGGTTATTTATATTATAATAGTAAAGTATTTTTTTTTATCTAACGTCATTTTTTTTTCTTTTGCCTGCGTTTTATTGCGTAGGTCTAATTCTGCTCCATGCTCCAATTTTTTTTTTACTGTCCGGGGTACGAAATTTCTTCACTATTGTAATCTATATACCCAATACTTTCTCCCATTGCAACCGTGGCAGATAATTTAGAAGCACATCATATACATAAAGTAGCGGTAGCTCATGATGTGTGAATGATGAGATTCGATTTGAAGGTCGACATTCAAATATAAATTTACTAGTACTAGATAACAAATATATTTTTTTTTCTTTTCGTTTCAATGATAAGTCGAGACAATAATATTTTTTAAAAATTACACAAAGTTTTCTGCTGAAAAGAAATTTCGCAGATAGAACCGTTACAATAGAGTTTCAAAGGACGTCAAGTTCTTTTTATTTTACAGTTTTTAGTAAGAAGCCTTCTTACAAACTGCAAAAATGTTCAGAATACTCCATTATTATTGAAAGCGAGCTCAATTTTATAAAGTTGCATTTTACTTTAAAAAATTGAGCTCGCTTTTCTAAAAATCAAAGGAACGATAAAGGAATTTTCTATTAGTGAATTTATTTTCTGTCTAATGCAGCACGGTTATCTTCGCGATGGAAGGTATCGGCGTGGTGATGCCAGTGGAAAATGAAATGGCTAAGCCCCAACAGTTCCTCGGCTGTCCTGGAGTGTTGAACGTAGCCATGTCTATCGTCATCTCGCTGTACGGCATCGTTGGCTTCTTCGGCTATATGAAGTATGGTGACGATGTGAGGGGGAGCGTCACCTTGAATTTGCCGCAGGATGAAGTGTGAGTATCTCTGTAGTGTCAACCCTAAAAGTG
This sequence comes from Protodeltote pygarga, assembly GCA_936450705.2. Lineage (NCBI taxonomy): Eukaryota > Metazoa > Arthropoda > Insecta > Lepidoptera > Noctuidae > Protodeltote > Protodeltote pygarga. The sequence continues at coordinate 14,269,322 of OW388254.2, forward strand.
CCAACCCTAGAACAAAAATGCGTGTTTTACTGGTGAATAGTTTATTTTCTGGTAATACAATATTTTTTACTTATTTGTATCGAACGAGCACAGGTTATGATGGCGGCCGGAAATAATTAGGAGAGTAATAAGATGTTTCCAGTTTACCACTTTACTAACAAAATAAAATTAAAGATAATATAAATAAATAAATAAATTAGCCTGTAACTGTCCCAATATATGGCAAAGGCCTTTTCTCATACAAAGAAGAATTGAGCAAAGATAATATAGTATTAATAAATAAAGATTTATAAGATAAATAAATTAAGTCAAAATTACTAAATGACATTAAATTTTTATAAACACATCGTAGTACACATGTAAAAATCTTAGTTTGTCGTAGCCCGTTTAAATAAAAATCTCCTAACTTGGTATAAAACGGGGATTAACGCGCACATACCCTACTATTTTACTAACCCGACGTTTCGAGCGTGTACACGTTAATCCCCGTTTTACACAAGTTTCAGTTTAAAAATAAATATCTCCTAACGTTTTTTTTTTTCAGTCTCGCCCAAAGCGCCAAGATCCTCATGGCTCTCGCTATTCTCTTCACCTACAGTCTTCAATTCTACGTGCCCATGGAGATGATCTGGAGACAACTGCACACAAAAATCTCTGTTAGATACCACAACATTACACAGATTGGTATAAGGACCACAGCTGTAGTTGGCTCAGGTAAAGGAAAATAGTTTTTATGTGTTTGTACCGAAGGACCAATTTTGAAACTAATACTTTAATCGATATCTTCTGATAAAATATACAAGACAAGACGTTTCTCCTAATAAATATTGCACATAATTAAATATAATTGATGTGAAACCTGGTGTTCTGTACTTTATAACCATCCCCAAGGAAAATAATCGTGATTTTATTTATGAAGCATCCAGTCTTATTGGTAATAATTAATTTCAAATATTCACATTGTCATAGAAGTTATATTTTACTTGATTATAACGCGAAAAGATGGATGGTTTAATTCTTTATTGTACGCTTATTTAAAACAGGTTTTTTTGACATTAAATAAAAAAAACATACACAAAGGCAAGTATAACTCATCAATGAGTTTTCTGCCAGTAAACCTTTGATTTAACAAAAAGACATTTCAACAAATGCGAAGTGCACCAATTAATAATAACATTTAAAAACAAGACCTATGATACATAAAACTGAAACGTTTAAACTTGTATGTAAAAATAAATAATTATAAAACAAAATCTTATAACATTGATTTTATCATATTTTCAACAGTTGCCCTCGCTGCCGCCTTCCCCGACTTAGAGCTCTTCATTAACCTCAGCGGCGCCATTTTCCTCTCAACCCTCGGCCTCCTCACTCCAGCCATCATCGACACCGTCCACAAATGGGACAGGGGACTCGGGCCCTACAACTGGATTCTTTGGAAAAATGTCTTCATCGCCATGATTTCCCTCGTCGCGCTCTTTGCAGGATCTTATGTCTCAATTAAAAGTATGTTTGCCAAATTTGATGAAGCACCCACTTTGGGAATTGAAGCGAATGTTACAAGCATTTTTGCTAATGACACGATGATTGTATGAAAGACTCTAAGGACATATTGAATTTAATTTGACTGCATCGATAGCAGAAGTCTCGTAAAATTTAGTTAATAATTAGCCTTATTCTGCGCCAATATTTATGTTAAGCAAACCGTTGGTAAAAAGATCGATTTGGCTACGTATAGTCTAAATGGACGTAGTTACGAGAAAAGTATCCAAATCTCATCAAATCACTTTGAAATATGGCACTTAAAAGTTTTGATAAAGTATGAACCTACCATACATTGTGATGTTAACCTACAGTCAAAAATGTATATCGGATTTGTTTTTCGATCTGGATTGTTTTCGCTCATTGTAAAGGCCTACTTTAGGAACACTTCAAATATGTTTTTTTTTTGTTAATTTCGTGGACTGGATCCTTTTTGCTTAACTACGTCCAAATTAGAAATTTTACCTCAGTAACTGATGTATTTAATAAAGCTAACATTCCACAAAATTTGGTATTGTTCTTAGTAAATATTATATTAGGGTTATTTTAAAATCTAAGTTAGTCTTAAAGACAATAAACTCGCTAATTAGGTTGTGATTTTGTATTACAAAATATCTTGGTATTGAGAGCTCTTTTATTACCCGACTGCCAAGGAAGGGTTATGTTTTTGTACTCGTATCTTATGTATAATATTTTTCCATAACTCTATTTTTAACCTGTCTTATTGTCACTGCCGTCTAATTTAAAGTATTATAAATCTTTTTACTATAATATAATATTTTCTGTTATTTTCACACACTTTAGACGATCTTTCTCTTAAAGTTAGTCTTGTAAGTTATTTAATAAACATAAGTTCTTTATTTTAATATTAATCTTTTAAAATATTAAAATCTTCACACATGACATAGGTATAACTGTTATAACAATAACTTTAAGGTGCTCACTCACCGGGAGCATTCGCCTGTAATGTAATGTTACACTTCGGTATTGAGCATTACATTACAATACTGCCTTCCTGAATGACGAGCATTCGCTTGTAATAACACATGATGTTACAAGTTGTATTCAAATATTACAGGCATTGTGTACTGTAATGATGTAATGCTCGAATTTTATTTTTACAGGGTGCGCATTGTAACGTTCGGTTCATTTACTGATGAATCCTTGACTCTGTAATGTTACATTACACGCGAATGTTCGCAGTGAGGGAGCACCTTTAAATAAGAGTCTATAGTATGTAATACAAATAATTAATAAAGATTTTAATTCTGACAATAGTTATTAAATTTATTGTAATGACACTTTAAGTTTTAAGCTAAAGCCTTTTGTAATTCAACAAGAAAAGTTTATTTTAAAGTTATAAATAATTTAAACTGAGATTAGATGTTTGTGTTGTAGTTGTAGGAGTTAGTTAATGAATGCATGAGTTTCATCTCACTATCATTTGCATAATATTGAATTTTATAATAATTTTAATATTTTTTTTATTTAAAATTTGTTAGAGTTTGCCATTTCTTGTCAGTTAAAAAACAAATAAGCTACCATATTTCACAAAAAATCCTTATGTTACCTTCTAGCACTACATAATATATAATTTTTTGTGTAGTTACCAATATTGTAACAATAGATTTAATGTCTTGAGATGCCATTTAACCTAATTATGTAAGAGTAGTTTTTAAATGTCTATTTAAAAAAAAATATGCTTGATATTTTTTGGTCCGTCTCAAATTACTCAATATTGGAGCTGCGAGTATCGTGATAATTATTATCATGTGATATAATAATGATTTAGTTTGACGATTAAAATGGGGATACTTTATGACGAATATTTTGAAATGTATAACTCGCTATAACATTTTATTTAATAAGATCGCTAAGCGAAGTCTAGATTACCATCGACTTTGTGTCTATAGATATCACCTTAAATGGATAAGATATTTTCCAATAATATAGAGCGCTTTTCATTAGACTAGTCGGACGCCCGGGGCACTGTAGAACCGTGTAATTGTTCAATACGATTCTGGTTCTTTTAACTTTAATTAATGAAGAGTTTGTTGAAAATAAAGACAAGGATGAATAGTGTAAATGAAAAAATTCAACCCGTTCTAAGATATTTTCGCCGCGCTCGATGGACGGCAGCGTTTTTAATCTGAATCTTAATACCTATGTGAAGAATACTGTGGATCCCTTTTTAAGAATATTGCGCGCACGAAAGAGTGTGAAACTTGGAATAGTAAAAGTTTATATGGAGAAGAAGTGCAGAGAGTAAAAATTTATAAAAAAAATACGGTCGAATTTCAGCCACCACTAGTATAGTTTATTTTGAGTTGTTTAGTTTATTTGTAGATCAGTCCAAATGCAGCATCTCGATCACATGCCACGGGCCCCTAAAAACCTAAACAAGGTTTAATAACTGTAAAAAAAATATTATACATGTAACGAAAACCATAGCCCTATACGAGCTCGTTTCTCTTTATGTTTTGTCTTTGTCAAAACATGATAGATGTCATGAATGACGAAAATATAATAATTAATATTAAGAGAGGAAGAATATTTTGTGTTTAAAGACCTGATAATAAGCTTTAAATGTTGTTTCTTTTAATTTCAGGTAAGAGGGTTTATTAGTATTGTAAATATTTAGATAATTTAGTATTGTTTGTACCTAAATGAATAAACTTTTAATTTCAGAGAAACTCAATTTCTGCTTATTTTCAAAACCTATATAAACACTTTATTATAAAACAACATTTTTGCTGCTATATTTTAAGGAATATGGATAAACTAAGATTCGATTTTGCTGTAAAATCAGCATCAGACGAAAAATCAAACATTATTTGCATTACATCCATAGCTACACCTAACGGACAGACTTTTGAAATGCCGATAGAATACCAACCGGCAAGTCTACACCAAGCAATCACAAGTTCTCAAAACTATGCCAAAATAAAGAAAACATTAAACAAAAGACACCAAGTAAGGAAAATATGGATAACCTTGACAAAAGACATATCAAAAATATATTTAGACGACGAAGAAAATTTACAATTTAATGATTTCTACCTTGAAGAAATTTTAGAAAAAACAAATGGTGCTGAATCTATACCTAGCGGCTCAAATCAAACATTGGAAAAACTGTTAGAGAAATTGCTTGAAGAAAAACAAACAAAATCTGAAACTAAAAATTTAGGGAAAATTGCTAAGGATTTCATGATTGAGAAATTCACTGGCAGGAACTTAAATGCTTACCAGTGGATTAAAGATTTCAATAAAGAATGTGAACGTTTTCAAATTAACGAAGATAAAAAGAAAATTGAAATTTTTAAAAATTTCTTGGAATACTCTAGTGCAGATTGGTATAAATGTATGCTAATAAAACTTACAGTGGAATCGGAATGGAACAGTTGGGAGAAAAAGTTTTGTGAGACGTTTGCTAACAAAGGATGGTCACCCATCAGATATGCTCTTGCTTTTAAATATCAATCAGGATCGTTACTTGATTATGCTTTAAAAAAAGAAAAATTGTTACTGGAAGTAAGAAAATTAATTGATACTGGGACACTTATAGACCTTATAGCATTTGGCTTACCTAATTATGTGGCTGATAAAATTGACAGAGAAATTTTACAAGGAACAGAAGATCTCTACAATGAAATAGGAAAATTGGAATATCTTGTTGGAAAGAATAAATACGATAAAAAAAATAATATATATACTGACACTAAATCAAAAAAAAATGAAGAAAAAGAACCATGCCAAATTTGTGTCAACGAAAAAAAAGGAATACGTTACCATCCCGAGAAAAATTGCTGGTTTAAAGGAAAAAATCAAAAACAGGTTGTAAAAACTGTAAATAACTCTGAGCTGGAAATTGAATTAAACGAGGAAAATCAAAAAAACTAGAGGTGCCACCATTAATACAAGTAAAGTTACTATTAAACGATACTCTAAAAGTTTCAGGAATTTATGATTCAGGTTCAAATGTGTCATTAATTAATGCAAAATTATTGAAGATACAACCAAAAAAAATAACAAGTAATAAGCAAATAGTAATTTTAAAAACTATTAATGGTGAGAAGAAAACAAAAGGTATGGTAACATTAAAAATAAAAATCTACAATATTGAAAGAATGGTGGATGTTTTTGTAGTAGATAATGAAAATTTTAATTACGATTTTTTAATTGGTTTGGATTGCATTAAAAATTTCAAATTGTTACAAAATGAAGAATTGAAGATCATACAATGTAACAATCCAAAAGAAAACAAGGTAATATCAAATAAAGAGGATATAAAAAATAAAAAATACTCAAAAAACGATACTTCAAGTTTAACAAATGTCAAAATTCCTGATGTACTAGGTGATAAAAATAAAGAAGAATTTATTTTACACTCTGAAGTATTAAAACAAGAAACTAAACTCGTAAACAAATGTGAAATTAATTTTAATGAACATATAAATTCGGATGGATTTGAAATATTAGTAAACCATCTAGATTTAAATCAACAATCAGAAATTGATAAGTTGATAGAAAAATACAAACCGGTCTTTGCTAAGGATAAATATGACATCGGTACTGTGCGAGATTATGAAGCTCATATTGATTTGATGGTGGATAAATACTGCTACAAACGACCATACAGATGTTCATTTGAAGATAGAAAAGAAATAGAAAATCAAATATCAAAACTACTGAAGAGGAATTTAATAGAGGAATCTTATAGCCCATTTGCTGCTCCAGTAACTCTAGCATATAAAAAAGAAGATGAAAAAAGAACAAGGTTATGTATAGATTTCAGAGAATTGAACAAAATTGTTGTCCCACAATCACAACCTTTTCCGTTGATTGAGGATTTAATGATAAAAACAGTAAACTGCAAATATTTTTCTACTTTTGACATAAATTCAGCATTTTGGTCAATTCCATTAAAGATTCAAGATAAATACAAAACTGCATTTGTTACACAAGAAGGCCATTTTCAATGGACGTGTCTCCCGTTTGGATTAAAGACTGCTCCAGCCATTTTTCAAAGAATATTGAGTAACATCATAAGAAAATACGAACTCTCTAACTTTGCAGTAAATTTCATAGATGACATTTTAATTTTTTCGAGAACTTTTAAAGAACATATACTACACCTATCAAGACTACTGGATGCAATACTAACAGAAGGTTTTAAACTAAAATTTTCGAAATGTAGTTTTGCAAATAATCATGCCAAATATTTAGGTCACATAATAGAAAACAATTCAATCAGACCTTTAAAAGACTATTTAACTGCTGTAAAAAAATTTCCAGCACCAGAAACAAGGAAAAATGTACGTCAATTCTTAGGAAAAATAAATTTTCATCATAAATTTGTACCACACAGTGCAATTATCCTAGATCCGTTACACAATTTACTAAGGAAAGATGTGAAATTCATATGGTCTGCAGAATGTCAGGAATCATTTGATAAAATAAAAGTATTGCTATGTTCAGAGCCAATTCTGAATATCTTTGACCCTGAACTACCAATAAACATTTATACAGATGCTAGTATCAAAGGTGTGGGAGCGGTGTTGAAACAAGAAGATAAAAATGGGGACAATAAGCCGATTGCTTATTTTTCAAAAAAATTAACTGCAGCTCAAAAAAAGAAGAAGGCAATATATCTAGAATGTCTGGCAATAAAAGAAGCAGTGAAATATTGGCAGCACTGGCTTATGGGAAGAGAATTTATGGTATATTCAGATCATAAACCATTAGAAAATATGAATATCAGGGCTAGAACTGACGAGGAACTAGGAGATTTGTCGTATTACTTATCCCAATATAATTTTAAAATAAAATATAATCCGGGAAAATCAAACCAAGAAGCAGACTGCTTGAGCAGAAATCCAGTTCTAGAACCTTATGATAATATTGATGACTTTTTGAAAGTTGTAAATTTAATAAACATAGAAGATATAAAAAAAGACCAACACACAAATCTAGACCTACAAAATAAAAATCTTATATTGAAGGATGAAATTTATTATAAAAAGAATAAAAGAAGAAATAAAATACTACTTTCAGAAGAACTTAGCAAAATTTTAATAAAGGATGTCCACAATACTTACTGTCACATTGGGAGAACCCATATGACAAATAAAATAACACCTTTCTACACAGCAAAGAATATCACCGAAAATATTAAACAAACTTGTGATAAATGTGAAATTTGTATCAAAAACAAATCAAGGAGGAGGTCAAAATATGGTTTAATGTCACATTTAGGTCCAGCAACATACCCATTTGAAATTGTATCTATTGATACTATTGGAGGCTTTGGAGGATCACGGTCAACAAAAAAATACTTACATCTTCTGGTTGATCATTTTACAAGATATGCTTATATTCTTACATCGAGAAATCAAAGCTCTAATGATTTCATTAAACTAATAAAAAATGTGACACAGAGTTACAATATTGATATGATATTAACGGACCAATATCCTGGCATAAATTCCAAAGTTTTTAAAGAATTTCTGAAGAAGGAAAATATAAGAATAGTTTTCACTGCTGTAGATACACCATTTTCGAATGGACTTAATGAAAGGTTGAATCAAACTTTAGTTAATAAAATAAGATGTAAAATAAATGAAGGCGATAAGAAGACAGCATGGTCTACTATTGCACAGGAATGTGTAGAAAAATATAACGAAACCGATCACACGGTCACGAGGTTTGCTCCAAAATATCTTTTGGAAGGTAAAAATGTTAATATTTTACCACTTGAATTGAAATCAAGATATACAGAAGAAGATCTGAAAAGAGATAGGGAATTAGCTCTTGAAAACACAATAAAATCTCACAATTATAATAAAAAAATATTTGATCTGCAAAGAAAAGAATTTAAATTAGAAGTAGGAGATAGAGTCTACGTGGAAAACGGAAATCGATTGAATAGGAAAAAAATGGATGAATTGAGGATTGGACCATACAAAATTCTAAAGAAGATTTCCAATTCAATTTATGAAGTTGATGTCGGACACAGGAAAGAAGAATCAAACCTTTACCACATTACAAAACTATCGCCGGTGTTTGGTTAGTCAAAGAACAACTGCTTACGTTACCACTTGCAATTGATTCTTTTTAGGGGGGGGAGATGTAACGAAAACCATAGCCCTATACGAGCTCGTTTCTCTTTATGTTTTGTCTTTGTCAAAACATGATAGATGTCATGAATGACGAAAATATAATAATTAATATTAAGAGAGGAAGAATATTTTGTGTTTAAAGACCTGATAATAAGCTTTAAATGTTGTTTCTTTTAATTTCAGGTAAGAGGGTTTATTAGTATTGTAAATATTTAGATAATTTAGTATTGTTTGTACCTAAATGAATAAACTTTTAATTTCAGAGAAACTCAATTTCTGCTTATTTTCAAAACCTATATAAACACTTTATTATATACATTTAGATATTTCGGTAACGCCCTGTGTCCGTCGGTTCTCAAAAATTAATAAATAAATATTATTGTTTGAGTACAATTACATAGTAATAAAAAATATATATTGTGAAAAATGAAATGTGATATCAATATTTTTAACACTAGTTTTAAGTATACTAAAAACATTGATGTAATAAAAATACCCATGAAAGTTCTTTGGTTCTTAATTATTTATTAACCTTTCTACATAATATAACCTACCTTCTACATAATATAACCTACCTTCTAGATAATATAACCTACCTTCTACATAATATAAATAATAATAAATAAATCAGCCTGTAACTGTCCCTATGTAGGGCAAAGGCCTCTTCTCATACAGAGAAGGATTGAGCATTAATCACCACGCTAGCTCACTGCGGGTTGGCGATTTCAGACTATTAAAGTCCAGGTTTCCTTACGATGTTTTCCTTCACCGTTAGTCAGTGGTGTCTTAGATTAATTAAGAAAGTACATATGACATTGAAAAAGTCACATTGGTACATGCCAGGTTCGAACTTACACCCACGTGCTTGCAAAGCGGGTCCGTAACCAATGCGCCACCACGACAGTACATAATATAACTTCCACATAATACTTTAATGCTGCATACGGCAGTCACTTATGACACGATGTCACACAGAACAGACAACCGCACGGTGACAATTAGGTGAAATATTTTTGCGCATCTTAAATCCAAACTTTTCAATGGAATGTGGCCAGAACGAGTCGCAATGCCATCACCACTTCTGATCGACACATTGCACTAGAAAAAAACCACAGGGCTCGAGGAAGCGAAGCTCGTAGGTTGGATGGTCGAGCTCGAGGAAGCGTAGGTTGGATGGTCTTGTACCAAATACCTTTTGCAAGAGATCGTACCAACAGACCTGAGAGATTTTTTAAAGTTTTTAAAGCAACGTCAGAGGCCTACAGGTGGTTTAAACTCTAACACCAGGTAGTGCAACAGTCATACAATAAAGAAAAAAGCAAATGGTGGGCGACCAACTTACATAATAATGCCATTAAGGCCTTCTTTATACATAATAGTAATAATACTAACGTACTATTAATGTTGAATGTCTGTCAGAATGTTGCATAAGTAAGTAAGATAACTGCATACGTTCGGTAATAAACCAAATTATTTGTGTAATTGTGTCAAATATTGCGGATATTATGAGATTTAGACCGTATTAGATAACATCGCTAAGTCAAAATTACAAGTTTATTGTACCGACAGTCTAGTGGCGCTTGTGGTGTTGGTATCGTGGTATTGTCATTTGTTGATGGGTTTCTTTCATTTCTTAGTAGGATTTTTAGTAGGTTAATTAGGAGATTTGTTGACGACTCTGCCCTGGAATGTAAATGTGGTGCTGTCCCACAAACGATAGTGCACTTAATATCGTGCCCTGCATGCCCTGTCGTTTGTTTATTATAGGAACTATGGACGCTACTGAAGGCACCAATCTCGTAGCTGAGTTCTGGGTTGACACAATTTAGATTGTCAGCGACACGCTAAAATAAAGTAGGTTAAGCTGCGCTTGATGCGATAGGTGACCATTTATGGCATTCCATTTCCAGCATCTCCATGCTTTAGAAGAAGCTAAAGCGAAATTTAAAAAAGGTTATTGTTTCAGTTGTTTAAGGTTGAATTTCAGTCACTTCCAATCTCAACGGAGATTTGCCATCTGCGCAGGACATGTGTACAAGTGTGCGCAAACACAAGTGCACTCTCTATTCCCTCAATCTCATAATCCGTTGAAACGGCACTGAGCAAGTGATAATTAATTTATAATACGCACTTATCTTCTTAAGAAAAGTCAGCATCTTTATGGTCAAAGGTTCGAAACTGAGACAAATAAACTTCAAATTTTTCAATGCTTACACTTAACCATTTAGGTAATTACTAAATAAATAGGACTAAGACCAGTACAAACCTACTTACCCTATTGTAAAAAGATACATTAAAACTAAACTAAATTAACAATAATTGTTTTTACTCACAAAACAATTTGTTAAAATTGAATAATTGTAGGTCGCAGCCCCAATAAACGGTGCGGGCTATTTAATAAATAGTTTTGTTCGTATTCTTTACAACATATTAGCACAGTATAATAATCATACAGTACGGAAACTACTTACAAACGCTCGAAACGGCACGCTCACGCAAACACCCGTAACATTGCATAACGAAAAGACTCCTAAGCATAGAGTATTCAAGAAAATATAGAGTGATAACGTCAACCACATTGCCTTGTGCGGAGCGAAAGCAACTCTCACCATAGAAATGTTAAAATGTCATTTTTTCAAATTATGTTTTATAGACGTTTTTCAAAATTTAACTCAGCAGTTAACCATGATATAAGCTAAAATGTAACTTTTTCGCTCGTGGAGCTTAGTTGAACCGCAGTTGATCGAGGTATGATCGCAAACGGAGCTCGTGTCGCGGCGCGTTGTTCATACCCGTGCTCACAGTTCATACTTCTATAGGGTTGCTCTATATTTTCTTATATACTCTAAGCTCCTAAGTAAACGTCGCGGTACTCGCAGTATCAACGAAGCGTCTCGTTGCGCATGTTTGTGTGAGAGCCTTTTTTGAGCGTTTGTACGAAGTTTCCATACTGTGTTTATTATACTGTGATATTAGTACCAATTTATTTTAACAATCTTTGTTTTATCGCTCAGTGGGCGACTTGGGCTTCAAGTTTAACACTGATACCGGCCATTAGATACATTCTAGAAGAATGTGATACGTATAATAAAAATAAACCAGCCTGTAACTGTCCCTCTGCAAAGCAAGGCCTCTTGTCATATACAGCGTGTAACAGAAGTCCGAAATAATACTTAAGGGCATGTATGTATATCATGAAGAGAATCACCTGTGAAAATATTGAATAGAAAAGAGGCATTTTTTTTTTCATACAAAATAATTCTTTCGATTTCATTTTCTTCAATAATGACAGATTTTATTATCCTATGCGTGCCTAGTGCTTACTAAAAGAATTTATTGACGGTAAATAACCGGATTCGTGTTGATTTACCTTTCAACTGATGCCTAGGGCCGAATTTAAAAGATTTTGGTAAAAACTTTGACCGTGGTTTACTCGAGTATTGTTTGGGGTTCGGTTCCAAAACCCATGCTCAAGGATTGTGTATAGGGTACCTTATACGCCCTTAAAGTATTATTACGGACTTCTGTTACACGCTGTAGAGAAGGATCCAGCATTAATCACCCACCTATAAATAAATACCTGATACAGATAGAAAATAAAGGAATATTAAACCATGCCAATATGGCGAATGTACAATTTATAAATACATAGGTCGTACGAATACTTCAGTTTTGTAGATCGCCTTTGGTGGGAATTAGTATTTGTGGATGTAATGTATTCTCTCTAAGTTTATTTTTTAAAATACAAAATCTTAATAGATACATAGCTTCATGGAACATAGAATATTATTAAAAACTAAAATGTTTTAAGATGTTCATTGTTTTCATAGTGATCTTTAATTCAAAATATCTCAGCAACGTGACTCAGGGCATCATGTTGCTAACATTTTTTGTTTGTTTAAATGCCCTCTATGCATAAACACGGTTAAATTTTAATGGTTGTTTTCCCGAAAAGGGGCCATTGAACTCATCATTATGAACAATTTGCCGTTTTTTTTCACTATTTTAAGATTGGTCTTATAGTAAAAGTTGTTCTTATTGATGAGTTTAATGACTCCTTTTTGGAAAAACAAACATTTAACGGTGTGTAATTGTGTATAAGTTTCATAGTGTGCCGCAAATTGAATTTAATAAAGAAACAAAATGGCGACAGGCGGCGATGCCACAAAGGTTCAATCTCCTTTAACACGTAGGTACCTGAGTTGTAAACTTATGTAATTTAACAGGCAAAAGGGCCAATCAACATCTAATATTGACAGTCGAAAGCATGTCAGCTGCTGTGGTTGGTACAAGATAATTACGACAAATCAGCCAATGATTGGTGTTGGTCACCAACACCAAATCTAATATCTTGGTTTAAAATGTTTGCTATCGTCACGTTTAGGCCAACAAATGGTAATATCAAAATAATAAAGTAATAATAGATTGTGGTTGGTACTAGTTCTGCCTTGGCGTTTTGATTGTAACACACCGCTGTTCTGATATTAAAGCCTTTATACTTGCACTGTAGTAAATAGCAATTAAACGCAACTGTTTGTAGTCTACCAGACATGAATGTTTTATATTTAAGTGTAATAAAGTTACTAATTATTTTGTGGAAAAAAAATCGAGTACGCGACTACACTAGCCTTTTTACCACCTGAGATATTTGTAATCCTACCAGTGCTGCGGGAACTATTGAGTTTAATTTTTGGATCAATAGTTTTTGGTCTTTCGATAAGTAAGTAGTATGGTTATGCAGTTATAAAAAAAATCTTGAAGTCAAGACCTGGAGGTTGAGCTTAGTTTTTTGTTTTTTTTTCACCTACAGAAAAAAAATAAGGAAGGAAACTAAATGATCTTCAACCATATCTAAAATTCATTGCAGACACATCGCAGTACCAGACCTCGAACCGCTAGTAGCGGTTCGAGGTGCGGTTCGGTTATTAGGTAATAACACTTAGCTTGATCCGAAAATCGAACCCAGGAACTAGTTCTTAGCAGACAATGCGAACACGACTGACGAAACAAGGCTGCGACATTTAAAATAAATTATTATAATGAAGCAAATAATTAAACTCTTCTCAAACAAAGCGAGTAAAATATCTCGGTGATTGGGCGACTAGCATACATTCACAATGCCAACGACCCTCGAATGAAGGCCAAACATTGGAAGGGAACGAATGCCGTTTATAATATAGTAATTCTATGTACAATACTTATAACAAATACCACGACTTTTGCATTTAACATCATACATATTATATGAACGAAAATGGATTTATAACATTATGTCAGATTTTGAATAATTTCAAAATACAATAAACCAGTCAATCTTAATTTAATTATTTAAAAATTGATAAATGAAACACAATAGGAAATCCGAATCACGTGCCGCCGCCGGGTGCAAAGACATCCAACAGGTTAAGATTAGTTTGATTACATTCTTACACTACATTAACCTTAAAATAAATGTTTAATTATATTATATAAAATATATTCAAATGCCTCGTTGGTCTAGTGGTAGCAAGCGCGACTGCTGAGCACGAGGTCCTGGGTTCGATCCCCGGTCGGGCAAAAGTGTTATTGGGTTTTTCCTTTAGGAAATTCTCAGTAGCAGCACGGAGTCTGGAATTGTGCCCGGTTAATGGCAATAGGCTCGCCCCCTATTACATGGGACTTATAAAATAGCCGGCGAAACGTGGGTGTACTGCACACCTCTGCCTACCCCCTCTGGGGAATACAGGCGTGAGTCTATAAAAAAAAAAAAAATATTCAAATACTTAAACATTTTTATAAATAAAAATATAGATAATAAGCGAACACTTAAGTTCAAATTTTTTGTAGAAAGAAAAATCTTTTATAACCGGGAGCTGCCACTAATCTATTCGTAACCCCGTCCGTGATATCGGAATTCTCTTCTATCTGAAATGGTAGGAACATCCACCCCTTGTACGGAGTAGGTACTAAAAAGCTAATGGTCTGAACATTTGCAGTTAGAAAACAATTCTATACAGATGAAACTTATTGCTTTTAGAAATACTTATAAACATTTTTGTAAAATAATGTCTACGTATATGGCGTGGTGGCGCATTGGTTACGGACCCGCTTTGCAAGCGCGTGGGTGTGAGTTCGAACCTGGCATGTACCAATGTGACTTTTTAAATGTCATATGTACTTTCTTAGTTAATCTAAGACACCACTGACTAACGGTGAAGGAAAACACCGTAAGGAAACCTGGACTTTAATTGTCTGAAATCGCCAACCCGCAGTGAGCTAGCGTGGTGATTAATGCTCAATCCTTTTCTGTATGAGAAGAGGCCTTTGCAGGTTACAGGCTGATTTATTTAATGTCTACGCGGCGCGTCCTTGTACGCGTGATTATATCCTACCTCTACGCTACCCTGCCCTACTCTACCCCTACCCTACCTTCCCTGCCCCTCCTATCCATACTGTTAATCTTTGGATATGTTCAGAAATTTTGTGAGATCTGTTCGATTTTTTAATTTTTTTTTATCTACAAACCTTATCTTGACTATTATATTATCTGTGTCCTGACAATAACGAACACAAAAAAAAATCAATTTGGTGCAGTCGTTCGGAACTTATGCTCTAACATACATTTTGGCAATTCATTTTTATTTATACTTATAGATTCTTGCATAATAAATTATGGGAACACTAAATACAAAATCGTTTACGAGCGGGATTTAGTAGTATTTATATTATTTATGTTATTCTTTCATAAAATAATTTATTCTAACGTCCAAGTAGGATAACTTTAGACATGGTCACATGACTAAATGGCAATTTAAAAAAGGTGTCAATGCCGCAAGCTGCAATCATAATTTTGAAGTCTAAACTACAGCTCGCTTTAATGACTGTGAAATTTCAATATTACTTAGGTATTCTTCTCGTTTTGCATCGCTTTTGAATTGAAAGGATTTTCTTGATCTAGGTTGAAAAAGAATGAAAGAAAAATATTTATTCTGGACTTGCACAAGTACAAAACAATCAGTAATAATATGAGAAAAACTAGGAAATACCGGTACAAGGCCAAAAATCTGTCCTAACTCAGCAGGATTCTGCAGCAAAATTATAGTTATACAGCAACGCTGATATTTTGATAGATCCTGTAGTGACGTCATTAATAGTT
The DNA here is from genome assembly GCA_936450705.2 of Protodeltote pygarga. NCBI lineage: Eukaryota > Metazoa > Arthropoda > Insecta > Lepidoptera > Noctuidae > Protodeltote > Protodeltote pygarga. The sequence continues at coordinate 14,285,117 of OW388254.2, forward strand.
AATGTTGCAGAAAAAACCTGGCTTTTGACGACCACGAATTTGGGCGAAATTAACACATGTTTCTTATGACCCTGTCCCTAAGTAATGCCTTGAAATCAGGTATGGTATGGTAAAATGGCATTCAGATGTTTCGCGTTTTAATTTTCGATAATAATAAATGGATACAATATAAATTAATAACAATCTTATGTTATGTTGTGTAAATATAAAATACAACAGTGCGTATTAATAATGGTAAATTCTTTCGCATCATAATACGTTCTAATAAAACTTCGAAATATTTATTAAAAAATCTGGCCGCTAAGACGAAGTATTTCATAACTTATTACGAACAAAACAAACTTATTACGAATTAAATTTCATAACAAAATATCTTGGTAATATGAGGCCTCTCGAAAATCGTCAATGTTGAAGATCATTGCCCTTTCCAAACTGGTCCTTAAGGTTTTTTCATTCGTGTTTTATTAATTCATTCCCTCGCCCTACGTTTTGTGATATCTCCGGTCCTCGCCCTCAATAACATTAAATAAACCAGTGGTAGCCTAGAGGTATGACTATTGGACTGCCAAGTCAAAGGCTCGAAACCCAGGCACATCTGACTTTTCGGATTCATGTGCGTTTTAGAAATTAATTTATTACTAGCTAAAACGGTGAAGGAAAACATCATGAGGAAATCAGCACACCTAAGAGGTGTGTAAAGTCCTGTCAGAGGTCTACAGGCGTTTCCAGCACAAGAGTTTGAATGGGGGGTGAGAAGGTAGTCTTCTTCTTGTCATATGGTTGACGAATAACCTGGTGTCAGAAAACCGCCCGTAGGCCTCTGACATGGCTTTACACACCATTGAAAAATCTGAGGTATGCTGGTTTCATCACGATGTTTTTCCTCGCCATTTTAGAAGGTAGTAAAGACTCATGTATGACCACCTCCATGACTATTTGCGATGGAAGGGCTCATTCTAATAAACTACTTTAAAAAAAAAAAAAACTTTTTTCTATTGTTTACTATATTAATATTTTACCTGTTAATATTTAGGTCAATAATATTATTTTTTTATTTTTTTATTACCAAATCTGTTCAATATTAACATTGATAACTTTCATTTAGAGACATTTTATATTAGATATTAAAATATTCAGTGAGATAAAAATCAAACAGAATATTTTAATATCTAATATTGCTTTGGTTATAGTTCCAGATTGCTTTGATGACGTCAATGAGTGCGTCATGAGGATTTACCTGTGATGTAGAAAGTTACATAGGTAATTTTCCTATTTCGATGGAAAACCCCAGTGAGGACCAACGGGAAAATGGGATTATACTACACTTTGAGTTCGTGGAATCAATTATACGCTTTAAGCTCTTGTGTTCATAGAACTGACCTTTCCCTAATGTTTTTTAACATAAATTGTCCCACATCTAGGCAATTGTTTCCTCGAATCCTTCCACTTCATTCTATCTTTGAAAGTTTCACACCAGTCCATCTTAAAGGTATAAAAATCGCTTCACCAGCGATTTCGCGGTCGGCCGAATTCTTTGACAAATTAAAAATGCATTACTTATTAAATCTCTAGTTTCATCATCGTCATCATCATCATTTTAGCTATAAGACGTCCACTGCTGAACATAGGCCTCCCCCAATGTCTTCCAGATTGGCCGGTTGGAAGCAACCTGCATCCAGCGGCTTCCTGCGACCTGTGTTAGGTCGTCTGTCCACCTTGTGGGTGGTCCAATCTATAGTTTCATTATATATTATTTATACATTATATATAAGATAGGTGTTTTATAACCAACTCTAAGCTTGGTGTGTGATGACAGCGCCAACTAGCGGTCAAAACTAAACGAAACTGACTTCTTCTTTTTATAATAAGTAATTAAATAATAAGCAAATAAGTAATTAAACTATAGGTCTCATAGCACTATGTCTACCTTTATCGTGTTGTGGGAGTGATTCCCTTAAAGGGCACGCGCATTTTCCTGCAAAGAGGGGTAGTCCAGTCAGTTGAGCTGTATAGTAGAAATAGTAGAGATTTTTTTCTTTTGAAAGAATTTAGTGTGTTAGTACTTACTTGCAATGTCTCAGCTCTGGTCTTACATTTCACTCTATACTACAATAAACTTACATAATTTAAAATAATAAGTATACTTAATTTTTTTGTAAAACGGTTTTGTCATCAAAACTAAAGCTGTGTACCAAATATCAGATCAATCAGTCAACAGGAAGGGGTTGAAATATCGATTACTAAATTTGAACCAAATAATAAACAGATCAAGCTAAGTAAAACAATATAATAAAAACATTGCTCTTACTTATCTACTCTGGCATTCTATCATCATTTCTAATTTGCACAATAATAATTTGTTTACAAAACAAATTACAACAGGTCTTATGGTCAACATTTAACACAATTGGATATGGCGAAATTTGTCCGAACCTGCGCGGGAGTTGAACACTGCGTTGCTTCATGAGTCAAGAGTACGATAGAAACATTATTAGCGTTCGTCACGCCACAACATTAGGTAAAATTCTAAATAATAAAATAAAAAATGCATGAGTTTGTTTTCAAATAAACGTAAACATTAGTGTGCTCATGCAATTAAACCCCATAATAAAAATTTGTATCAACTATAGTCACGCTACAAAATGTACTGTTCTGACTTAAGCCAAATTAGTCGCTCAACATCTTGGATAAAGAGGTTTGCTCTAAATTAAAAGCTATTTATTTGTATCTACGGCTCATATTAGGTGTTTATAAAAAAAAAATCTTCTTGGAGCAAAATATAAAACTATGTTTGAATGCATCACTTGCATAGCTTACCTCTGGTAATTTAGTTACATAAGAATTTTACAACAATACGTTAAGTAAGAGTAAAATATTTGGTCTAAGCATTTGTGTTGTGTCAACGCATGAAAAGGAAAGTTGAAACATATTTGGTTGTTTTATTAGTGGAATAATCTGTATTCCGTAAATGTCAAGAGAAAATAGAAAGCTTGAAATTAGGAATGTTTTATTTTTGAAAAGTGTGGGAACATGTTTATTATATTTTGTGCATTCATTATTAACTCAACATTGACATAAGTAATTAATGTTTTGTATAAGATTGCATTTTATTTATTTTAACCTGTTTCCGTATAATTTCTTTTGTGATTTTTTTAACAGCATCGATTAGGTATATCACAACACCTTAATTATCTTAGTAATACCTATCCAATAACTGGAACCCGTATAAAACTTAAGTGATTACATCATAAAATATTTTAACTACTTTTTTTTACTTTGCTCTGTCGCCATTTTTAATAATGTTTGAGTTAATCCTTTAATCTCAAATAAACAAGTTCAAAGTTTATATGGAACAACTTTATACTCAAAATAAAGTATGACAGACATGCTACTGTAGATGTAAACCTTAAGACTAAAATAACATTCCTTTATTTAATTTTCCTATCCTTAGTTCAAATGTATTCTTTTTTTTACAAAATTATTTATTACCTTTAAATTACAAAAGATATTACATTTTAATTTCACGTAACAGTACAGGCAAAGATAACCATTGCCTTAAACATTCTAGAGTCTAGAGCTAATGTTACTTTTTTAAGTAAAATAAACTAGGGCTTAACTAGTGCAAGGACTATTGATTTCCTTTTGTGTCTCATTTGCGGTTTTTGAATAATCAGGGTAAAACAAAAGGTAGTATATTATGGCCATTTAACGGTATGAATGATGTCATTATATGAATTGAATGAATATCGAATTGGATATTATGCGTAAAAAATATTTAATTCCGAAAAAAAAGAATATTACGTGTGCCCTTTTTGATGTTTTTCCATTTTATTAAATAGTCATAAAATCACCAATAATATGAAATAATATAAATTTTCAACTATTCATAAACAGACCTTTACAAAAATAGGTCGTCAGAATCATAACACTAACCGTGCTACAAGCAAATAGTTCAATCAGTTACAAACAAGTGCATGACAAACAAATAACTTCCGGTATCGCGTTACTCCCTTTCAAAAAACCTTCGCGTCGCGTACTCTCGAGATACTACAGCCTCAGCTGTTGGTAGATATAGTAGCTTAATGTTTAATTTATGTACACTGCGTTTGCACGTGCGCGTCGCATAAAATTCGCGCTCCGAATATTAGATAAAAAACTTACTTATTTAAATTTAATTTAAAAATATTGTGACCTAGTGTAGCCTAAGTTTATTTTGTGTGTTTGTGTTGAGCGGAAATTGCAGTTTTTTGGCGTGAGTATAATATATATTTTTATCTATTTTAATTTTAAAATCTTTTTATGGTTTTCTAAATAATTTTAAAATAATAAATAGTCTCAAACTTTCGCGAATACTCAACATAATGAAACAACTTTTCAACGGATATAATTCGCGTTTTTTATTTTGATAATACAATCCTGACTATATTATCAAATTGTATTATCAAAATAAAAAACGCGAATTATATCCGTTAAAAAGTTGTTTCATTAATTTTAAAATATTTTTTTCTTCACTTCTAAACTACTTCCATTATATAAATAATCCAATAGGTGTATTAACTACCATTTAGAACAAGAAAATATTTACGTTGTATATAAGAACAAGTTGCGTCATAATTGGTATAAAAAAATAAACGATTACAATTATCGGGTTACTAGTTCGTAATAATACTTATTACTAATACCATTCATAATATTGTAAAACAAATCTTAACTAAAGTATAAAACCATTCGATTTATCTGCTAGGTAGGTAATCTGTTTGTAGCTACAGTCAGAAAAAAAATACGAGCAGGATTTCAATTTCGACCATCTGGTTAAAGACCAGCCTGTGCTATTAATTTTTTTTTTTACATTTCACCATTCCTAAGTATATTACTATCCTAATCCTAATTATTTTAATCCGAACTATATTATAATTATAAAATATTATAAAGCGAAAATTAATATTATAAAGCGAAATGTTATAAAATATTATTAGGATGAAATGTACCTAATGTCCGTTTCTGTACACCTGACGACCGATGTGTATGCAAAATTTCAGGATGATCGGTTCTTATAAACTATTACCCGCCTAGGCGTGAAAAGGTTACAAACAAACAAACATTTCACATGTATAGGTAATATGAGATAGGATAATATTACCTACACGGCAAATTACTCTTTTAAAGCCAAATTAACGCCGCTTACGCAGTCGTTAGACTGAACCACTGAACGATCAATGACATTGTGGCTAAATTAGAGGCACTTTAATGATAAAGGCCTTTTGCGCCAGTTTTTTGCTCATGTTCAACCCTTTTCTGTATGAGAAGAGGCCTTTGCCCTGCAATGAGACAGTTACAAGCTGGTTTTTTATTTATTTTTGAGAACGTTGCCTGCTGGTAGCGGTCTTTTTGTTTAAGCTTTTCTTTTCATCTTATTTTTACTGCCTGTATATTTTTTATAGAGTATTTTTTTATAGAGTCTATAAAAAAGTCACTTTAATTCTGACACCAAGTTTACAAAAACAAAAAGTAGTATAATATAAATTCCACAACATAATATTTGAACTTTTATAACAATGTTTCAAATTTTATTTTGGGTCTATTTTCGCATGGATTTGTTATTGAGCTACTATTATATTATTCTATTTAACTATAACTTAACTAACTAACTTAATTATAACTAATTATACTATTAATATATACTTAGCTTAGTTTAGTAGCTTACTTAGTTTATAACAATGACATAACGAATAAAGTACCTAGCCTTTAAATTATATTTTTGTCGTGACAAAACCTTATTACTGTTGTCCAAAGTTTCGTTTAGTACCTACATAACTTATATATAAACCTTTATAACCTGTCAGTCAAACAAAATACCAGATAATAATGTCCCTGTTTTTTGTAGTCTGTTGCTCTTAAAAGGTAAACTACTTAATATTTTTTTGGGTTAAAAAAACTGTACCAATTCGTGTTATGCAAACTTGTATTCAAATAAAAAACGTATTCAAACAATCCCAACGTAATAATATATTATAATAAGTAATTATTATGGAGCAAAAAAAAAACTAACTCGTTAAAAGTGTATCCAAGCCTTCGTACACCGCGGGTTTAAAAAAAAGAATTGTCCATTTTTCATTGTAACTGACATAGGTACGTATTTTATTTAAAAAAAAGAAGTTATAATGCGTGCTGAGCACGAGGTCCTGGGTGTGATCCTCGGGTCAGGCAAAGTGTTATTGGATTTTTGTTATTGGAAATTTTCAGTAGCAGCATGGAGTCTGGAATTGTGACCGGCTAATGGCAATAGGCTCGCCCCCTATTACATGGGACTTATAACATAGCCGGCGAAACCTCTGCCTACTTCCTCTGGGGAAACAGGCGTGTGTCTATGTTATGGTTAAATAAAAAGTTTTAAATCTTTTCCGTGCCGTCCGATACTGTCGAGTTAAACTCTCAGGCAGTTTCTTTACAAAAAGATTAATTAATGATGAAAATTTTAATACATTTTCAAACGTGACAAATGGTATATTGTTTGTTTTACAATAGATAATAATATAATTAAGTTACATTAACAATGTTACATTGTACTTACTTAAATGTACTTTACATCGAAATACTGTTAATAGATAAACATGGACACGTTTTTAACATTACTCAGAAGTCACAGGTAACTAATTAAATACAATAATCCTAACTAATATTATAAATGCGGAAGTAAGTTTGTTTGTTTGCTTGCTTTTCACGCCTAAACTATTGAACCAATCGTCCTGAAGTTTTGCATATACGTTGTCAGGCCAGAAACAGATATAGGGTACTTTTCATCGTGAAAAAAACTACTATTCCCGAGAAAAACAACAATAACATCCGTTTTAGCAAGTGATAGTAATAAATAATTTCTAACACGCACAATCCGAAAAATCGGAGCGAAGCCTGAACTTTCGAACCTACGACCTTTGGCTTGGCAGTCCAATGGTCATACCATTAGGCTATCACTGCTTCATGAAGACTATAAAAATATTTAAATAAACATTCTATAATCTTCTCCATCTTGAATATTAAGAATTCTTACACAGTCGCACCAGGTTTCTTTTAAATCGATGTTTTGTATGGACACAGGGAATGTTGAGGGACAAGTAACCCGTTTGCTTTTATACCCTTGCTTGTAAAATATAACATTTATATTCATATTTCAATAGTATAAGGATCTACATTAATGTTACCTATAGAGGTAATATATGTGTTTTTATGTAAACTCTACTAAAAAATAAAAAGGTTACTGAGGGAGGAATCCTTTTTATTTTTATTCATATTTAAATAGTATAGGTAGGGATATATTACCTCATCATTTGCCATCATTACCTATGTAGTAATATGGGATATATTACAATTGTCAATTGTAGATCTTTGACAGTCGTTACGGGTAGTCAGAAGCCCGAAAGTATGACAACCAGTCTTACCAAGGGGTATCGTGTAACCCAGTATCTGGGTTGTGGAGGTCTGATGGCAGTCGCTCCATGTAAAACACTGGTATTTAGCTGCATCCGGTAAGACTGGGAGCCGACCCCAACATAGTTGGGAAAAGACTAAGGATATTACCTAAAGAGGTAATATGAGTTATAAGACTATGAAGTAGTATGACATGGATTGAGCCTGTATACAACTGAGAATTGTAGAAATACCAATAACTTTCCAGGCTTGGGAGTCGAACCCAAATTTTTTTGCTAAGCAGCCACACTTGCAACCTCTACTAACGACACCGCCGTCATTGACCAAAATGCATGATTAGGCCAAAGAGCACTTGTATAAAAAAATGCAGAGATTCAATGTTTAAGGTTATTTCAAGATTTGACATCTGCATATCTTAGAGACAAAAATAAATGTCGTATGAGCACATCAATGCCGACCTTATGATGTAGAACAAGGCTCTACGGTACAATGTCAATGTTGCGGAAAAATAATCCAGATAATATATTAATAAATATTTTTTTTCCTGTATGTATGACTCTACGAAATAAGATTATATTTAAATTCTTTCATAATGTTTGCTTCGATATGAATAAATAAAAAAACGCGCCTGTAGGCCGCAATTTTTATAATAAATAAATAAGTAAATCAACCTGTAACTGTCCCAATGTAGGGCAAAGGCCTCTTCTCATACAGAGAAGGATTGAGCATTAATCACCACGCTAGCTCACTGCGGGTTGGCGACTTCAGACTATTAAAGTCCAGGTTTCCTTACGATGTTTTCCTTCACCGTTAGTCAGTGGTGTCTTAGATTAACTAAGAAAGTACATATGACCTTGAAAAAGTCACATTGGTACATGCCAGGTTCGAACCCACACCCACGCGCTTGCAAAGCGGGTTCGTAACCAATGCACCACCACGACACTATTATAATAGAATTTTAATGAATTAATAACATTTAACGTCCGGTGGCTCATTGGTTACGGACCCGCTTTACAAGCACATGGGTGTGCGTTCGAACCTGGCATGTACCAATTTGACTTATTCAATGTCTTAAGTACTTTCTTAGTTAATCTAAGACACCACTGACTGAAAACATCGTGAGGAAACCTGGACTAAATAGTCTGAAATCGCCAACCCGCAGTGAGCTAGCGTGGTGATTAATGCTCGATCCTTCTCTGTATGAGAAGAGGCCTTTGCCCCACAGTGGGAAAATTACAGGCTGGTTTATTTAATTAACATTTTTCATGAATAATTAAGGAGTAAGGTAGAGATATAAATTTAACAGTATTTTTTTTTTAATAAAGCAATCGAATTTCGGACATTGCTTCTGTCAAGACCCGATCACCTGTCAGGTGTCGCTGACATTGAGGGGACGACATTACTCTAATACAAATCAGTGTATTTAAGGTTAAGGAAAAAATAATCATCTTTTCCTTGTCTTTGTTAAAAAAAAACACGTGACTAAACGAAATGTGACACACGGGGAAAGCCAGAAAGTAGTCCCAAATTTGGCCTTTTGGTAAAAGGAAATTTATTATGAAACTGCACTACCCTACCCTACCGTACCTACTATATCCCTACCCTACCCGTATCCAACCCCTACCCGGTAGGGGTTTTACCTACCTTTTATTCTGCTATTCGACTGAGAGACAAATCCTACTTTGTGATCTGATCTAACTTTAGAGTATCGTAACCCTTTGCGTTACGGGGGTCAGATAGACAGTCGCTCCGTAGAAAACTGATATTCAGCTGCATCTGGTTAGATTAGAAGCCGACCATAAAATTAGGGTATAGGTAATAAGGCTAGGAAGATGAAAAAATTTACAAAACTTCGGAGATACTCGTATCGGAATAAATATAAGACTCCTTTCTTCGCGCTCCTCTCTTATCATCATTTAAGATTTAAGGTCAACGAAATTTTGAAAGTCTGAACCTGTTGCAGATATATTTAGAAAGTTTATAGCATTATTTTATGGCTGTGTGCATCCATTAATTTTTTGGATACCTACTAACCTACTTTTTCTTTGATTTTCGATTTCTGCTGTATCATAAATGTGCCACGATTTAGAACGCCTCAAGGAAGACGGGAATAAATATCCGTATCTCACACGATTATTAATCTTGTACGTATCTTGAATGTATGAATGGAGAACCTCGAATGTGTTAGATACCGATCGTATATCACAATAGAGTAGAAACTTCGTGAATAGAAACATGTTTATGTATTATATTCAAGAATTTGAACTAAACATTTCAACATTATAATTTTACTAGATATTTATCTATGTTAGAATCCACCAAACAGTAGAGCGTTATAATTCAAATTAGCTCTATATTTGTAAATTATACAAATAATTATGTATATTTAATTTTTATTGTAAAAAAAAGCTATAAGCAAAAATTTACTTACTCAAAAAAGTTCTTTTTGTACTCCATCGTTTTAGTTATGCATATTTTGGTACCGGTAGAACGACGAACACCGTAGATTAGTTGAATTTGGAACTTAGTTTAGACTTTAAAACCTTAGTTTTGGTCCTAGTTTAGTCCTAGCATGGCTTTATCATCGCAAGACCCTCTTTAATCCTATTTATGTCACCAAACCATGAAACCTATCCAATGTTCTGTTAATCAATGTCAATGTTGGTCAATGTTGTGGATGTTCGGAAATTAGTTTTCCATTTTTAAACTCCTACTAAACTTTTTTAGACTCACGCCTGTATTCCCCAGAGAGGGTAGGCAGAGGTATGCTGGTCTCTTAAGAGGACCCGGGACCTCCCTCCATGCGCTGATGGTGATCACCGGGGTGGTTTTAGTGAGGTAAGAATCCCACACTACCCCGGAGGCAGGGTGCCTTTTGAAGGTTTCCCCCCGAAAAAAAAAAAAAAAAAGGCAGAGGTATGCACAGTACACCCACGTTTTGCCAGCTATGTTATAAGTCCTATGTAACAGGGGGCGAGCCTATTGCCATTAACCGCAATTGCGTCCCAGAATTTTCCGATAAATATTTACTTTCGCTGCCAAAAACAAACTATGTAAGGCTCAGTTTATTGATTGACTGACACTGTTATACTATAGTTCTTTGCTTGGTACAGAGAGATAAAACATTCTGACCTTAAAACACGGGCATCCTCTAGTTATAGCCTAACGTTCGCAGACCCTCGTAAAATATTGATATCTCAGCCGCATCTGTTTTCACTGAAAGCCAACCCTAATATAGTAGTAGAGAAAAAGCTAGGTTTTCTTTGTAATAACAACAAGTATGCCTACATGAATACTTATACAATCCGAAAAAACCACGATGAAAATTATTCAGTTCCACTAATTATACCAGACCAATCATTCACTTATTCCCACGCCCGGGTAAGCAGTGATTGCATAGTAGGCAAAATCAAAATATTTTTATTCATGTAGACCATTAGGCACTTATTATAGAATATATGAATAGTCATAATTCTAATATTGTTTGTTATAAGAGTGACTCTAGTTTGACTCTAGTAGGCCTTTGGATTACTAAGTCAAAGATCGTAGTTTCGAAACCCAGACATGCACCTCTAACTTTTCGGATTCATGTGCTTTTTAGAAATTAATTGTCATAATAAAGTCTCAAACTTTCGCGAATATTTAACATTATATTTAGACCTTTTGACGTCTCGTCAGGTGTGTTTTTGAAAAAAAAAATTACGCGAGCTTATCCGTTTAAAAGTTGTTTCATTAAATTAATTGTCATTTGCTAAAACGGTATGGCAAAACATCGTGAGTAAACCAGCACACCTGAGAGATTTTTTATGGTGAGTTGCGTGACAGAGGCCTGCGGGTGGATTAAACTCTCACAGCGGGTTGTTCATCAACCAGAACCATAAAAGAAAAAAGAAACCATAACCAATTAATTAAACAGCACATCAAAAAAAATTGACATTCGCAAGGTCTCCCAGTAATCGAATAGTTCGTAGTAGCTAAGTAAAAAAATATCCCAGCCCCTATACCCAATCTTAATTATACACTTATTATCATTGAAGTATATTAAAATACCACAAAAGCCTACAAAGTAGCATCAATTGATGTTCATTCGGGCTCATCGTTTTTTTTTATTGAATCGTTATTGATCTGTAGCCACGGTTCAGTTGCGCTGCTGAGGTCATCGAGTAAGGTCGCGATGTACACAAATGTTTCAAATCGTTCTGGGTGAACGATTGGGGCCTGAAGAAAATTAATTAGTTGATTACCGCAATTTATTCTCAGTATGTGTCATTGGTCTTGAAACAGAAGAACTTACTGCACTATTAGAAATAATCACCTGCTTAAAACAATATAAAGAAACTTGCATACCTAAAAAAAGATCTCGAAGGTGATGTTCAATATTCAGCCGGTTCAGAAGCTTTCAGGTTTGACTATGACACTAGGTTGGTTATCAAGGAATTAAAATTTTAATGTCGACTTCTAATCTAGCCCAAAGCAGCTGAATATCATTTTTCTACGGCGTAACTACCTATCTGAATCTTTCTTTCGCCTACCTTGGTGCTGGTCCCATATTACTTAACTACCTATCTGAATATTATACATAATTATTTAGATCAGTTGTTTTATAAAGGTCCTGTATTTCTATTTCAAATGACAAAGATCTTCATGTCAGGAGCAGGAGGTTTGGGCAGGCATGACCTGACTACAATAAAGGCCACCCAGCTTAAAAGGGACTGGGTAAAGCATGACTGATGCACGCCCTTCATACAAATCTCAAGTCTCACGCCATGAGGCAGTAAGACGCGCTCGCGGCAGACCATGCAGGAGATGGAGAAACGAGCTGAATAATTTATTTCTGTCTGGCAAGAAATAGTAAAAATCCCGGGAAATAGAGGCTAAGAAAGGACATCTTTCCCTCAGAAAATAGCATCCTATGCTAAAAAGACTTACATTGCAATAAACTAATTTTAAACTAACTTCTTTTCTTTTACACATCATCGCAAAAGGACAAGAAATCTAACTTCCCAATTAGTAATTCAAATTAGTGTATGCCCTTGTAACTGACATGAAATTAGACAAGATCTGTGACATGGAGACTTAAATTCTCATGGTTATCACGGAAATGGCAGCTAATTTGACAGCCATGTGATGTAATGAGTGGACAAGTAGACGTAATGAGTTCATACGTCTGGGGAGCTATGCGGAGCTCTAATCTTATCTGAGCAATCCAAATCCGAACCAAATGTACTTACCTAGAGTTTTTTTTTTAAATGACATTCTTTTTCTAAGAAAAGAACATTACATTTGGATAGCATTTGGATATGTACCTAGAGTTTTTTTTTTGAAATAACATTCTTTTTCTAAGAAAAGAACATTACATTTGGATTGCATTTGGATATCAGCAGGCAGCTCCGCATAGCCCCCATGATTATTATAAGATCCTGAGGTTTAAATGACGTAGATACCTGACAAGCCTTAAAACAAATATTATGGATAAGTACAGAATAATAGCGATGCTTCTATAAGTTCAGAAAAACAGAATAAAGCATTTATTTTGGCTCAAAATTAAAAAAAAATTGCGTGGCTTGTGTCTACAAAAGCCTTAATTTATAATGGGTATATACCCATCATAACTGCATCCATGGTATAGGACAAAATCCTTGTGCCACATCCGTCCGTCGGAATAAATACACGCCGTGGCATGCCGACCAAATTCCAAGATGTACAATTTGGATGCTAATAGTAACTTTTAAATACTATTAATTTTAATTTAATTATTATATATTTCAAGTTCCGCCGCGCTCCAACATAGGCCGTTCGGTGTGGATCGTGCTTAAGATAACATACACATAATTAACAATCAATAACACGACATTTCCACACCTATCTAAACACACCAAAAGGAACAGATTTTTTGCTTTTTGCCATCTATTTATATGCAAATCTATGTTAATGTTTGTACAATGGTGTTAGCATCAACCGTAAATAATTACCTTGTATTTTGGCCGTAACAACTGTTAATTATTCCATTTTATCAACATTTGTAAGCGATTATGTCGTCACGTCACGTCATTGAAGGAATATTTTTCAGATGTTCTTATATTTTACTCACAGCGTTCCGGTAAATCTAATCTAAAGTACTACGTAAGTAATTGATAGTATCTATAATTTGCCAAAGGAGTCTAAATTTAATTGTAATTTCTACACACTTCAGTCCATTCACGTTTGTCTGGAAGAGAAGCCGACAATTATACTCTCCTCTGTTTTTAAATGTATATTAGGATTTGTACTTATTGTAAAAATGAGGATTTGTACGTTTTGTAAAAAAGATTACACTTTTTTCCCAAAAAAATTAGAATTACGAAACCAAAATCCCGGGAAAAGGAATTACATTATACTTTTGACAAATGCTGGCAATGTCAGCATCTATATCTCAAAGTTACGTGACAATATCCAATAACCTGAAAATTTGGCAATATAAAATGTGACGTCACGCCTCCCTGATATTTTCCCGGTTCTGTTATTATGTAAAATGCTGTTTACAGACCTAGTTTATAGCCTGCCGTGTTTGTGCGGTACTGCTGACGAATATGAATGAAGAAGTTATTGGATATTTGTATGAGTAGTACCCTTCGCACGTAATTTAGTACTCTAGCTAAATAACCTCGTTCGAATCCAATAAACTTACAGTTTTCGTTTACACAAAATGGTTTTCTGTGTTTATGACATTTTATATATTTGTATTGCTATCTATTGACAAGGGAATTAATTTCGAAAAGTAAGAAAAATATTTTTTCATTATTATTTTTATGTTACAGACCGGCTTTGTAAGCACGTGGGTGTAGATTCGAACCTGGCATGTACAGCTAATGTAACTTTTTCAGTGTCATGTGTAATTTCTTAGTTAATCTAAAACACCACAAGACACACTAAGAAAACATCGTAAGGAAACATGGACTTAATAGTCTGAAATCACCAACCCGCAGTGAGCTAGCGTGGTGATTAATGCTCAATCCTTCTCTTTATGAGAAGAGGTCTTTGCCCTGACTAATTTTTTTTTTTTTGTTTTTTTATTTGTTATGATTATGACGCATCTTAGCGAAAATGTACCTTATATCTTCGCTGTTGCTAAAACAACAATAAAGTTAATAATAATTGTAAAGCACTTCAACATTATTACGAAACAGATTGCTTGCCATAACAATTACCCTCTTCTACAAGCAGTTGATATTAATACTAGGATTAATTTCAGTGGCCTTTATTATTACTGATGTTTCTCTCTCTTTCATAATTCAAACGTGCAAGCGAGAGGAAAACAGCTACAAACGAAGTATAGCTATCCTGATGGTTAGAATTGTAGAGTAGCAAAAGTGCTTTATATAAATACTAAGTATTCACGTGAAGCGGCTTAAAAGATTTTGTATCCTATCACGTCCACGTGTTTACACTTTGTAAGAGTCGATAAACTTGACGTACTGTCGCGGACATGAACGGTGCAACACTTTGAAATCAAAATGCTTTGAACGATGCTACGTGCGTAGGGGTGGGGTTAGCGCTAAGTTCGGACACCGGGTGCAAGCGATTCTAACCTTAACAGTGGTGCACCGGCTTTGTCTTCGATAGTACCTATTTGTCTTCTTGAGCTTAAGGCTTCAGTAAGAATGGATCGGTTAGACGGAGTAGTACCAGTCTCATATTTGGCCTCTAGGTACTTCACTGACCAACGAAACAAAACAATATCTATTAAAACTATTATTTCACGCCAATATTCTGGGAGAACGAGTAGCGCTACCAGTGGCGTGCCTAGTACAGTGCAACAAGTGTACAACAGTGCAACCAACGACCTTTTTAAATGTTACATTGAAGTTTTAAAATGTTTTACAAATGAAATTAGTAAATTTGAAATTAATTAGTAAAATATTTAATTGAACTTTGGCCGAGCTTCGAAAAAATGTAAGGTAGGCACGCTCTTGTACCTCCGTCGAGCCAGCATGACCACGCTGTTCGTATTAAGACGAAAATCTCCTATCCATTTCTCTTGTTAGAAAGAGAGGTAGCAAAATAGTAAGAGAATTGGTACCAATACCTATCTCAAAAAATGATAGGGTCAACGTCACATCGGTAGCTATTAACGTGGACCTTAAACATGTAACAATAAGAACTATTTTCGCTGATGAGTTGACAACTGAACATTATCTTAGTGACGGTACATTGTGATGATAATCTCAAGATGATTTTCAGTACAAAGTCATATAATGAAACGTAAATACTTTAGCAAATACAGGTTGTTTCTAAACAATTAAATGTTTTATTTACTACTAACTAATCAAACAGTGAAGTCCGCGAAGCCGCTGTGACGACACTCGCTCTTGAAAATGGACTCCGTTTGAGTCCGAAACTAGTCGAGCATTCCCGAAATCAATCCGTGAGTAAAGTCGTGTTAGGTTTTAATAATATATGAAGTATGACTCACGAAAGTTATTATAGGTACCTGTTATTATGTAACATGTTTACACCTATGATTACAAAGTTCGAAATTTGTAGAATGGTAGTAACATCCACCCCTTGTACGGAGTACGAGAGGGCTAGCATGTGCAACTTTGCAATATACAACAATGTTACACAGATGTAACTATTTGTTTACAAATACATAAAAATTTTATTAATTAATATTTATACTTACTATGTGTAATATTTTTACTAAAGTTTGTAATATTTTTGTGAATTTTTGACATGTTAAGCACAAGCCTATTAAATATAATTATTTAATAAGAAAATTTTATATACTAAGTAAAATTTTTTTTACGTAAAACGGTTATGTCATCAAAACTATAGCTGTGTACCAAATATCAGATCAATCTAGCAACAGTAAGGGGGTGAAATACGGATTACTTAATTTGAACCAAATAATAAACAGATCAAGCTAAGTAAAAAACAACTGATACGGATGGAATTCGAACCCACGATCTTCGACGTACCGTGTCGACGCTCTGACAGCTAAGCCATCGTTTCCCACCAGCATCAGTCCAAATTTCAAATCTCTTTTTCTACCTAGAGCGTATGTATCTATGATAATATTATGAGAAATTGAAATTATACATAATTAACTATTTCCCATAATATTATCAACTGAAAGAAAAAGGAATAACGTTTTCCCATAACTATGTAGTCATTAAGACTCTTAGATTTGTATTGTTTTTTTATTGTTTCATATCTGAGTCGTGATAGCGTAGTGGTATGACCGTTGACTTGCAAGTGAGAGGTCTCAGGTTCGAACTGAAAACGTGCACCTCTGAATTTTTGTAAGTTAAGTGCGTATTATAAATTAATTATTACTTACTCCGAGCCTCAGAAAGTACGTAAAGCTGTTGGCCCTGCGCCTAATCTCTCTCCGGTGATGTCGGATTGCCGTCCCATTGGACTATGACAGTGAGGGAACAGAGTGTACCTGTGTTTGCGAACATATTGGCGTATTTTTAGTACATATAATCACAATACTCACTTTTTTCTTACCATACGGTGTTCCTTTATCTAGGGTGGGATGTGTAGCCGATAAAAAATCGTCGCATAGCAAATAAATTCAACGACGACGCACGCGACGATGACGTGGTATTTTGTCGTTTTATTGTATTTAAAGTGAAAGAATTAAAATCAACCTTATCTTCACGCCACTAAATAACTTCTCAAGCGCATATACGTTAATGTTTTATTGACGCTAAAACAATAGCAAATCAATTCACAAATAAATTAACTTGAAAATATCGTCATAAAATCGTTAAAGATAATAAAATCTAAATACCTACATTATACATTTTTATTCCTAGAAAAATATTCGTCATTCAAAAACTGTAATTAACGGTAACAATTTTATTGGAATTGACCGTACCTACATAGATGATTAGGTGTCATTGTAAAATCATCTGATCACGCGCATTGAGGAAATACCTGGATTAAATTGACCATGTTTCCTCGTGATTCATTGAAGTAAATTACCTTTTTCTTATTGACAAACACTTCACGTTGACAGTTTGAAGGAAAAAATTAGAAACATAAAGGACTGCTCCAACTAAGACGTATCCCGCGCGGGATTGTTGTAACAAAATCTGCACAAGATCGATAAAAAAATAAAATACGTTTATTGAATAGATTTTATTCATAAATTTGTATAAAATTTATACAAATAACTAGGTATATAGTTTCGTTTAACTACCTTCAAAATTTTAATACTTTTTTGGAATTTTATCTTGTCTTACGGCACGTTCTTTCACTTAACTCATTACTTTAAAGAGTAGCCAAAAGCCTGCCAATAAGGGACCTCTGATTTCTATCTTTTCGTGCATATTTTAAGATAATTATCGCTTGCTTCGTGCCTCGGTGAGCAGGTTAAGACGATATAGGGAGTCAGTATTCTCATTAATTCCCGATAACTTTAGAATATCGTATCCCTTTAGGTTCTCACGGTCAGTATCGCTGATATCAGTAGAAAGCTGAGGTATGTGGCACCTGCAACAAAATTTGGAAATAATAGGACTAGGTAAAAAAACTAGGGACTTATCATGGTAAATGGTATTGGAATATTGATAACCACAGGTTTCTACAGCGGGACCGTTGCAGTTGATTCGGTCCTTATTCATCCTTAATGTCTTATGACTAAATGTTTTACCCAGAATGTAAAGGTTTTTTCCCGAGTAGCTAATTTAATAGTGTAGCACTGATAGCCTAGTGGTATGACCGTCGACTGATAAGTCAGTGGTCTCGAGTTCGATCCCAAGGCGCGCACCTCTCACTTTTCGTAAGTTATGTGCGTATTATAAATTAATTATCAGTTGCTAAAACGGTGAAGGAAAACATCGTGATGAAACCAACACACCTGAGAGATTTTTCAATGGTGTGTAAAGCCATGTCAGAGGCCTACGGGCGGTTTAAACTCTGACACCAGGTTGTTAATCAACCATACGATAAGAAGAAGAATAGTGTAGAGTGGCAATACTGTATTAACCTTACTTGTCTATCATTTTAGTCACCTCGTAAGGTTATTGATCTATTTTCTAACACAGATTAGATAACTAACAACACCTATCATCAATTGAAAACGTACCTAGAACCTAACTATTACCGACTACTAACGACTACTACCGACGACTACTAACTAACCGAACTAAACTATTGATACGGGCTGTAAATCACTTTGCAGTAAAATTGCCCCACTTTTATAATAATTACGGGTACCGGGTACGATAAACGGGTTCATTAAAATAAATGCGAACGGAGTCGCGGCAACAGCTACCCATATTTTTGATGATTATGATCTTATTGAAATTTTACAATATTATAATTATCTTACAAATCCTCCAGTCAGTTTTTCTTCACCGTTAATCAGTGGTGTCTTAGATTAAAAAAGTAAGCACATATGACATTAAAAAAGTCACATTAGTACTTACATGCCAGGTTCGAACCCACACCCACGTGCTTACAAGTGCTCCACGACATTAGAAGTCATCATCATCCTCCTAGCCATATTATTCCCAAGCTTTATAGGGGTCGCGCGACTTCTAATTTAACTGAATGCAGCTGAATATCAGTTTTCTATGGAGCGACTGATAATTATCTGACCCCTGTAACCCAAAGGGATACGATATTCTAAGGTTAGATCAGTTATCAAGATTTTATGAGGGTAATGTCTCCCTATATTGACTGTCAAAAATCTTCATGACAACCGGGGCCAACGGCTTAACGTACTTTCCTAGGCACGGAGTAGGTGATAATTAATTATACACGCACATAACTTACGAAAAGGCGCCTTAGGTTCGAACCTGAGATCTCTGACTTGCCAGTCGACGGTCATACCACTAAGCTATCACGACTCATGTCATATTATTAAGATGACTACGATAGCATGGCTATTAATGATACACAACATAATATTGTATAGACTCCACTCCTGCGCATTTCGGCTCAGCCCCTCAGGTACTCAAGTGATGTTCTAATTTGTGATTTCATGCCCCTTAATTCAATCACCATTGTTCGGTCAGGAAATAGACTGAGTGATATTATTTTTTCTTAAAGTTAATAATAAAAAGTCATTGTTATAACTCAACAGTTATTGTTGATCGTTTGGCCGAACAAGACGGACTCTTTAATTAACTTCTAATGCTGTGATTAGTCAATGTGACGTGTGCTCAGTATTGTGATTTGTTCGTTTGCGAGTTTTTTATTTTGTAGTTTTTTGAGATTTTTTTTTATAAAGTTTTTTTTTGAGTATTTTTTTTGTGCGCGCACGTAAATCGGAAGGAATTATAAAAAGGTAGGCACACTTTATACACTTAGATATCCGGGAAGTTACACTTTTATGTTATGTTATTTTTATGTATGTTTTTTTTGAACAATTAAGCATGGGGCAAAATAACTACCCACGGTAGTATAGGTAAATAAAAAATAATTATAAATAATAAGTTAGTAATCATATTTGACGCGTTAATAGTTTAAGTTGTTTTTTAAGTTGATTGTAGTTATTAATTTATAATTAGGCAGTCAAGTACTTAAGGTACTTACCAAGGGGTATCGTGTAACCCAGTATGGGTTGTGGAGGTCTGATAGGCAGTCGCTCCATGTAAAACACTGGTATTCAGCTGCATCCGGTAAGACTGGAAGCCGACCCCAACATAGTTGGGAAAAGGCTAGGCAGATGATGAATTAGGCAGTCAAGTAGTTTATAAGTTTGTATATATTAAATTTATTGTATATAATTATTGTTAATATTGAACTAATAAATTCCCATATTGCCAGTTTAAAAAGTAAATAATTAAAAATAAAATAAATAAACAAATCTGTCAAAGTTCCAGAACTAACTCGGGAATCAAGCTCGAGAAAAAAGGTCTCAGTTGATAACGCGACCGACTTTTTTTTAATTGATTGCGAATTTTTTCGTTTAATATAATAACTAGTATAATAATAAATGTCACTGAAATAAATAAATGTCAGGAAATCAAATGTGCTGCAGATTACCTTATGCTTTATTTAGCCTTGAAGCCTTTATAGCCAATGTTATTTTACATAATCGTTAAGTTTAGAAAAACTGAGATCGATGAGGAAAATATTATAATTGTTTTTTTTTTATAGCAGTAAAAAAATATTGGAAACAGCCAATATGTTTTATAAGGGCTTGGTACAGGCAGCGTTAGATATATTTATGCTGCCAAAGTTGTCAAATTCAAATGAAGAACATAAATTAAATTTTATGTTTGCAATTTGTTTAGTATTTAAATTGTTGTAAGCAGCCTGTTCGGGATTATTAGGCCAGTAAATTAATAAAAGTGGTTTCAACAGTTGTTTAAGCGTGTATTGTACAGAGAACCAAGAAAATGACAATAAATCACGACGGTATTTTGAAAACAGACCTTAAAAAACTAAAGTATCGTTATCATAATAATATGTAGAGTAGAGTGGAATAGTCAAAATATATTTAAAAGTGATAGTTAACCTATTTGCTCGAACATTTTGACATAATATAAGAATCGCAAACAATATCTTTATTTCCATGACGTCATTGACGCAACTTTTGTTTCAACGAACTGGTTGCAAATGTTCTTATTTGCAAATATTCATATTTGCAACCAGTCTAATAACTTACTCAACGTCCAAATCTGATAGCTAAGATATTTTGATTTTTCTTACAACAATTTTTACACAAAAAAAATTGCGGTCATAAAAAAATATTTATTTTCTTCACAAAACATAAATTTCCGTTTTCAGTTTTCGACCTATGTTCCTTGGAGAAAGTTGTTCAGTTTCATAGACCTTATTACCTCCTAAAATTTAGCTGTTCTTTAAAACCTTATAATTGTAACTTTTAATTCTTTCAGTGAAAATAAAAGATGTCGTATAATATTTTTGAACACGCTGTATAAAAGCGAGTATGTTTTCACAAAACGTTGATTACTTGTCGAATACATGGTACTAGGTATGTAGCCATGAAGTAGTGTACACGTTACCGATAAGCGCATCTTTTGAGATAAAAGTGTTTGGATATTGATAATACAATAAAGGTGAGAGTCATAAAGCATTTTTTTTTCCTATTTTTTTGTGGCACTGGCTGGTAAAATACTGTGATTCCATTTTTAAAAGTTAATCTGTGTTTGAAGTTTAAAACAGTGAGCAGATATATTTTTTACGGTTATTATATTTTCCGGAGTTGCTTTTTTGGTGTTAGTTTTATTTGACAGGTTAGTTTTTTTTTCATTTTTAACACAACATTGTTGTTTATACAACTACTAACAAAAAATAACAAAATATTTTCTGGAATTGATATATAAATAAACTATATAGATCCTTTTCCAAAAAAAATCAAATCGTGAGATTAATTCTCAGTATATTATTAAATGAAATATATTGTGACACAATTGTGAAAAATTAGATAAGCAATATAATGTTCTTTATTGTATAATATAATTCAGGATACAAAATATACACATCTTTTTTTAATATCACGCTGCACTCGACAATCTCTCTCAGATAAATATAAAATAAGCAAATCCATAATACACATAAAATATTTTTCTAAAACTTATTTTAGATTTTATTAACTAACTTTAGGCGACAGTTTTGCTTGTTCACGTAATATTTTGACAATATCCTTACATCAATCATCAGGTCATAACGTATTATGCGACTCACTGTGCCAATTTTCTTAAAAATTCAATCAATACCAAATTTCTTTAAAGATCATTTAGTTAGGCGTCATGAACAGACAAAAAATTTAGCATTTATGATATAAGGATATCAAAATTTTGCATCTAATTGAATTAAGTAGAAGATAAAAGTCCCATATATTTGTCATTCCAACGAGATGAAAATTTCGTACTCACTGAACGTAATATAAAACCTTTTCTTTTTAATTTTAAATTTTATAATTGATGATTTAAAACATTTCGTAAAATAAATTTCCCAATACAAAAAACACGATTTTTGTTTCAGATCAATAATTTTTAAATTTATCAAATTTTTATATAATATTTGTTGTTACATCGACCACAGTGAAAATTTCGTACACCCTATATAAAACAAATACTTATACCAAACCCTATATAAAAGTGTCTACCTTTAACGGTTTAAAAGATACAATCCTGAGACAAACGGACTGACGGACAAACAGCGTAGACTAAGTCTTCTTCTTATTGTATGGTTGATTAACAACCTGTTGTCAGAGTTTAAACCGCCCGTAGGCATCTGACATGGCTTTACACACCATTGAAAAATTTCTCAGGTGTGCTGGTTTCATCACGATGTTTTCCCTCACCGTTTTAGCAACTGATAATTAATTTATAATACGCACATAACTAACGAAAAGTCAGAGGTGCGCCGCCTTGGGATCGAACTCGAGACCACTGACTTATCAGTCGACGGTCATACCACTAGGCTATCAGTGCGTTTTTAGAGTAGACTAAGTAATAAGGTTGCTTTATCTCAGCCAAATCGCACCTAAATCTGTTTATTATTTTGGCGTGATTGAACAATAAAGATATACCAATCCATCTCGTTGGCACTCTTATCATAATCTAGTATTTAATCAGAAGGATTTGCTAAGATTACAATAATCATCTGAGTAATATTAATATTATTATTCTTAGGACTAAACGGATCTGTCATGTTTAGTACTTAACTTTTATGATCACCTTTCACCTACAGACAATGGTTTTATTGCAACTATAAAGAGCGGTATTATAATCATTACGTGAAGAAGGTATTGTCCGGCGTAATGTTTTATACCGCCGGCGCACAAACGGACAAATAGTACGTGTCTAACTTTTTCACTTTGTGTAAATTATGAAACGATAGTCTAGTGGTATGATCGTTGGACTGCGAAGTCAAAGGTCGTAGGTTAGAAATTCAGGTACGCACCTTTGACTTTTGAAATTCATGTGCGTATTATAAATGAATTGTCTCTTGCTAAAACGGTGAGGAAAAACGTCGTGAAGAAACCAGTACACCTGAGAGATTTTTCAACGGTGTTTAAAGCCATGTAAGAGTCCTAAGGGCGGTTTATACTCTGACAACAGTTTGTTCATCAACCATACGAAAAAAGAAGACTTTGTATAAAATTAAAATTGTCTTAAAATTTGCTAGAAAATAAAACGAAAGAATTAATGCGAAAATCAAATTCCAATGATAAAATGAGTTTTTTTTTTTTTCAAGACACTAGGATTTTATCCTATAGCTATCGTTGCAGTTTTAGAAGTCCGTAATTTTTAGCCAAAAGATAAGCTTAGGCAAGCAAGCAAGGCTTGGGATGAGGTGGCCTAATCTGGAACCCTGAGCTTGGCACCGACTCCAAATCCAACGTTTTAAAGGAACACCGGTTTTATTTCTTTGTAATTCTTTTTTTAGAACAGGAAATCTTGTAACCAAGGCTTTTGACGTTGCTTCTTTGATGTTATATTAAGTTTCATTTGAAATTAATCTTTATTTACTTTGTTCTGATTATTTGTTTTGTGTAGGTACCTACGTTGTGTTGTGTTGTTAAAGTATAAGTACCTGTATTTAATTTCGTTCTTATTACGACAATAATTATCACTGATAGCCTAGTGGTATGACCGTCGACTGACAAGTCGACATCTGACTTTTCGTAAGTTATGTGCGTATTATAAATTAATTATCAGTTGCTAAAACGTTGAGGGAAAACATCGTGATAAAACCAGCACACCTCAGTGATTTTTCAATGGTGTGTAAAGTGTAAAGCCATGTCAGCAGCCTATAGGCGGTTTAAACTCTGACACCAGGTTGTTCATCAACCATACGATAAGAGATTACGAAGATAATTCTGCGCCAGATTGAACTCCAATATTTCAAGTCTAATGCAATCTGATTGCCGATCCTATTTTGACTGAGTAGCAGTATACACCTATCTACTTTTTAACCACACCGCTGATTGCGGTACCTTTACATAACTTCAAACAGCCGTAAATTTTAAACTCGGAGTAATTTCTTGACTGCCTATTGAGCACAAGTACCTATTGTTAGACAAATAAAGACTTCATGAATGTACGTACTGTTGACAGGTATAGAGGTATCATTAACTATATGATTGCTGCGGTATTAGTGTGTTGATATGTTTACAGTATAAAGGTATATATAAAATAATTATTTATAGTACAGTCACGATCAAAATTATACATTTATATATTATAAGTTTTTATAAAAACAATGTTTTAACCAAACTTTTTATTAGAATATCAAAACTACACGTATATGCAAAAAAGTACTCGTCAAGACAAATCAAACGAGCCCAAACTCGATGGGATTGTGTCGTATTTTTGCGAGGCTCCTATGGCCACCTTTCAGCTCCAGCATCAGATCAGTTCCATGTCATAATAATATTGCATTGTCACGCAATATAGAGGTACATATGCATGCAAAATTTCAGCTTAATCGGAAACCGGGAAGTGATTCAAATTTAACTTGCAAGATTTGATTACAGACAACGGGACTGGTAAAAGTAAATAAAAGCTTGTAATATCGCTGAATTCAAGCGACTTCAGTATCTTCTGAGCTACAGATTCAACTAAATTATTCAAAAGACATCTAAACGAGATAGAGTATATTGTTGCGCGGAGAAAGAGCTGGGGAAATGCGCTGCGATACTCCCGTCGTTCTCCAAACATTGCAATTTGAACTTTATTTCAATGAAACAAGTATTAAATAGAAAAATATACAACCCGCATTTACAGATACATTCACAACCTGAACAGTCCATTGCTCACTTATTTTGTGCGCTCATGGTTGTTGTTCGCAGTAGCAGATGGTTGCTATTACTCAGTAGGAAACTGCTGCCCATCCTTCACATTTCTCCTTTTGTCGCTTCTTATGACACCCGCGGGATGAGTAGGGGTGGTTCTATTCTTAGGCCGGAAACCACACGCGGCACGGCATTTTGATAAATATGTATCAATTTATTGATACTATAAATGCAATATTTTTGGATTTTAAACATGTGTTCCTTTAAGAATTGGTTTTTGAAAAATAACAAGCAAATCCAGGTCGTCACTCCACCTTCGCTGAGGTCGGCCTTGACGGCGTCCCTCAGGCATCGATAAAAAAATATAGTATCAATTTAAAAAATATATAATTATTTCTCTTATTCTCTTATTGACTGCCTCGTTGGTCTAGTGGTAGCAAGCGCGACTGCTGAGCACGAGGTCCTGGGTTTGATCCCCGGGTCGGGCAAAGTGTTATTGTGTTTTTCCATTAGGAAATTCTCAGTAGCAGCACGGAGTCTGGAATTGTGCCCGGTTAATGGCAATAGGCTCGCCCCCTATTACATGGGACTTATTACATAGCCGGCGAAACGTGGGTGTGCTACACACCTCTGCCTACCCCCTCTGGGGAATACAGGCGTGAGTCTATAAATAAATAAATATTTCTAAGTTAACAATGAGCCGGTAACAAAACGTGATCAATTCAATCAAAATACAGTTATTAAAGTTCGTAATTACTCACGAGTCGTGAAACGTATCGAATCGTAAGCGTATGAAATTAATTAGGTATTGCTTAAATTGTGAGCGTAATCAGAAATCTTAAGTGTCTTAAATGATATTATTACCTAATAGTATATAGGGTTATTTGTAAAACACCAGCATCTTTAAAAGGGGTCATTAAACTCATCATTATGAACAACTTTTACTATGGAAGCAACCCTGAAATCGCAAAAGAAAATCAGCTGTTCCTACATTGATGTTCACATGACTCAACAAAATGTATAGATTCAGGGTTGGTCCTATAGTAAAAGTTTTCAGAATTATGAGTTTAATGACCCCTTTTAAGGATGCTGGTGTTTTACAAATAACCCTGTTTAAAGCCAATTCAATAGCCAAGATGACATAAACAAAATACAATCGAATTAAGAACTCCTCCTTCCATGGGCAAACGACCCACCTAATGGTAAGCAGTTACCATAA
The DNA here is from genome assembly GCA_936450705.2 of Protodeltote pygarga. NCBI lineage: Eukaryota > Metazoa > Arthropoda > Insecta > Lepidoptera > Noctuidae > Protodeltote > Protodeltote pygarga. Next base: position 14,311,471 of record OW388254.2, read on the forward strand.
CCTATAGACGCTTTCAATATCTATCTTTGATCATATAGATTATGGAAGGGAAGGGGAGATTATGGAAGGACCTCCAGTACTCTCAGTATGAAACACAACAATACAAATAATATTATTTCGGGTACTATGGAAATCATGGGAGGCTTTTTCCCAGCAGTTGGGTGGTATAAGCTATGAGTAACTACCCTGGTATACAGTATGACCGGGGTAGAACTCGTGGTAGTTGCTGATGGCTCTACTCCCATAAATTTCTTGACTCTCATACTCCGTAGTGATGGTAATCCAACATGGACGGAGATAAACCTTACTCATAACAATTTTGTAAAAACCACACGTTGATCCAACCACAGCAATTAAATTTTTGTAATTAACAACATCAGCACTTATAATTATTGGCTAGTTCATCATAATGATTGAAAATCTGACAAGGTTTTTTGATGACGTAAGCATTGGAGAATAGGATAGTTTCTTAGACAGCAATGAATATAGGTTTTCGTTTTAGAAGTCTGATAAATGAATTTTGCTTATTTGTTTAAGCGATTTATCAGCTTCTCCAACAAGGTGACCTAAGTGGAAATAGTTACTTTGTTTGCGGTAGAGTCAATCTCCAATTTCGCACTACAATCCCCCCCCCCCTTTTGGGCAAGATCTTTTTATGACTCTTAAAAAGAAAATTACGACATATCTTTAAGATATCTGTAAATTGAAAAATACTATATCGTTTGTGCTGCTGTTCAACCGCTATTTTTTCAATTTTACATCTACAGTCGCGTATGCAGTGATGTGACTGCGCTAGCATGGTTGGCTTAAAAGAAGTATCATAGGCAAAAATTTTCCTTCTCATAGTGGTTGGCAACAAGCATCTACTCGGCGCACACACGGTAGAATCCCGGTCCGGCCCGAGGTTGCAAAGGTATTCACGTCTTTCAAAGGCGTTGTAAGCTCAAAAGAAATACGTCTTTCAAAGGCGTTGTAAGCTCAAAAGAAACACGTCTTTCAAAGGCGTTATAAGCTCAAAAGAAACATGTCTTTCAAAGTCGTTGTAAGCTCAAAAGAAACACGTCTTTCAAAGTCGTTGTAAGCTCAAAAGAAACACGTCTTTCAAAGTCGTTGTAAGCTCAAAAGAAACACGTCTTTCAAAGGCGTTGTAAGCTCAAAAGAAACACGTCTTTCAAAGGCGTTGTAAGCTCAAAAGAAACACGTCTTTCAAAGTCGGTGTAAACTCAAAAGAAACTATGGCAAATCACAATCACACACTGGTTTCCAACGCAACCTCCCTAACGTACAAACCCACAAACTATCACAATTATAATAATAGGATTAACAGAAACGTGGAAGTGTAATTTAAACATAGGTACGATGCGTGTCATTTCACAACCATGAAATAACTAAACTTAATCAATTTTCACCTTTTTCACGATTATCTGAAGGAAAATTGTACTTTATCGACGTATTTATGCTTGATGAACCTGAGAAAGGCTAAAATATTTTTTTTATGACACGTTTGACGCCTCGGTTGTCATAGCAACTAAGCAATGGACGTAATGGCCATTGCTCAGAAGATTACAGGCACATATCCTGCCTAGAACGAATATTTGAGCTCAAAGTTTAAACCACAATATGATTCAAACTTTGTACTTAGCAGTATACAATTTCTACACAAGGTTTAAGATCAGGACCGTGTGTAGCTTACATTTTCCCTGCTAAAGCCGGTCATAATTTGTAAGAAGATAAATTGTAAGATTTATTAAGAGGTATAAATAACATAGTTAAAGTGGTTATAGGTTAACTATTATATATTTGTTAGTTAATTGCTAATAATGCTTACCCCTCTATTTTCATTGTTAGTTTAAAACTTTATATACCAGCTTACGCCTGCGGCTTCGCCTGGAATGTTGATAAATTGTAGCCTATGTGTTATTTTGATCTATAAGCTACATTACTGAAAAGTTTTATCAAAATCCGTTCAGTAGTTTTTGTGTGAAAGAGCAACAAACATCCATCCAAACGAACTTTCACATTTATAATATTAGTAGGATTTTTGTTCAAATGTTTTTGTTAACTTACAAGCAGTTACAGGTAATGGGATCATAAAATATAATCCTAATTAACTTCCTTTTCGTTTTTACAGATAACCCCTATGGCAATGGATGGATGATTAAGAACAAAAACTTCGACGACCGAATTTGAACCTTCATTATTCAAAAACACGGCACAAATTCATCTAACAAAATGGAGAAAAGCAAACCTTCGGCGCCTCCCATCCACACGATTTCCGATAACTACAGTTCAAAGTGAGTGACTTTTTTTATAATAGCCATTAAATTACGAATAAGGCCGACTACTTCCGATTACAGACGAAGGCAAATGTTCGCGGAATTGTTTTAATACCCTTTACAATGAATGACTCTACTATTGAATTAAAATGATGTTTACAATAGACAAACCAATATTTTTTCTTTGCTTGATTTGTTTTGACTCTAGATTAGTACAATTGTAATTGTAGTTGAGTAGTTTTATTAATAAACCAGCCTATAACTGTCTGTAAATGCAGGGCAAAGGCCTCTTCTCATATAGAGCAGGATTGAGCATTAATCACTCAGCTCTCATATGAATTTAATACAAAAATAAGTAAAAAAGCATCCAAGTAAAAAAAAATAACTCTAAAGAATCAATATTATTTTTTAAAAGAAAATTACTTACTGGTACTTACGATCTACCTATTGGTTAAAACCACAGGCAAAATATACATACAAGATACGCGCGAAAAACATAACCCTTGCTGGCAGTCGGGTAAAAATAAATACATGTTTCGATTAGATAAAACTTCTTGTTTGCCTCAGTTAGTCTTTTTAGAAAGATAAAGAGTATTATAAAGCAAAAAAACAGCTATTCACTTTAACAAATATCATAAATTTTAATGACTTTTATGGTGTTTTGTTGAAATTGTCATAAAGTTGACATAAATCTTTATACTATACTTGCTCCAATTTCCAAGTAATTGTAGACGCGTTTACGTTTCTCTTTTATTAATATGGTACAATAACTATCGTTAATTAAGAATTAGAGACTATGAAGTTTTAATCGTCAACATAAAACCATAATTATAACACAAGGACGGCGTATTCCTTGAACAGAACTCAGCCATTAGCACTTAGCTAATAACACCAGTGATATTCCTTATAGCATTTATGTCAAGTAATTTGAAAACATGTGACAGGAAACTTACTGTTAATATAATTTTCATTATCGAAATCAAAATTAAAATATTTTTATTCTTGTAGACCATTTTAGGCACTTATGAATAGCCATAATTCTAATATTATTATAGGAGTGACTCTAGTTGCCAGTTCCAAGGGCAGCCTACCCCTCATGGAGAAGAATCTGGCAAGAAACTCCATGGTTGCTCTTTTAAATAATGGCTTACAATATTTTTGGATACATTGTTCTGAGATATTATGTGAGAACAATGCGAGTCGACTAAACATAGGTACGCGCCTTAAATATACATATATAGTTTTGATAAAATTACTTGTACGGGCTGACAAGTCCCAACAGACGGCACCCGTTCACTGGTATGACGCATGCATCAGCCATCGCCCTACTCAACCATATTGTAGGGAATTGGGCGACCCGACACATAACGCCACCGCTATCAGAACATTTCCGTGAGCATAACATACCCAAGCTGCAATAGCCATCATCACGTTGATAGTAACTAAAATAGAGGGACTACATGGTGCTCACATAATTACAACCGTGCACATATTATTATGCCTCTGACGTTCCATTTCTGGGTTCTCTCTTTTTTCTCCATTTCTCGCAATGTTTACTTACTTCTGGCTGGTTATGAAGGACATTATCCAGCTTGTCCCATTCGTCCAGTGTCTCACGTCATTATTTGCGTGCCGCAACCGCGTTTCTGCTTCAGAACGCCAGTCTTGTGACTTATGTAGCCATATCAGCAATTTGCGTTTCGGAAGAACGAATAGCTGATTTATTTTTATAATACTGGCAAATTAGTTTTAGAATATTTTTTATGAAAATGGCGTACTATGTCACCATCTGCCTAGCCTTTTCCCAACTATGTTGGGATCGGCTTCCAGTCTTACCGGATGCAGCTGAATACCAGTGTTTTACATGGAGCGACTGCCTATCAGACCTCCACAACCCAGATACTGGGTTACACGATACCCCTTGGTAAGACTGGTTATCAGACTTTCGGGTTTCTGACTACCCGTAACGACTGTTAAAGATCTACAATTAACAGCTGGGGCCAACAGCTTAACGTGCTATCCGAGGCACAGAGAGTGATAATTAATTTATAAAACGCACATAACTTACGAAAAGTCATAGGTACGCGCTGGGTTCGAACCCGAGACCTCTGACTTGCCAGTCAACGGTCACCACTAGGCTATCACGACTCTCAAAAAATAGCGTACTATGTATAATTACTTTTAATTCTACGCATACACGACACGTACACTGAATCACCTGAACTCCGTACGCCGCTAATGGTAGGTACAGCGGCTGTTTCATTGCATTGCTTTGTATCACGCAGCAGCACAATAATTATAGGGGTAACCCTTATTTATGACAGCTGTGACGCATTTAAATTATTATAATTATAAGTGCCTTTATTTTTTCTTTGAAATTTTTATAGAACTTTATTTTTTAAGAAGTGTCGTGGTGGCGCATTGGTTACGGACCCGCTTTGCAAGCGCGTGGTTGTGGGTTCGAACCTGGCATGTACCAATGTGACTTTTTCAATGTCATATGTACTTTCTTAGTTATTCTAAGACACCACTGACTAACGGTGAAGGAAAACATCGTAAGGAAACCTGGACTTTAATAGTCTGAAATCACCAACCTGCAGTGAGCTAGCGTGGTGATTAATGCTCAATCCTTCTCTGTATGAGAAGAGGCCTTTGCCCTGTATTGGGACAGTTACAGGCTAACTTATTTATTTATTTTTGGCGTGTGCACTGTGCAATGTTGCATCTAGTAAAAAACACGGTGATTCAGAATCGAAATTATCAACATCTGCGGTACCGTTCATTGTATAGCGACAGAATTAATAGTTATAAGGACGATGTCATTATGCGTTTTACCAATGAGGGTCAATGCAAATGTTCCTTCCAACATTTATCTTAGTCAGTAGGTACATTATTCCATCGCGCCCGACAATCTGTCGGCCACACGATCCATCTTTGGCGGTAGCCCTTACTGATTTTCCTCGTCCTTCCGCAACGATACCACGATAAACTATTGTATGTAGGTATAGGTATATTTGGCCAAAGACTAAAGATGACGACTGAACTTAGCAAATATGTACTTTTTTAGTACATTTTAGTACAATTTTGTAAATGAAAACATTTTTTTTTATTGATCTGTTTTAACTTATATATAAAAATCATATATTTATAAATCTCGTCATACAGGTGACGAAGCCGAATACAAATATATCTCTTAATGCTCAATATATTAGCTTGAATTACTTTAAAAAATAAATGTAATGTACTGCAATAAGAAAACAAAATGCTCCCCTATTCGTAGTATTGTAATACAACGGTTAACCGTGGCGACGGATGACATTGCAATAATGTAAATTAGCATTTTTCCATGAGGTCCTAATTTGCCTACAAACTATCTCTAAGCAAAAAATACAAAAGGTACCTACTATTACTACTAATATTATGAAAGTCATACAACACACTTTTAACTTTTATAATATTAGTAAGTAGGTAGGTACATTAGAATCAAATAGAATCTCTAACATTTTTCAACAAATAAAGGATGCTGCCAACACCTGGTATAGGGCAACTTTTATTTGAATTCAAAAAAGAAAGTAAAAAAATAGTCACATTTTACGTCGAGACGAAGTTAAAAAGTCTGTGTTGTGTGCCTTCCATTTCAACTTGCGACCTGTAACTTGGCAGTCTTATCTTTAACAATTCTGTCGGCGTTCGCTCAGAACAGAACAAAGAGTTTGTTTTCACAAACGAAAAACAGCTAGGAGCAGGTGACTTTCGTAATTTGGTAGTGTTAACTTTGAGAACTACTATAAATTTCTGTAAGTGGAATTCAGGTAGGAAAAAATTTAATGCTACCAAATTAGAGTGTCACAAAATTAGATAGGTTTGCTATATCTAACTTCTTTTGTTTCACCAACTATCTGAGTCCTAATTTTCGCACATTAATTTCGTAGCGCATGTTTACCATTAAATAAGTAACTATCGTAACAAAACAATATTTAATCGGATTTACGTCGCTTTACTTTTATTAACTTAAACCTAATGTTTCAAAAGCTTTGCAGCTCTCGTGGTCGCAGACAGACATAAATCCGATTAAAGTTTGTTTTATTAGTTTTAGCGTTTGCGAAAGTTAGAGACAATGCTAAGTCTAATACTGATAAATAATCTATTAACAAAATCAACAAAAATCCTGTAAGTGTCCTTAATTTGACATTTATCGTTAAATTGATAAATTTATCGTTTGATTCGTTATTTATACTGCCCAGGTCATAGATTCACGAACTCACGCACGCATCTATGACTTTTCAGGTTTATGAGCATTAAAAAAAATATTATTTGCTAAAACGGTGAAGGAAAACATCGTAACAAAACCAGCACACCTGGGAGATTTTTCGAACAGAGTGTAAAGCCATGTCAGAAGCCTACGGACGGTTTAAACTCTGATACCAGGTTGTTTATCAACCATACGCCAAATGAGAAGAAGGTTTAAAATTGTTCAGAACTATTTTTTTTATAGACTCACGCCTTTATTCCCCAGAGGGGGTAGGCAGAGGTGTGCAGTACACCCACGTTTCGCCGGCTATGTTATAAGTCCCATGTAATAGGGGGCCAGCCTATTGCCATTAACCGGGCACAATTCCAGACTCCGTGCTACTGAGACTTTCCTAATGGAAAAACCCAACAACACTTTAGCTCGACCCGGGGATCGAACCCAGGACCTCGTGCTCAGCAGTCGCGCTTGCTACCACTAGACCAACGAGGCTGTTGGTAGCTACTATTATTAATAATTATATATTATTTTTCTGATCACGTACACCCCTACTCATAATATAAACAAATGAATCTCGCCGTGATTCCAATACACAGGAAGTAGGACTAGTTCAAGTTCACCGCGTGTCAGTGAAACACATTGATCTTCGTTGACACCTACAATTTGCACACTACATCTGACAAGTAAAGTCTAATTGTTTCATTGATAAACATGGAATTTATAGTGATTCACTCTTCAATGACAGAGGCTTTGGTCCATCAAGAAGTAGGTTAAGTTTTTAAACTAGATACATAACGTAGCCATGGCAATATTAGTAGCATGAATTTACTGCAACCCACAGATTAATCTATGCCGTAACCTAACGATTGTAACGATCACTTGTGCATTGCTAACCCTATTCGGAATAATAAAAAAAAAATATTTTCTTAGCCTTATTTAATTGTTCCCAAACTTTGTTGGGGTTAGCTTCTAATCTAACCGCATTGTCATTACCAGATGCAGCTAAATACCTATTAGTTTTTTACGATATGGTATTCTAAACTTAAACAATCCCATCCGTATCAGTTGGTTTTTTCAAATTTTCTTATTAAATAATTATATTAAATCAATTGTCAGGATTTTATGAGAATTTACTCTCTATATCGACTGTCAAAGATCTTCGTGACAACTTTCCGAGGCACAGCGGCGCGGCGCTGATGATAATTAATTTATAGTACGCGTATGACTTCCAAAGCACTTCCAACTTGAGGCAGTACACCTGAAAGATTTTTCAACGTATGTAAGACCTTGTCAGAGGCCTAAGGGCGGTTTAAACTCTGACACCTCATACTAAAATTGTTGTCAGCTATACAGACACGGACATTAGACCAGGGTAGATAATTTTTGAAAACAAAAAAAAATAATAGTAGGATGAAACCCATTGGAAAAAGAGGATTTACAGGCAATCTGAGTTCGGGAAGTGGGGGAAAGAGGGGGTGAAAGGGTAAAAAACGGTTTGTCTCAATTTCCGGCAAATCTACAAGTCCTATTGAAAAAAGTCAAATAGCAAAGTTGTAGGTAATAAAAAGATCTACCTAAATTAGCTAGTAATGACTAAAAGTAGTTAAATCATCACAAACGTAATAAAAAAAACTTTTGCGTTGTAAAAATAGGATTAGAATTAGGTTCTTAGTTCTAACAAAAATGCGTATGTGTAGTATAATGTTTTATTATCTCCCATATAAATACTTATACCTACTACACTATTCTGTAATTAGCGAGCTTAGTACTGCCATATCACAGTCATTTACTACTTAACGACTTTGTTAATTAGTAGACTAGGCTCCCAGGAGTGTAGTTAAAGACAATTTAGAGATTATATCTGTTAGGAAGTTTACCTACTTTGACAGGTTAGGGGGTTATCAATGATGTGACAGCGCATCTTAGTTCTCAGGGTGACAACTCACACGAAATGACATTTAGATGCCATCAGGTGGGTATGGGAATACAATGTTAACGGTTACGTACAGTAACCTATAATTTTATTGTTTGCGTGCTATGTATTATTTTTGAAGACCAGAGGAGGACTGATCTAGACGCCAAGGGAGCTGTCCTCAAAAGTAGAACTCCCTCCAGCATACAGTACAATTATGTTAATAGTACCTTAACATGCCCGCGCTGTGCAAGAATGTTCAATGCCAAAATAGGGTACATAAGCCACATGAGGACACACGATCGAAGCGCTCTCCATCAAATATAAACAGAAACAGAGGTCACACCGTTTTAATTTCTATTTAAAACCCATATAAATCATGTTTTTGAGTAAATTTTATTATTATTATTAAGCAGTGGATTGTAGATTCACTTTATAGTTCAATACTGTCCTATACAGTTAAATACTGCACTATATAGTTCGCCTCACATGCATTTGCGTCTAACTTTGAAGTGATATTCTCTTTTATGGAAGTTTTCTTTCAATCAAGACAATCTCTAAAATGTTTTGTGTAATTGCACTTAAAAATATTATTATTTTTGTTTATACGTACAAGTTTACAGAATACAAGTTTTAAATTCTTATCTATTATATTACTACGTGAAGCGAAAACTATGTATCCTCTTTGAAGAATATTGCGCGCACGGAGGAGTGTGAAACTTGGCATAGTAAAAGTTTATATGGAGAAGAAGTGCAGAAAGCTAAAATTTATAAAAAAATACGGTTGAATTTCGACCACTGATTGGACCACTAGTTCTTATAACTAGTGCAGGTATACACTTTTGTATGATCAAAGTCTTTGGTTCTACATGCTTGTGTAACAAATAAATCACAAATAAATCTATGCAATGAACAAGTGTAGATCACAAATTATAACATAAATAACACAATCAGTGAATAACTCTTCCAATCGCATGATGCAATAGTAAATAAATATTACATCAATTCTTCGATTGACGCCTGAACATTGGGGTTAATAAGATGGCTGCCAATAAGGTATACTTAATATATCTTGTGGAATATATTTGAGACGACATCGCCGGGTAACAAAGAAGGCTCTGAAATGTCAAAGTGGTACAGTCGTCCATTGAAAATGTTCAATAGTTTTTGTGATCAAGTTACCAATTTCTGTGGATTAGGGTAAGAATAGATCTAATGTATTGTGTATGTTGGCGCGAGAAAATGCTCATGGAACAATGTAGTTATACAATGTATAGTGTATACATACACATAACATATACAATATACATTGTAAAGTATAAATGATCAATTGGAATGTAGAATCTGTAAACTCTATATCCGTCATCGGAGAGCACGCAAAGCCGTCGGCGGCGTCGGTCCTGCGGCTGATTTCTCTCCGATCGTGTCGGATAAGCGTCCCATCGGACTATGCAGCTCTTGTTTTTGCGCACACATTTCTGCAGAATTGGATAGTCTCGATTCAGATATTGATAACTCTATATTTCATTTCAATAAAGATAATGCTGCCTTGCCCTTTGGCAGCTCGATATAAAACTACTTTTTCAAATTTAGAACCATTAGGTACCGTCCTTTGGAGTACTTAGAATACATAGAAGTGCATGCCGGAGTAAAAAAAAAGTTTAAAATTAAAATTCATATTTGATCATTGTTTTGGAATCGCCCGGTTGATTACTGTCAATGTCAAATACGATGACATTCGGAAGCACCCATTACAAAATCACTTCCTCAATCAGCCTACGGGCTAAGGATTTTTAAGATTCGCGGATGACATTTTCATCGCATACGAAATTACTCTCACACACGAATTTCGTAGCGAATAGTCATGTTTTCCTTTATTTTTGAATAATTTAAAACTAAGTTATACCTATGTCAATTATAGTAATAACATAAAAGCAAAGAAATACTACTTACAATTGTAAGTATCGCAGCATACATCGTAACTTAGGTGAAATGAATATATGTAGTCTATGGTGCAACAGTGATTTACATTTTTTATCAGCAGAAGTTAGAACTCGAGTGGTAAGGACCACAACATCGCTATAAATTAGAAAAATACGTAAATTAGGAATCCGTATATTTTCCCCCTATATTTTCAAAAGTTTACCCCCTGTTTGAACAATAATTCAGGAAGAAGAAAGCAATTAGTTCTCCTTCCTATCCGTGATCTGAATCGAGATTCAAATGAATCAACCTTTGATACAATTTAACACAATAGGAATCGACAACTATCGAATATCTGTTGTCATCATCATGATACAATGCTTTATTTCACGGCTGAATATAAATTTCTTCATCATGACATCACTGAGCTCAATCAGAGACGAAATATTTTTTCTCATTCGTCATAATCGTTATGGATTTCTAAATGGGAGTTCCATGTCCAACAGTGGAACAGTGGTATCAAATAAAGGTTATAGTGTCACGTGTTAGGGTAAAGAGATCTTTTGGAAGCCAGGATAAAAATTAGAGGACGTCGTCTAGACAATATGATCCACAGTCTGATCCTCTTCGCCACAATGACACCATTCCCACTTTAATGAATCAATCAGTTACACAGACAGTCAAACGGACGGAGTCACGGAGTAGGCTTAGTAATAAGATCCCTTTCTATACGGAACTTCAAAAGGCGTAGCAGTCATTTAGACACCAATGCACCGTGGTACTTAATTGTCAGAACTCGGGATGCAATTGCAATTGACATAAGATCAGGTCAGTTACCCCATTTGATTTAAAAAGTTACTAAGTACATGTATGCGAACTTGAAACTTTATCAAAGTTCAGAATAGTTATATATACACCCTGTTGCTTTATAGACCTGACAAATTTTAGGAGATAATAAGGTCCATGAAACTGAACAACTTTCCAAGGAACATAGATCAAAATCTACTATTATCATCCGTAGCTTACACTTTTGTCTCCCACGTCGAGTAAAAATTGATTTTCTTTTGTGTCTCATTTATCGATTTGAAGGTTTAAGAATGAAGTACCCTTCAGGCGTCTCTATTTCCTCAAGCACACTACAATTTGGAAATCTCCAAATCGAAATAGACTTATATAGCATAGGTGTGCTCTACCTATACCACAATATCGCCTATTAAGCGAGCATAAGCATTCATTTGACGACTAGTCAAATGAATGCCATTTTCAATTATTTTTATACATACATAATGAACATGAAAAAGTTTAAAAAAACATGTTATCTTTGTTTCAGAATCGAGCTAGCTTATAATGGATCCAGAGAAGACTTAGACCCTTACATCCCTTCACAACATAGGCCTATAGCATCAAATACATCGTAAGTAAACATTCTTAATTCTTTGGCATTTGCGTCTAATAAATATCTGTATCTGAGCAAAGATGCCGACGGACGCGACGGTATTATAAACTCCATTGACATCTATCCATAAAGAAGGTGTCTGACACCTTCTAGGTTCTGACACCTTCTAGGTTCTGACACTTCAAAAGGCACCCTGCCTCCGGGGAAGAGACAGGGTAGTGTGGGATTCTTACCTCACTAAAACCACCCCGGTGATCACCATCAGCCCATAAAAGGAGGTCCCGGGTCCTCTTAAGAGACCAGCTCCGGAGGTATAAGTGTCAGACACCTAACGTAACATAGGCCAACAATGAAAAACATTTTCGCTACGATTTTTACTAATTCTTGCGTTTGGTGTCCTAATTAGGAAAAACATGTTGAAAAAGTCGTATGATCGGAACACAATTTTTACTAAGTGAAAAGTCATCCTGATTATTTTCCCCTGTTTTATCAATTTTCTACATTAGGAATAACACACAAACAAATACATTATGGTAGGGGGGTAGTGTAGGATAGGAGTAGAGTAGGATAGGGGTAAAGTAGATTAGGGATTAGGGATGACTGCCTCGTTGGTCTAGTGGTAGCAAGCGCGACTGCTGAGCACGAGGTCCTGGGTTCGATTCCCGCGTCGAGCAAAAGTGTTGTTGGGTTTTTCCATTAGGAAATTCTCAGTAGCAGCACGGAGTCTAGAATTGTGCCCGGTTAATGGCAATGGGCTCGCCCCCTATTACATGGAACTTATAAAATAGCCGGCGAAACGTGGGTGTACTGCGCACCTCTGCCTACCCCCTCTGGGAAATACAGGCGTGAGTCTATAAATAAAAAAATAAATAAAAATAGATTAGGGTAGGGTAGGGGTAGAGTAGTGTAAGGTTGGGTAAAATAGGCGTACAGGTAGAATAATCACGCGTACAAAGTCGCGCCAGGCAGCTAGTATTTTCTATAAAAAATTCCAACTAAATCACACTTATTTTTCTTAATAAATTTCCTTCATCTTATCTTCAATGTTAACTCAGTCGAAACATGTCTTGACTCGGCTGAATAATCTTATTAAACATCAAGTCCGTTCTATTTAAGAAAAATACTGGAATATGAAAGAAAAGGAACTGAAGGTTTTAGTCAAGAACTACTTCTATTTTTATTAAAGTTCATTCCCGTTCATTGAGTTCGAGATAATAATTTAATATTAATATTTAGCGTGCATCAGACGAAGTCAGTTTCGTAAGCTAGGTCGACTAGCCCATCATCAATATTATAAGTGTAAGTTAGGTCGTTTTACTATGTAGGAATTTGTCCGTCTTGGCGTAACGCGACCGACGAAGCTCAGCATCCGTAAGATCTACATTGACCCTTAAACTTTTCAAAGCAAAGAGATTTGTCAAGTGTCAATGTCAGCACATTTCAAAGTGGCGCCGCTTTGGAGACAAAATAATCCTTGCCCACTTCTTTTTTTAAAAAAAAGGAGTTTCCGTGACGTGAGACGTGGTCTTCTCTCAGTTAAAATTCACAAGATTATTGGGTCACTCACTAGCCTATTGTTTATTTAGCTAAGCGTACTTAAACGCTAATGGCTCGTGGCATTAGACGATAACGCGAGGCCGTGGGAGTACTGCATTATGTAATAAACGGCTACCGGTTACCATGGTAACATAATTATGAATGGAGAGATAAATTCGTTATAATTTTTTTAATACAGTTGCTCAAAAAGTGGCGTATTGCAGGGACGTATAGCGTTCGGGATGTGGGCTATTACATACTCGTGCTTTTTTTTTACCTTTCCCGAACTCGTGCGTTCTCTTTCCCAATTGACAAAATAATGTCTATTAAAAAGAAAAACCAACCATGAAGTTTTTATGATTCATGCAAATACGTATATTTCTAAAAAGAAGCTACTAATTTGTTTCTATATCAGATTTAATTATTTGATTGAATGTGTTGTATTAGGTTTAATTTATGTTTGTCAATGTTTTGATTTCATTAAAAAGTAGGAGAAGGTTTATTGGTTTTCTTTGTTTATTCACGCAACGGCTACAAGTTTGAAGGCCGGCTCGCGGAGTGACATGGGGTAGTTTTGTACCAAAAACTTAGAACCATGCAAATGAAGGCAATAGAAAAAGCTAATCACGAATAAATGTTATTATTAGGTATTATTAATTTATGGACAGCAGCTTGCTGATGTGCCCATTTCATAGTGCCGGAGTCTTTGCATTTATACCTTTTATTGTTTAAAAAGATTAAAATTTATTTTTTGCTAGGGTGTAGGCACCGCTCGACCCTTAGATTTTGCCCCTTTTAGAAAAAGGTGACATTCACCCCGTTTTGATGGGTATCTTCGACCCTTGTGAAGGGGCGAGTAATATTTTATTATTTTTTAATTATTTTGGTGTGTTCGATCGCCTCTTGCCTCATTTCATTTAAAATTTCTTATAAAAAGTACCGTCAGACAGAAAAGTGAAAACACACCGTCCGTCGCTGAAGACAGCGACACGAAGGTATGCTTTACTTTTCTCTCTAAGTAATTTAAATAGGTTATCAAAGCGAGTATATAAGAATAGATTCGATTTGATAACCTATTTAAATTACTATATTTGTAATCCCATCACAATCATGTATCTGTTTTTGCTACCTGGCGCACCCAGTGAAACAGGTTTAATAGGCAATAAATGGCTTCCCAAAAAAGGGTTTGCTATCATAAGCTTTGTATGCTCTCTTTCTAACTTAAGTTATTAATGGGGTATTTTGTAATTAGTCAACATTTTATCTTTGAGTGCGTGACATATATCACCCGCACCCGTCAGGTGCACTAATAAAATAAAATTAAAAATATTATAATTTATTTCCTCGAAGCGCACCCATGCCACGATATGGGCGCATGATAGATTCGTAATAAATTATATCTAGATACACAACTACTAGGACACCAGAAATCAATTGGAACTTACTTACCTGAATAATGGTAAAAATACAGGTTTTGAAATTAAATGATACCAGGAAACCAGAAATGAATTGGTACCTACTTACTATTTAGCTCAATAATTGTAAAAATACAATACAATTTATTTCTGGTTTCCTGGTATGATTTAATTTAAAAACCTGTATTTTTACCATTATTGAGCTAACTCCAATTCATTTCTGATTCCCTGGTATAATTTTATTTAAAAAACCTGTATTTTTACCATTATTGAGCTAACTCCAATTCATTTCTGATTCCCTGGTAAAATTTTATTTAAAAAACCTGTATTTTTACCATTATTCAGGGTAAGTTCCAATTCATATCTGGTTTCCTGGTATGATTTAAATTCGAAACCTGTATTTTTACCGTTATAGAGCTAAATAAATAGAAAGTTCCAATTCATTTCTGTTCCTGGTATCATTTAAGTTCAAAACCTGTATTTTACCATGATTCATAGTTATTCCAATACATTTCGGTCTCCTGGTAGTAGTTGTCAAAATTACAAAAGCTTGATGTTTCTGACTGTACTTTAAACCTAATAACAAATCGGGGTCGAGCGAGACTATCTAAACACCAAAGGGGCGAATGAGTACACGAAGCCAATTAGGGGCAAAATCAAAGGGGCGAACGGTGCCTACACCCTAGAAAGTCCCTTTGTTAAAGTATCACTTTTTAAATAATTGTCCAGTTGACATTTGAAACTATTTACTGAGTTAGCGAACACTACACTTTCTGGAAGTTTATTCCACATATTCACAATGCGATTGTTCAGAGTGATGAACATGTGTGAGGGTGAACGGGAAAATGTTTTCAATTTTTATTTACATTTAACACGCAAAATAGTGCTGATGGTAAGTGATCATAGGCATAGGCACCCACAACACTAAAAACTTTGAGAGATATTGGACCTCCGTTTGTCATCACTCAACGCACGAAAACGATAGTACGAATATGCGTTATTTTACGCCAATATCCTATGAAAGGGTTGAGAGGTATTTCCCCGGTCGAGTCGATACCATTAGTGGATAATGGTAAAAATCATTCCTGCGCCCGATCCCTTTCCGGTCGTATCGCATCCCATCGGAATAAGAGAGCTAAGGAATAAAATGAATATATTTATACCAGCTTTGTGTGCAATGTTTGTATATAATTTGAATTATGTAGTTATGTGCATATGTTTAAGTAAATTCTTGCAAGTTAAATTAGAATCACTTCCACTT
Source organism: Protodeltote pygarga (assembly GCA_936450705.2). Taxonomy (NCBI): domain Eukaryota; kingdom Metazoa; phylum Arthropoda; class Insecta; order Lepidoptera; family Noctuidae; genus Protodeltote; species Protodeltote pygarga. The sequence continues at coordinate 14,327,439 of OW388254.2, forward strand.
ATCCTACGGAGTTGAATAATTATGCTGGTTCAGTTCCGATGACAATGCATTTTTATGGTAAGCATGATCAGAATCGACATCCAGGAATAGCTCCAGGTAAAGGAACTCTTCAACGATCAACAGCACAGACTCATTTACTTCATTATAGCCTGTATTAGTCTGCTGAACATAGGCCTCTCCCAATGCGCCACTATTGTCCGCTCATTGGAGGCATTTGCCCATATCGCCACGCTGGGCAAGCAGGTTGGCAATCGCAGTAGCAGAGGTTTGCTGTTACACAGAAGGATGCTGCTGGCCATCCTCCGTATCATTCCCTTTGTCGCTTCTTACGACACCCGCGAGACGAGTAGGGGTGATTCTATTCTTCTTCTTAGCGTGTCGATGACAATATAAATAGTGTCAGCCCAGAACTAAGCTATGAGATTGGCGCCTTCAGTAGCGTCCATCAGGTCCTGTAATGTACAAAATTGTCATGCAGGGACAGGGTTTGTGGGACAGCACCATATTTACACTCCAGAGCAGAGTCATCAATTCTATTCTTAGGCCGAAAACCACACGGCACATTTATTTTACTTATCTCATTTGTTTTGTTAAAGCTGCGAACAGAGAGGAGTGGAAAGAGGGAAGGGAGGCCTTTGCCCTGCAGTGGGAAAATTTTGGCTGATAATAATAATAATTATTATTATTTGTTTTGTGTTACAGGAGTTTTGGTGCGCTAGCTCACTTGCTGAAGGCCTCGCTTGGGTCTGGCGTGCTGGCGATGCCTCTTGCCTTTAAGAATGCTGGCCTTGTGGTTGGCAGTATCGGCACACTTGTCATAGGATTAATTTGCTGTCATGCTATTCATGTGCTGGTAAGAGATTTTGCGATATTCTTAAAAAAAACTACTAAGGTGGCAAAAACAATAGAAAACGTCAAATTCAATCACTGTCGTACCATAGATTATTTTATTCGTTTTACGTTTCATGCATGTTGCGATTATCGGTATTTCTGTTTACTAAATCAATTTACATCGTTCCCTTTATTATTTGAATCAACGTGAATTAAATTAAATATTTTTTATTTGACTTCGATTGTAACACAGGTAGTTTCGATTAGTTCATAAATACAGAAAAACATCGACACAGAGTCAAATTTCAGAGACAATTTTTTTCGTATGCGAATTTGTAAAGAAATCGTCGAAGTAGAGAATCGACTCCTTAATCATTTTTCTTCGCATACTTAATAGCTAACGGTTGAACTAATGGTACGTTTGATTGAACTATACCAGAATAAGGATTACATTTATTACCATGAATTTCGAATCACAATTTCTGATAAATTTTGTAGTATAAATGTTATTGATATAAGTACCCAACTTATCTAAAGTGAAAAGAATTTTAGGTCAATGTTAAGTGCCTCTAGAGTCGACTTATTGAAATCTCATTATCAAACCACAAATGAGTCTATTGCATGCGCAGTTTAGTGACGAAATAATTATTTATTTAAGTACCTACATAATAGTTGTTAGAAAATCTATCAGGTGTGCTGATTTCCTCACAATATTTTCCTTTTCTGTGTTAAGCAAAAGTGATTGCTTAGTGGTATGACCTTATGGCTGCCAAGTCAAAAGTCAAGCACTTCTGACTTTTCGAATTCATGTGTGTATTATAAACTAATTATCTCTTGCTAAAACAATGAGAGAAAACATCGTGAGAAAACCATCACACCTAGAAGATTTTGACGGTGTGTAAAATCGTGTCAGAGTCCTAAGGGTGGTCATCAACCATAAGATAAAAATCGGTGAACATACAAAAAAAAATACATAGGTACAGCCAAACATAGAACCTCCTCTTTTTTGAAGTCGGTTAAAAAAGAAGACTGTTAATCAATTATCATTCAATTGAAATGCAGTCACAAATACCCAACTATTGCGCACGCGCCGTCTGCATTATTACACACAAAGGTCTTAGACCTATCACCATCACGCAATCCCATCAACATTAACCACAAGTCATTACATTACATAATTAACCACTAAAGAAAGCTTAAAATTACACCATTCATAAACCACATCATTTTCCATTATCCATGGTTATTATGACATTTTGGGTAATTGGTAGCCTATAACACTTTCTAATGGAATTATGTCATGGCGACCAAAAGTAATTGAGGTTTTGTTATGGTATGGGATTTGGTAACTCAAGGTGTCAAAAAAATATTATTAGGTAATGTTAGTTAAGTTTTAATTAACACCGTGACCTAGTAAACAGTTGTGGGACTCTTGATGGGAAAGCAAATTATGTGTGATGGAAATTTTCACATTTGCAACAGTAAATTTATACATCTGCGAATTCACTCTATACACAACTATACACCTGTACAAACTCATTGCAACGTTCATATAGAAGGGGCCTGCCAATACCTATTATTATTATTTTCAGCCATTATCGTCCCACTGCAGGGCAAAGGCCTCCCTACCCTCCTTCCATTCCTCCCGGTTTTGAGCTTTCTGTGGCCAATACCTATGCCAATAAATAATACAGACGGACTGCACAAGAGTTATTATATTACACAAATGTGTACGCAACAACTCGCTATGCCCTCCGACACGACCGAAGAGAGATCAGGCGCAGGGCCAACGGCTTTACTTGCTTTCCGAGGCATGGAGTAAGTGACAATTAATTTATAATACACACATAACTTCCGAAAAGTCAGACGTGCGTGCCTTAGGTCCGAACCTGATACCTCTAACTTGCCAGTCAACGGTCATACCACTAGGCTATCACGACTCATCGAACGGACGAATACTTAATCTATAATCTTCTCTAAAAATCTCCTATACTTTTTCTTGCAGGTAAGGACATCACAACAATTATGCTTGGAGCTCAAAAGACCAGCTCTAGGGTACGCAGACACCTGCGACCTTGTGTTCCAACATGGACCGAAACCAGTAAGGAAGTTTGCGCCGTTTGCCAGGTGGGTTCAGTTTTAAATAAATAATGTCCTCTTGACCTTGACTGAAATAGGAGATTGATGTCCTACTGACCCAATGTCGGTCACAACTCACAGCGGAGTTCGAGTTGTATGGAGCCTCCGCCACTGTAGTTTTACTAATTCTTATAGGTTATCAGGATAGGCAATGCCTTTGTGCATAAAGGAACTGCACGCCCATCTGCCACCACTACTACTACTACTACTAATTACTTAATTAATATTTCAGAGAGCTGGCAGATTGGGCGTTAGCTCTAACGCATATGGGCGCCTGCTGCGTGTATGTCGTGGTTATTGCAGAGTCATTTAGACAGGTAAGTTTACACGATGGCACTTTAAAAAAGTTGCCACAAATTAAATATATACAAAAAAAAATCTACAAAAATATAGAAAAATATTTTTTTTTTTTCATCTGACTGTACCTTGGCTACCGTCGACATCATCATTTTAAACAATAAATGCATGAAGTAATTTGGGAATGAATATTTAATTTTTTTTTTTCAAGAAATACGTTTTATACGAAAGACTGCCTAGTTGGTCTAGTGGTAGCTAGCGCGACTGCTGAGCACAAGGTCCCGGGTTCGATCCCCGGGTCGGGCAAAGTGTTATTGGGTTTTTCTATTAGGAAATTCTCAGTAGCACCACGGAGTCTAAAATTGTGCCCGGTTAATGGCAATAGGCCCCTATTCGATGAGACTTATAACATAGCCGGCGAAACGTTTGTGTTTTTTTTTAATTTTTAATGGGTATTAAAATGTTTTTAATACTTACCCATGTTTTTCCGTGGGACATTTTCTTGGTTTACTTTGGGAACAATCCATTTAAACTTACAAAAAGGATGAAAGTAATCTTTATAATTATTTTCTCCTATCCAGGTATCGCTCGTCTACGGAGGCCCCAGCTGGTCAGTAACAGTATACTGCGGGCTGACACTAATAGTGCTAGTGCCGCTAACTCAGATCACTAAACTAAAGTACCTGGTACCATTCTCGGCACTAGCGAACTTCGTATGGCTGGGCTCTATATGCATCTCAATATACTACTGCTTGAAGGACTCGCCGAAGGTCTCTGATAGGGACTTAGTGACTTCAATAAGTGGAATACCTACGTTTATAAGGTAAGGTAGTAAGATAAGTTTTTAAGATTAAGGTGATATTTATGTATTTATATAAACACACTATTACAATATCCAGACAACCTTAGTGTTACTTACGGCGTGTAAAGAATGAGAAATAAGGCGCTAGAAATGGTTAAACTACAGTTTATTTTTAAGATATTCTTAATCAAACACATACAAAGGTGAACCCGTATGAACTCCTAGATTTTCACCGTTGTCATTGCTTTTTGAATTTAGAATACAAAACAGAAATCAAAAAAGGTAATCCAAAAAGGTGAAGTTCAAATGGAGTTTGTAACACTTAGGGTGGAATTAAATGTAAGTACTTTAAATATAATATAATGGTGTATATTCTGACTGCATATTATTACTCTTTTATTCATTTTTAAACATATAAAATACATGTTAAAATATATATTAAAAATAAAAATATGACAATATAAGGGCTTGATGCAGAAGGCGGTACTCCTGGACACGGCTCGCATAGTCAGGAGGTTCCTTTCTCTGGAGCCCTGACCACCAGTAGCTTGGACCCTGTTCCCGATACCGATGAGCTACTAAATTTTATATTTTTAAATGACTGCATATTTATTATTATTATGGTAATTTTATCAAAAGCATAAAAATATTTAAGGTGTACTTATGTTTAGTCGACGGACATTGTTCTCACATAAGACCTCAGAACAATACAATGTAAACTAAAATATTTTAAGCCATATATTATTATTTAAAAAAGCAACCATGGAGTTTCTTGCCAGATTCTTCTTCATGAAGGGTAGGCTGCCCTTGGAACTGGCAACTAGAGTCACTCTTATAATAAACAATATTAGCATTATGACTATTCATAAGTGCCTAATGGTCTACATGAATAAAAAGATTTTGATTAACGATAGTTGATCTTACAAATCTTTAAATAAAAATTCAGTATTTTAACCATTAAAATTGCTTTTTAAAATTCATGTAAGATGACAGTCGAGGGTTTTTTTGTCGAACATTCATTTTTTGCTTGAACTTGCCTTTTACTTTACGATTTTCCGAAGCTTTTCAAGCAAGAAATAGCAATTTTACAAGCAAGTATGATGACAAACTCGATGACGATGTATGGATGAATTAATGTTTATTAGCGCAAAAACTACTGAACGGATTTTAATGAACTTAACAGTACCTAATATAGCTTATACATCAGAATAACACATAATATGCTATAATTTATTAATGTACCATGCTGGCGAAGTCGTGAGAGCCAGTTTATTACAAAACACCATGAATATTCCCAGATTTATATCCTTTTAAAAGAGAGAAATGACGGAGACATGTGGCTTCTTATTAAGAAAACATGCTACATTCTCACCCTCTAACATGTCACAAAATCCCTTGAGCAGTCTTTTGAAATGAAAGGCTTTACATCAAATGTTACCTGCGTCTTCTAACATTATAAATTTATACATTCCAACCTCTTACATAATGACGGAAATATAAATTAGCTTGCAAGTGTCGTGAATTGCATGAGAAAAAATTACCTATTTAGTAAAATGCTATGTTCTATTTAAATGCTAATATTCCCGTGACTTTTATCGTTATTTTTGGAAATAATTAAAATAGTATAAGTACCATACTATACCATTACCATAGTAAAAGTTGTTCGTAATGATGAGTTTAATGACCCCTTTTAAGGATGCTGGTGTTTTACAAATAACCCTGTATATAAAAAATAATTAAACAATATTAATTTAAAATTAAAAATATACCTTTATTTAAAAATATAAAATATAGTAAACCACCAGTATCAGGATCAGGAGAATTTATTATTATCCATACTTAAATTGAAAACGAATGTCAAATTAATACAAATTTCGAATGAATGAAATTCAAAATAACAATTAAAACTAATAATAAAATCTAGATTTAAATTACAATTCGCCATACGCCTTTATGTACTGGAAATTGACATAATATAGGTATTTTTAACCCACACTTGTACAATTCTGTTAACAATTCTGTAATGTACATTAATTAGAAAGAAGCTTAAAAAGAAAAATAAAAAAAATAATATAATAAAAAAACTAGAGCTACATTTTATTCTAATTTCCACATAAAGAACGTCGCGAGCGTCTCAGTCAGAATTTTAATAAGTTAGTGTACTAATGAAATATGAAAGCGCGCAAAGAATTAAAAGAGAATTTATTTACAACGTTGCGTTAGTTATTTTAAAAGTTGACATTAAAAAAAAAAATTCAATTAGCTTTTCCCGCGGCTTTTGTCCCATAGTTTTAGTTTTTACCTGTTAAAAAGTACTCTATATTTATTTAATAATATGAGATGAGATGATTGAGACGTATAAGGAGGTCAAGGAATTGGCTCTTGATAGGGAGAGCGGGAAGAAGCTGCATCGACAAGAGCGTAGCTCTTAAATAAATGATGATGAATAGTAACCCACATGTATGGATACCACATATTATTATATTATTTACACAAACTAGTGATCCAGCCAGAGTGGTCGAAATTTAACCGTACTTTTTTTTAAATTTTTAGTTTTTACTATGCCAAAAAATATTGCGCGCACGAAGGAGTATGAACTCCTTCGTGCGCGCAATATTTTTAAAAAGGGAGCCACAGTTTTTGCTCCACGTATTAATATAAATTATAGCAAAATATTGCAAACATAAAAAATCATTTGAAGTATTTTTTATGTATGAAAACTTATTTTGGATCAAACTAATATTATAGCTGAACCTTTAACTTATATTTTAACCTATAACTTGGTTTGTTGTGATTTTTTATAACTTTTTTTCTACGTGGTTTCTCTCAGTTTAGCTCAGACTGTTCAACTGGACTATGCGAGACCTTAAAGGCCTCCAGCTAAAGCAATTAAACTAAACTTAAAGCAACAGCAGCTATAGGCGCTATAGACGCTATATAGCAGCTTTGGACTCGGGCCTCGGCTTAAAGCGTTGCTTGGGGATGTGCTTGAGACTAGTTGAATATGATTTTGATTATTTAGGGACATGTTTATGGCTACAGGCTCAGTCCAGGCTGGCATAAGCAAGGATCGGGAAGGCAATTACTGCGTCTTCACGACGGGCCTCGTCTGCAGTTTTTTAACTATAGATATGATTGATTTTATATCTTTAATGTGCGAACGAGATAGTAGATTAGCGAGTGCCCATGCATTAATGGCAACATTTTGATAAGCTTTACGTTTTATGGAGTTATTTATGACGTCAGTAACAGTTAACAGGTACTTGAAAGTTTAATCTACTTTTAACTAAAGCTAATAAACTGATAAGGTGCTCCACTTTATGTATTTTTTGATTGGTGGTAACACCATGTTTCTAAATTTATGGTACGACATAATTATCGTTGCACTACCTTTTTTCACGGGTTAGTTTCCGCAATTCTCTTTTTATAAGCTTTTTTATAACTTGCAATAGTTGAATGTTAATAGGTATGTTTATGTCAAATATTGCAAGCTGAATTAGAACCAGTTCCTCATATCCTACGGACTTGAATTTTTACGTTGTCAGTTTCATTGACAATTGCAATCCAGCTTGATTAGCTCCAGATACCTAAAAGAATTCTTCAATTCTCAACTGCACTCACTGACTCAAAATTTTGCAGGTACCTTTAGTTTTGATATTCCAATGTATAAGTTTGGTTTATTTCGGAAACTTTGTTGGGGTCCTAGATACCTTAGATATGTATTCTACAGAGCGACTGCTTATCTGACCCCCAGAAAAAGATACGACATTCTAAAGTTAAATTAGCTGTCAGGATTTTATGAAAATACATTTAAAAAATATGCAAATCTCTGAAGCCATTGAAATGTTACTTCATTTTCCTTTGATTCCAAAAATCTAGACAAATATATGGAACTTATTAACGCTAGAATACTTGAGGTACACCCAGAAAAGCCACTAAAACTCATTGTCTCATTATTGCAATGAACACAAATTGCAAGGAACAAATTCCTAACACTTTTGAAACTACCAACGAATCTCACTTTCTTTCCACTCTAAATCTTAACTTCGACTAAGAACTATTCGAAAACACTGTTGCAACCATAGTATTAGGTATTCTACGTCCCTAGATAGGCAATTGATAAGAAAAAGAACATACATACATACCTATTATACCCGTATGTTAGAGCGAGATAGATATGCAGGACCGTACACGACATAATTTCCTCGATGATCTCGATGTAATTTATGAACGTAGTTCTAATCCCGCCTAATTTTAAAAAATCATATGCGCACACGCACATTTATGTACCTGTATTGATTCCAGTCTCACCTTAGTTCACTAGGTTAAGTTGTTCACTATGTGCTATCTATGAACAGAGATCTCTGTCCCAGTGTTTCCTATGGACCGAGATATCTACAATGTTTTCTATCAACTAAGTTTTCGGTGAAACGTGCTAGCTAGGAATAGTCTTATATAATGTAGTAGTGTCTTACAAGCGTTTTTCTATCTTAGGTTCCAGACTCTTATTAATTATCGCGTTAAAACGCACGTGTAGCCTAAGCATTAGTGTTTTAACTAATGATGAAAAGACGTTGAAAGGTGACAAGTTTACTAATATTTTTCCAATGGTAAGGGCAAACTTTTCTCCGAAAATTTTGCAAGCTTAACGGTCTAGACGTTCCATATCCACTACTGGTACTACTCGGCTTCAGTGTCTAGACGCTTGCACGATAGTTTCCAAATACTCAAGCTTTGTTATTTAATGGTGGAAGTGACAGTCTTTGTATTCAATAAAAAGGCAAGTCCATTTTTTGGAACCTTTTCTGATTTTTGCTTCTTTTAATATAGAAACGGTATCAGATAGGACTGTATATAGTATATATTTAGTTGATTTAGGAATGCTTTGTTTATGTAACAAACACTATTGCCATTTCTTGAGTATAATAAATTGTTTTCTGGTATTTAGAATTCATTAGCATAGCCCTTTTAGTTTACCACGTATCTGACCTCATAACACAAAGGGAGATAGATGGTTTTTTTACACCAATGAAATGGCAAACAGACATAATTGTAAGGGGTTACCGTACCGTACACTAAATATCAAGAACTCGTCTTGTCAGAGTCACTCCTGTACGCCAAATTTTATGAAAGTTCCGACTACCTTCATCTCGTGTCTTAGATATTAAACTGAAAATTATTATCGTACAGAAAGCTGAACAAACTCAATGTAGAAAACTAAATTACTATACCCAAATACGTAAAAAATGATCCAGACGAGATGACGCCTTCATTTTATTCACTTTAAATTTGCAAAATTTAAAACGTAATCCGAAGAGCACGTTTTCACTATCAACCATGAAAACACAAAATCTTAGAACATTCATCATACGAAGAAATGCTTGCGACAGCTTCAAGAAAAAAGAACCACGAAATTGGCAATCAATCTTGCATAAAATTGACATAATGCGCATAATATTGTAAAATATTTTCTGCCTGACTTGTTTTTTTTTTGCGAATAACGTATTGGAAACAAAAGCTTACTGAAGCACCATTCTGATTTTATGTTCATTGCTTTGTATTAGATTTTATCAAAGTCCTGATCAAAAGCGTATGTATTTATCGAGTTTCTTCGTGAATTTCGACGTTTGACGTTCGATAAATATTTATTTCGATGCCCCCGACCCTTGTTTATCGGTTTATTGCCCGGGCTAAGCCATATTGTCCTCAAGCTTTACAACCAGAACCTCGCCATTAGCCGAGGCCTGAGTCCACTAGGAGAAGCCCTTAGGTACTCTTGCTTTAGGTAAGTTTAGCTAGCTAGCTAGCTTAGCTAGAGGCCTTTTAGGTCTCGCTTACGTAAGTTATGTGCTTATGAATCTACTATCACATGCTCCGTGCCTCGTAAAGCACTGTCCTGCGATCTCTCTCCGGTCCAAGTAAATTGCCGTCCCATCGAAAAAAGAGAGTGAGGGAATAGGGAGTGCATCTGTGTTTGCGCACACATTTGATTCTTCTTCAAGATATATTATAATAGTACTTAAATGGCTAATCTCCGTTCTCCGTTAAATTAAAATTCTTTTTTACAGTACAAGTCTGTTCGCGATGGAGGGCATAGGCGTGGTGATGCCGATAGAGAATGAGATGAAGAAGCCACAAGACTTCCTCGGCTGCCCAGGAGTTCTGAATGTGTCTATGATCATCATTGCCATTATGTACGGCTTCGTTGGATTCTCAGGGTACCTCAAGTTTGGCGATGAAGTCAGAGGGAGTTTGACGTTAAATTTGCCTCAGGATGAAATGTAAGTTTATTGTATGTATGTAAGATATTGGTTTTTGGAGATGTGCGGCTAAAGGAATTTTGTCATTAAATTCTTGAGCTGCCGCGCCGCCGTAATTAATAACTTTGATGGTTGAAGTTTTTTTTATAATACGGTTGGAAGAAGAAACCACTCGGTTAAATCATCATCATGTATTAGTCCACTGATGAACATAGGCCTCTCCCAATGCGCGCCTTTATTGTGCGCTCATTGGAGGTATTTGCCAGTAATCGCCTGGGCAAGCGGGTTGACGATCGCAGTAGCAGATGATTACTGTTACACAGAAGGATGCTGCTGCCCATCCTCCGGATCTTTTTATTTGTCGCTTTTTACGACACCCACGGGACGAGTAGGGGTGGTTCTATTCTTAGGCCGGAAACCACACGGCACGGTTAAATATATTATGTAGCATTCATATAGCGGATAAATACAGGAGCGAATAAAAATATTTTCCTTATTTAAATTTAAATTCTCCTTTTTCAAACTAAATTAATCAACCAATATTCCTTCTCTTTCAGTCTAGCACAGGTAGCGAAGATTCTGGTAGCGTGCGTGATGCTGTTATCCTTTGCCCTGGTCTACTACGTGCCGGTAGATGTGGTGTGGAGGAAGCTACAAGACCGGGTCCCAGCTAAGGCACATCAGTGGTCCCTGGCAGGCATTAGATTACTGGGAACCTTGATATTAGGTAAGTCAGCCGACCATCGGCTAGTTAGTCAAGGAAAAATGTCGGTATCTCTTCTAGTCTTTTTTTTTATTGATATTCAACCCCAAAGGTCTTTCTTACACGACACCACTTCGGGAAAATAATGTACATTTAAATATGAGTTTTAAGTCATCCTTTGTAGGTACAATATGTATAATATAATAATGCGCGGCAATCTAGCTTGCCGGACCTTGCTAGACTATTTTATTTTGTGACTGTAAATTGTGCCTACAAAGGACGACTTTAAATTCAAATTTGATTGTTCATTCTTTTGCTGTGGCGGTCTGTGTACTATCGTGGACAAAGACGATGCACCACTTTTAAGGTTAGAATGGCTTGCACCCAGCGTCCGAACGTAGCGATAACTTTGCCCCTACGCACGCAGCATCGTTCAAAGCAATTTGATCGCAAAGTGGTGTATAGTTTGTGTCCGCGATAGTACCTTTATCCTATTTTTCTAAATTTAAGGTTGCTTCTTTTCCCTTTACGTAGTGTTCAGTTGTTGGAAAAATTGCACTCGTGCGATTTAAGATGCATGGTTAAGGCTGAGCGAAGGCCTGAACTATCATTGGGTTTTTCATCTTCTACGCGATAATTACTGCAAGTCTTTAATATTCCGTCTATTAGACTAAAAGCTTTTCAAACACATCAATATCCATACTCTAAGAGCTAGCATCTGCATCCGTTGAAAGTTCCATCCTCCAAAGTATAGATAATATTTTACTCAAACAACTCCAGGGACTGCTGCGTAAGGCGAGGTCGACTGCATCGTCGCTGTTTACTGTGTACCTAGCTTATGCATTAAGTGTCGACGTTGAATGGAACTCTCTGACTAATATAAAGTTTTAAGTGAAATTTACTAAATGCGTTCGAATTAAGTGTGTAAGGTAGAGGGAATAAAGATCTCTTCGCACTGTAGGCTAGGTCTCTTCACTTCGGTGGAGCGGCACGTCCCGAAAATATCTTTCTATTGATTTGTATGAAATCAACCATACTTCAGCATCTCGGTAGCAGAAAAACCCAATAACACTTTGCCCAACCCGGGGATCGAACCCAGGACCTCGTGCTCAGCAGTCGCGCTTGCTACCACTAGAGCAACGAGGCAGTCTTGCTATTTAAATGTTAATAAAATGCTATTCTTGTTCACAGTCGGCATTGCAAGCGCTGTACCAAGATTGGAACTCTTCATGGAACTTGTAGGAGCCGTGTGTTTGTCGGTCATGGGGCTCCTTCTTCCAGCTATCGTCGAAGTGGTGTGGCGGTGGAACAAAGACATTACCCCATGCTGTTTTATAGTATGGAAAAATGTGATTATAGGAGTATTTTCCTTAGTAGCTATGGTGTCTGGTGTCACTTACGCCATAATTGCGATTGTAGAAAAACTGTGACGTCATTACTTCACTTACAAAGTTCTGGTGAAAGAAAAATCGAACCTTATACCTTCTGGTTGTGTATTAAAATTTTCGTTCACCAATTTTTTTTAATATTAGACTGCTTTGCAGCTTTTAATGCGTAAAAAATGTTTTTAAACTGTGATTTGAATAATGATTTCAGCTTCCTTGTAAATAATTTATAATAATAATTATATAGAAATTAATATTTAATATTTTTTTTATGTTTTGTTTTATTTATTTCATAATTAATTATCAGTTGCTAAAACGGTGAAGGAAAACGTCGTGAACCAACGTCGGAAACCAGCACACCTGAGAGATTTTTCAACGATGTGTAGGTAAAGCCATGCCAGAGGCCTACGGGCAGTTTAACCTGTGACACCAGGTTGTTCATTAACCATACGATAAAGAAGAAATAAGTAATAATATAACACTTATTAAGGGTGTATATTATATAAATAAATAAAATCAAGTAAATTGTTAAGTTTTATTATCGTCCGAAAGCACTGTAGGCCCAATTTCACAATTCACTTTAAAACCCAAATTTAATAAAACTAAATTCAGCTCTACTCAAATTGCAGTTCAAAACTCAGTTAAACGCTTGAACCAAGTTTAACATGAATTGATCTCATTTAGTGTCAGTGGCTTAGAGGAAAATTTTTTTGGTCTGATCATTCTTCTAAGGTCAGTGGTGATATTAGATCTAAAGCGCCTGCTTGAAACTATTAGTAATATTTTACTTATTAAAAGCATGCAGAATGAATTTCATACTAACTATGGCTCTATCGAAATTTTCCTCAAACCGTCCTCGACGCGACGCGACGCCAACGGGTCTACAAACTTGAAGATTTAGTCAAAATTCGACCGTATATAAATGAAAAAAGAAGTCAATGTTCAGATAGAGGAGGTACGATTGATAGATGGTAATTGAAGGCAGAGACATGTTGCGCCGACCCCAAGTTATGAAGAACCAGGGCAGGCTAGAATATTTTTTCTTTTCATTTGAGCTTTATTCTGTGAGCGAAATAAGTAGCAAAAAATACGCATGGAATTGAGAACCTCCTCCTTTTGTAAGTCTGGAAAAGCCCAATAACACTTAGCCCGACCCGGGGATCGAACCTAGGACCTCGTGCTCAGCAGTCACGCTTGTTACCTCTAGAGCAACGAACCAGTCCAGGCAGTTCCTAAATCTACATGGCAACAATAGAAAAATAACAAGTGACTATCTGCCGCCTTTGCCTTCCGCTAAAATTAAAAATATTATCTACGCTTATAACTATTAAAATCTGCGGCTACATGAACCAAGGTCTAGTCTAATGACATGTGTGAACCAAAGTTCACTGGACCATGAACATATAATTGCAGTATTATACGCCAATTACGTTATTATAGATTGTAGCGACATTAAAATCAAAGATCTCTGAGAGATCTGAGAGACTGGATTATTGTTTTATTTATTTATTTATTAATTTATGTACACATATACACAGAAATAGTGGACAACAACAAGCATTACATACAAATGAGTACAAAGGCACTGTTTATTTCAAATAGAAATTTCTCCTGCGACAGGAGAACCCATTGAAAATCGAGGTCACTGCGTGTGTCACTACAAATTATATTATAAGTCTATTATACAATACATGTACCTACTTAAAAAATAAATACACCAATAAACATACACAACATATACAGATAAATTTTATAAACCTACATAAACATAACAATATGGATATACAAATATATACATATATACATAATAAAACTTAGTAAAATATCTTGTATTATTTTTCGGGTCGAGTCTAAGCGGGTGGAGTGGGCACGGACCCAGGACAGGTAATGATTTTTAACTCGTTTTTTAAAAATAGAAAGAGATTTGGATTCCCGAATGTTAGGCGGAAGCGAGTTCCACAATCTTACTGCATGAACGGTAAAGGAATAGGAATAGAAGTCGGACTTATGACTTATGACTGATGTTTTATTACAAAGTATAGTATAGTGTAGTATAGTAGTAGTATATTGAATCGTGTCGCAAAGCCGTATTGGTTTATATTATTGACTTTTAAATACTTGTATACAGCGTGTAACAGAAGTCCGAAATAATACATTAAAGGGCGTATAAGGTACCCTATAAAAAATCTTTAAGCATAGGTTTTGGAACCGAACCCCAAACAATACTCGAGTAAACCACGGTCAAAGTTTTCACGAAAATCTTTCAAATACAGCCCTAGAAATCCGCTGAAAGGCGAATTAACACGAATCCAATTATTTACTATCAAATTCTTTAAGTAAGCACTAGGCACGCGTAGGATAATGAAATCTGTCATTATTGAAAACATGAAATCAAAAGATTTATTTTGTATGAAAAAAAAACCTCTTTTGCATTCAATATTTTCACAGGTGATTCTCTTCATGATATACATACATGCCCCTAAGTATTAGGTATTTCGGACTTCTGTTACACGCTGTATATAGACGGATACAAACAGGGCTAATAAAATAAAACATTTAAAATTGTAATAAAAACATTATTTAAATTTTGAAAGAAAGCAAGAAGATGAAATTTTAATAATTATTATTTAATACCTAACCATTTTTATAAATTTAATAGGAGAAGCCTTGTTTCTTGAAAATCCCCGAATCGTATCAGTCTAGAGATACATGAGCCGAAATAAGTATAAAATTGATTAAGATTATGAAAGTTAAATTCCATAAAATGTGCAATTTCTCAACTTCCGTAAGTTTTAAAACATTTTTGGTTAGCCACTTAAAATGAGCTGCAAATTAATTAACGTCAGTTAATTATGTAAGGGACTTATGTGGGAAAAACTTACAGGTGTAACGCCGGCCTAGACATGGTATGACAAATTTCTCTTCTTAAATAATCATAAGATAACAGTGACAAATTATATTTAAGTCCGATAACTATAACTCATTAATAAGTTCTGAAAAACTTAGAAACTAGGCACGTGCTCAAGTGTCTTTAAGTCTAAAAAGAGTATCAATGATTGATTGCTCAAACATTTTTTCGAAATCCCCATTAATAAACTTGTCTTTGTTGTTTTCACTGCGATATTGAGAGCGATTTATTTTAGGCTTTGCTAGAACAAAAATATGTGGCTAGCTTTACTAAAAAAAAGATTTATTTAAACTAATATTTTACGTATTATGTCTATGTAACTGAATTGATTTACCTTTAAGCCTTTTTTTGTGGCTGGGGGGAGTAAAAAAATGTTCCTAGCGTAAACCCTACGTTATATAACATATACGGTTATGTGGGTCTCGCACACACTAAAAACATCTCTCCCTGTGCGTTTTCCTCGCAGTGGTTTACCTTTGAGCCTCGAAAAGCACGTTAAGCCGTTGGTCCCGGCCATCATAAAGATTTTTGACATTCAATATCATTAGTCATAGTGTATAATGAATTAATGACTATTAGGGGAGTCAGTACCCTCATAAAATCCTGACAGCGAATCTGACTTAAGAATATCGTATTCCTTCCGGATGCGTGTATCAGATAGGCAGTCGCTCCGTAGAAAACTGATATTCTGCTGCAATTGGTTAGATTAGAATCCAACCTCAACTAAGTTTCGGAATAATAAGGCTAAAAGGATAATGATTGCTAGTAGATTGCAATTTGACGGCTTCTAGTTTTTTCTATATTCTGACATTTTATACCAAAATAGGCAGTCGCTCCGTAGAAAACTGATATTCTGCTGCGTTCGTTAGATTAGAAGCCGACCTCAACAAAGTTTCGGAATAATAAGGCTATGAGGATAACGATTACGAAATTGCAATTTGTCGACCTCTGGTTTTTTCTATATTCTGACATTTTGAACTAAAATAATAGCCGGCAGAAGCTACTAATAAACTAAACTATGCAAAATAAACTCCTATCGATCATTAAAAACGAATTTAGGTACAGATGCCAGCTCATCAAGCTACTACAATCTGTCAAATTTATTTAATAGATTTTCAACTTTCTCGCTAAAGCATTAGGTTCAAAGTTGAATGGGAAAATTTGACAGTTTCGGATAGCTTGACCTGCTGGCGTCTGTACATAAAAGAACCCTAATCCAATCTCACATATGATATAGCAATTAAAGTTTTTGTGCAGTCATCATGACAATCGTTTCGCTTACCCTTGAAGACCCGAAACATCCTGTTTTGTATGTGATTAAAAATACTTTAATGATTGGATCAGACTCTTCGCAGATTACTGTCTTTTCTATAAAATTACTTTGTTATTTGAGATGTTGTTGCATTTCTTTAATAGCTGCATAATTAGTTGCACGATGAGGCAAGCTATTAATTAGAAAATCAGACTTACCTTAAGTAACGTTTAATGTAATTTTATAAAAGGTTCATCTTAAAAACAATTAGGTTTTCTTCCTGTATGAATAAAGTATCACCCATCCATTAATTAATTACAAATTGTCGTTTATTAGGCCCACTAAACCCACTACACACTAAACTATGTGCACGAGTTCGATGGAGACGAAATATTATCTCGACCAAGTGACATATTCGTTTTCAGGATGAGCTGTGTAATCAAATTGTTATTATCCTATAGTGCTAGATATCGGGGTTCAATATTTCTTAAGGCATGGAATTTAGAGCTTCTGCACCTACAATACGTTTTCTTTTAAATATCTGATATGAAAATCTATTAAGGTAAGTCTTTGTGAAAAATAAGCTGATATAGCAAAGTCAAACGCAATGAAATGGAAAACGTTTAATGATAAAACAAAATATTTGCATTCGGTTTAAATTTGGAAGGGGAAAAAAAAGGGAGATTCTGAAATACCATGACCGACGGATTAGACTTCCTACCTCCGGTCACGGTGTCGCGGTCGTCACTAACCAAACGAAACATTTTTCTCAAAGGACCAATAAGAATACACAAAATCTAAAATGCATTGTTTATTTCCTATATATATTTATATTTACTACTTTTAGTACTATAATCTGTCTTTGATTTATCTATATTATATAAAAATAAATTAAAAACAAACTTATAAAAAAACAATAAATCTACTTCATTCGAGAGAAAGCCTTTTCAATAGTGGGACAGTATAAAGCTGTAACTACAATCCCGTATGTTTCTTGATGAAGTCTCGTATAGTTGGTGCCGCTACATCAGCGAATACGCTGGGGGACAACCGCTCGCCACATCCACGACCGAAGGAGACGATGCCGACTGCTTTGCCGTCCTGCACGGCTGCTCCACCAGAATCACCCTGTACATGATTTTTTTTAATATTAAGAAAAAGGCATAACATCTGATTGAACAGTTACGTTGACGGGTACAAAGTTTGGTTTTATTTTTTTCAAAATATTAAGGTGCCTACTCGCACTAATCCGTTGCCTATCTCGCTCGCACATTGAAGTTGATTGAAAATATAAAATCACTGAATATAGAAATTAGTTTTAATTTTAGGCAATTTTTAGGTTCAAAAACTTGTTCGATCAATAAAATTATGCCTTTGGGTTGCGGAGGTCAGGCAGTCGCTCCGTCGAAAACTGATATTCAGCCTCATCTGGTTAGATTAGAAGCCGACCCCAACAAAGTTTAGGAATAATTTTTATTCCCAAACTAGGTATAAGCTAGGAGGTTGATGAATCTTTCACTTTAATTATGCTTATCCTAGTTTGTATCTAAGATTGTTAGTTTTTATCTAGCTTCTAATTATTATTTATTTGTTAACATTTTTGGATACCTGATTTGCATTTGTATACCCATTGTAATAGACCAAAAATTCCTTAGAGTATATAAGCAAATATAGAGCAACCCTATAGAAGTATGAACTGTGAGCACGGGTATGAACAACGCGGCTGCGACGCGAGCTCCGTTTGCGATCATACCTTGATCGACTGCGGTTCAACTAGGCTCCACGAGCGAAAAAGTTACATTCTAGCTTATATCATGGTTAACTACTCAGTTAAATTTTGAAAAACGTCTAGAAAACATAATTTGAAAAAATGACATTTTAACATTTGTATGGTGAGGCCTGCTTTCGCTCCGCACAAGGCAATGTGGTTGACGTTATCACTCTATATTTTCTTGAATACTCTATGAAAAATTCCGTTTTTTTTAACAAAAAAATCAGGATCTTATTTGAGAGGTGACCTTTTCCAACACTTTAGCACCACCGCAAAGCGGCATTATTCCCTAGAGAAATTAGGGTCTAAGATATCGTACACTAGGCTAACAGAAAATTGAAGATACAAAGCCTCAATTAAGCTCAACAAAGACCCAATTAGCATTAGGAACCCAATATAGACCACAATAAAGCCCAATTGGGAATTTTCGTTCTGGAATAAATGGACTCAAAATCGAAATGATTATTAAAGGCTCATTAAAGATTTTCAATTCAATCAAACTACTTGAATCAACAGTATTTCCAATATCTTTGGTAAGGGGTAATTACGATGTTTCTGTAATTAAATTGTTACTCCTGTCACACACACGACACTTCGTATAATCGAATCGATTTCATTACCTACTTCTTTCTTCTCTTTTTTTCTTTCTTCTCTTCTTTTCTTTCTTCTCTTCTTTTCTTTCTTTCTTTACTACAGAAACATGTGGGGGGTTTGGACAGGATAGACTACACTACAAATCTACTATTCGGACAGTTTGGACTGGTAATGCGGCCACTTGGCAACCAAGCGAACTTGCAACCGACTGACGACGACAAATTGACGTAAAAGGGTGAATGAGTGTCGCTTCTGTACGTAGTAGTAATTAATATTCTTTAAATCTAACATGCTTTTGACTGTCTTATTTATTTTATTAAGGCTTATAATTTTATTCGTTTATTAATCAAAACATGATTTAGTGCTATTAAAATCAATATTTTTAAAAGATTACTTTGGTGCTCTTCATTTTAAAACTCGACTCAATTTTATTTTTATTTTTTCAGATTAAAGGCCAACTGAATACATTTGGGAATATTCTAGGTTCTTAGCTTAGCTTAACTTAGATTTTACAAAGCATATTTTATTTTTGGAATAATAACTCCGTTTGTGAGACTTTACGTCATTCTGCATTACAAGCGATAATTTTCACAGCGCTGCACGATGTAAGAGACAGCTGATTTTTTATATTTACTAGCCGTTCCCCGCGACTTTGTCCGCATTAAATGAAATTTTTCCGTAAACACACGTTGATAAAGCAACCAGAGCCTGTTTTTTTTTTACTTGAATTACATACCCACCGTTACAGATACTGTCATTTTTTACTGAAAACTCAACTCACTCAGGGATAAAGTGGCTTACTATTGGTAGTAGAATTTTAAGGATCGGATGGGTAGTTCCAAAGAATACCCCTGACATACATACAAACACTCGACACTCCTCCTCACCTCGTTATAATATTAGTATAGATAAGTAAACTTTTTGTATGACAAGGACGTAAATACTTTACTCTAGAGACTTACTTGACACGTTCCTTTACCGCCAAGAAAGTAGTTACCACCACACCACATGTTTTTTGTGAGTACGGAGTAGTAAAGAACCTTACACTCCCAGTAAGGCACCACCGGAATCACTACGTCACGTAAATTCTCTGGGATGGAGCTTGCACCTTGCTGAAACGTTCCAAAAGACACAATCAGAACTCTGGCTGGTTGTCGACCAGCCCATTGGTCAAGCTAGTGGTTGCTAACAAGGCTGATACAATAGGGGATCGGACCATTTTTTAGAAAGTATTTAAAATTACTCATTATGGATATATATAGCTATGAAAAATATCTTTTTAATCAAATAAAGTCATTTAAGTACATAAAACCATGTCCAAAAGTTATTATTTAAAAAATGCCGTGAAAACCCGCGAAAACACTACAAGCGTCACACCGCGACGCGTGACGTCATTCGTTCGTCATTTAGAGGTTATGTTTATTACAAGTAGGTAACTAAATAGTTTTATGTTTGTGTTTTAGTTGCCGAATGATATAGAAAATTAAATGAATATTTTTTTATGACTATTGTCTCTCAATTCAACACTTTTTTTAGATACATAACACATTATTTACCACGCAGTAATACAACTTGTTTGTTACTAACTTGACTTGTTTTGATTCGAATGACTTCCTATGCTGTGATTGGTGTTGCGCTTGAAGTTTAGAACAGATAAAAAAGATTAGAATTATTGTATTTTATTTATTGATTTAAAAATATAAATCATTGATATTTCCCAGAAATATTTAATGAGTAATAGTTTTATTTTATAAACATTTGTTGTTTTTATATTTTTGTTTTTGTAAGGGTGAGTATTTGGGAGTGTCACGATGAGGGATATTTAAAAAAAACCCTCTATACAGCGTGTAACAGAAGTCCGAAATAATACATTAAGGGCGTATAAGGTACCCTATAAACAATCCTTGAGCATAGATTTTGGAACCGAACCCCAAACAATACTCGAGTAAACCACGGTCAAAGTTTTCACCAAAATCTTTAAAATACAGCCCCAGAAATGAGCTGAAAGAGAGCCTCCCCGCGGCGCACTCCGGAAGCAGCTAGACCCGGTAACGCAGGATCTAGTCTGACTAATCTCTTCACCACAATGACTCAAACTCAAACTCAAATACGACCCCAACCTCAACGGCACTTGTCAGTGCCAACATTGACGGCAACTCCATCTGCCAGCACTAATGGTTTCGACAAAACCAAACCTGCTTTGAATATAGTTTCCATCAATATTGAAAAGTCGTAAAAGTTTTATCACACATACTGCAGCACTCAACAACGGAAACGTCTCAGATGTGAGATGCGAGTTGTGGAAGGATAAATACCCACCTAGCCCATTTTTTACTACCCCGGCAGAACACCTGCCCCCAGGCCACGAACTAGAGTGGCCCACATGGAAAGCTCTCAACCGTCTTCGGACGAATGTTGGTCGATGCAACAACAATTTATTAAAATGGGGTATCCACGCAACTCAGGTGCCATGTGACTGCGGAGCTCCTACACAGAGTATGGCGCACCTACTTTCTTGCCCATCCTGTCCAACTACGTGCAACCAACAGGACTTAAATGAGGCAACGGAAGGGGCCGTCGAGGTTGCAAGATACTGGTCCAAAAAAATATAAGAGTATGAGTCAGTGACACGAGAAGAAGAAGCTGAAAGGTGAATCAACACGAATCCGGTTATTTACCTTCAATAAATTATTTAAGTAAGCAATAGGCACGTGTAGGATAATAAAATCTGTCATTATTGAAGAAAATGAAATCAAAAGAATTATTTTGTATGAAAAAAAAATGCCTCTTTTACCATTAATATTTTCACAGGTGATTCTCTTCATGGCATACATACATACATGCCCTTAAGTATTATTTCGGACTTCTGTTACACACTGTATAATAAAGATTTAAAAAAAAAAGTCTTGTCGGGTGCACATAGTTGGACAGGATGGTCAAGAAAGTAGGTGCACCACCCTAACAAAGTTTGGAAAAATAATAAGGCTAGTTGGACGATGAGAAAGCTTTTCCCGGCAGTGGAACAGAGCCTGATTACCTAGATTTCTATTTTTACTTACCTTAGTCCTTCCCCACCCGCTAACCCTAACGTTCATATTGCGCACCATTGGTCTATTTCTCTCTGGGAGTTTCACCGGTTGTATGGTATCAGTGAATTCTATAGGATCTACAGTCTTCATTACTGCCACGTCTTTGTCAAAAGGAGGTTGGTTGTACTCAGGGTGAGGTATCACTTCTGCTATGGGAATTATGGTGCCATTTCTACGCCAGGTGCTCCCGGCTCGAAGGACTACGGTAGCTGGGTCTACACTGCAACAGTAAAACAGAAATATTTATACATAGACGGATATAATACTTACTTGCTCTTTTGGACTATTTTTAATTATTGTGTGTTCTACTGACTAAGTAGTACCTAATAAAGTATAAAAAGTATTATACGATTTGGGATACATGGTATGGATGGTATCTCAGAAATCCCTTTTACACGAACCTACATAGAGTTTTACAACTACATAGAATAGAATAGATTTTTTTGATAGTATTTTCCTATTGTTCGATAGAAAGGGTGGATACCTACAGAGTATCAACATAATGGAATCCAGTCATCAGTAATATGTGATATACGATGCGTTTAGAATCCGAACAAACATACGTGCTGTGCCAACCTAACGCACATATTCCGTGTTCTACAACTCCTCAAGTGAGGGTAGTTGACAAAACTGGCCGCGCTTGTCGACTGTGAACGTGCTCCAGTACAACACTCGCAGTACCTACTCTAGTCGCCATGTGACCATGGTCGGGAAACGTCGCGTCGAGTCGTCGGGAAAAAACTATAGCAAGGTATGACGCGATTAATACCCGATTTAAAATAATTTAATAAAGCATTTTGTGTGTCTTGAAGAATTAACAATTAATAATTATACATTTAAAAATAAAATTAAAACTACATTAAAATTATTTACAAATTAAATCTACTTACTATAAATACACTAAACCTAATAAATACTAAAAGAAAAAAAAATAAGATAGTTTTATTTTGTTGTTATAATGTCTTTACGCATCTCAAATTGTTTACGCTTTAGTTAATGCAATTAAATTGATACTATGTTTACCGTAAGTAATTACCTTCATTGGAAACAATTTAACCCGTTAGCTGACACTGGAGTTAATTGCAAACACCTTTTAATGAATATGTTGATACTTATAATAAGATCTTCGTTGAAATGACTAACAATATAGATAAATTATATTGCATTTTTATCATAAAATTAATGTTACTTTACTATGTTGTTCGATGTCACATTGATTTTATTTAAATATCTTCAATGCGTACGTTAACATATTTTATATGTAAAAAAATATCTCGTCCATTCCTCTCTTTGAGCTGTCATCTGAGCAGTGCAGCGATGCAATGAAAGGTGTAAATCCTTTTTCATTCATATCAATGCTTACACACTCCATGCATCTTTTCTTTGGTCTCCCTCTCCCCCTCCATCTATCATCACTCTTTTAGATACATGCGTTTCATCTCTCCTCATCATATTAGAAAGAAAAGTTGGATTTACGATAAATTATTGTCGAAGATATAAAAATATTTGCAAGAATGTGTAGCCCCAAAACCAATATCGAGATATTGGTACTTTGTTTTATTCCAATACTGTCAATACGTACGTTACTACGAGTTTTATGAATAAACAAATAGGTATTATTTCATAAATACATTATTTGTATGAAAGGTTCGGTTTTTTAGTATTGTTTGTGAATTTGTTCTTGAGAGTAATAATATAATGTTAAAGCTATGTATTCAATTGAATCAGCCTTTACTGTCCTGGCCAAAAGCCTTTTTTTACAAAACGAGGTAAGAGAGAATATATTATAGGGGTAGAATTACCTTTGAGGCCCTTTACACATTTCAGTAAATAGAATTCGGGAAGTAAGAGATTTAATATTACCAAATTAAGTGTCCCGGATTTGAATGAGTTCGCCAAACTCTACACAAATCTTTGTATCTCTCGAAATGTCTTCTATTCAACTTAACGACCACCATATTTACTAGTAATTAGAACCCATGTGCTATGTATTATCGTAGACAAAGCCGGTGCACCACTCTTAAGATAAGAATCGTTTGCACCCGGCGTCAGAACGTAGCACTAGCCCCGCCCGTAGGGGCGTAGCATCGTTCAAAGCATTTTGATCGCAAAGTGGTGCACCGTTTGTGTTCACGATATAGATCTACCATGTTCCATGCGCTTATCGCAATTTTTGCGAACTTTTGCAGGTTTATTCAAATTTACTTTACTCGTGCCCTATAGCTTTGCCCACGTGGAATTATACAAAGTATACAATTTAATAAACATCTCCTTTGTAGAAGTTGAAGAAGAAGTTGAGTGAGTTCTTACACCAACTTGCATTTGACCGATTTTCGAGTGGCTGTGACCGCAACCTTTTTGAGGGTTAGATCCGCGCCTGTTTCTGACCGTACAAAATACAATATTAGGAATACTAGTATTCCACGACGATATTCTGTGACTGGTACTAGATACTAGTTACTTACTTTTGCGCACAATGCGCGGCTGTGAGAATATAATTTTCGCTGACGATAAAACCCCCACAAAAGTAGGAGTTGTTCACGATGAATGACACTTGATGGGGATAGTCGTCGATCGTTGCGTTTTGCCCTCCAACAATTCTGTTATCAAATGGTGCTGGACCGTATAAGAGATCTTCTACTGTCGGAAATGGGAAGGCATAGTCGAATGGAGAAACTGAAATAGAAACAATTAGAATACCGTTCTGTAAAAAAACTTCCGGAGAGTCAGCTAGCGGTATTTAGCTAGTAATGGTTGTTCTATGTAACAACGAGCCAGCTTGTGGCCACTAGGTGAAGTTCTAGACTCAGTTCTGAAACTGAGAATTTAATTTCATTCATAGTTTTTATTTATCTTACCTATACTAGCTGCCCGGCGCGACTTTGTACGCATGATTATCTTACCTCTACGCCTATTCTACTCTACCCTATCCTACTCTACCCTACTCTAATCTACCCCAACCCTACCTTACCCCTATCCTACCCTACCCCTACTCTACTCACTACTACCATACGCCTACCCTACCCTAGGGGTATAATTCCATTGTTTTTAATATTTATTCTGCTATTCGGGACCAAGGCAATTACAACAAATCAAAGACCAAAGACGAAAATCGGTCCAGGCGTTTTTGAGTTATAAGTGTTCGAACAAACCCGACTTTGCTTTGGTATAAATTAAAGTCAGCTTGTACTTTTTTAAGTAGATTTTTTTAAAAGTATTGATAATGGTTTGATCAATCTTGAAGTTAATAATATAAATCCATCATGCTAACAGCTAATCAAGTATTTACATAGTCAGATCAATCTTTGGTTAAAATATAGCAAATATTTTTTTTAAAAATTAAAAAGAAAGTAAATACTCTTTGGATGCTGTTAAGAACAAAAATATATTGTAAGTTCACAAGTAAATCAACTCTAAAGATCAAATTGAGAGATTTTTAAACACAATTAATAGACTTAATGAAACTTTTTGACCGAATAAGATTCGTGTTAAGTTTTAAAGCCTAAGTTTCAAAGGCTTTGCTGTCCCTATGGTCGCAGGGCAACTACCCTACTACTAGGTATATTACCCTGTGACCACATGACCGATTAGTAGCACTAAAACGAAATTTTGCATACGTTCAATTTTGATATTCCAAATTTAAAAAGTTGGTGTAAAAATTTGATTGTGTGAATTTTTACATGTTAAGTATTTAATAAGATTTTTTTTAAAACAACTGATACGCTTAGCGTCGACACGGTACGCCGAAGATCGTGGGTTCGAATCCCATCCGAATCCATTAAATAATTATATTTTAAAAGTTGGTTAAAAAAACTTCTTTACTCTTAAAAATTAAAAATCTTACCTGCACCAAAGACACATAGAGCCACGAATAAAAACTTAACACGATACATCATTTGTGTTGTGTGAATTATGAGCAAAATAAGGGCAAACTATTAACTCGAGGTTTTATACAACACTTTATCTCTTCATTAAAAACGGTATACAAATCACCCACATATAGTTTAATTGTTTCTGTCATAACACCTGATAGTGGTAACCTTCGGGGCTTTGACGAACGTATGTGCTCGGCCTTAAGTAGCTGCCTAGTAGGCGAGTGATGTAGTTGCGATTTGTCGCATTCGATTAGTCGCGTTAGGAATACTAACACCTTTTTTTATAGACTCACGCCTGTATTCCCCAGAGGAGGTAGGCAGAGTTGTATGCAGTACACCTACGTTTCGCCGGCTATAAGTCCCATGTAACAGGGGGCGAGCCTATTGATATTAACCGGGCACAATTCCAGACTCCGTGCTGCTACTGAGAATTTCCTAATGGAAAAACCTAATAACACTTAGCCCGGGGATCGAATTCAGGACCTCGTGCTCAGCAGTCGCGCTTGCTACTACTAGACCAAAGAGGCAGTCACCTACTAACACTAACACTTTTGGCTAATAAGTAATGCTATATTTAAAAACTCTCTGAGTAGCTTCGGTTATTTTCTTTTTCGCTCAAGTAGGTATGTATTTTTTAAAATGGGTAACATAAGAAAATTTGAAATATACTATATTTAATAAGCTAACATGTGCCATAACATGTAAAAATTCGCAAAAAAAAAACGTATTTTTATAATTTATTTTTTAATTTGTAACCTAACAAAGTTTATTCAACGCATTAATTTATTTGGGTAGCTTAATAAATATATTGAAGAATTTTAAATAAACTAAAAAATTGTTTGAAGCGATTAATTTGTCGCAAACGTGCTCAAGGCTAGTAGCAACCGTTACACTAATAAATAATGTAAACATTTGTCGATCACTAAATAATGTGCTTGGAATATCAATCCGACGCCGCCATTACGCTAAGCGCACATTATATACAAATAGTTCTATTTATACAGGCTGACTGGTAAGATACTTGCATTACTGAAGGCGGGTACTCAGTACTCGATCCGTGCGGCGCGTGCTATTAGTAAACGTAAATTTTAAACACTTCAAAAACCTATTTTTGGAAGTTTCCTTAAGATTTGATCAAAGTCATAGAACAAACGCTTTTCAAGATCATGATACAAAGTTTTCGGGTACTTTTTTTTTCAATTTTAATAACTATATCAGGGAAGAACTGAGTACACTTCATTTTACTTCATGTTACTATGTAATATTATAAAAGCGAAAGTGTGTTCGTTTATCCTTTTACGAAGCAACGGATTGACGTCATATTAATTAATTTATTATTATTTTTTATTAGATTACATTTAGATACACATCTTATAGGTACCCAAAATTAAAACCACGGGACGCGAGAAAAAGATACTATTATCACAAATGAGTTTATTAGTTAAATATCCTTCTTCCACGCAAGATTGCAGATCACAAGATTCTAACAATTTACGATCATTCGATTATAAAACACAGATCTTTTTCCCGTAGTTTTACAAAGCGCAAATGTGTGCCTGAACTTAATGCAGCTAATGTGACGTTTTCTTTGTATTAATTTGCGGCCGCCCGTGACTACGCATCCTAAGTCCGGGTAAGAGAAATTTTCAATGTTGTACACTTTCCTTATACTGCTATGAGTCATCTTCATTTTGGGTTCGGGGGTTACTTTCATTTCTAATGTATGTAAGTTTGTCAAAAATAATACAAGCTGTTTAAAATTGTGGAGGATCAGGATCGTGACTATATCACTGATACTGAACACGAATCAGTAAAAAAAATAATTGATAAACAACCAGCTGTCAGAGTTTAAACCGCGTACACCTCTGACATAATTTTACACACCATTCAAATCTTTCAGGTATGCTAATTTCCTCACGATGTTCTCCTTGATCGTTTTAGCTAATGATTAATTTCTAATACGCACATGAATCCGAAAAGACAGGTGCGTGCCTGGGTTTTAAACCAACCTTGACTTGGTAGTACAGCGCGGCGGTCATATCACTAGGCTATCACTGGTATGCAATGACAGCGACGGCGCGGGCGCGGCTGTAGGCAAACGCCCTAAAATTGAATTCTTGATATTGAAAGTTTGCGGAATAAAATGGATACTAAATCAAATCCAATCAAATGCGTTTATTGTAATAAAACAATTAAGGTACACTCATCATCAGCCTAGCCCTTTCCCAACCATGTTGGGGTCGGCTTCCAGTCTTACCGGATGCAGCTGAATACCAGTGTTTTACATGGAGCGACTGCCTATCAGACCTCCACAACCCAGATACTGGGTTACACGATACCCCTTGGTAAGACTGGTTGTCAGACTGTCGGGCTTCTGACTACCCGTAACGACTGTCAAAGATCTACAATTGACAGCCGGGGCAAACAGCTTAACGTGCTATCCCCGAGGCACGGAGAGTGATAATTAATAACATAATATAACTTACGAAAAGTCAGAGGTGCCTTGGGTTCGAACCCGAGACCTCTGACTTACCAGTCAAACGGTCATACCATTAGGCTATCACGACTCTTAAGGTAACAATTAAGGTACACTAACACCTGTAATAAAACAATTAAGGGCCATCTTAAGTTAAATTAAAAAAGAAAGAAATAGAAAGGTCATGATTACCTCGCAGTCTTCATGATCTCGTTAAAGCAATTTTCGCAAAATTCACTTTATTTCACGAAAAGCGAAGGAAATGGGATCAAAGGAATTCGTTGTGCATCGAAGCGTATTAATGAGAAGTACCTATTAATTATTCGACTCGGATGACAGCGGATAACAGCTGCCGAATACATTCGAGACTTTGATCTCTTAAATAAAATGATGTAGGTAAAGATTTTATAAGATTGTTTCTAATAATAAATTAAATTTGATGACTGCATGTAATGTTATATCATCAATCATCATACACGGGGCTTTCAAGACTATTCGCTGATATAAGTGATATAATTGATATAAGTTGAATTAATGCTCACGAAAAATATATCTGTATCCAGAAGAGCCTAAGGCTAGGGATTAGATAGAAAAATAGATAATTTTTCACGGATTTCTAGACTAACAAAAAAATTACATAAAAACGGCAAAGGATGCAAAAAGGCATTTATATCCTTTGTAATTTTGAGTTGTAGTACGTGAACTGCGCTAGTGGCGCCCTCAATTTTTGCAGAATCTTTTTTATCAAACTGTATACTCGAATAGTACTACAATCTCAGAAGATATATTATCAAGTAACCGCAATTTCCTACCCCATGACAATCGTCATGCTTTGTCATTAACCTTCAATTAGCGATGTATTTTTTTCTTTAAACGTTATGTAACATGTTGAATTGTTGACGTCAGTTTCTAGTTGATTGTGACATCACATTATTTATTTAATTAAGCATCTAATTATTTCTACTTGTCTCTGAGTAGAACTACAGTATCTAGCGATTGTAATAAGGCTTGGCCGCTTCGGCGGTATCCGAAATCAAGGTTTCGTAACCAGTATCGAAAACGCAAAAATTATTCTTCTTTCGGGTTTCTAAAGAAGAATATTAATTCTTACTTTGTAACTGGTTACCAATATAGAAAAATAATTCCTGTTACGAAACTATTTTGCGAAATCCCGAAGATCGCAATGTAATGAGACTAGGTGGATCTTTATGTAATAAAACGTACTTACTTTGTAAACACCGATAAATGTTGTATATTAAAATTAAATTAAATATTATTAGTTTTATTTGGAATCGATTAGTTGTCAGGATTTTATGAGGGTACTGACTCCCTACAATCTTCATGACTGGGGCCACTTAAACTTTCTCCTAACTTTCTGAGGCAAGGAGTAGGTGATAATTAGTTTATAATACGCACGTAACTTACGAAAAGTCAGAAATGCACGCCATGGGTTTGAACCTGAGACTTGCATGAAACAAAATTAAACTGCTACTTTGTAGTTAATTCAATGCAACAGTAGATGACACAGTTTTAATAATTAATACTTTGACTGCCACGCCGCAGACACAATGCAATTTTTATTGTTTGCCGGTCACCAATGACCGGCGTGGCGTTCAAAGGGTTAAAGAATACCTACTATTACATTGAGTCATCCCACAGTTGGGCAAAAGCCCCATAATTTCCATACCTGTCTGTCTAAAGCTATTGTGTTTTCTAATCTTCTAAAGCGATTGATTAAAAAACAATTTTCGTCTTTATTGATTTGAAATCATCAATTAAATGTTAACCCCAAAGGACCCGCTATGACCTGAAGGACCACAATTTAATCAAATCAAAATATAACGATTTTAAAATGCATGACATTGACATTAGTCAATAAATAATTAACATCGATTTTAAACAATTATGATTGTTATCACAGTAAAATACGATTTCATGTCAAAATACTACAGTAATCAGTCACGAATACCTATTGTGGACTATAAAATTTAAGCTTTGTATTCATACATCATTTGTATTTGTAGTGGCGCATTGGTTACTGATCCGCATTGCAAGCACGTGGGTATAGGTTCGAATACTTTGTCTAAGTAATTTATCTACTTTCTTAGTTATTCTTGACTAACGGTAATATCTCTTGTAAATTATATATCCTCACAATATTTTTATCATGAGGATATATATAGGTTCCAGGTTTCAAATACCTATATATATAGGTATTTGAAACCTGGACTTTCATGGACTCACGCATTGAGCTAGCGTGACAATTAATGTTCGATCTTTCTCTGTATGAGAAGAGGCCTTTGTCCTGTAGTAGGACAGTAATTATATTTATTTATAGACTCACGCCTGTATTCCCCAAAGGAGGTAGACAGAGGTGTGCAGTACACCCACGTTTCGCCGGCTATTTTATAAGTCCCATGTAATAGGGGGCGAACCTATTGCCATTAACCGGGCACAATTCCAGACTCCGTGCTGCTACTGAGAATTTCCTAATGGAAAAACCCAATAACACTTTTGCCCGACCCGGGGATCGAACCCAGGACCTCGTGCTCAGCAGTCGCGCTTGCTACCACTAGACCAACGAGGCAGACAGTAATTATAGATTGGTTTATTTATAAATATTGTCTTTCTTCTTTTTTTTTATTTACAGACAAATTTTCTCAATAGACAAGTGTCACACGTAACATTCCCGTGTCCTGGAAACGGTTCCTATGGTTATCCAATACTCATGAAGTAGGTAATTATTATAAGTAAACCTCGCTTGGCTGAAGTCGAATAAAACCGAGTTTACCCGATCCAGCGTCACTGACCCGAGCGTAACTTAGTTACGTTCCCAGAAAAGTGAACAATGTGCGCCTGAAGAAGTTTTCAATTCAAAATCCAACTCCACCGTTCATTATAGAAACCTTTATGTTAGGATAAATGGTCATTTAATGTGCCTTGTCGGTAAAGAGAGCAAAATAAAAAATGTCAGTAGCAATATAAAAGCCAAAATAAAGTTCTACAACGTACATACGTAATTAATAATGGATTTAAGGGAAACTTTGTACCCGGAAATAACATTAATTAATCATATACAAACTTTTCATGGCAGAAAACATAATGGCGCTTTAACATGGGTAAAACCACAAGTGTGAAAATGCTGGGAAATGTGGTACTTTGGGTTTGTGATATTTCATTACAACTATGGAGTGTTTGTTTGGGATTATTAATAGTTATAAATCTAAGAACTAGAACTAAACAATTATTCTACAATATGTATTTATAAATTCACAGAATTGAAATAAGAAAAAGATATTATTCGGGATCATGGTCAGAGTCTTCCTTAAAAATTTCCGATCATATTTATATCCTACTAGCTAACCCGTGCCCACTTCGTTGGGCAGTAATTTAAAAAATTTCCTAATCTACCCCTACCCTACCCTACACTACTCCTACCCTACCCTACACTACCCCTACCCTACCCTAAACTACCCCTACCCTACCCTACACTACCCCTACCCTACCCTACACTACCCCTACCCTACTATACCGCTACCCTACCCTACTCTACCCCTTTTTCTCACCTTTTGAACCTTTTTGCCATATAAATAATTTCCGTAATTTAGGGGTGGACTACCCCTAACATTTAAGGGGATGAAAAATAGATGTTGGCCGATTCTCATAGATACCGGATAAGCACGAAAAATTTCATCAAAATCGGTCAAGCCGTTTCGGAGGAGTATGGCAACGAAAACTGTGACACGAGAATTTTATATAATTAGATAATTATAAGTATTCAAATATATTATATAGGTGCAAAACACATTTATCTAACTCTTCAGAAAAACTCAGACGTGATATCGTTAAGTATCGATTTAGCGATAGCATCACAGTTCATTTTAAATTACAGAACTATAGTTGGATGCATTAAACACACGGTTTTTTAATTACTTACCAACGGCGCATTTAACTATTGATTAGTTTAAACCGTGTTCAATATAGCATGTTGAAAAATAACCCTGTAACAGTTCGCTTATTACTAGGAAGATTAAGCAGAAATGAATCGTAATATGACTGTAATTTCGACCACAGCTAATATAAACCAAGAAAAACCATCCACCACCATCCACCACCATGGAGGGTAGGTTAAACCGTAGCGCGTTCCCATCACTGTGCAGATGAGAAGAGACACATGAGGTTTTAGTCGGTTTGCCAGCCGCCTACTATCTCTGGACCGGAGGGCCTAACATAACCGTCTCGCATAACCTGCTCGTAATTGATTTTTTCTTTCTACAAAAATTTTGAACTTACATGTTCACATTGCACTTTAGAAAAATGTTTACATATTCATCAATATGAATTCGAATCAATACGATGTGAAGTAGAAATCCGTATTCCCATGTCAAATTTCCAAAATTAACCCCCTGAGCGTTTTCAATCTAATAAATTGGACCCTAGAGTACCTCCACGAAGGTCAAAGGTTTTATTTAATTGTTTCATCCATTTAAAACATAGGTACTATAGACAAAATAGACTCATACACATTTTGTCATAAAATAAACATTAGAGGAAGTAATCTCATTGTCATTTGATCCGTGGCTGATGGTAGATTGGCCAATTTTGTCATTTTCATAATTTTGACTTTGATGACCGCTTTAATGACTACTTACCTAATGTTGCGTTTCAAAAAATTAATATTATGTTAGTTTTTGTTGAAAACGAACTATGTTTTAGCCTCGTTGGTTGACGACACTTAAGTTAACCTTCTGCGGTTGGAGTCTTAAGTTTTATTCCAGGATGCGACAATTATTTGTGTAATCGGCAGATTTTCATCCCAGTCAGTGATCATAACGCTTTAATTGCCCTTTTTGGGGCTTTTCTTGCGTTAATTTAGAAGGCGCCATCTATTATCAGTACATTTTTTCGGAATGAAAGATACTCTATGTCCGTTTCTATACACCAGACAACGTATATGCAAAATTTCAAGATGGTCGGTTCAGTGGTTTAGGCGTGAAAAGGTAAAAAACAAACAACCAATTAGTTAGGATTAAGATAACTGCACCCACGATACAGAAACATAAAATATTCCTGCAAAACTCGTTTGTTTTTCATCATCATCATCAACCTGTATTAGTCCACTGCTGAACACAGGCCTCTCCCAATGCGAACCACTATTGTGCGCTCATTGAAGGTATTTGCCCATAATGACCACAGTTACAGTTGCAGATGATTGCTGTTACACCGAAGGATGCTGCTGCGCATCCTCCATATTTTTCCCTTTGTCGCTTGTTACGAACCCGCGGGACGATTAGGGGTGGTTCTATTTTTAGGTCGGAAATTACATAGCTATTTTTCTGGCGTCTGTTTTTAAGAATTTGTAATTACCAAACTTTGTAACTAATTAACACATCTTATTGCACAACTCTGTTGGATATAGCCTCTCCCAGCTGCGAAACAACACCCAATAACCTAGTCTTTTAAAGCTACTTTTGGAAAGTAACAACTAATTCTTCAGATTAGATAAACAATTGCCTTTAAAAAGTTTGTTTCAAACATTGAACAATGACATACTCGTAAGTAATAAGAAAGTTGAGAGATGCAAACATTTATAATTGAAAAAGTCCAGGATAAATTGTGGTCCTTCATAAAGAAGATTAATTTTATTTCCAATAAACAGCGCGCTAAGTCCGGTTTCATAGAAAAACAAGACGTGGTTTTAGTAAAAGCGAAGAAACTGTTGAAAAAAATGACACTTTTTTATAAAAATAAGTACGGTAAGAGTCCCTTACTGTGGTAAGTTCGTAAAATAGTGGTATAGACATGCGATGCGGAGGAATGAAGGACATAGCGGGCCTAC
Source organism: Protodeltote pygarga (assembly GCA_936450705.2). Taxonomy (NCBI): domain Eukaryota; kingdom Metazoa; phylum Arthropoda; class Insecta; order Lepidoptera; family Noctuidae; genus Protodeltote; species Protodeltote pygarga. Next base: position 14,361,660 of record OW388254.2, read on the forward strand.
AGGCAGGCACTGGACAGGGCTGCTAAGCGCGCTAGCAGTAAGTACCCGGCCCCGTCCGATACACTGCGAGGAACACGCAGGGGGAGATGTTTTTAGTGGGTCCATAAAAAAAGGGAATCAAAATCAAAATCAAAATCAAAATATTTTTATTCATGTAGACCAGTTTTAGGCACTTATGAATAGTCATAATTCTAATATTATTATAGGAGTGACTCTAGTTGCCAGTTCCAAGGGCAGCCTACCCCTCATGGAGAAGAATCTGGCAAGAAATGAAGGGATGGAGGATGGGATGAAGATGGGATGAAGGACATGTTGTGGGAAAGGTTTTAAGTATGAGCGTAGATGGTTATAAAGGTAGAGATAGACCAAAGAAAAGATGGACGGATTGTATCAAAAACGATATTGATAAAAAGGGAGTAAGCAGTGACATGACGGCAAATAGAGACGCGAGAGTAAATCCTAATGCGATAAATAACTAAACGAAATTAATTAATTTCTATGCAATTATTTACATTAAGCAATGTCGTATATCCGTCTGTTGCGCTTATGAGCCAAAAATGTTGGTACCCGCTATGCAGGATCGAGAAAAAAATATTATAAACAAAAACTAACAATCCAGCCTATAACTGTCCCACTGCAGGGCAAACGCTTCTTCTTATACAGAAAAGGATTGAGCATTAATCATCAAACTAGCTCACTGCGTGTTGGCAATTTCGGACTATTAGAGTCCAGGTTTCCTTACGATGTTTTCTTTCAACGTTAATCAGTTGTGTCTTAGATTAACAAAGAAAGTACATATGACATTTAAAAAGTCACATTGGTACAGACGCCTGCCCATCAAGCTACTACAATCTGTCAGATTTCCTTAATAGATTTTCAACTTTATAGCTGCAGCATAATGTTCAAGGTTGATTGGGAAAATTTGACAGTTTCGGGTAGCTTGACCTGCTGGCGTCTGTACATGCCAGGTTCGAACCCACATCCACGTGCTTGCTAGGTCCGTGACTAATGCTCCACCACGTCATTAATACTGAAGAATAAATTAAAACATCTCTCCATGACACGCTCACAGTAAAACCATAACTCCTAATATTGATTGATCTTACTAAGGTATCCTCTCCTAAAGCAATTTTATATTAAATCCTTTTCTCCATGAAGTCGACAGACTATACTTAATATTTATTATTAATTCAATCACAAGAAATAGTCTAGACGTAAAATGGAAGTTTGCAAACTTTTTTATCGAAACAATTTCCTTGGATTTTAGTTTTTTTTTTTCATCTTATTTTATGATTTTTCAGCGTCTGAGAGTTATCTGAGCACCGGGAGTTGAAATCCTAGAAGGTTAATAATTAAGGCCCAATTTCACCATTCACTTTAATAACCCAGTTTAGTAAAACTATGTTCAACCATACACAAATTGCTGTTCTGAACTCAGTTAAACGGTTCTAGCGTTTAACGTTAAGTTTAACGTTTAAGTCGATTGATCGTGTCAGTGGTGAAATCAGCTCTTAGACGTTATGCAATTGAAACTTAAAAAAATGTAGGTACTTAAATGTTTCATTGTCGACATAAGTTCATAGACTGCCGCGTTGGTCAAAATACAAAAATATCGGGTTTTTATGAACAACAAAACTTCTACACAAATTATATTCGACCTATGATTGGCCTTTAAATCTTGACATCATGGCATTAATTTTGATTTTGAGATTTTATTTTAATAAGTAGGATAGTAAATATAGCACTGATAGCCTAGTGGTATGACCGTCAACTGACTTTCGATCCCGGCGCATACCTCTGACTTTTCGGATTCATGTGCGTATTAGAAATTAATTATCAGTTGCTAATACAGAGAAGAAAAACATCGTGAGAAAACCAGCGCCTCTAAGAGATTTTTCAACGGTATGTAAAGAGGCATAAGGGTGGTTCTAACTCCAGTTGTTCATCAACCATACGACAAATAATAAGAATAAATTAATAATTTCAATTTACTAAATAAAAGAATTGCATCGAATTTCAGATCACCTGATCCGCATAAGTGTAATCAAACTCCTTCAGCCTAGCCTTTGTCCGGAAATTAATGCTGAATAGAGTCTGTGTAATAGGGGTAATGTGTGTGGTACTAGGGGGAAGGGCAGGCCGAATGGCCTTATTGTAGAACATTAGTAAGACCCTACATGTCCCGACTGTCACATTAAACCCTAAATTGTGATCGCTATACCAAATGTTACAAACGTTATCTAAATAATCTATATAATGTGCCCCGCGGGAAAACTCGTTGATTTCACAAAATTGCTACAATTTTACTTCCATTAAATTGTAACGCAGATTTTATTGTTTAATTCCCTGACCCAACTAACACACAACCTTTTTTTTTTGATTAGTGTGGAAAACCCCTTATGGGTACTCCAAAAAATCGATGCTCCTCGGACCTCTGGACGGGAAACCGGGGGTTCACTTGTGTATTCACCGCTCTTCCGCCACCCGACTGAGCGACCCCAGAGATGACGGAGGCAAAGTGTTCACATGCTCCCGGGCACAGCGAGGCTCAGAGGAGACAATTTTACAGTCTCTCCAGGGATGTGCCTGACAGGCGTTGCATATGGGAGGTTCCAAAGCTGGTCACCTAAGAGAACCCGGGGTCTCCCTCTATGTGCTGATAGTGATGCACTAAAAACTGTCGCTAAAACTGGCACATCATTAGAATTATCGATAAGTATCAAGAAACTACGCGATTAATCTGTTAATGTCCATTACGAACAGCACTAGTACTAGTTTAATACTCAGTTGTGTGTGCAATTATGTGTGACAGTGGCGTGACGATGGTAATATAATACCATTCAGTATCCACACCATCTAGTGTTTGGTCGTAACGACCATAAAACCTCGAGTTGTACAAGGTGTAGTGATTATGTGAAACCGGAAAAAAAACTAAATAAAAAAACCTAATAAAATATAATATTTAAAAAAAATATATAAAAAAATACAGCAGCAATAAAAAAACAATTTAAAAATGGGCAAAATTTAAATCTAAATAATTATCCTAACAATTACGTTTATAAGTTTAAAATTTAAAAGTCGAACAGAATAATATTTTTCGTCAATTCGTAACAACTAATCGTATTTATCTCCAAATAGACGTTATTTTAATTACAATACAATGCCTGTTCCCGAGATAAACGCAATTGAGAATACAGACAATGGTTTGTTTCGTAAACCTAGTGTAATTACAAGAATTTATTATAAAACCAGTCACAATAGGTCAAATAAAAAATATGCGACCAAACAACCTTTTTAGTACCTATAGCAAAAATAAAATATGTAAAATAGAGGAGCACGACTTTCCGTATACAAATGTTGCTGGTTGGATTGAAAGGCAACACTGTGTTTAAAAATAATAAAGCTGGAAAAAGATGATGTTTTATTAAATCTCTACCCTTTGCCGTCTATATAGGACCAATATTAATTTATCATTCAAAAATATACTTTTACTTTTATGGTAACTTCATTTTTATAATATAAAAGAACGATAAATATTTATAAAGAAAACATAACATTACATCCATTTACGTTATTTACCTTTTTCAAATGGGGGAATAAGAATTTATTTATTTTATTATTTTCCGTGGGAATTTCCTTATTGTTTTATTCAGAAAATACCAAGGAATGTATAATATTTTTTGACGTTGCTTGATCATAAACGTCTTCAATGTCTTTTAAAGTACTTTTGTCTGTCGGTGTAAGCAGATTCAAAGATGTGTCGTAAACAAAGCCCATTGCCATCCTAAAAATAAAAATCTACAAAATAACATAAATTTTAAGGAAATTTAATGTAAGAAAATGTAAATTTCGAATAAATTAACTAGGTAAATGAGAATATCGTGATAAAATATTTTTGTTTGATTATTTTGTAGGTTGTAATTAATTTTCAGCTAATTAAACGTGCTATAACAATTAGACATTAAATTTTAAAAATGCACATTTAACGCGTTGATGTCTTTTTGAAAAAATAGACATAAATGCATATTTTGAACTTCTTGAATTTTTTTAAATAATTAAATTTACTAAATAGGTTTTACTGTGTCGGGGGTTTTTAATTTATACAATGTTATTACCTTCAAAAATCATAAGGTCACAAAACATAAATAAGTGTGTATTTATACCAAAATATTTTGTGAATTGTAATTCTAAAAATATATAATTACATTTACGTTAAATTATACTTAGGGAAGTATCTAAATCAAATAGCATTTGGTAGCTTTTATCAAAGGATAGAAGCTCCGTACAATTTATAATAATTTGTTAATAATCAAATTCTATTTTTATTATCGGCCGTGATATCATAACTCATAATTAAAATCTGTAAATTAACCTGCATTTAGAGTTGGAAGTATTATTTTAGTGTTGCAAAAAAGCTCTCTATTATGCTAAACCGGTTAATAATTATGGCTTTATCAACCGGTATTATAAGTTATTTTAGGCACTGACACATGACGCATTTGTTTCTGGAAATACTAAACCATGAACCTAACTTGAAAGTCAAACAAATTGTTGAGACAAAAAAAATATGTCATGAAATTATTTATGATACATAGAAACAACATTTCCATCACAATAACTACAACTAATATTAAAAACTAAACAATAAAACTTAAAATAAATTACAAACTAAACACTAAAATTAAAAACAAAAACTTAATCTAAAAGACCGATTCTAGTGGGCAACGTCCCCAAAACGCTGGCCTAGGCTAGGTATAGGCCAGCGTTTTGATCCCAAGTAGCTTCGACCAGACGTCCCGAAAGGTCTTTAAAAAATTACGATCCCATTAATAATAATAATTAATTATTATACATATTAATTGTCAAATGAATCTAAACAAATATAAATAAATTGCCACAAATTTTTGTCTCACTTCAAAGCGACTGGACTAATTTGATGAAATTTTTTGTGGGAATTTGAATCCCTAGATGGTTTATATTTACAATTGAACCCGGTAGGTGGTGCTGCTTTATCGAGTAAAAGTAGAACTAAGGGAGCGAAGCCAAGTGAGGGACAGCTAGTATTTAATCAAACAAAAATATTCGTATCTTTTATCACGAATCATAAAAAATATTTTTTATAAACGGTCATAAATAACATTGCATATTCAAAAATAATTATTCCTATTTTAGATTTCAAATCACAATTAATACTTCTTCCAATCATAGTTTTTTTTTTGCAAAAAAAAAGGCGATACAGACTCGTACTATTGTAAATGTTACCCCATTTATAAACTAAAACCTGTTTATGATAAGCTAATCTTATTGTATAAAATCGTCACAAGGAAAACAGTGTGTGCGAACATTAATTCTTCAACAATTATAGTTCAAGTGGTACAGAAGACGGACTTATGTCGTGTCGATACAAATAAAAAAAAATAGAATTCAAAGTGACAAGAGTGGACAAAAGGACTAAAGTGCTCAAAATGTTGGGAAAACATTCAAAATTATTTTTCGCTGTGTCTTTCGGATTCTTGGTGGTTGCCATTATAATGGCAGCGTGGGGTTTTAACAAAATTATTGATAAACAAATACAAAAAGTGAGTCTTTTATATATTGTTTAAGATTTTGTATTCAAATTGTTTGTGGACTTATTTTTTTGCTTATTTCTATTGGATTTGGTTTGGTATAACGTAGTTTTTAATTTAACGGAAGATTAATCCGGAATTAAAATTTACGTAAGTATAGTTTAATTATTTATAATCTGTCTGGATTTAATAATTATTTATGCATGTTTTTAATAATAATAGTTACTAACAAATCTTATCCACAACACCTATAAGGCATGGATTATTATTATTATTTGAAAGACGGGGCTGTGCAGCTTTACAACCATACTCACGTCGACCTAAAAGATCTATTGCGTTGAGGCATGGATATTTGTTATCATTACTTTTGAAAGTATATTTATTTAATTATTTTATTTCTAAAATTAATATTTCATACAATTTGTATTAGCTGTTTTCTATTGGCCTATTTGCCTGGACAACTCCTGGCTGGTGATGATTTTGCTTGTTATTAAATATCATCTACAGAAGACGAATTCTAACGCGCCCGGGATGAAGTTAGGCTCTCTGCTTGTTCACGCAATATGCTTATTCGCATCTCTTTCCTTCCCACTAGCTAAGTTACATCCATCACTTGTCATCATTTAGTCCCTAGAATTTGTACTACGACGTTCATGACTAACTTTAGCCCGACAGGCTAAGTTTGCGCGATGGTACGCCATTTAGTGTATCATCTTCTACTTGATCCTTAGCGACAAAAATGTAAAAAAAAATACCAACAAAGACCAAAAATATCTACTGTTTTTTTTTCTTTCTGTATGATGTATTAGAAACTACATTACCTAGTTTTATACTGATACAGCAGGCTATAACAAAATAATAAAATGTGGTTGCATTTCAATTGAACAGTTGCGGTCTAAATAGCTCAACAAATGGACAATAAAATAAAATAGCATAAAATGTGATTTACAAGTATACAGTCATGTGATGTTATGTTATTTTCTGTATTTCCAATACGTGTTAGGTAGAGTTCATCTCTACCCGCCACCGCCTTCCATACATTTTTCCAAAGCCCGTCATAGAGTATTAATAAAACAATATCAAAGAAAAAAAAACCAAATCTGGACAAATGAACACTAAACTAGTCTTAAAATACAAGTTACCAAACTAAATTAAAAAATAAGGAAAACAGCCTTGAGCAATGAACCAGCCATTATTTTATTATAATTGCAACACTGTTGTTTTATAGCCAATATGGCGGAGCAAAATTACCGAACAGAACGGATAATATGTAATACTTTTTTTTTCTTTCATGTAACCTTAAGAGTCGTGATAGCCTAGTGGTGGTTACCGTTGACTGCCAAGTCAGTGGTCTCGGGTTCGAACCCAAGGCGCGCACCTCTGACTTTTCGTAAGTTATGTGCGTTTTATAGATTAATTATCACTCTCCGTGCCTCGGATAGCACGTTAAGCTGTTGGCCCCGGCTGTCAATTGTAGATCTTTGACAGTCGTTTCGGGTAGTTAGAAGCCCGAAAGTCTGACAACCAGTCTTACCAAGGGGTATCGTGTAACCCGGTATCTGGGTTGTGGAGGTCTGATAGGCAGTCGCTCCATGTAAAACACTGGTATTCAGCTGCATCCGGTAAGACTGGAAGCCGACCCCAACATAGTTGGGAAAAGGCTAGGCAGATGATGATGTAACCTTAACGAAAGGAAGTCGATCTTCGCAAGGGTCTTCGTAATACTACCCCGGTCGAGCCATACCTACTTGCAGATGAGTCTATCACCAGTTTACAATATTCATATACTTGCAGTATTCCCACGCCCTTAGATACATAGAATTGTATGCGGTTGAAAGTAAACAATATTTCTATTTTAATTCCTACTTCAAAGACGGCGACTTAAATGGGAATGCGAACAGTTTTCTCACAACATTATTTTGTTCTCATGTCTAAATAATAAGTTAGTTTCATTCACATAGATTGCTGTACTTCCCGATCTTTAGAATGACTAAGAAATTATCATAGAGTATTCAAGAAAATATAGAGTTATAACGTCAACCACATTGCCTTGTGCGGAGCGTAAGCAGGTCTCACCATAGAAATGTTAAAATGTCATTTTTTCAAATTATGTTTACTAGACGTTTTTCAAAATTTTACTCAGCAATGTAACTTTTTCGCTTGTGGAACCTAGTTGAACCGCAGTCGATCGAGGTATGATCGCAAACGGAGCTCGTGTCGCGGCCGCGTTGTTCATACCCGTGCTCACAGTTCATACTTCTATAGGGTTACTCTATATTTTCTTAATACTCTAAGGAAATTATACAATCTATATCGAAATGATGAGTAAGTTTAAAATGATGATGAAAAGGATTGCAATGAGTAGTTAATTAAAACTTGCTATGAAAACTTATAGATAAAAAAAAACTATAGTTTCTCCTTTCCTAATGTCGTGGTGGCGCATTGGTTACGGACCCGCTTATGCAAAGCGCCTGCAGCGTGAGTGTGGGTTCGAACCTGGCATGTACCAATGTTACTTTTTCTATGTCATTATGTACTTTCTTAGTTAATCTAAGACACCACTGATGGTGAAGGAAAACGTCGTAAGGAATCCTGGATTATATTAGTCTGAAATCGCCAACCCGCAGTGAGTTAGCGTGGTGATTATCTGTTTTTTTAATTAAGTTTTTTTTTTTATTTAATAGCTTTAGTGTCATCAAAACCTGGCAAGTGCGACTAGGACTCGACTACCGACGATTCCGTATAAAGACTGTATTTTTTCGTGTAATTACAAATGTTTTCAGACTTTTCCTAGTGGTTTAAGTGACGATAACCTTTTACCATCAGGAGGGTCATCACTACATATGTAGTATAAAACAAAGTCGCTTCCCGCGTCTGTCTGTCCCTATGTATGCTTAGATCTTTAAAACTACGCAACGGATTTTGATGCGGTTTTTTTTTAATAGATAGAGTGATTCAAGAGGAAGGTTTAATGTGTAATACATGCATATTAGCGTAACCGTGCGAAGCCGGGGCGGGTTGCTAGTATGCATATAAATATGAATATCTCTGGTAGGTATATGTTTATTTGCCACGTTAGTAGTAATAAAAAAATGTAAAGTATCTGTTTAGTAGGTGTGAGAATTAACAGCTGTTTTGTGTGTGTACAGCAGTGGTTATACCCTTGGCCGTGACAAGGCATTGACCTAGCTGCTCTGCGAACACCAATGATCTTGGAACTGGTAGTGAGCGACGCGGACAATAATGAGGTTAAGCTACCTGTCTAGATCTACGTAGGGTCTTGGAAGGGATTTACTTAAATTGTTTTTTATTGATATAGGTCATATTACAAAATTATAATTTGATGTCGTTGAAGTCTAGAAGACTGCTTCTAAGTTCTATGTTTTTGTACGGCATTATTCATGGCAAATATGATTGCCCAGAGTTAACTCACCAACTTTGTTATATCGTACCCAGAACAGTTGTGCGTAGACAGGTACGTACGCAGCGTCTATTAGCTATTAATACCAGTCATATATGCAAGTCAAACGCTGGCTTACGATCTCCTCTACGACAAATCATAGATAATTTTAATTCAAACTTTCATAATATTGATATTTTTGGCCTGTCAACCTGTAAATTCAGAAAATTTATACTTGAAATTTTGAAAAGCCCTTAGGTGCTTTACTGTTTGTTTTTTTTGTCACTTCTTGTTATTTACCTACTTTTTTAACCTAATTTAAATTTCACATAGCATGAACATTGTTTTAATTTCTTGTTAGTAACAGGTGGATAATAATGTTAGTAGTATAATAAGTAACTGTTGTATAGACTTAGTGTTTATAATTTATGAATGTTAGCACAGCACATTGTACTAAGTACTGTTTTTTATCCCGAAATAAAAATCAATAAAATAAATAAATAAATATTACTCCTAGCCTTATTATTCCCAAACTTTGTTGAGGTCGGCTTCTAATCTAACCAGATGCAGCTGAATATCAGTTTTCTATGTAACGACTGCCTGTCCCCCGCAATCCAAAGGGATTTGATATTTTAAAGTTAGATCAGTTGTCAGAATTTAATGAGAGTACCGACTACCCTCCGACGACCCTGATGACCATAGGGTCATCGATATAGATCGTTGCCGGGGCCAACCGCTTAACGTGCTTACTGAGGCATAAGCAGGTGATAATTATTTCTAATATGCACATTATTTACGAAAAGTAAGAGGTGCGCACCTTGGGTTTGAACCTGAAACCTCTGTCTTGCCAGTCAACGGTCACTAGGCCATCACTGCTCTTCTTGATTAATAATAGATATAATTATTCATATATTACTATTTGAATGAATGAAATGAATGAATGAAATAATTTTTATTTGACACAGCACAAAAGAACACAAACAAAACAAATAATAAAAGAAAAAGACAAAATAAATAACATAAAACAAGAACAATAAAAAAAAGAAGGAAACAAACAATTAAAAATTCCATTTCATGGGTTTGTGTCCCACGGCTGCACCAAATAGGTCTCCAGATCAGCTTTATGTCAAGTACTGGTAGATACTTGACGCTGATTTTCATCTGGAGCTCTAGATTTGGAGTCGTGATAGTCGTGATGGTGGCGTGATAGTGGTATGATTAATGACTAAACGAACCCAAGGCGCGCTCTGACTTTTCGTAAGTTATTCATTATAAATTAATTAGTACTACCCACTTTACTTAAAATATAATTTTACTAAAAGTCCAATGAAATCATGATTACAAAATTTTAATTATTGTTCCGTTAACACAAAACAATACTTAATTCCTGCCTTTGTTTTCTCTTCAAAGAAATTAAAGAAGGTCAGTGCACTTGTACTCATTTTCGATTAAATAATGAATGAAAATTCTTGTTGGACAGGAATAATACAAACGTGTAAGCGCGAGCGCATATCGGGGAACGGCACGGCATTAAGGGATTTATTTACTTTATTTTTTTTACTTTTTTTATTATATTTTTTTATGATTTTTATTTGAGTCGTGCCTGGTTTGCGACTATTAATATTTTTCTTCTTTTTTTTTCATTTGTAAGCAATTAAAAAAGTATACCGGTGTAACATTATTTCAGTGTAACGTAGGTACACCGAAATTAAAAACTTTCGATACAAGTTTCGAGATAATAACAATAAATTAAATATTTAACAAAACATAACCTTCCTTTTGACGCAGTCGGGTAAAAAACCCGCAATACACAAAATCCTCAATTTATTTTTAGCTAAAGACACGTAGGTAGGTACCTACTTACGTATTTATGTTTTCTTTATTATGTAGCTCAGATAGTTTTTATTTTTATGTCTTAGTAAACAAAAGTACCGACAAACTGACTGGGTGCTCTTGAACTAGCATCCTTAGCAAAGGAATCAATTACCTTAAAATGTGGTTAAACCATAAATGTAAAATCAATTGCATATTTTCCTCATTACATGTACAGTCAGCGCCACTAGTAGTTGCGGTAAACTTACTGATGCAGTGATGATGAATGAGCCGACTAGACCTCGGGTACTACCCGTAGTACAGTCAACAGCAAAAGTAGATGATCAAAATCAGAAATTCAATACTAATGAACGGAGTTCGCGAAATATATGGCAGCTGTACTAGTAGTAAATGTTTGGTATAATTTACAATCACATACTTTTGAATCACTTCGACGCCACACAGTTCTCATGCGAACTCCGTTCATTAGTATTGAATTTCTGATTTTGATCATCTACTTTTGCTGTTGACTGTACCACCCCTCACAGAATATGGGCATGAAATAAAAGTATTCGTACTGTGAACGATCAGTGACGGTACCGAAAGCCTAAGTCAAGTGTGAGTTGGACTCGTCCACGAAGGGTTCCTTACCATTATTTAGACAACATTGGACACTCAAGCGTCTACCTGTTGCCGTTATAAATATCGCAGTAAATAAATACATAATTATACATTACTGTGTTAATATCGAGCAAAAATTGGAAAAAAAATCACGTTTGTTGTATGGGAGCCCTACTCAAATATTTATTTTATTCTGTTTTTTTGTTGTATTTGTTGTTATAGCAACAACAAAAAAACATCATCTGTGAAAATGTCAACTGTCTCGTATCACGGTTTTATGAGATACAGTATGGTGACAGATGGACAGCGGAGTCTTATTAATAAGGTTAACAACAATAATAGGGTTAATAGGGTTACAAAAGGTATCTTTTTTACTCTTTGGGTACGGAATCCTTGAGCGGGCCTACAGGCAGGCACTGGACGGGGCTGCGAGGCGCGTTTGCGGTACCCGGACCCGTCCGATACAGTGCTAGGAACACGCAGGGGGGAGACGTTTTTAGTGGGTGCGAGCCCCACATAACCGTATGTCCTCGGACGTGCGGTATGCGGAAGGCATTTTTTACTCCCCCGGCCACAAAAAAAAAAAAAAAAAAAAAGGGTACGGAATCCTAAAAAATAATAGCATAGACTAGTTTGATAGCTCTAATTCGACAGTTTTATTGACTGGGTATAGAGATGTAATTAGAATGTTAGTTTAATGCGACGTGCAGGGAGATATAGCAACAATATCTACAAAATAACATTTCAATGTTATAGAAGTGGTTTTATAACAAGAAGGACGACTACTCACGCGTCACTTATTAATGACGCTATTTGTACTAACTAGTTTACGTCAATATTTATTTATTTATTAAGGATCTTCAACAAAGATTTTTTTTTTTAATAAAAACTTGAGCGTATTTGACTGGATTACACTATACATTCGTCTTAAAAAAGTAACAATTACAAAAGTCCGTGTGTTCCTTCAATTATAGAAGGCCACAGCATGCACTATAATAAAAAAAAGTGTAATTAAACAGATAACAAAATATAGTAACTTAAAATAATGTTATATTCTATTTAAATTAAACATAAACAAAGTTGGTGAGGTGTGGTGTGAAAGAGGATGTAGTCAGTAAGATAGAGAAAGGAATGCTGAGGTGGTTTGGACATGTAGAAAGGATGGATGAAAGAAGACTAACGAAACAAGTGTACATGGGAAGGGTGAATGGTACAGTTGGAAGGGGAAGACCTAGACGAACATTCTATGACCAAGTCGGGGATGTCCTTGAGAAAGGTCAGGTCAGGAGTACCCTAAACCGACGAGCATGTATGAAGAACGTGATGAGAGTGACTGAGGCAAAAGAGGTATGCAGGGATCGTAGCAAGTAGAAATCCATTGTCTCTGCCTACCCCTCTGGGAAACAGGCGTGAGTCTATGTATGTATGTATAAACAAAGTTGCAATTAATTAGTTACATAATTTTGAATTATAAACTAAATAACTTATCCTTAATGTACGTTTCCTTTCCATTCAATGTAATGACTAGACAAATTGCAATTGTCCTCAGCCTAGTTTTGTAGCTTAGGATATAAAACTTGATTGACAAGCTAAAGGTTAACCTAACCTAACCTAACTTAACCTTTAGCTTGTCAATCAAGTTACTACAAACAAACTAAACAAGAATCGAACTTCGTGCTCATAGGAGCACGAAGTTCGATTCTTGTTTAGGACAATTAATATTTGTGTGTGATACATAAAATACATTTTTTATTTGTTAGAATCGAACTTCGTGCTCATAGGAGCACGAAGTTCGATTCTTGTTTAGGACAATTAATATTTGTGTGTGATACATAAAATAATTTTTTTATTTGTTCACTGTTATGTGTCTTCTGCATAATTATTATTATTAAAAAAGTAAATTTAAACAGATATTTAAATAAAATACAAACACTATAACGTAAAACAATAAATAATATTAGTTTACTACCATTTTCTCTTCTGTTTGTCAATTTATTTTTTTAAATAATTAAATTTATAGAGTGCACTTCACAAAATAATCTCCTACATTTTTAACTAGTAGTTAAACATATAGACTTACATTATTCTTTGAATAAAACGCATTAATTCGATGTGAAATAAATCGCTCGGGGCTCATCAATTGCTAGACCCTTGATAGATGTTGGTCTATTGGCTTTTAAGAAAATAAATGTGAACTACATTAACTTACATTACTGGCAAGCGATAAATCTTAATTGGTCACAAAAACCATTATAAAATTAACTTATTCTTTCTATATTCGGTCCTTCATGACTCGTGAATGATCGTGAATATTCGGTACGGTACTCGGTCTTCCAGGAGCGGACAACCTTCCTCTATATTAAAAAACGCCCGATACATTTTTTTAGCTATTGAACAGATTTTATCGCAGGCTTTGAGCGCGAAAAGCGACCGAATCAAGAAATTCCGTAACGAAAATAAAAACCTAACACCCTTTATTGCAGAATAACCTATTTAAAACCTTTTAAACTAACAAATAAGGTATATTTTATGTTGACACATTTAAATACAAAACATTTAGAAATATAAACATTCGAATTTCGAAAACTAATTATTTGCTTAAATTTTTTAAAACGTGATTTTGTATTAAGTTTTAAGCTATTGACTGCATAAAAATCGCTATGCAATAGCTTTACCGCGGCAGTCCCCGAGTGCCACATTTTTTTTTACCTAATTAAGACCCTAAATGTAAATACACTCTCGGTCAAATCACATTTCAAATAAAAAATGTTATTTTGGATGTCTATATTGATTAAAGAGTCTAACGATACTGAGAATGGAGGTTCTTTGATAAATGTAAAAACTTGGGCTCATAATACAAACACGCCTATAATAAAGATGAATGGCCAAAGTAATACTTTTTATTAATAAAATTACTACGATGGATCTTAAGTTCGGTCGGTACATTTTTTTTTCAACAACAAATTGTATTAATTGCCTGTATCAATTAGAGGCTCTCAAACCTTAGCTGTTTTTAAGAAAATAATAAAAGGGCATTTACCTCTCTCTTTAAACTATGGAAATTTTATTGTATACAGGGTGAAATTGAAATCATGAACATCCCTAAAAGAGGTCGTTGAACTCATCATTATGAACAACTTTTATTATGGGACTAACCCTGTAATCGCGAAAAAAATAAGCTGTTTCATACATTTATGGTCACATAACTCAAAATGTATGGAACAGCTGTTTTTTTCTTTCGATTTTAGGGTAGCTTAAATCGCTTTAAGCGATAAGGCCGCCGCCCATTGTGCCACCTGTGTATTAAATATTATATTAAGCTTGTTAGTCGATTTGTTTGTAGAGTTCACACACTGGGCATGGTCGTGAATGTCGTGATCATCGTTCCTTAATGGAAAATAATAACAATAATAACAAACAGGTGTCTGTATTATTTATTCAATTATTATACTGCGGCGAATACATATTTAATAATATCATATCTTGAGTAAATAACCAGCCAAGTACGAGTCGGATTTGCGCATTAAGTAAGGGGTCTGTACTACTTTTTTATAATTTTTTTAAAATTATTATTTGGCATTCAAAAGGCCATACAGGTATTAAAAAAATGACAAAAATAATACCGACTTTCAAACTGTAAACAGCTAAGAAATAACTCGAAAAAGTTCGTTTTGGAGTCGATGCCTAGCTAAGAACCTCTTAGAAAAATTCACCCTCAGCCACAGGAACAGAGACGGATAAAAGGACGGGACGGAACGGGCGGCGCGCGACGCAGGCGGGGTGGGCAGAGCGATTTTCTTAAAAAAAAGTTCCGTGCACCATTCTAGTACGGAACCATAAAAATGGAAAAATCTTACGCGTTCAATGATGCAATTTATCGGAAGATAAGGTTACTTAAAGAATGTTGCAGTCAAAGTTTGAATTAATGTAAATTCAAAAGGCCTCAAAAGTGCATTATGAAGAATTTGATTTGATTTCTTTTGTGTCAGATTAGCAGATTGTATCGCACTAAAGTACCTACCTATCATTACTTAGAATCGCGTAACTTGAATTATAGATACTATTATGACGTTATTTATTAGACATTCAAACTTGTACGTTATTAGGTCTGAAGATAAAGGTTATTTTCATTTACATCCAAGTAATATTTAAATGTCAAAATTCGTGAAGATGGATGAATGTTTATTACTTTTTTACAAAATCTACGGATTCTGAGGAAACTTTACAGCTTATACATCAGAATAACGCATAGGCTACAATTTATTCATATACCACGCGAGCAAAGCCGCGTGCAGAAGCTACTTATTCATCAATCTTGATATCAAAGTTATTTTGCGACGCTCTTTGCCGATAAACCAACTGTACTTGTGAAGCAAAGCGTACACATACGTGACGAATAGACAGCATTGCTACTCTAATTCAAACGTGATGAAAACGAGATGAGTCTAAAGGCTTTGTAATCTAAGATTTATGAGAAGTCTGTAATTCTGTATTCAACGACACGTAAAACGATATAGAGCTTTCAGAGATTTCCAATACATCAATATCTCAAAAGCACGTAATTTGATAGAGTACTTATTCATCGTCGGCGTATAGAAGGGTTTACGATGAATTGTATAAATTTACTAGAGATGGACCGAAATTTGTTTCAGATTCGGTTATTCGGTATTCGTCCGAAGTTCTGTTCATGGACTGAATATTCGTTTCATGTACCGAACATTCGGTTAAAGAAACATCACTACATAGTATAAAACATAGTCGCTTTCTCTGTCCCTAAATCCCTATGTATGCTTAAATCTTTAAAACTAAGCAATGGATTTTGATACGGTTTTTTTAATGGATAGAGTAATTGAAGAGGAAGGTTTATATGTATATTGCACCTGTGCAAACCGGGGCGGGTGGCTAGTTTAATAATAAATCGAACCATTAGCCTACATAATTATGTATTATTCTGAATTTTGCCTCCAGAACTCATTGTCATTGAATTAATCAGAAAAATTTAATAAACTTTATTTTTGTTAAATAAAATATTAAAAATCTAAACATATCTTTATCAACAAGTAACAAAAAAAAGGCATTCTGCGATAGACGTCACGCAATACTTACAAGTTTGCAACAAATGAAATGAATACGATCTTCGGCCGCTATTCGGCTTCGGCAATGTTTCAACCGAATGTTCGGCTTTATTTTTTCATAAATATATAGATATTATATTTTGTAAATAGTAGTTATAATATTTAGTTTGTAAATACTTGTATAATAATGTAGTTAATGATAATAAATATAATCTATGTTCGACTAAATTCGACATTTGACAGAATCCACATTTAGTCCATCACTAAAAATTACGTGTTTAAAACAATGCTTTTACTAAATATTTCGTAGCGCAGACACGTCTCGTAAGTACTGAAGCAACTTGAAGAGTACTTGAGCAACTTTGTTCTTTGAACTAGTTTTATTTGACTTCATCTCGTCTTGTTGCCAGGCTATTGTTGCTGATAAAATTGGACGCGTAACTGCACTTTTAGTACTTTGAAAGCTTTCTCTACGTTACAAGTTAATTCAAGCACTTTTATCTATTACAAGCTTTTATTTTTCAATTCAATTCAATTTATTTATTTCAGACAGATTACATAAATCATCCATACATGTGTAATGTGATATCCTAGTGAGAGAGAGATCCTAGAAGAGACTCGTGATAGCCTAGTGGTGGTGACCGTTGACTGGCAAGTCAGAGGTTCTCGGGTTGAAACCCAAGGCGCGCACCTCTGACTTTTCGTAAGTTATGTGCGTTTTATAAATTAATTATCACTCTCCGTGCCTCGGATAGCACGTTAAGCTATTGGCCCCGGCTGTCAATTGTAAATCTTTGACAGTCGTTACGGGTAGTCAGTAGCCCGTAAGTCCGAGAACCAGTCTTACCAAGGGGTACCGTGTAACCTAGTACCTGGGTTGTGGAGGTCTGATAGGCAGTCGCTCCATGTAAAACACTCGTATTCAGCTGCATCCGGTAAGACTGGAAGCCGACCCCAACATAGTTGGGAAATGGCTAGGCAGATGATGATATGTGTAATGTGATAGGTATTTATAATTTGTGAACACTGCAATGGATTATGAACGCATGGCATGTTATATTTAAATGTATTATTAATATTGTATATTTAATTGTAACTTGTATGTATGTTTGTCCGGGTGAAATCTTGCAAGCTGAATTAGAACCACTTCCTCTTATCCTATGGAGTTGAATTTTTGCATTTTAGTTCAGTTGCGATGACAATGCATTTTTGGTGAGCATGATCTAAATCGACATCCAGGATTAGCTCCAGATAAAGGAACTCTTCAGCGGTTAACGGCACAGATACAAATTTTTGCATAATTATAAATACATTAATTTTGATATTCCAATATAAACTTGGTTAAAAACGTTGTTTTTATAAAAACTTATTTATGCTTTTAATGTGTCAAATTGTGTTAGTAATTATCGTAACCTTCAGACGCTAGCGTCTACAAGCAATCAATACCAGTGATATCACTAACACGTTGCCGACCCAGTGCGGGAGGGGGAGAGGAGATATAAAATGATTATGGGTCTCTGGGCCTTCGCTGTTCTCATTGACTATACAAAACATAACAATCAATCGCGCCTATTGGTGTTTGCCTTGTTTTATTTTTGTTATCAATGGTAAAAAAAAACATACAATCGAATAAAATTGAGAACCTCCTCCTTTTTTTAAATCGGTTAATAAAACTCACACGGTGTTCCTCCATGATGAACCTTTGGGGGAAGTAGGTATGTGTTTCATTGCGCAAGATAAATAGATGGATAGAAATAATTGGTAATTGCTAAGTTAACCAATTTTGTCGTTTGTTAGCAGCATAATGCCGTATAATAAAAATAATAATAGTAGTTCAATAACAATTAGATTACTATCGAGAGTACCAGGAATCTATTTATAAATGCGATTATAATTACGATATCTAAGAATGTGTATGAGAGAATAAACCTTTGTATGGTTTTGAGTAACACTATAGAGATTGTTATAATATCATTCTACTAAAGGAGTTTTGATCATGTAATGTTTGAACACATGGTCCAAGATGACAACATGATCACGAAAATCGAATACGTCAGATTTGACAGTTGTTTAGATACCCTACGTGAACTACGAAATCGAACTCCGAAACGAGTCGTCTTTTAGCTTCAATCGACTGACAGTCACAACTCGTACAAATATGAGATGGTTATAATTATTACGAAAATTATAATTATAACACTTTTTTTATTATAACACTTTTCTATTATAACACTTTTTTATGTGTTATAAAAAAGGTTTTTTTATATAATTTTTATTTTATTTTTTATTTATTTAATGTACACTTTTTTCTTTAATGCTCCCGATTCCAATTTTTTTATTTAATCTAATATTTGGAACAAACAAGGTTACAACCCACATTATAAACCCACCAAACTGCGTAGGTACCTAAAAGTTTGTCTTGTCACATTTTAAAGCTAGTTCCTCATTGCAACCATTAGAAACCAGAATGTGTTGAATGACAACTATTCAAATGTGTTCTAAAAATAAAACAAATTTTGCTACGTTTAAATTAACTAGAGGTCGTTTAATTGTTCGAAATTCGAACGTATCTTTTTTATTTTGTTTTTTTTTTATTGATAACTCTAAGTTCTATTACTACAATAGCTACTAAAAACGATTCTTAAACCAAAGAGATTTTTTTAATAAATATCTGAAAAAAGCACGTTCAACTTTAATTAAAATCTTAATCGTAGGTATTGTTAAACTACCCATACCCTACGCTACCCTTGTCTACCCCTACCCTACCCTGTTCAACCCTACTCTTTTTTTCAGATTGTTTTTTAGATGTAGGTATTAATTTGAAGCCTTCTTAGAGGTGATATTAAATATGAACCCTATTGTCAATCTCGATACCCTAAGCTCAGTCATTTGGAAAAAAACAAGCATTACTATGAACTGAGAT
The DNA here is from genome assembly GCA_936450705.2 of Protodeltote pygarga. Lineage (NCBI taxonomy): Eukaryota > Metazoa > Arthropoda > Insecta > Lepidoptera > Noctuidae > Protodeltote > Protodeltote pygarga. The sequence goes on from OW388254.2 coordinate 14,381,058, forward strand.
CAAACGATCAAACAGCGCTATGTACCCTTTGCTCTGCCCTTCAAAATACCCAAACAATTGTACACAAAATCAATTCTTAATATGAAGTCTTATCTCTATAGACAAAAGTCAATAACCTCTGTCTCATTTCAAGCTAGCGTGCGCGCGCGCTTACGGTGCGGACGTGTTTTTATTGCGTTCGTTGTAGAAAATACCTATTATCCAAAATTACAGCTATGGATTGTCGAGCTTGCGGTGTTGGAGTGATAGATGGACTATTCATGAAATGCTCCAAAAAACAGTGCGAAAAAGTGTACGACTTAAAGTGTCTAGGATTGACGCAAAAGGAATTTACAACTTTCTCAGAGCAATACACTAAACAGTGGGTATGTCCTGAGTGCGTTTGTTCCAAACCTAAACCTAAAAGGAATGACCCGGATACACCTGTACGGAGCACCAGCGGCAGCGAGCTGAAGACTTTTCCTGTCAGCATGAATGTTAACACTCAAAGAGGAAGCCGCATTAAAACAACGGCAGATGCGTCAATGGCCGAGAGTGATAGCATTAGTGACGGTATTCTATTGGTTGAATTCAGAGAATTTAAGTCGGAAGTGTTAAAGCGGTTCGATATGCAAACAAAGGCTATTCAACATCTTCAAGAAGTATTAGTTTCTACAAAAACGGAGTTAGAAGAACTAAAGACTGAGATGAAGGTACTTAGAGACGAGGTCATACAAAAAGATTTGTTATTAACTCGCAAACAGCAGGAAGCTGAAAGTGCATCAAATCTGAAATTAGGCGTTCAGGTGACAAATGATATCGATGTCCCAAATACATTCGCTGAAGTGGCTCGTAAAAATCTTATAGAAAACATAAATGTAAACAAACAAAATATACCCACTACCAGTGGAAGTAAAATGCGTGAGGCCACAAAACCAGCGTCAGTGAATATAACAGTTTCTGAGTCTCAACCTACAAATCTGTCTTATAATACTCAAGCCGTAGAATTCAATTGTACAGAAGAGGCGAAGAAAACCGACAATGAGTGGATCACAGTCCGTAAAAAGAAAGGAATTTTTCAATCAAAAGATGTTAAGAGAGGGAAAAATACGAGTTTGATAGAAATACAGGCAACAGAAAAAAAGAAGCACCTTCACGTTTGGCGATTGGCTACCGAAACCACAATCGAAAAGCTAACATCACATGTGAAAGGAGTATGTGGCTCGGAAGTATATGTGAAAATCGAACAGATTAAGCATAAGACAGAAAGAGATTATGCGTCTTTCATCATCACGGTATCGCAGTCAGTATACGAAAAATTATGTCAACCGGAAGTATGGCCTATTAATGCCGAATTTTCAGAATGGATTTGGTTTCGCAAATCAAGTAAACCAAGTCAAGAATACAACTAATTTTGAATTTTATTATCAAAATGCCAGAGGTCTTCGAACAAAATTGAACAGTTTTTGTAATAATATAGAATCGTTAAATGCCGATATTGTTGCAATCACGGAAACGGGATGTAACGATTCTATAATGGATGCAGAAGTAATACCACCTGGGTATCAGATAATAAGATCAGACCGGGCGGATGGGCGTAAGCAAGGCGGCGCGTTTCTTGTGGCCACACACAGATTGGAGCTACGACAAGTGAATGCACCGGGTGACGTCAACATAGATAACTGCGCATTCGAACTGGTTTGTGCGACCGTGCACGTTAAAGGTAGATGTTTGTTTTTATGTTGTGTTTTTTATGTACCACCAGGTACTAATGAAGATGAGTACTTATTGTTTTTTAGGATAATAGAACAATTATGTGTAAAATATAAGCATATTATTTTATTAGGAGATTTAAATTTATACTCAAGTAATAAGAATATTAAGAATTATTTTGAATATTTTATGTCTTTTTGCGAATTTGCTCAGATGAATAAAGTACCTAACTGTGATGGGAGGCAACTAGACTTGGTGTTGTGCTCGTTATGTTTAGGAGATAATGTGCAGGTATGGAGGGCAGATGAGGCTCTGGTGGCTATAGACAAGTATCATCCGCCGCTCGCGGTGACCCTGCGGCTCAGCGCGAGCGAGTTGCGCTCTCCACTGCCGTCCGCGAATTCAATCCGGGAGGGGCGTGAGGTATTAGGTAACCGAATAGAACCGCAATGGAATTTCTATAAAACGGATTTTTATCTATTATATTCTTCTTTGGCGTCAGCAGATTGGAACCCTTTATATGAAATACAATTACCAGAAGATGCGCTAGAATTTTTTTTATCGAGTATTTAATAGTGTTCTTAAAAAGTGTGTACCTAAAAAACAATCGAACGTTGCAAATCGTAAGTTTCCAGAATGGTATACGAGGGACATAATAAAGAACTTACAATTAAAGGTAAATCTTCATAGGCGGTATAAATCAACGGGGTCGCGAGTGGATTATGATGCTTTTTCGTCATGCAGAGCGCAAATTAAACGCAACATAGACCAAGAGTTCAAAAAGCATCAAGAGCGGGTACAAAATAATTTGAAGCGGGATCCTAAATCTTTTTGGGACTATATTAGAAGTAAAAACGGTTCAACTAGTCGTAAAAAAGTTATGAAGGGGGGGGTAGTGTTATCTGAACCCGAGTGTGCGATGGAATTAGCAAGATATTTTTATTCTGTGTACAATAGCGAGCCGGCGCGGCTGGATGTGGACGAAGCGGTGGCGGCAAGCGGTGCGGGCAGCGCGCGCGTGCACGTCCCACAGCTTACCCTCGGCCAGGTGCGGGCTGCGCTTGCGCGGCTCAAACCGAAGCGGTCCGCAGGCCCAGATGGTATTCCAGCGTTTGTAATCAGAGATTGCCGCTCAGTGCTGGCAGAGCCTCTGTTACACCTGTTTAACTTGTGCCTTGATACCTCGTATTTTCCGGAACGTTGGAAAATCACTCGCGTGATACCGATACCCAAGGGAGGCGACGGAACAATGGTGGATTCTTTTAGGCCAGTGGCGATTTTGTCGTCTCCAGCTAAGGTCTTTGAATCCGCCATTCAACAAATTGTTCAGGAGCAAGTAGGGTCACAACTATCGGACGCACAACACGGATTCCGACCTGCACGTAGCACGACAAGTAATTTGTTAAACTCCATGGCATACTTGGTCCCTCATATTGATGCAAGGGTGCAGGTGGACGCTGCCTACTTTGATTTTAAGAAGGCGTTTGACCTAGTGGATAACGATGTCTTACTATCGAAGTTGGCGGGAGTTGGCTGCACACCGAAACTGCTCAAATTCTTTGCCAGCTATATGAGGGATAGGCAGCAATATGTGGAGTACTGCGGGTACAGATCGGATCCTTATTTCACGAGGTCGGGCGTGAGTCAGGGAAGCAATTTGGGTCCGTTAGAATTCGTAATAATGATAAACGACCTGCCAGGAGTAGTAAAGAATGCTAGGTGTTTATTATTTGCAGACGACCTAAAGTTGCTACTAGCTATTAAAACCGAAGACGACTGTCTACGCCTCCAGCAAGACGTCGACCGAGTAGTGGAGTGGAGCCAAAAAAACAAGTTGCAATTTAATGTTACGAAGTGTTCCATTATGACCTTCAGTCGAGCAAGGGTTCCACTCATCTACAGTTACACGGTGGACGGAGCGCCATTAAAAAGGGAAAAGTCAGTACGGGACCTTGGCGTTCGGATGGATCCTGAATTGTCATTCCGGGAACACATAGTCGACGTCTGCAAAAAAGCATACAAAAGACTGGGATTTGTGCTTCGCAGAGCCGTGTCGTTTACGAATGTCAAAGCCATTTCGGCATTATATGACGCGCTCATAAGAAGTCAATTAGAGTGCAATGCGGCGATATGGGCTCCACATGAGGAAAAATACAGTCTCATGTTGGAGCGCATACAGAACAAGTTCACGCGATACATATACCTCAGAATGTATGGGGTATATCCCTTCTACCCCTTGATGTATCCTACCTTGTTTGTATTAGGCATGGTCGGATACAACAAGTTGAAAACTAGGAGGGATCTAGCGCTTATGTTGTATATGGTCCGAGTGTTCAGGGGTAATATAAATAATCCGAGTGTGCTAGAAGGAATAGGTTTGTGTGTGCCAGATCGGTACGTACTGCGGCGTCGTAAGCCTTGCTTGTTCGTGGTACCGATAGGTAAAAGTAAATTATTGGATAATGCCCCATTCACGCGGGCGTTGCACACACTAAATTTGGTCGCAGATAAAATAGATTTATTTTCATGTTCTCTGAGCGAGTTCGCAAGGATATCATTATATATATTATGTTATGTTTTATAATTCAATATTTATTTTTATAATTTTTAAATTCAATTAATTAATAATTTAGAAGCTACACTATCGAATTGGAATTAGTTCTGTAAGGATAGTTGTAAGGTATGTGAAATAAATAAATAAATAATAAATAAATTTAGTAATTAGCTTTTATTACAAAAAAACTATTTGCAGCATTCGTGGTCGCGTATGCTGAAAAGTGTTCGGAAATAATTATACAACCAGTTTTTTGAAGATCTGCCAAATTTTAGAAGATAATCAGGTACATGAAACTGAACCACTTTCCCCAAGGAACATAGGATGAAATCTAAAAATTTGGTCACATGATACACGTTTATATGAGAAATTAAATTTTCGTTTTCAGATTATTTATTTATTTATTAGGTTTATTAGGTTTATTCCTTGGAAAAAGATGATCACTTTCATGGACCTTATTACCTCCTAAAATTTGGCTGGACTCGAAAATATCAGGTTGTATACTAATTAATAGTTAAATCGTCGTGTGCGACAGTTACATATTATTAATTTAAATGTAGCAAAATTTGTATATTTAAATAGTTGTCATTCGACACAATCCGGTTCCTAATGAGGAACGGTCGCAATGAGGAACTAGCTTTGAGCGTGATGAGTTAGGAACTGTTTTTTTTTTAAATTAAAAGCAGTAAATCCAGATAAATTACCTAATGTGTAATCTTTATGTATAATAACTATAACAGTATAATGTATATTGTAAAGTACCTAATATAACTGAAGTTGATTAAACAAAAGTGACTGCCTCATTGGTCTAGTAGCTGAATTCAATCCCCGGGTCGGGCAAAGTGTTATTGCGTTTTTCCATTAGGAAATTCTCAGTAGCAGCACCGAGACTGGACTTGTGCCCGGTTATTGGCAATGGGCTCACTCCCTATAACATGGGACTTATAGCCGGCGAAACGTTGATGTACGGCATATCCCTCTGGGGAATACAGGCGTGAATGTATGTTACGTTAAACTCAAGTAATATTTATTAAGAAATTTGAAAAAACAACTGATACGGATGGGATTCGAACCCACGATCCGTGCCGTCGCTCTAACCGCTGAGCCACCGTATCCCATCAGAATCAGTCGAAATTTCAAATCTCTTTCTACGTCTAGGGCGTGTGGTAATATCTATCGAAGTACATTACGTATCCGACTCAATGCACCAAACTTTGCAGTTTTAGAAGGCACCAATTCGATATTACCAATTTTCTTTCGATATTACAAATTTCACAAAAAATATCAAGTAAATTTAGTTAAAAGTACGTAATGTAACCTGTATGTATAATTTAAAGTACTTACCTAATGTAACTTTAATATTAATCATGTATATTCAAATAAGTAAATAAATGTGTAAAGCTCGCGAAAACCTTTGAGTTTCTAATCCATCGTAAGATTGTAATAGTTTGTATCGATAAGATTGAAATACATTTAGATTAAAATCTCAGCTTTGATCAGGGTAATGTGAATTGAGATACGCTAGAGATTTGAGTATTCGGTTTTCATTTTCGATACTTAATCCTAAGGGTTTAATCCTACAAGACAATAAATTCTAATCCTATTTTAGCTGTTGAAAAGTTGTAATTTGCCCTGTGTGGTATAGGCCAATATTAGCAGCAACGAGAGCCTCTGCGTGTCATAAAAGTGAACCTAACATGGGATATATGCCATAATCTAGCAACGATCGATAGGTACCTAAGATGCTTCCTGTAGGAGGCTTCGGCCAACTGCCACCCAACGCACAAAACCTTGCCAAGCGTAACTACTACAAACGCTCGAAAGACACACTAACACAAACATGCGTAATATTGCGTAACGAAGAGACGCGAACGTCGCGGTCGCGGTACTCGCAGTATCAACGACGCGTCGTTCCGCATGTTTGTATGAGTGTGTCGTTTTCTGAGCGTTTGTACGTAGTTACCATACTGTACAATTATTATACTGTGGCGGATGTGTCATGTTTCGGATGTGTCGTGTTGCAGATGTGTGTGATTTATTTATTTAGGTACTCACAAAATCCACAGCTCACAAATTTACTTACAAACTAGTCTTACAGCCAATTACGGATTACAATGTAGGTACTTTTTATATAAGTATTATGTTTGTCTAGGTATATTTATGTATGTTTAAATTCCATCCTGCTACGATAAAGCACAAAATCGCTTATCATCAAATTGGCTCGTATTGAAACAAATTAATGCATTTTTCATAATAACAGCTATGTAGCAATGCGCGCATTGGAACGCGCTGCCGCCAAGGAAACTGTTGCCAGGTCTTATTCTTAGATGACATAACAACTGAACAACACATACTTAATACTCAAGGACTTTACGCATAGTATCAAACTATAATATTGCCATAACCCTTACAATAGCTCCAGTCACTGCAAAATCAACTTAATTTACACGACTGTAGAGTTTATTGTGAGTGGTACACAGCATTTAAAAAAAAAGTAGGTAAGTATTAGACTTTACTGCTTGTATACCATCTGTTCCTAATACAAAACTATTTTGTTTCAGAATGTCCAACTAGAGAATGGCTCCCAAATGTACGAGAAATGGCTAAAACTGCCAATGCCCCTGGACTTCAAAGTTTACGTGTTCAACGTCACAAATTCTGAAGAAGTGAATCGAGGGGAAAACCCTGTGCTGCAGGAGGTTGGACCTTATGTATACAAGTAAGAAGGTTTCTTATTGCTTAAATATTGATGAGTCTATGCTGGCCACTTTATTTAGGTCTTCTTTTTTTACTATGGTAGTACAGAAATAACCTACTTAGTAATTAAATATGTTTTTCTTTTAAAAAATGTAAAAAAATAGCCGTGCGTCAATAGAGGTGTCCTTTGTTTGGTTTTGATGCGAAACATATTGATTTATTTATCTGGCAATTAGCAAGCAAAAAATTAATATAAACTGTACCTATATTATTATTATTTACTTATGTGATAAGCACTAATACAGCTAGCTGTAAGGTAGATTTTGGTGCATTTTTTTCCGAGTTCAATATAGTATAAGGATATGATAGGTGACACCATGTCTCCAATGTTTAGAAACTTTTGCTAATGGATAGAGTAGTATAGTGTGGTACAGTGGTGGAGGATGAATTTTTCCAAGAGGTAAGCCGGAGCCAACCAAAAAAATAATAATGCCATAGTCAGAGACATTAGGATTGACTGTGCGATCTTCAATGGTAAGCCGGTATATAAAAATTCCTGCGCCTGATCCACGAAGCATTTAGTATTTATAGTATTAGTATTTGCTTCGTGGCCTGATCTCTCTTCGGTCGTGTCGAATTGCCGTCCCATCAGATTATATTTATATTATTATGCGAGCGCGCAAGTGCGCTATATTTCCCGCATAGATGGTTAATCTGAAATTCTGTCAGCAAGACATTTTTTTTTATTATTATCTATGACTAAGTACCTTATTACAGAGATTGGAGCACTTTAAACACTTTACCTAAGTCAGTCATGTAATTGGTTTTTAGGTTATCGCCTACGTGCCGCTACAAGCAATTTGCATAATATTATTGTCTGTTATCACCGGTCTTGGCAACTGTTTTGCTACAAACAATCGCCTTCCCCTCACCTACGAGATTTCTTGTGAATATGCTAAATGCTAATGTGAGAACCTTTGATAAATTACTTTAATTAACTATCATAGCGCTGTGGTACCGCGGTGACTTCTACAAAAAGAGTTTTTAATGAGCCAAATCAGATTTTTCAATCAAAAATATTAAAAAACTTTAAGTCCTAAGAAAAAGCAAAAAATTTCACTTTACCCTAATTATTTTCCCCTGAGCAATATTATTTAATTTTCTACATAAGGAATAAAAAAAATAACTTTTGTGTCATCCCTAGCCCTTATCGCAAAAACAAAAAAAAACCTGTTCTAGTCTATTCTTTCGCTCAAAAATAGTAGAGTTTAGTGAGATTTGAAGTTCACGCGCAGGATATTAGCACGCCTTGGGATCGAACTCGAGATCTCTTGACTTGTCAGTCGATGGTCATACCACTGGGCTATCAGATAGCTCATCTTCATTCCCATGTCATCGAATTTCCGACATGAAATTTATTAGAAACACAATCCACTCTACTCCAAACTGAATCAACGACGTTTTACAACCTATTTTACAATTGAATAAATCCACAAACCTGTGTAATAGGTATTAATGATATTGATACCGATAACGTTATTTCATTCAGTTACATAAAAACTAAGAACACTGTTATATGATAAAGTACCTAATATAAAACCGTTGGTAAAACCACTCATTGCGAAACGCTCGTGAAATTATATTGTGGGTAGTCTAATAATCTTCATTTTACACTTATATTACTGCGAGATTGTACTGTTCTGTTTCTGAAGCCATTTTGGGGTTATACGGCTCTTGATTACGAGGTCTTGGGTTTGTTTACAACTATTACTGTTATTTTATTATCTACAGAAAAAGAGTCAAATAAAAGTCTCTCTCCAAAGAGTTGGTGCACACACTTGTGCACTATATGTCTTGCGTAGTTGGAAATCTCCGTTTAGATTGGCCGCTGTGGGGACATTATAGTAAGAGATAAAAACCTCTACCTAAACCCTAGTTTATAACAAAAACTATTTATTTAAATACTAGCTTTAATTTTTAAAAATGATAGATACTTACTGTCTACCTACAAAGATGCATTCTCAATTTTTAATCAAAAAACCAATGCATATAAATCAGGTATTCATATTAGTCTTTAAATTGATCTATGCATAATACACTCAAGTTTATGCATTAAAATGAACTACAAAAGATTTTTTTTTCAAAGATAATAAAATGATCTTTAACCCTTTTGATACAGGGTTAATTAAACCTTATGCTCTGAAAAACTATGCATAACTTAATACCTGCATATGGTAATAAGTAGAAACTACCATGAGCTATACAAAAAGGATTCAGCAGCTTCCAGACTTTGACAACGAAAGAATCATGAGACCCGCTTACATAGTTACAATTGGCGCGTCAAGACCTGGTGGTAACGTGAGAAGATACAGAGGTCCGCCGAGAAACACTATGTGGTTTTTAGTCCGTGCAAATCGGATTTTTCAGTCATATACACTGACTGGCAAGATGCAGGGATAGCGTGGTAGAGGCAGAACACCTGAGCATTAGTTCATCATTTCAGCCACAAGACGTCCACTGCTGAACAAAGGCCTCCCCAATGACTTCCAGATTGGCCGGTTGGATGCAGCCTGCATCCAGCAGCTTCCTGTGACCTTTATTAGGTCGTCTGTCCACCTTGTGGGTGGACGTTCACGCTGCATTAGTTAGATGTGATAAAGTCGGTCACCCATCACAATCTTCAGAGGAAAGACACCAGGCGCAAGATAGACAGGCTTGGAGAGCTTTGACTAAAAGAGCATCTTATGAGGTATCGACAAAGAAGAGAAATAAATAATTTGATATAACCCTATTATGATTACCCTTGGTAGTGGGATAGACTTAAGGAGTTATCCACATTTTTGTGAATGGCCATGGCAAAAAAACGCCATGAGCCGCTCCTTATTGTATTTAATGCAGAAATGTGCTACTTAAAGGAAACGGCCCACCATCTTATGAATAAAGGTCCAAAGTCCAGGTCCGGCGATTAAAAATGTTGTATTATCTTATACTAATGGTTTATCAAGTAACGAACATGATTTATTGCACGGAGAAGTATTGTAAGCGTTTGTTAAAAAAATTAAAACTTAAATATTATAATATTGAGGGCCTTGAGAGCCCCGGGGTTCCCCGTACACGCCATATGTCAAGGCATCCGTGGCCTTGGATCTTGTGGCCGCAGAAAGTAGGAGGCAGGCATAGAAAAACAAAGAATATAATATCTAAGATGTACTTTTTGTGAAATTTTTACATGTTTTAGCACATGTTAGCTTATTAAGTATAAATATTTACTAAGAAATTTGAAAAAACAACTGATACTGATAAAGAGATTTGAAATTTCGACTGATTCTGATGGGATACGGTGGCTCAGCGGTTAGAGCGTCGGCACTGTACGCCGAAGATCGTGGGTTCGAATCCCATCCGTATCAGTTGTTTTTCAAATTTCTTATTAAATATTTATATCTAAGATGTATTTTGAATAACTATCAGGTTACGTACGTTAAAAATGAAAAATAAAATATCCACCAATGATTTCATAGTACAATCTAATAAAATTCGCTTGTCAAAAGAATCAACTTTGTTTTTGTTTATTAATAGGCTACCTATACTTATACTATACCTACGGTTTGTACGGGAGCCCGCACCTCGCTACGCCCTTGCATCCTGGTGTCGCCGGTCGCGCGGCGGCGTATGATTCAAAGCTAGATTTCTCATTATTTCTAACAACAACAATAACTACCAATCAATTCTTCTCTAAACATAACAATACAGAGTTATTGCCGGATTGTTTATTCTTCTTTGATTAAATCTAGCTCAACCATAGAAATTCTTTCCAATATCTTTGAGCTCAACCTTAGAAATAAATAACACTTATTGTTGCAACTTTCCCAAGGACTGTCTCAAGAACAATAATATTATTTTATGGTAAATGTTTCTGCATTCTCTGTGTCAAATACTTGGAAAGTTTTGCTTCTCACGTGATGAGAATCGATGCGTAACTAAGTACCTGATACGCCTATAAAACTTCTCTAAGCAAAAATCCTCTAGATGACGATATTGATATAATTATTTGATATTTTTACTAAAAAATCTTTTTTATAAAACTTTGGGCCATTCCTTCTGGGTATGTTATAGGCCATTTCCGCCGCAATCGCGCTTGCTTCCACTAGTCCAACGAGGCAGTCCGGCAATTAAAAGTTCTTACGAATAACCATTAAAAAGTCAACAGATATTTTAGCGAACATTAAAAAGCACTAACAACAAGCATCGTTATTTTATTAAAATTGTTATTTTAAAAACCTATTTAAGTAAGTAAGTAAGTTAACCTATAAAAGTTAAAGTTCAGCTGCCATCTAGCGGCTAACAAACATGTACAAATATGCATTTAAAACAGTAGTAGTACTTCCTATTATTAAGTAAACACGTGTTTTAATTACTCTGTGTCAACGCGCAACGTGTGAAGTTAATTATCACGTAACTATATGATATTGAAAGGGCTTCATGCAGCTGTGCAGAAAATGCCATAATCTTATTAATTTTCGTATATTGCCCGTGGTACAAATTAATTTGATCGTTTAAACTCTGAAAAAATTTACGTTGGCAAAAACAAATGAACGCCCCGGCTAAAACAAGTGAACTCGGACAAAAATTTGTGAACGCCGCAAAACAAGCAAACATCGGCTATGCCTACTACTACTATTAAATTTCTCTAGTGGTGAAGAAAAAGATCTCCTTCTGTGGGTTAATAAATTTCAATATAGGATACTGTCAAACCCGCCTACATTAGTTATTTTTTTAATATGTTTTTATTTTTGAATGGAAAACCCCTTAGAGGTACCCCTCTACCAAGAGCTAGAGAGGGGTTAAGTCTGTCTTATACGGACTATAAACTACACGGTGTTCTTCGACAAAGCTTTGGGCAGGAGTATGATATTCACTCGCTATTCACCGCGCTGGTGGAAACACTAGATCAGCACAGTGGAGTTTTGACTTATACTTCTTATTTAAAGATTTTAAAAAAAAACTATTCCGAACATTGTTTTCCTTTTTTTTCAGACAATATCGAGAGCGGACGGTCCTCGGCTACGGACCGAATGATACGATCAAATACATGTTGCGCAAGCGTTTCGAATTTGATCCCGAAGCGTCGGGCGCACTCACTGAAGATGATGAAGTTATTGTAGTACATTTCTCTTATTTGGTAAGAAAATCTTTTTATCTGATATTATGAAGTTTAATGACGTGATCTCGGCTAGTGGGAGTCAACCTCCCCCACAAACGGTGAGAGAAAATATCGTGAGGAAATCAGCCCACGCGAGAGATTTTCTACGGTGTGAAAAGCCATGGCAGAGGCCTAAAGGTGGTTTAAACTCTGAAGAACTCCGTATCTGCATCAACTAAACGATAAAGAAAGAAGAAGACTATGGCATCGTAGCTCCCAAACAGATGAACCGATTTTGGTTTAGTATTTTTTATTTGAAAGATAACTTATTTGAGAGTGTTCTTAGCTAAAACAAAGTTTTTTTCTGTGTCAGGAGTTTTTAAAATTTTTAACTACTCCAATGCTTTAAATCCTTTAAAAAAAGAACCGCGCGACGTAAAAAAAAGTAGGTTATTCCAATCAATTTGATTCCCCGCCATTTTTCACTGATATTTTTATTAATGAATGAATTATTTATTGTAATAGTAATTAACATAAGTGAATTTTAATAATTGCACTGTACAAAATGTTAATTACAACTTCAATAAATAATTGTTTCATTAATACTTAGTTTATTTGTATTACTCAGTAATGGATGATATTAGGTTACTATGACTGACTGTTTTAATGTTAGCAGTAGGCTGTTTCAGAATCTTTTATAGAGGATACATATTATGGGTGTAGATAAAGCCGAGTGTGATAAACCCACATTCGTGTTTTAATACCCCTTATTATACAACAGTTGCATAAATAACTATTAAATTATAGTTACTATCACTCTGTTTTTCAGGCTGCACTATTATCAGTCCACGAAATGATGCCCAGTTTAGTGGGAGTAGTCAACAAAGCGTTGGAGCAGTTCTTCCCAAATCTTGAAGACGCCTTCCTGAGGGTCAAAGTGAAGGACCTGTTCTTTGACGGGATCTACCTTGACTGCAATGGCGATAACGCTGCTCTTGGTAAGATAGACTTTAGTGTTACCTTATAGTTATAATTAGTGCATACTTTTATACTGTATCCTACAGGTTAAGACGAATTTATAATTATCTAATTAGTAGAGGTATCTAAAAGGTCGCAGGAAGCTGCTGGATGCAGGTTGCTTCCAAACGGCCAATCTGGAAATCATTGGGGGAGGCCTATGTTCAGCAGTGGACGTCTTATGGCTGAAATGATGATGAATGATGAATTGGTAGAGTGGCTGATATAGCGAAGCCAGACAGTTCGAATCCTTCACGCCGCGGTAGAATTGATCCTCAATTAAATATTTAACTAACATTAATCATCCTCCGAGCCTTATTACTCCTAGACTTTATTGAGATAGACTTCTTATCTATAGCAGATTGAGTTAATATCGGTTTTCTATTGATCGACTGCCTATCTGACTCCGCCTCCGGCAACCCAATGGGATATGATATCCTAAAATTAGGACGGTTGTCAGGATTTTTATTACTAACTTCTGCCTTTCTATCCTGACCTATTATCGACTGCTAAAATGTTTTCTGAGAGCCGGTGCCAAGGCTTAACGTGCATTCACATCTTCCGAAAAGTCAGAGGTGTGTGTTTTGGGTTCGATTTCCGCACGGGAAAAGTATAATTAACTTAATTTATTTAATAAACATACCTACTGCCGCGAATATGTTTTCTTTTCTCACTCGCTCTTATTAATACTCCTGGGCCGCGTCGCTACATTTGTGTAATCCACAGATATTTGTTTCGGTCTGGGGGTTGTGCATTGTTAAATTTATAAGTCTGTATTGCTCTTACGACACAAGAGAAAATCCAAATGCTTAATGTACTATTACTTTAAGAAAGTAACTATAGAAGAATAATTTAGAAAATGTACAAACTTTTGCATTCATTATTCATTTAGTTTGCACAAGTCCAACAAACTTGTGTAATATAAGATGCAAAGATGAAGCTACGAGCTTTGTAAGTAGCCAGTAGTTTGATAAAGCACCAAGTTCTATTTATGCAGAAAGCTGCACGTATTTTCCAAGTACCCTCTCACTAACAAACTAAACGAAACTTCTCGTAGTATATGTTCAGTGTTCACTTGCTCTATAAACCCGCGTATTGTAGGAACATAATCAAACTTGTTGCAATACTACCTTCTAACTTGTAGAAAGTTCCGGAGGGAGCTAGTAAACCTGCTGATAGTGTATTTCGAGTGTATAATATGTTCCGGTCTTAGAGTATATAAGAAAGTATAGAGTGATAACGTCAACAACATTGCATGCTGAGCGTGAGCAGGCCTCATCATTAAATTGTTAAAATATTATAATTTTTAAAATTTTGTTTTCTAGTCATTTTTGCAAAATTTAACACAACAGTTAAACTTTTAAGCTAAAATGTATCTTTTTATCTCTAAAATGTATATTTGTATTATAAAAAAGGTACTACTAGGAACTAGGTACTAGTACCTAGAACCGTAATTGATCGAAGTATAGCCGTGTAGTTCATACCCGTGCTCCCAGTTCATACTTCTGTAGGGTTGCTCTATACTTTTCATATACTCTAAGGTTCCGGTAATAAAGAGCTGCAGTGCAGTGCAGAGAAAATGAGACGCTTCGTTAGCTTAACTGTTTTGAACAGTGCAACTGAACTATTATCGCGTACACTGTCGAGCAGTGAAGTGACGCTACAAATAATGCTCAAAGGCTGGCTATTCTACAGTCTAGGTACTGAAGGTATCACTACATAGTATAAAACAAAGTCGCTTCCCACGTCTGTCAGTCCCTATGTATGCTTAGATCTTTAAAACTACGCAACAGATTTTGATGCGGTTTTTTTAATAGATAGAGTGATTCAAGAGGAAGGTTTATATGTACAATACATGCATATTAGCGTAACCGTGCGAAGCCGGGGCGGGTCGCTAGTAGATAATAATTTATAGTATGACAAGTATATTATTGGTATTATATTGATCCAGGGAGGAATGACGATTTATTACCAACCTTGGATTCGAAAAAAATGTCTGCTTTTCTCTCTCTTTCTTCTCTTTTTACTTCGATCAGTCTTTTATAGTTATTAAGACGTATTACAATTTGACCGAGTTGGTGTCGTGGCTCCAAAAACAGCCCAGCTTACGTGGAACTCGTCAAGACACGTCTGCTGTATGCTAAGAAAAATGCAGGCCTGAAAATGACAAAATGTATGCCTTGAGATAGTAACACGGGGCCGTGGCAAACGTGGAAGGAAATAGGACAAACTAAAAACTTTCATAAAGATTGACAGAGTATAGCGCAGACATGGTTCTGCAGAATTGACGAAGAAGACAAAAGTCCATGCTCAGATTTGAAAACAATATGTGCTGAAATAAAACCTTTGCAACCAAACCTAGTTTAAAACCCCACCCACAATCTTCCTATTTGAAAATGTTGCCACGCTCAACACCTATCGAATTACTCGTAAGTTTCTAGCCACTTCATCATCCTCATCATACAGTAATTGATACAGAGTCTCATGCATTACACTTGACTTACCAGACCAAAGTACAAATTTCTACCTTAAGTGTCTTTGTCTCCTAATGTCAAAAGCAATCATGCTTAGTTCTAGCTGAACTAATGTTATAATAATATCGTGCAGTATCAAATGTGCATTTCATGTAATAACCTTTATTAAGAAGCGTTTACACTTGACGAGTTTTAAACAAGGAGGACGCATCTTTTAAAAATGTAAGCGTAATGGAAGTTCTATTAAATCAGCCTGCAATTGTCCCACTGCAATGGCCTTTTCTCATACACAGAAAAATTGTATCACGCGAATGAAACTGGTAATGCATTTAATAGCATTTTTTTTCTTTGCAAACTATGCGAATACTGGCAGTTTTAGTGAGACATAATTTACCCGTCCCTATCTTTTCCGAGAACTAAAAACGAGACAGGTATATTTTTTCTTACTAAAAGTATACCTGTCTTAATGCAATTAGTAATTTTCTATGTCAATATGCAAACTTATGGGTGTATTCTAATCATACGATAAAACCTAATGCGGTAAAAAAACAGATTCGTTTACTATATTTCTGATCGTCGATAACCTTTTCCATTAAAAAAAGCATATGTTTGACTATGATCCCACCTGATGATAGTCTACGATGGAGCACACCTGCCTTTAAAAGCCTATTCATTCTTAATTTGAAGATCCCCAAATTGTAGGATCTGAGAAACAGACGCTGAAAGGTATTCCACTTTGTGAATATTCTAAAAAAATAATTTCACATTCTTTTCACGCGACGCCAACATTATTCTTATCCCATGGTTGGTGTAACACCATCTTTATAGAAAAGACAAACGGGGCGGAAATTAGTTATGATGCTGCTGGCATCGTATTACAAAATAAAGGTACCTACTTTTATAACACGTGTAGGTACTACATATACCTACTGGTATAGAGTGCCGTGTTTCCGGGTGCCGTGTGGTTTTCGGCCCAAGAATAGAACCACCCCTACTCGTTCCGCGGGTGTCGTAAGAAGCGATAAAGAGAAAGATTCGGAGGATGGACAGCAGCATCCTACTAAGTAACAGCAATTATGGGCAAATACCTCCAATGAGCACACAAAAGTTGCGCGCATTGGAGAGGCCTATGAAAAACCTCCTATGTTATATACACAATCATATTATTGTTTTTTATCTCATAAAAAGCATTTATTTTTAAAAAACGTAGAACGATTCATTCATACCTACATATACCGATCGTCGAGAACTGAAGTCAGATCATTTTCAATTCAAACAAGACTTTCTTTTGTTCATCCCAAAGGTACAAGTGAACTGAATAAAATGGTGTAAGAGTGGAATATTTACGTAACAGACCTCATTCGAGCAAAAAAGGTCGGAAATTATTTCTAGGTTTGATCGTCTAGCTAAAAAAATAGTCAGATATAGTTTTTTTAGCCTGATAACATTTTGAAACTTAGTATTCTATGAATATATTATCGTATTGTTTCAGGACTTGTATGTGGACGAATAAAAGCGGATACCCCTCCAACGATGAGACCAGCTGATTCAAAGAATGGATTTTATTTCTCCATGTTTTCACATGTATGTATTTCCATTGTGTCACGTGATAAAGTTAAAGATATCACCGATCAATATGACGATGATTTTGATCACAGCGGCTAATCTCAACGGAGATTAGCCAAGTACCTATGCAGGAGATATTATAGTGCACAAATGTGTGCGCAAACACAGGTGCAGTCTTTATTCCCTTACTATCATAGTCCGATGGGACGGGAATCCGATCCAACTGGAGAGAGATCAGGCGCAGGGCCAACGGCTTTACGTGCATTCCGAGGCACGGAGTAAGTGATAATTAATCTATAATAAGCACATATCTTACTAGCGAGCCTTCGGTGAGACCTCTGACTTGCCAATCAATGGTCACCACCACTAGGCTATCACGACTTAGAACCACTAGTCACCAACTATCTCGGAATTGTACCTACTTCACCCGTGATAATTTAAAACCCATATCCAGAATTCCTTCGCGCGCTGGCTAAACTCTATTTATATTATTAACTCTATTTTTTTACCATATTATTCAGATGAACAGAACAGAAACTGGTCCTTACGAGATGAAGCGCGGTAAAGACAACGTGTATGACCTGGGCAATATCGTCACATACAAGGGTCAGGAGGTCATGCCCATGTGGGGGGACAAGTACTGCGGGAAGATCAACGGTTCTGACGGGACTATATTCCCACCGATCAATGAGAACAAAGTGCCTGAGAAACTTTATACCTTCGAGCCGGATGTTTGCAGGTAGACAAAATAATATCTTATCTAGGTATTTATCTTATGGTTAATGGACAACCTGGTGGTAGAGTTTAAACCGCCCGTAGGTCTCTGACATGGCTTCACACACCGTTGAAAAATCTCTCCGATTTGCTGGTTTCCTCACGATGTTTCCCCTCATCGTTTTAGCAAGTGATAATTAATTTCTAAAACTCACATAAATCCGAAAAGTCAGAGGTTAGTGCTTGGGTTTCGAACCTATGACCTTTGACTTGGGAGTCCACATGTAGTCTCACCTGCTCCGTGCCTCGGAAAGCACGTTGAACTGTTTGCCCCAGATGTCATAAAGATCTTTCCCAGTCAATATAGGGAACTAATCTAACCTAACTTTAGAATACCTTTGCATCGTAGGGATCGGATAGGCAGCAGTTTCGAGGCTCGGAGTAAGTAATAATTAATTACTTACGATACACATAACTTACAAAAAGTGAGAGGTGTTTGCCTTGGGTTCGAACCTAAGACCTCTGTCTTGCCAGTCAACGGTCACCACCACTATCATGCGGCGTATCGGCGTAAACTTTGGGAATAATAAGGCTAGGAATGATAAATATTGTACTTGGTGGTTTCAAACCTTTTCACGCCTTCCGGGATATAAATCACCCGCATCGGCAGAACATTTTCTATTGAATAAGCAATGTGGCGCATGGCGTCCATTCACATTTCGGTGTTTACAGATCTTATCAAGGGTTAAGTCTGTAATCCACACACGGCCTTTTCCAATAAAGCATTACCATTTAAACCTTCCAAACTCGCCTCTTTCTCTAATTCTAATCCAATTTACCAACCAACCCTTCCATTATCCCTTCCTTATTGTACTACCGGATAATACGGAAGAGTTTTGTACAAAATAAACATGATGTCTTTTCGTTACAGGTCTGTTTATATAGATTTAGTGGGAAAGAGGGAACTCTTTAATATAAGCACTTATTACTATGAGATTTCGGAGTTAGCATTTGCAGCGAAGAGTGCGAATCCGAACAATAAATGTTTTTGTAAAAAGTAAGTACTTAACTAGATCATAGTTTGTCTTGTTTTTTTTATATCACTACATGGCCTGATGGTAAGTGGTTACCATAACATAAAGACGCTTGCAAGGCCGCAAGACATTATGGAACGCAATAAAGAATAGAGAATTGAGAGTGTCATTTAAGAGTTTCAGAATATTATGTTCTTCTCATCCAAATCAGCTGGGCTTCTTCTCTTACTCAATATGCGAAACCTGGCAATACAATATCGCTGCTTTACGCGGGTATTCTGTGAGAGCGTGGTACCTACCTCCCCGGTTAAGCCAGCCTATAAATTACGAATTCACAGATTTAGTAAATACCCTACAAATCTATGTAAAAACTACATTCAATGGCTGATTAGCTAGAGCCAACTTTAGTCTCGATTAAGAACTACCACAGAAAAAATTTAATACTTTTCCCAACTTCGTAAAATCTAGACCACTGGAAATCACTGAAGACACCAATGAAAATATTTTTATTTAATTTTAGGAATTGGAGCGCTAACCACGACGGTTGCCTTCTCATGGGACTGCTGAACCTCATGCCTTGCCAGGGAGCGCCGGCGATTGCCTCTCTACCTCACTTCTACTTGGGCTCCGAAGAACTGCTGGAGTTCTTCAAGTCAGGCGTCAATCCTGATAAGGAGAAGCATAATACTTACGTTTACATTGATCCGGTGAGTAATTACTGTGCCACAGTGGCAGAGAGTGATTTTTTTATGAGGTAAGCAACCGGAGTCAACTCGTAAAAAACCAATGGCAGAGTCAGTAGGCATTATATACTAGTCATTTTTCAATAGGAAGCCGGTAGGAATCGAGTTGTATGGAGCCTCCGCCTCGCAGTTGTGCTGGTTTCCTCACGATGTTTAGGTACCGTTATTGTTTTAGCAAATGATTATTCATTTCTAACACGCACATAAATCCAAAAAGTGCCTGAATACGAACCTACGACCTTTAACTTGGCAATCCAACGGTCATACTATTAGGCTATCTCTGCTTACTGTAAGTAAAAACAGACATAGCATAAACAAAAATTTATTTCAAGCTATTGTTAGTAACTAATTAATGAAATCTTATTCGAGTATAGCGAATACCTGAAGGTGGAAATATACTTTTTTTTTATTTATCTAATTATAATATGGATGTCGTGGTGGCGCATTGGTTACGGACCCGCTTTGGAAGCTCGTGGGTGTGAGTTCGAACCTGGCATGAACCAATGTGACTTTTTCAATCCATATGTAATTTCTTAGTTAATCTAAGACACCATTGACTAACGGTGAAGGAAAAAATCGTAAGGAAACCTGGACTTTAATTGTCTGAAATCGCCAACCCGCAGTGAGCTAGCGTGGTGATTAATGCTCAATCCTTCTATGTATGAGAAGAGGCCTTTGCCCTACATTGGGACAGTTACAGGCTGATTTATTTATTAAATTATAATTATGTACCTCGTTTCACAGGCAACAGGCGTAGTCCTGAAGGGTCTGAAGCGACTGCAGTTTAACATAGAAATGCGCCAGATCGACACAATTCCTCAGTTGAGAAAAGTACCCACCGGATTGTTTCCAATGCTGTGGGTTGAAGAGGTATGGTATAAAACAATTATCTGTACATACGTATAAAGGTAGCTAGCGCGAATGCTGAGCACGAGGACCTGGGTGCGATGGAGGAAATTCTCAGTAGCAGCACGGAGTCTGAAATTGTGCCCGGTTAATGGCAATAGACTCATCTCTCATTACAGCCTACCCCCTCTGGGGAATACAAGCATGAGTCTATGCTATGTACCTACATATAAATAGGCATTTATTGGTCATACATAGCTTTGTAACTCCACAACATTTGGGTGTGGTTTTTTGTCATTTGTTTCTTTGCGTAGGACAATAAAACGCCTTAGTTTTTAAGTAGGTACGTTACCTACGATGGTTAGTTATAACCACGGTGGAAAATTTGATTTATACTCTGTCAGCTGTTATCTTATGTTATCTATCAATAACCTACAATCTTATCTGACACGTGGACCTGAACCTGAAGTTACAGAACAGATGATCAGTAGGTACTACAGTAGTTAGTGACAATGCCCGTCCTTCGTTAGCCTTTTCTGTGAGTGAGCGGGATGCAGCCAAGAACAAAAGCGATTGACAGAGATAGCAATACTCTAATGACAATATGAAAAAGGCTTGTGTTTAACCACGAACCCTGTTGTGGTGTACAATGGATCCCTGCCTTTAAAGTAGGAAGTAAGTTGGACGGTATCGTCCACACACATCACTCAGATAGGTTCACCACCGAAGACGCTTAGCAAGGCTTTGTCTGGTAGTAAACCAGCTACGCCCGAAACGGAACCAGAAGCTGCTTAGGTGTAGTAGACCGCTGTTGTTTTGTGACCTTTATCCCACCATTAGTCGACTTTTACAACTTTCAGAAGAGGCATTGATGCTATTCTTGTCCAACACCACACAGGACAAATGCAATGCAATTGTTGTTACCATTAGCCTACAAACTTTATTCCAGCCGCCTTATTTACAGCTTGGTAAAAAAGTTTGAGGCGATGACAGCTGAAACTAAAAATAAAAATCTTAAATGCTAAGTTTGTGGGTACTAAAACAACTCAAAAGAGAATCGTTGGATATTTTTGATGTTGTATATTTGATGACAAAAAAATCGTCATAGAAATATGTACTTAAGTGTCAAATTACTTATAATTTTGAGTCATATATAATATGTAAAGTGCGCTAGCGGCGCCCTCAATTTTTCCAGAATCATTTTTGCCAAACTGTGATGTACAATGATTTAAAATCGATGTCTTCGAAAACCTTACTGATTTTTACCAACCTTCTTTTCCAGGGTGCTACAATGCCAGAATCGATTCTGAAAGAGCTCCACGACTCTCACAAGTTACTAAGCTACGTGGAAGTGGCTCGGTGGTTGTTACTCAGTATCGCTATAGGCGCTGTGATAGTGTCCGCAGTGGCGTTTGCTCGCTCTAACGCGCTGATCTCGTGGCCACGCAACACAAACTCTGTTAGCTTTATATTGGGACCTAGCGTAGAGGTTAATAAAGGACATTGATGTTTTATTTCATGTATTCTATTATCTACTTAAGACCTAACTCACTAACTTTAAAATCTGACTGACGCTGCTAGCACGGCTAGTGTGACGCGTCCTAATTTTAAATAGCCTATCGTCACGAGTGTCGTGGTGGCGCATTGGTTACGGACCCGCTTTGCAAGCGCGTGGGTGTGATTCGAACCTGGCATGTACCAATGTGACTTTTTAATGTCATAATTATGTACTTTCTTAGTTAATCTAAGACACCACTGACTAACGGTGAAGGAAAACATCGTAAGAAAACCTGGACTTTAATTGTCTGAAATCGCCAACCCGCAGTGAGCCAGCGCGGTGATTAATGATCAATCCTTCTCTGTATGAGAAGAGGCCTTTGCCCTACATTGGGACAGTTACAGGTTGATTTATTTTTTATTTATCGTCGCTGATATTGTAATACCACGTAACTAACAACGGACGATTTTTAACCTTGGGTTACATTTAACTACATTATTGCAAATTTCGTAGAGATCTTTAAAAAAATACAGCCCGTGTTACTCTTTGATGATGACGCTTTCTATAAGTTGGTTTTTAATTTATCCAATACAAACATTATAATTATTATAGATACAAAAAGAAAATGAAATCTTTATCCTTTATAATATTTGACGACGACAATAAAATTACTACCAAACATCGGTTTATAGTAACAAATAATAAATTTAAAAAACACATAAAAACCTCTATAGTTTTAGCAAAGAACACTCGATCAAGTTACCATTCAAATAAAAAAATACAAAATCAAAATCGGCTCATCCGTTTGGGAGCTATGACGCCAGAGACATACAAAGATACAAAGACACATCAAACTAATAACACCTCTTTCTGTCGAGGGGTTAAAAAAAATAAAACACAATGTACAACAAAAAACACTGTTTTTATTCATCAGTATCAGAGAAGGTGCCTCGGCCACTAGATTCCTTGTCACTATCCATGGGCTCATCCACCTCCATCTTAGGAGTCATCTCTCCAACTGTCTTGATGCACCGAATGGTATATTTATTGAAATCGCAGCTGTAGACAAAGAAATAAACACTTTATTTCAAGGCCCTTAAGATTAAAAGTTATATAACAAAATAATGATTATAAAATTCGCAGACTTTTATCATATTATAGTAGTCACAAAATGACAGATTGCATGTGTATCACTGTAGCAATTCGGCCCTGGTTTACTTTTACGCTGATAAACAGCTGATTTGTGAAGTTTTTTCAGCGGTAGGTTTCTTTATTATTATTAATCCTAACAGAGATTAGCCAACTAAAAGAAGATATAAAATTGTACAAGTATGTGCGCAAACACATACTCTCTATTTCCTAACTCTCATAGTTCGATAGGAGTTTTTTGACCAAGTTTTGATATTTGAACTAGCGACCCACTCCGGCTTCGCACGGGTGCAATATACATATAAACCTTCCTCTTCAATCAATCTATCTATTAAAAAAAACCGCATCAAAATCCGTTGCGTAGTTTTAAAGATTTAAGCATACATAGGAATATATGGACAGAGAAAGCGACTTTGTTTTATACTATGTATGTAGTGATATCAAAACTAAATTTATATGCAAAATCTGTGCTGTTGACCGCTGAAGAGTTCCTTTATCTGGAACTAATCCTGGATGTCGATTCAGATCATGCTAACCATAAAATAAAAGTACATTATCATCGGAACGGAACTAACACGCAAAAATTCAACTCCATAGGATAAGAGGAAGTGGTTCTAATTCAGCCTGCACGATTCCAACCGAACAAACATACATACATACATTGCAAGTTAAATAAAAACTTTTAATAAAAAAAAATAGACGAAATTGAAAAAAAAGATTGATATGATTAGGGCCCGGAAAAATATGTATTAAAAAATTCAAAATATGTACATATAATATGGACGAAAAAATGTAAAATATGGAAAAATATGGAGTAAAAATGTAAAATATGGAATAAATATGGAGTAAAAAATAATAGTAGGTACCTTTACAAGGAGGTACTTTACCTTTTTCATTGCCTTTTTGCATTAAAGACATTGAAATGAGTAAAGTACTTAACACATACAATAAAAAAATAACAAAAAAATAAGTTTTATTCAAGAATAGGAATCATTTATTTGCTTCGCATTCATCAACTTCCACTACATCAGCCACTACACTACACTACATGGTTGCAGTAGACCATCAAGTGCATTTTTTAAATTATCAAAATTAAATCTGACGATTTGGTCTAAATATTTATTGATAGATTTATTTATTCATTCATTTATTGCATACATGTGGTATATGTGGTATAAATTTATATTGGCTGAAAAATCTTTCCACGTGTGTGACATGACGTAATGAGAGCATACATAATGTGGAATGAACTTAGAATCAAAAATCAAAATACGACGAATAAAACGCGAGAGATATGAAATACGCGCGGCCGGTCATGGTGGCGAGAATGCAAACACGTAAAATTATATCAATTTTTGTGAACTAACTCTTGTTCTATGAAATAAAAATGGAAAATATGGAGGATTGTGATATTTTTTTGTAAAATATGGACTTAACCTTGAAATACCTTAAAATATGGAAAAATATGGAAAATAAAAATTCGTTTTTCACATTGTGAATATGATAATCGATGTAGAGAACACATTCTAGACCGAAAATCGCGTAAATTAAAAATATGTATTTACATATTAATCCGGGCCCTAGATATGATAGTATCAGCAGGACTCTTTTTTCAATTTTTTCTTATTATTCTAAGATGGATACAGGTTGCTTCCAACCGGCCAATCTGGAAATCATTGGGGGAGGCCTATGTTCAGCAGTGGACGTCTTATGGCTGAAATGATGATGATGATGATGATGATTATATAGCCGTAACATGTAAAAAAAAACTATAAAAATTCTTTTATTCCAAGCACCAAAAGGAAACCCTCTAATCTAAAGCGTTATCGTACACTTGGCCTTAAAAACGTCACGATATACGTATCGTGCGTGATTTATCTGTGTTCAAATATGTCAGGTAAATAAGTTAGTACTACATAAAATACACCGTTATTTTCGATAATTATGTTCAAATTGGATGACATAATATTCTCAGGGTCTTTTTTAAGCTATTGGATTGGACCCTATTAGACCACTTTTGGATAATAGGTCCCCTTTGACTATGATATCGCTCACCTAGTACCGTATTAGCACATCTAGATTTTTTACATCTCACATCAAGAATTAACGTTTGTACATAACCAGTATAAACTGACCTCTCATAGTATAGGCTCTTCGTACAACAAGATGTCAGCTTATACTGGAAATATATAGCTTGATGTGTAGCTGTGTGTACCAACAATAGTTTAAAACGAAATTATGAGTTTATTTAACATTTTGTTGTAGATTTGGCGACCGACCCGTGGTACAACTGCGATGTCCAACTGGTTGTACTACGGAGAAGTAAATTTACCCATGGTACAACTGGTTGTTCTATGGGGAAATATCTTGACCAATGGTTCAACTCGAGTGAGTTGTTCTTTCCTTGGGCCAACTAGTTGTACTTCTGGGAATTGAATGTATCTATGGAACAACTACTGGTAATAGGTTAGAAGGGGATGGCGGGGTCGAATAGACCCCGCCATCTCCTTCGTGGTTATTTTTTTATAAACCAAGCGGGGCTCCGTCGACCAAGCCCACTCTCGACCATGCATAGAATATTTTAAGGTTTGGTTAGATGCCATTTGAAATATTATTGAACCCCGTGGTCTAACCAGTTGGACATAATTCCATCGTTGTACCACGGGTCATAATCATAAATATCAGAAAAAAGAGTTGAACCATGGGTAAATTTACTTCTCCGTAGTACAACCAGTTGGACATCGCAGTTGTACCACGGGTCGGGAGTGGTAGATTTTATGGTTTTGGCTACTGGTACACACCTTAATACACATTTAGGGATAAGTATTTCAGGTTTTCAGAAACTTCATAAAGGAAAAGTTCGCATGTTTTGTAGATGTACCAATAAGAAATTTATTCAAGCATAGTTTGACTTAATATTTCAGCATAGTTTCTTAACCTATCGGCTATCTGTATAAATCTCAATCTGGCCAAAAATAAAAACTATCACAGAAAATTCTTTTTTTATCACGTGTTGAGAGCGACCCAAAAATATTAAACGTTTTTTTTTAATATCGCCGCTAAAAGCGTTGAAAAACGATGACTTAAAGCAAGCACTTGGAAAATTGTATGAAGTTCTATGTTAAAAATCATTTTAAACGCACTGAAAATTAGTTTAATTTTCAGGGTCAAGTTGACAGTAATTTTTTGCATTACATTTTCACAATGGTCATTCATATGCATGGCATGTTTCACCTTGAGAACTACAATAAGTGCATAGCCATGAATAAAGGTCAAGCCATGGTGTTTAAGAGGATGTCAATGTCATGGGGCGAGATTAATGATAGACGAGAACAGTCGAAAGACATGAATGTAGTTAACGAAATATTTTTTTGTCATCCAGAAATTGTTCATATACGTAAGAAAAAAAAACAAACAAAAAAAAATGAGCTGTTCCATACATTTTGTTGAGTCATGTGAACATAAATGTATGGAACAGCTGATTTTTTTTTGCGATTTCAGGGTTGGTCCCATTGTAAAAGTTGTTTATAATGATAAGTTTAATGACCCCTTTTCAGGTGGCGGGTGTTTTACAAATAACCCTGTATATTTCTTTATATATTCTAAGCTTATAACTGAACAAAGGTACTTACATCTTACTAATTTGCGCGTATTTCACAGTCAGAACTTTCTCTATGGCCAGTAACACGCTGGGAGGGTACTTCCTTCGTTTGACAGTAACTATGGCCTTGCACCACAGCAGAAGGTGTTCTAAATGTCTGCTATCTTCAAGCAGGCGCGCTATGGAGCTCAGCAGGCGGTCAGCATAGTCGTCGTCGAGGTTGGCCACTGTTAGGTTGACTGGGGAAAATGTTTATTTATTTATTATTTTAGTCTAGCAATAAACATGAAAATATTTAATTTAAATTACAATTAAAATACTAAATGAAATAAAATAAAAAACTACTAAAATATTAAATGGCTTTATACCATTCCCCGCCAGTGCCAACAGGTTCAAATCCTAGATTTTTTTGTCAATATTTTTGAACTTTATCATGCATAAACAGGGACGTATTTTAAAATTCAGCGCCCTGGGCCGGTATGGTTTGCCACCCCATATACCATTAGCATCTTGAATTCAATCACACTTACAACTAAATTAGTTTTAGTTTCGTTTCAAAAATTTTCTAGCATATAAAGTCAATAAGAAAATCGCACAAAGGTGAGCGTCGCCCCTCGCAACTCGCCGCCCCGAGCCATGACCCTTTTGGCCCTAGGCTAAATACCATGTGCATATGCCCATATGCCCATGTGCATAAATACTTTATCTATAAACATTGTGAAGAAAGAAAAAATCAATTATAATGCTTTATAAACCCTAGAGCGACTGACGACGGAGGCTCGCTGGTGACACTTACCATCAGCAGGAGGTACAGCCTCCACACATTGTTGTATGACTGAGTGTTCGTTGAGTTGTATGGCGGCCACGAGCGCCGAGCCCCAAGACCCAGCGGCTAGTAACTGCTTCACTGCGTAAGGAGTGGAACCGGATTCTAGACGATATGGCCTGTTGGAAATTTGTTTTAAATCTTTATTTAGCAATGAGAAATGAGTGTAACAAAAAATTAATACTCTTTGTTGCTAGCAACTCAGTCCCTTTCATAATATCCCCTCCCCTTCCACTATACCACACAGGGGTGCGAGCATGGATCTTTTTTTCGACTTTTTATCGAACGTTTATCGATTCTAAACGTCAAGTTTGACATAAAGTTCATTAAGTTGTGTCAAAATTGACGTTTAATACTGATATATTTTCGATAAGAATTCGACAAAAAGATCCATGCTCGCATCCCTGAGTCGACAAAATATTCATTATGGGCATCAGTATGGGACTCCACTGACTGCTTTCCGTCAGGCATGGAGTCAATTTGTGCGGCAGTAAAAAAAAACTCATTACCCCTTAAAAGGTTACGGTAACTGCCTACCAACATGCGAGACGTATGCATGTTTGCCACCTTTAAAAAAACTGTTAGAAAAAACAGATATTCAAAATGATTGCCAACTTCTGGTACCTATCGCATTGGATTTACATTCGAAAATGTCAGGAGGATTAATTTCAGTTTTTTTAATACCTGAATGTGCCATCAATGCCAGCGTTCTGGCTGTATATAAGTAGACCTTCGGTAGCCGCAACCGCGAAGCTGTCACCCGTCGGAGAAAATCTAATGCAGTGGACCCGCACCTATAAAGATTTTTTATTTAGTGGCCATAGTATTATTTCTCTGGTATTTCATAGTATTATCTTTGATTAAATAATCAAAGAGTATTATTTGTATCGTGTAACCCAGTATCTGGGTTGTGAAGGTCTCATAGGCAGTCGCTCCATGTAAAACATGGTATTCAGCTGCATCCGGTAAGACTGGAAGCCGACCCCAACATGGTTGGGAAAAGACTAGGCAGATGATGAGTATTATTTCTCTGGAAAAAACGGATATAACATCTAGACGACTAATTTTTACTCCAACACAATCCATATTATGCTGCTACTCAGAATTTGGAAGTATGAAAAATTCAATAACACATTATACAATATAAAATCTAATTTAAATATAAATCTGGGACTCTAGGTCCAGGATAGCAGGACAAAATCCGCCATCTACCTGGTTTAACATGAATATTGACAAAATTATGCTTCTCTTGTCGATATCGATCGATAATATTAAAGGTTCGAGCACATTAGAGCGGTCTGCACCGCAACGCATTTTGCATTGCATCTGCATTTCGGTTCAGGTATTACGTGCGTGAGTCTTAAAACCTAACTTAGACCCTAGTTTTGTGGTACTAACCTCTGGTTTAACATTTCTGTCCGCCATATCTCCCTCCTTAACTCCAGGCAGTCTTACATTAACATCTCCCCCTTCTAAGTCCCCCCTCTCTTCTACGAGCGCCATGTTACCAAACTCTGTCATTAGACGACGGTTTATAAAATCCTGAAAATAATCAAAAATAAGCATTAATATTCATTTAATAAGGAAATCATGTGCATAAACATGTTAAAAAATATACATAAAATAATCAAAAATAATTTACGAGTCTTGGTACGATACTTTAAGGATCAAATTACAATAACGTTGCAATTTGACGTGCTTTCTTCTGACCTACTTTTGAAGGGTTAAAAGTCGTCGCACATTACATCGACTCGACGTCAATCCAACACTGTTCCAAATCGGTTCCCAACGGGTCTATGACAGTTAATAGATGAACAACGCGAAGACCACTTCAACTTTTGTGTTGCAAAATTCAATCGTAAGTAACAGGAATAAAGCTTACATTTTAATGGCATACTGTGAGTTGATTTGGATTGGAGTCGACGTTGAGTTGGTGCAATGTGCTACGACCTTAATACTTTTAAAACGAAAATATTATTCTTACATTAACAGCATCCAAAGACCTATTCTGTGTGATAACAAACTTCTTGATTAGGATGGATTCCTTCACACTGTACAGACACACGTGTTTGGAGTTGCCTCCCCCGAGAATACACGAGCCATCTGCCGAGTAGCATATTGTTGTGAATGCTCTGGAAAGATAAGTAGAAAATTCTGAGAATAAAGACACTGTTAGACTGCGTGATGGAGAAGAATATCAAGGGCTATGGTGTCTCAACATGACGTAAAAGTCTATTAACGTAAAGTCTATTTTCAGATTTTTTTAAATTAGCAAAATTTGAAGAAAATTATGTAAAAAAAACATGAATTTTAAATAACATTTTTAACTGACTTCAAAAAGGATTCATTCAATCATGGTATCAAAAATTATTCTTTTATATTTTAGAGGTGGTATTATCCACTCTATGTTCCGTACCTGCTCGAAGTTTAGGTAAATATGCACTAGAATATCCGATCTTTGATCATCATAATACAATAGTACTCACTTTGTCTTAAGCATTTTCTCTGGTGTAATGAGATCTGTCTCAGCTCTGCCGGACCCGAGGTCGTTCCTTCCTTCAATGCTGCCTTTTTGATCCCCAGTCGTCGTGTTAAAAAACGTTATGTTACCGTCGAGAGTCGATACTGCTATCTATTAGTGAGAGAAAATAGAATAGCATCACATAAATGTAGAAAAATAAATGCATTATGTAAGTTACATAAAACGAGCTGCTGTCCAATAAAATATATCATAATATAATGAGTTGTTTTATAAAGCAGTCGCTGTAGCAAGTTTATTTATTTTTGTGCTAGCTAGATTGAAATTATGATTGTAACGCCATCTATTATATGTTAATTTTAATAATATAACTATTAGCGATATATAATTATTTAATAAGTAATTTGAAAAAAACAACTGATACGGATGGGATTCGAACCCACGATCTTCGGCGTACCGTGCTACGGGCGGTTGAAACTCTGACACCAGGTTGCTCATCAACCATACGATAAGAAGAAGAAGACCCGACTGAGTGTGATGGAGTTTAACCTATCTCTCATCTAAATTTAGGAGAGGTCTTTGCCCAACAGTGGGAAAGTATAGGTAACCTACCTCTTCGCCATCAGGTCTGAAAGCTACTTGCAAAGCGTCCGATGAAAGTTGAACCGTCTCACAGTCGGCACTACTCTCAATGCAGTTCCATATTCTAACGGTCTTGTCCCAACTAGCCGACACCAGGCGCGAGCTCGCTAGTGTAGGGCTGAATGTTACGCAGGATACTGGCGCTTCATGTCCGCCTAGTACCTGTGGACAAACCACGCTTTTATTATACACGAATTAAATTATACTCATAAATTCATTTTTGGACGTCTTCCGGCTGATGATGATGACGATGTTGTTTCATTTTTACGTATCATCATCACCATCATAATCATTTCAGCCATAAGACGTCCACTGCTGAACATAGGCCTCCCCCAATGACTTCCAGATTGACCGGTTGGAAGCAACCTGCATCCAGCAGCATACGTTTTTACGTACACAAATATAATAGGGAAGATGCACTATTTTTATTTTTGTTTTCATTTTAAAGAATTCCATGTAGAATAGACCACAAATATATTAAAACAATTAAAATATTGTAATTTATCGGAAAAAATGCTGTTTTAAATTGACAGTTTGACAGTTCGCGCGAAAACGGACCTATGGTACTGATGACGTCACTCTTGTCTGTCAACAACTTTCAATTTACATTTACTTTTCATTTTAACTTTTGCTTTTTCGAGATTATTTGTAAAAAATTAAAATGGACTATCCATCGACGTCAGGTGATTGTAACAATACCATTAATATTCAGATAAAAAGCCGTGTTGACTCATGTTTTGTGCCAATGTGTCCATCTACCTCAACAAAGTTTGCAAATAAATTATTTTTGAGTGGACCTTCTGACCCAAAGCTGAGAAAAAAGTGGTTTCAAGCTGTGAAGACAAATGGTGCACACCCTTTGCTACACTCCGACCAAGCTTTGCGTTTCATTAATAATGGCTGTAACCCGATAACCTTCTTTACGTACTTTGTGCTCCGGAGTAACTCTACTTTTTATTGTACATAATTCTCCTCCATCTCTTTTAATTTGGACATGGCCGATTGCGTTATCGCCGTAAGATTCTCTTGTCGAGCTGAAATAACTGCTATATGTAGAAGCCGCTGAATAAAATACAAAGTTTAACAACTATGAATGACTATGATGTATACATACCGTAGTAATTTAGCCCCTTTCATTTCTACACCTGAAAACTCTGCACTTTCGATAAAAAAAGTTACAACCATGTCAACACTAACTTTCGGTAAATTCCTGGAGTCTGCTTTTATAAATCCAACTTCCATTTTTATTTAAAAAACGCAATTAATATTCTCCTAAAAAAGTAATCACTTTACAACCATAACCTCAAATAAGTTGTCATAACAAGAGTGACGTCACTAAACGCTGATTGGTGTTTTGAAATTCGTTTTGTTGCAAGTCATTTTTAATTCGTAATTATTGTTTAAAAACAACATTATGTAAAATAAAAACGTTGCAGTAGCATTTCTTTTATATGTTTTTAACATTTTAACCATGAAAATTTCATAAATATTACATTTGCATCTTCCCTATTATAATTCTAAAAAAAAAAACATATTTAAAAATATAAAAGCCAAACGGCATTGGGAACTAGGTCCAAGATACCGGTGGTTAGGGTTTCCAGCCTCCAGAGAGAGGAACCTCCTCACAATTCGCGCCGTGTCTAACAATACAGGCAGTATTCTGCGCTAGGTTCCCAATCCAACTGCCTAACGAGAGCCTCATTATACTTATAATTATTTATACTATTTTTTTGTAGGTTTAGTAAAAGTTGTTTAGTTTAAAAAGTTTAAAAGGGCGGTAAATTCAGAATTACAATAGGGACATTCAAAGCCCGAGCAGCAGGTGAAGGATCCCGACATTAGTAATTGTCTACCGCCCTAATGACTGCATGCACAAAACAACGTACCAAAATGTAGGTAAATTCCACTCCCGACCCGTGGTATTACTGCGATGTCCAACTGGTTGTACTACGGAGAAGTATATTTACCCATGGTTCAACTCTTTTTTCTGATATTTATGATTATGACCCGTGGTACAACGGTGGAATTATGTCCAACTGGTTGGACTACGGGGATCAATAATATTTCAAATGGCATCTAACCAAACCTTAAAATATTCTATGCATGGTCGAGGGTGGGCTTGATCGACGGAGGATTTGAGCTACTTCTGGGTGGTTTATAAAAAATAACCACGAACT
The DNA here is from genome assembly GCA_936450705.2 of Protodeltote pygarga. NCBI lineage: Eukaryota > Metazoa > Arthropoda > Insecta > Lepidoptera > Noctuidae > Protodeltote > Protodeltote pygarga. The sequence goes on from OW388254.2 coordinate 14,413,907, forward strand.
TCTAACCTATTACCAGTAGTTGTTCCATAGATACATTCAATTCCCAGAAGTACAACTAGTTGGCCTAAGGAAAGAACAACTCACTCGAGTTGAACCATTGGTCAAGATATTTCCCCATAGAACAACCAGTTGTACCATGGGTAAATTTACTTCTCCGTAGTACAACCAGTTGGACATCGCAGTTGTACCACGGGTCGGGAGCTGTAAATTCGTACCACGTTTTACCGCCCGCTTTATCTACATGTAAAAGCACTCTTTACAAGCAAGTTTGATGGAAATAATTATTATAGAGTTCCATGTTTAAAGAAATAAAAAACGAAATATACAATTAATTAATTTCTTACATCCAAAAGTTTGCCAAATTTGATGGACCACAAGAATATCTCAAAGACATCTTGTCCGCCCGCCGCGCACAGCTCACTACTCGCGTCCAGCGCCACGCAGCTGAACTGCACCAGGCTTGGAGATGTTAGCGTGCGGAAGTTACGGTATCTGAAAGTAAAGGTTATTGTGTCAGTAATATGGTTGAGTTTCGATTAAAAGGGGGAAAATCATAATCATCATCCGCCTGTATTATGAATATAGGCCGCCTGAATATAGGCCTATCCCATTCTCATTCATTCCCTTCTCCCAAAAAGTCACATTTGTACATGATAGGTTTCGACCCACGTGCTTGCAAAGCAGGTCCGTGACCAATGCGCCACCAGACAATTTATTTAAATAAATAATAATAAATCAGCCTGTAACTGTCCCACTGTAGGGCAAAGGCCTCTTCTCATACAGAGAAGGATCGAGCATTAATCACCACGCTAGCTCAATGCCGGTTGGCGATTTCAGACTATTCAATTCAATTCAAAATTATCCATATAACAATACTATTTTTTTTTAATTCAATTAAATTACTATTTAATCGTAAGGAACCTGGACTATTAGGTCCAGGTTTCCTTACGATGTTTTTCTTCACTGTTAGTCAGTGGTGTCTTAGATTAACTAAGAAAGTACATATGAAATTGAAAAATTCACATTGGTACTATGCAATCAAAATGCTTTGAACGATGCTACGTGCGTAGGGGCGGGACTAGAGCTACGGTCAAACGCCTGGTGCAAGCGATTCTAACTTTAAGAGTGGTGCACCGGCTTTGTCTTCGATAGTACATACATGTCAGGTTCGAACCCACACCCAAACCAATGAGCCACCACGACATAAATAAAATCATGTAAAAAATAGGACCTTACCTAGTCAAATCATAGCACCTCACAGTTCCATCCAAACTGGCAGACACAAAGAACTTCTTGTTAGCACTAAACACAATATCAGTCACTGTACTCTTATGTTCACTGAACGTCACAAAACAGAACCCATTGGTCGTATTCCATACTTTGACTTTCCCATCGTAACCTCCGGTCACTATGTATAGACCATCAGGAGAGTACGCGAGGCAGGTCATGTCTAATGAGTGGCCTTGTTGCTTCATCACGTATTGCTCACCTAGAAATTAAGCGTATGTTAAAAGAGTAAGGTTGATATTTCTATGGCAAAATTAAATTGATGAAAAAATTTAGTCTTCCGTCCGAATTTTTTGAGCTTCCGTCCTGAGACTATGACAGAACTTTGAATTTGTCAAGACTGAAATTTTTTTTGAAAATTCAAAAAGTTTAGAATGTAAATTTTTAACAAAAAATTTGCAAAGACATAAAAGTCTGGTCTGGACTTTTTTGCAAATGTCCGGTTTTTTTCTGGAATTTTCAAATTCAGCAATGGTTAACCTAAGCTAGCCTTGTGTAGATTGTAAAGTTGATATTCGTGTGTTGGATATTGAACTTTATGATTATTGTCAGATTGTTATTCGAAAGGCCTTGTCATGGTTTCAAACTCCACTTTTATCAAATCTCTTTTTAACTTTTTTTTAATCCCGCTCGTATCCTAACTCTGATTGTATTTCCCAAATTTTTATAAACTAAATATTATTTATGATAATAATATAATTAAATAATTCAAATACTTATAATAACTTTTGTTGGTCGACAGTCGTATGTTAAATACTGAACTTAATATTAAGAATAACAAGATTTAAATTATAAAAACTGAAATTATATTACAATTTACTTACTCTGCCACTCCCAAACCAGCAGTTGTCCAATATTAGGACATCCGAACGCTATCCAATCGCCGGGCGAAGATATAGCGATACTAGTAATGCGATGCTCAGATATACTTAGTGTGTGGATCAGGTTCACGTCTGGCATCTCGTGAAGGAAGAATATACCGGTCGAGAATCCTGGAATTAGATCATCATCATCAGACTGTATTATGATGATTCGAGTAAGTTGTGATAGCCCAAAGGTATGACCGTTTGGCAAGTCAGAGGTATCGGGTTCGAACCCAAGGTGCGCACCTCTGACTTTTCGAATTCATGTGCGTGAATTATCACTTGCTAAAAATGCTGACGGAAAACATTGTGAGGAAACCAGCTCACCTGAGAGATTTTTCAACGGTGTGTAAAAGGCCTACGGGCGGTTTAAATTCTGAAACAAGGTTGCGGTTGGCGGGATTCAAACCCGCGTCATACTGGGTAAAGTCTTTATTTTTTCACTGTTCGTCATCTGTGTCGTATCTGTCATGGTAGGCAGCGCATTTTTGTCTATATGAACTGCAAGCCCCTGCCACTAGGCAATCATTGCAGATAATGGTATAAATTGCCATCTAAATGGTATAAAAAAAAAGAAAAATATTATTAAGAAAATACACTACGAACCAGTAACCAGCATTTTAGTGTCCTTGTGGTACTGTGCAGCAGTCAACTTGACCTTGTGGTGTGACCTTCTGATTTCATCTCCTATGTAGTGTCTGCCAAGCTTTTTGTACAGCAACTTGTTCTCTTCCGTTTTAATTTCCTTTTCCGGTTCATTGTCACCTTCCTTAAAAAAAAAGTAAAATTGTAAAGTTAATCACCATTTAATGAGATACAAAAGGAAATCTAACATTGTTATGCGACGCCGGCGTCTTTGTGATAGTTAGTGAATTATCGCAGCCTTAGATACCGATAAATGTCCGATCTAAGTCTTAATAATGCAACTTAAATGTTTTCTTTACGAGGATTTACGGATATGTGGACAAATAGGTACTTAATTTCTTAAAGAATGTGTATAATTGAGAGGAGATAGAATAAAAAATGAAATAAGTATTTATTTTTTGTAATTCAACTTATATTAGAGACTTTAATGGGGCTGGCATAGCCACCAAAAAAAAACCAGCCCTAAAATAAACAATAAAAAGAATTAAATCTGTTTAGTAACTCATACACACACAGGCAAACACCCTGTTCAAGCCAAATAGAGTAACTGTCTAGATGTGAAGTGTATATTTGTCGTTATATTTGTCGGTAGGCTCGACGCAACGCTACTACCGACAAATGTATATTGACCCTTACCAAGTCTATATAAATCTAGATTAAAAATTACTTACATATTCTTTATCCTTTTCAATAACAGCTTTATCTTCAATGTCATCCTCGCTCTCCTCATTTTTAACCATTTTACGTCTTTTCCTATGAGATATCTGAACTTCTGACACCACTAAATCATCCATATCAATATTGGCTTCCCACAAACACACTTGACCATTCCTACTTACAGTTATTAAGTCCAAACTTTTTTTCTCGAAGAATACTCCTACTATTTTATCTGTGTGACCACTTAACGAATACATGTTAAGGTTATCTAAATAATCGACTGTATAGATCTTTGTGGTAGTGTCTTTGGAGCCCACGGCTAAGAGCTTGGAGCAAGAAGACCAGTCAAGGCATGTGACCTCATCCCTGGCCTTTTTGAAGACTCGCTTCATTACGAAAGAACGGAATTCACCCGTGAATGTGCAGGGAGCAGTCATTATGAAGACTGAAAAATTAAACATCTTACATAAACATAGTCCTTATAGAAAAATTGAGATCTGGAAAAAGGAAATTCCTTAAGATTTTTTTTTTCTTAGCCTACTGTGATTCCTTAAGATTTTTTTTTTAAATTGGCTAGGCTTGGCAAGGGCTATTATTTAGGTGCCTTTAAAACTGTAAAAGTTGTACTGAGTTAAGTAATAAAAATAAAATAAAAAAAGTAAAAAATGCTAACCAAGATTACTGATTACTTACTCACTCACGAGTCCTACTTAATATCTTTTTAAATTTTAACTTAATTATTATTATTATGTCTGATGGTTTTTATACATGTCAATAAAATAAAGATATAATTAAAGAGGCTATTACAGAAAATAAAAATAATGAAATATAAATACCTATATCATCACAGCAAGCCGCAAAGTACTTCCCATCGGGACTGAACTTGACTGCATTGACCATCTGCTTGAACTTGTATCTGTGTATCACTGTGCATGTCAGCAAACTTATCATTTGGGCTTCACCCTCTGTAAAAATTGCAAAATATTATATTATAACTACCATCTGAAATGGTTAAATGTACGAACGACGATGGGGTTACAAATAGCATAGTGGCAGAGCGAAAATATATATTACGAGCGAACTTTGGACCCGTGTTTGTTAATATATATACCTATATTTTTTTTTTTACAAAAATGTTAACAAATACTTTATAAAAATATTTCTATTATGATTTAGGTATTTTTTAAAAAGGCACTTTATGCCTATTCTATTACACATATTCTATTTCCTGCATGAACTTATATCTGCGGATCAATGTACAGGTAAGCTTTTCGTATGAGGTTGAGTGGACTACAGAATAGTCATTACATTTGGTAGTGGCCATCAAAGAATGGCGGTTTACCAGCCAGCTAGCTGGAGTATCAATTTGTGAGGCTCCACATGCCTTCTTTGCATGGAGATGCTCAAATTATAATATTATCACCACAAAATAGACAATTTATTTACTTATTCATTATTGGATGTTGTCTTGCGGAGATGCTCCGTATCTCCACAAAACCACATTACAATAAGTTAATTGTTTGAGCCACCCGAGACTCTAGCCAGACTTGTTAGAAATAATTTATTTATTAACCAATCCATAGTTCAAGTTTTTAAGTAAATACAAATATACGCACTTTCATTAACAGCCAACAGAGTAGATCCATTAGGAGATACATCAACCGCTGTGTAATTGTAGTAACTTTCAAATGATAATGTATTGCTTTTATTTCTGAAAAATGACGTTTAATTATTAAAACACTTTATTTTACACTTTGAATGCCATGCTACAGGTATAATTAAAATTAATAATTATATTGTTTGAGACCGTGGTCTCAGACAGCGTTCATACATTAAAAAGTAATATCTAACAGTAGATGCAGCCTGCAGAGAAAGGTATTATATTTTAGAATAATAACTTTTGTGAGTCATGCTTATATATTATTAATACGGCTTTACTCACGCTTTGATTTTTGGGAATGCCCAACTAGTTTCGAACTCAAACGGAGTCCATTTTCAAGAGCAAGGGTATTCTATAGTTATTTATTCTACATGGATCCCTTATTCTATTTTAAGCAGTTGGTCATAGCATAGACTCGCGCCTGTATTCCCCAGAGAGAGAGTAGGTAAGAGAGAGAGGGTATGCAGTAGGTAAATCGACATTTCATCAGCTATGATTATTAAAAGTTCCATGTAACAGGGGGCGAGCCTATTGCTATTAACCAGGCACAATTCTAGACCCCGTGCTGCTACTGAGAATTTCCTAAACTAAGCCCAAGATATTTAACTAGCTATAGCTTGCTATAATTAGAATAATCACATTATTTACTTACTGTTTAAGGTTGTAAACTGTAATTTTATTACCCACTGGGCTTATTACACAATTTCCATCGTTTGCGAATAAAATATCACCCCTACGATACACTGTGCCCAATAAATTTTGAAACTGAAATTTAAAACAAGGTTATGTTTTGAAATAAATTAATTATATAAAGTTTGAGGACTTTAACAATTGGACCCTGTTAAACGGAATAGATCCAACTAACAATTTTTGTGAAATTGAGTTAAGTATGCCACGAGAATCTACAAATCGAGTTTTATCTATGCAGAAAAGATCCAATCGATCTGATGACTTTGCCCTAACAAAACTTAAATTGTACAAGTATACCATCACATAGGTCAAGATTTCTGAATATTGCAAAAAGGTACCATGATGCCAAGGCACGGAAAATGATAAAAAATATTTTTTCTAAAAGATCCAAGTTGCGTGGTTCTTTAAAGAAAAAATATTTTTCGCCATAGTTGTGAAACCACGCAGATTGGATCTTTATTGCAAAATTATTTTCCCGATCCTTCCAATAATAATGCTGGACTTTGTGGTACATATTAGATCCAACTAACGTTTTGTTAGTTTTGATTAATGGAGATTTTAAGTTCCGAAGTGAAAACAAAAATATCAGGCCAAGTTATAATCATCTGGTAAGTTTTAAGTATTAGGACACTAAATTCTGAATATTTTAAATGTGGTTTTACCTTACTTCAGCATATAGTTTTTCTGTAATATTCATGAAAAACTCCTGTGGATCCTTTATGCAAAATCCTTAGATAAATAATTTGTTTTTGGTATCTCTATGACAGGGTGAGTTTTAATGAAAATCTGAAGTATTTATAAAGTATTTATTGACAAAATCTAAAATAAAATTTAAAAAAGACATACTAATATTATTTTTTATTTATTCAGTAACATTAGCCATACCGACATCTTCGTATTCAATCTCAAAATCAGGTACTCCTGAAAATCCGTCTGCATTATCTTGTACAGTGTTGTCACTTGTGAGATTGTTATAAGCATCTTGTGGAATCAAGTGCATAAGGCTAACCTATTTCAGTAGCTTAGCTCAATAATATCAAATTATTGAGCTAAGCTACTGAAATGGGTTATGGGGAAATACTGTGGCCAACCTATTTCAGTAGCTAGATAAGTACATTATTTATCTCCCTGAAGAGTACGTGGCAATAATGAGCTCTTACAAATAAAACCTCTTCAATTCCACAGGATGCAAAGTAAAAATTTCCTTGGATTAGGCAAACTAGAGAAAAATATAAACAAACAGAATAAAGTTTATTACTAGGGAAAAGTCTCTTGGCTTAAAACAAAAGAAATCTTACTTTAAAAAAAGCTGTTTTCTTTATTTATGAGGAGCAATTTTGACGATAATAATAATAGCCTCATTGAAGTAGACCTCTTTAGAGAGGTCTATTATAATTTTTAAAGAAAAATACTTGCGGTAGGTCACGCTTCATATCGCAAAACATGATGGAAATACTGTAGCCGACCTATTTCAGTAGCTTATCTCTACAAGAGACCTCTCTAAAGAGGTTATCAATGAGCTGCTTCAATGAGGCTATCATCCAAATTACTCCTCATAAATAAAGAAAACATCGTTTCTTTTCTTTTGTTTTAAGCCAAAAAACTTTTCCCCGGTAATAGATTTTATTCTGTTTGTTTATATTTTTCTCTAGTTTGCCTAATCCAAGGAAATTGTTACTTTGCAACCTGTGGAATTGAAGAGGTTTTATTTGTAAGAGCTCATTATTGCCACGTACTCTTCAGGGAGATAAATAATGTACTTATCTAGCTACTGAAATAGGTTGGCCACAGTATTTCCATCATACTTCAAGACATGATGGAAATACTGTGGCCAACCCATTTCAGTAGCTTAGCTCAATAATTTTATATTATTGAGCTAAGCTACTGAAATAGGTTGTCCTTATGCACTTGATTCCACAAGATGCTTATAACAATCTCACAAGTGACAACACTGTTCAAAATAATGCAGACGGATTTTCAGGAGTACCTGATTTTGAGATTGAATACGAAGATGTCGGTATGGCTAATGTTACTGAATAAATAAAAAATAATATTAGTATGTCTTTTTTTAATTTTATTTTAGATTTTGTCAATAAATACTTTATAAATACTTCAGATTTTCATTAAAACTCACCCTGTCATAGAGATACCAAAAACAAATTATTTATCTAAGGATTTTGCATAAAGGATCCACAGGAGTTTTTCATGAATTACAGAAAAACTATATGCTGAAATAAGGTAAAACCACATTTAAAATATTCAGAATTTAGTGTCCTAACACTTAAAACTTACCAGATGATTATAACTTGGCCTGGTGTTTTTGTTTGCACTTCTAAACTTCAAATCGCATTTACTCAAAACTAACAAAATGTTAGTTGGATCTATTCCGTTTAACAGGGTCCAATTAATAATACAGTTATAAATTGTACCATACAGGTAAAAGAAAACAATTTTTTTTAGAGTATCGTTTTTTATTAAATTATTGTATTCTTTTAGTAATATTTCTATAAATGAATTTGTAAACAAAAAGTTTTATAACGTAAACTTTTGGCAATTTAATAATACTACAGCATTACCTTGTAATGAAACTTCATTTTAGAGATTACTCATTAATTTCCCAGCACTTATAACTAAAGTATTATGCAGTTTCACATAAATTTGAGTTATTATTATGATAAAATTAATTTTCTTGGTTTAGCACGCTTACACAACATGAGTACAACACATGAACACATTGACAATTTAACATTGACATTAGTTTGACAGTTTGTTTGACGGTTGTGGTCAATTGGTCAAAAAGGAATACTCAGTCAACGGTTGTGGTCTTTTCGGTTTACGCTGTCTCGTAATAAAAATAATCAAAGCTATCTATCTATCTCTACTGCGTATTTAAAATGCCTCGTTACTCAGTTGCCTCGTTGCAACTTTTCTCGCTTACATAAAATATGGTTATTTCATAGTTTATAAAGATCAATTATATTTTTTGGTCGTGTATCTGAACACATCGTTCTAAATGTCATTTCAATAATACCATATCTCGAAAAATATAATCTTCTACTAAGTTAGGTACCAATCTTCCAAGTTATCTAAACTGGAACCGAAAACCGACTAGATTTTTTGTATAAAAGTCTAAATTGTCAGATATTAATAATATTTTTTCAATAAAAACCCAAAAGTATACACAATAATTTACATACAACTAAAACTAAAAACTAACACTAAAACTAAAAAAAAGAGAAAAAACTTTATCTAAAAGACCGCTTCCAGTGGGCAATGTCCCCAAAACGCTGGCTGCATTGCCACGTTGAATGGCAATGCTAAGCCTTTGAGCTAGGTATAGGTAGGCCAGCGTTTTGATCCCGAGTAGCTTCGACTAGACGCCCCGATACTTCTTTAAACATTTTTCGGGCTCCCGGCCCCCACGAACTCAGCGTCTCGACCCCAAAAGGCTCAAATAAGTAGCCGCTATCCAGGGTACTATATTTGCGCCTTTCGAGGGCCTCGGCTGATTCCGCCGCAATATTAATTAATTTCTAATCTTTACCTATAGCAATTTTGTTGACTTTTGAACTAATTTTGAATTTGATATTCCCTGCACGGAGCACGGACGGTCTCTATTTGAATTTTCACATATGAGTTAAATAAATGATAATAAAATTGAGTTGTTAGAACTTTGAACAACAAACAATTATTAAACTGAATATTATATCAGAGATAATGACAAAATAATGTAGAATTGTCAGGAACTCAGGAAATATACGCATCAGCATCGCATGCCAATGCAAAGCTTATCATCAAAGTTTAAAAATGTTGAAGAAAGAAAATTTCGATTACGAGCAAGATTAGTAAGATGTTAAGTGTAGATGTTAAGTGTATTTAGCTTTGCGTGCGATTGATTTTGTTGAGCTGCTCTTTTTCACTGATCCAAGGCGTCCCAGCTAAAGCTGTGCAGTTGAGAAGTGAGCTGGTAAGCAGCTAAACCGGAGGTAGAACCTACTTATTTAGAAGTTTGAATACAATGGCAACATTATAACTTAATCAATACAATGTTAAATTATTAATTTATGGTCTTATTTTTTCAATAAACTTAATTTTAATATGAATAAAAAATTTAAAAGTTTACGTATTTTTTTTAATACTATTATATTTCTGTATTTTATGTGATTTTCGGAGACTTTTATTACTTAAAAGTAGTGAAACCATCAAACAGTCCATGCGCAAAAGAAAAGTGCTGGCCAGCGATCCACATCAATGTTCTACGTCATAACGTAGCGAAAACGTTAGCTCAGGATTGGTCGCGCATTTCGGAAGTGTCGTAGTAACACCAATCAGAACTTAGGTCATATCGAGCACTGCCTTGAACATCAATCGTCATATGACCCATTCTATCGAGTCTGCAAAGCTTGGGCCATATTTGTCTGTGCAAAAGTAGTTCCGTGGAGTGAGTGTGTGCAGATAGTCATCACAGTTTTTGGGACCTGTAAATACTCCCTCAATAAACCTACAAAATGGCAGCCGATACACCCTCCGCAAATGGAAACCCAATCTACGGACCCTTCTTTGGAGTTATGGGGGCGGCGTCTGCTATCATCTTTAGCGGTATGTATTTTGTGTAGTCCATTATCGTAATGGCTGTCTTGAATGATTATCGATCTCTCAAAATATCTTACAGGTAGTCAAAATCTGTTGTTAAAATGTTAGAAATGTATGTTGTAAACAATATAAATGGTATTGCTCTAGTAAATCAATTTGAATCTGGTTATTTTAGGAGCACTAATTATAGTAGTAGCCGCACCTTGTGTTTTACGTTATCCCTACGTATATAGCTAAGTATGGCGGAATGAAAAAAATTGATGGTTTTGGTTAAGCTTTTTATTGTGGGAAAGGGTAGCTTTTCGGGGCGTTGCATTGAGGTATAAAATGTGAATCATAAGTCATGTGATTGATAGGAGGTAGGTACTAATAGGTACTACCTTCGGTTGGTAGCACTGTTCAAATGCTGAATCGGCTACAAAAGGGGCTGTATCAAAGTGAATGCCTTGTATCCTAATGAGTAATATTGTGTGCAAGTATTGTCTTGTGTGTATGAGGAAAATCGAATGCCTACAAATCGCAGATGTCACGGCAATTCCTAAGCCTGACCTAAATTATAGTACAGGATCTATAATTGAAAATCTTCCTATTTCTTCACTGATTATCTTAAAAATTATGTAAATAACATTCCTACCTATATATTATAATACCTAACACTTGTTTTACGCTTAAGTATATGTAGGTTGAGGATATCATCACAGTCTAACAGGCTTAGAAGCTCAGTAAACCTCACATGATTCTTTTTCAAAATGATGAATGAAAAATCTATGGTTTTGAACATCATTCATCACATGACCAACATAATCATGTGATCAGTCAGCTGTTTTAGTTCTAACTTACTATTTCAAAATTAACTGTTCCTAATACAAACTTAATCTTAGCTTAAAATCAGAACTACCCCCCAATAAAGAAAAGTAATAGATGCAAAAAAACTTAACTTTAAGTTATCATGTGACTGGTAGTACTACTACAATACACTTATAAGTTGTTCTGTAACTATAGATTACAATCTTCATCACTAAGACATAATAATTATAATGATTCTAACAATGGACAATTGTATAATAGCACTCATTATAAAAACATGAATGACTGAAGTCACATGACATACTGTAGTACTACCTATATTGATGTCTTAGGTCATTTAAACTTTACAATGTACAAACACATTGCAATACACTTTATCATATGTGTCATGGTACATGATCAGGAAAGATCACCTAAGCTTCTGCCCAGAACATAAAATTACCTACAAGTCTTGTCATGATTACAAAATTATCGCATGTTTTGCTTTAAATTCTAGAAAACATTATCTTTTACTAGGAAAATAAGCCATTTATGCATATAATACATTGCCAATACAAATTGGTACATTTTGGTACATCACATGACTGAAATGATAAGCCAGACATGCTTCATTTACTAAAATATTTGACAATACTTGTTCCAATACACATGTTTTCACACATTTACCTATACAAATTCATAATGAAGATTTATTAATGTGAAAATAAAAATACATTAATCTTTTTAAAAAAATTGCACTATTGGCACTTGTGACAATTTCATTCAACTCTGCATTGGATCAAAGGCAATAGTTTTGATGACTTCCAATCAAAACCATTGACACTCAGTTCGATAACCTTCAATTGAAACAATACTCACTAGTAGGAGTACATTAGAACCAACATCTTAAAATTTCCAATTAATCTTCAATTGTAAATCTAGAAATTCATTTCTATTTGTACCTATAATTAGATATGGGTCTTCTAAGTAGTTCCTCAACTTCTAATCCTCCAATTAGTATGACAAAGATATCTTAACTCATAAGTATAAATATTTAATTGGAAATCTGCATAATAATTGTTTGTGATTGTTAACATCATCCAAAACTGAAATAAGAAATCATATATTCTTTACAAGGATTAACTTTTATAAAAAATGTACCAAGCCAATGCTAAATTCCGTCACATTCCCTTCATAAAGATAAAAATGTCATCAAGTGTCCTCTTAACAGGAAAAATTCACATTTATAAATGATAACTGGCTTATATTAAAACATTACGCATCAGTACCTTGCTTGTAGACGCTAATTGTTATAAACATTAAACATTGCTTATTCTTTAAATTAGCTTATTATTACATCAAATTATGTGAGTAAATACTACAAAGACTTAGACGGGTTAATAATTATGCTATTTTTCAAAATTCCAGCGCTGGGAGCTGCTTATGGAACCGCTAAGTCAGGAACCGGTATCGCCGCCATGTCGGTGATGCGGCCTGAACTTATCATGAAGTCCATCATTCCCGTAGTCATGGCGGGTATCATTGCCATCTACGGGCTGGTCGTAGCTGTCCTGATTGCAGGCTCCCTGGACTCCCCCCAGAATAATTACACCCTTTACAAGTAAGTGAAGTATTTTAGTTAATTTATAAAATTATTTAGTAGTTTAGTAATTACTAAACTATACGTTAAATGACTACAACTATTTCAATAATATTGATCTCTGCTTATTACATTCTATACATTCTGTAATTGGACATAGTCTTAGATTCTACCATAAAATTAATAAAAAGCTCATTAGTCATGGTTTATCTTATCCTATGGGTATGGTCATGACCTATATCATAGAAACATCTCATTCATTGTTTTAAGAAATAGAATAAATATCTAAATTGCATTCTTGTAACTTTAAAATTTTGAACCCTCGATTGGTAGTTTCATAAATTATTGAACACAAAGAAAAAGCCCATATGTTAACCATTAATAGCATTTTAAGTAGCAAAAATCTCTACCGAAATGGTTTACTGAATTTTTACCAATTGTTTCAATACAGATAAGGTATTGAAACAATTGGTAAGGTAGATATATATTTTTTATACAGAGAATATTTAGATAAAAAAAAATACTCCATTCTTTCAGTTCTTTTTTATGACTCGCGGATCAATGGTTTGCTAGTTTCCGGTTTGGTCAACTTGAACAAGGTTACATAAGCAAGGCTATTGATAGAAATGTTCTAAATGTCAATTTAAAGAAAATTTATTTAGCTTAAAAATTTTCCAAGTTCTTGCATTAACATTTTTAATTGACTTAGTACTTAAAAGTTTGTATTTGATTCAATTTCTATTACCATTGGTGCTAATTCTCTTACGCTCTAAACTAATTTAGACTCACTATCTTTCTTTCTAACGGAGATCATTAGAAAAGGTTAGAAGATTTTTAGACCTGTCAAACTAGTCCATTTGCGTGATATCAACGAGAATTTAGTCGGCATGTCACAGAGGTCCCGTCTAATTTCACGTCAATTGCAAGAACGTAGACTGATTTGACAGCTCTAATTTGATAGTTCATTTTGCTGTCCTTTTTCTATGGTGTTTATTAGAAAGAAATATAGTTAGACTCAAATTTCTTTAGCTGGAAGTACAAAAGAATCAGCACCATTGTCTATGAAGTTAAGTTGAAAATAGTGTTGAGAATCTTAACAGGAGTATGGCATTGTTTAGTGCCCAACATTTGTTAGTTACATCTGAAGTTTATTAGTCAATCCCCATCCATACCCTAGTTTTTAGTATTACATTCCATGGCTTGACGCCAAGGAGTTCCTGTCATAGTTTAGCTCTTTAGGTCCTCAATAGGTAAAATAAATAGCAAGTATAACCTACAATGTCTCGCCGTAATGTTTTCAGACTGGCTATTATTTACTTATACAACTTGTATAATAAGTACCGTCTTTATTAGTTTTTATATACATAGGATTAACTTTTTTAATATACTTTTGTGTCAATATAAAATGGTTTATGAAAGCAAAATTATTTTTCACAAAAAATCCATATTCAAGTTAGATTATGGAAAACATCCACTCAAAAACCACAAGATAAGCAGCGATCAATCAAATAGATAAGACCAAATATTATTAAGGTTTATTTAAATTAGGATTGCGCAACTAACGGATTCTTTATCTCAGTATTCAGGGCGTAGTTACTAAAGTCTTGAATATCAAACTACGGAATTGGGTTTAAGTGCTCAGCGTTCTAACTCCGGAATTTCGGGAGTTTCGAAGCTTAATATAAAAAGTAGACTGTGTAAGATGTTTTGATACTCAGAACGAAAATGAAATACCCGTTGACAACTCCCGTTGTACCAACGATCTTATAGTCAAAACTTTATTTATTCTATACGAAAATCGTAGTTCTTTTAAATCGTCAGTCTTACATTACACCCACAAAACATCCCCCCCTGGTCAGTTTTCGAAACTCCGGAGTGACATAAAACCGGAGTTACAGAGCTCAAACCATATTAGGTATATTAAGCATTCCTCCTTTTATGAAAGTAACCAGTAATCTTCCCTACAGAAATCCATACTCATTACCTACTGACCTACTTCGTGAAGAATGACGCCAGAAGTAATATTTCAGCCTAACCTACATAAATCGCATATTAGATTCAGAAAATCTACTCCGTTTTATAGCTGGCCTCACAGTTGTTGAAAATGATTGGGGATAATTAAACTCGGGGTACTCTATGGTAGCTACGCAAAATGATTAAAAACATTTTTCATTTCGTAATTGCTGTCGACATAAACGGTGCTGGAACGTTTTATGCTATTGACCTCGAGACTATTTTTTTGTGTAACGCCAACTTGTCACATGCTGAAATTAAAGTGTTTTAACGGTCTACATTTACAGATGTAAATGTAGTAATGCTCCTGATAGTCGTGGAATAAATACTTATCAATATTAGTTATCAGTGTTGAATATGTATTGGCACTCATGAATTTATATTGACAAATCGTTTGTATCAATACTTGAAAAGTTATAAGGGTATTTGCGTATTATATTGGCCATTAACTAATGAGTTATGTTTTGTTTCTTTCCAGAGGGTTCATCCACCTTGGCGCTGGTCTCGCCGTAGGTTTCTCGGGTCTTGCGGCTGGTTTCGCCATAGGCATCGTGGGTGATGCTGGTGTCCGTGGTACCGCGCAACAGCCCAGGTTATTCGTCGGAATGATCCTTATCCTCATTTTCGCTGAAGTATTGGGTCTATACGGTCTCATCGTCGCCATCTATCTTTACACGAAACAGTAAAAAGCGCGCAACGCACACTCTTACTCCTGTCGCCCGTGCTCCGAGTTTCTATGCCTCAGAATCTGCTCAGTCACTCAGTCGCGCACAGGGAAGTCGTCGCCGGTAGCGAAATGTCCTGCATAGGGCCTCGGAGCACCTCTAAACATCTTGTATAGTAACTTGTTGATTACTAACGTTAATCATTTATATAATTTCGCCAATCTCCGGCCCGGTGTCGCCTTGATGCTGCGGCTGCACCGCGCCCAGAGACGCGAACTGTATAAATAATTTTTCTATTTCAATTTTATAAATATAACGATCACTATTTTCGAATCCCAATCATGGTTTTACAATATAAACGCTACCGCGCGATGACAGCGTAATTTATTTGTTAATTTATTACCGCATTTTTATTTTGATTTTCGGTGACCGGAGATAATTTTGTTTCAACTATCGACATATCAGAAGTTTATTTGCGCGTTTTCCATCCCCTCGCGAACGTATCTTCGTACCATCTGACGATATCACTTTTAGATTATTTTAGCGTTAAGGCGAAACTAATGTACAGTTAGAGTAGAAATTTAAGTCCAAACAAGTTATCTTAATAATTTATGAAACCGTTGAATCCGCAGGGTACTGTGTACCGATGTCTATCGCTGAGAATGTTAAGGTTAAACCTGGCTTAAATACCATGCTATATAGCTTTCAGTGTTATAGTGGATGTATGTATCCTTATCGTACTGTTATGGGCCTGTAAATGTTATCCTCTCTCGTGTGGCTGGTGATAAATTCAAAAGCGAGTCACAAACATTGTATTGCCAGGAATCAGTAAATAAACATGGTTTGTACATTCCATATTATTTTGTTTCTACTTGATAATACTGTGTTTTATTTTCCTTTTCGGATTTCATGCGAGCGATATAAAAAAGTATTCGGAAGGCGGATGCTTTCATGACATTATATAGCAGTTATCGCAATCAAATTATTACTATAATAATATAAAATATATAATAGTATTATTACATTTCTGACGACTTATAAATGTGAAAAAAAAATTCAAAATATATTTATTCTGTATACCTCATAGTCGAAATGATGTTTGAATGATTATAAATAAATTGGTAAGTAAAATACATTTAGATAAAATTGTATTTTATTTTAGGTTTCATGTTAGAGAATGTTATAATCTTTGGTGTTATTGAATGAATTGTGTTAATAAAATATTTTGAAAACAACTAATGTAAATTATGAATCAATTGTTTCACTCTGAAATTTACACCATTTTGTTTCGAGATGCTTGTGTTTAGTACCTAATTTATAAATAAAAAAAATCCCTAGTGAATAGGTACATGGTAAGTATATGTTTTAATATTCTTAACTTTTAACTAGGGGTTTGAAAATTTTTGGATAGAAAGAAACAATATTATTTAGGCTAGACAGATAGCCTTAAAAAATGACGTCATTTCTAACGTCAAATGCACTTCATACGGATCGAAGCCATTGTCATTTCGTGGAAAGAGCGACCACCACCAGTCGTTAGCTAATAACTCTGGCATTATTTACCCAAGTATCAATATTTTTTCAGATGCATAAATTTTAAGCCTTGTATAAGGCGATATCAAATTAAATTCAAACAGCGAGAAATGAGTTTTGAGGCACAAAAGGAAATCAAAAAAAATACTCGGGGGATTTAAAACATTAACAGCAACGTAAACACCCCCCCCCCCCCGCCTCCTTTTTGAAAGTGATTAAAATCAATTTTCTAGATCTTGACTCATGTACTAGATGTCACGAAACGAGGTGTGAACGATCGGGAAGGATCGTCAACACTGAATTCGCACTCATCGTGTGAACGCCGAGGGCGACTAGACTTTGAACAGCGAAAGATAAATCTAAAATACGACCCTAGAACGTAACAGATTTTCAATAGGTAAAAAACAATCGAATTGAGAACATCCTCTTTTTTTAAGTCGGTTAAAAAGTAACTTTTATTTAAACAGACTATCTTTAATAAATTATACCTACAGTATTAAGCCGAGTGCTGACCCTCACTCGACGTGTTCTCGTCCGGTCATTCCTGTTCGGTAACACTCACACTGTTGACGAGTGAGATTTTTTTTTAAGTGTTGACGATCTTTCCCAATCGTCCCACCCCTCGTGACATTATACAAGAGTAAAGACGTAATTTCCGAAAACAAACCAAGCGAAAAAATCTAAAACTGAAGAAAAAGAAATTAAAATACGAAAAAGAATATCCCTGAAACTAAGAAGAATCAGCCTGGTATCGATTGATGTGCGACCACGAAGCAAATTGCTTCATGTGTGCGACGTAAGAAAAGTTCCCAATGCACCAAATTGTAAAGATCGATCTTTTTATTTAATCCAATCGCACCGTCAGCCACCCAACGGGGCCGGGGCCCAAACGATTGGGAAGGATCGTCAACACTGTTGACGAGCGGGAAAAAAATCTCACTAACCTACCCCAGATCTAGGGTTCAACAGCCGGAGCCCGTGCCCAGAGGCGGCACATTCAGAAGGAGACAAATTCAAGCTACAAACGAATACACTGCTATTGTGTGTCAGACATCAGGAAATGATGATAATAATTATTAATGTCAAAATTATTGGCGGGCGGGGCGGTAGGCTACCGCCAATACACCACTTATACCGCCGGTAGCACTGCTAAGCCCTCTGACCCAGTCCACATTGACTTGTTCGGTTGATCAGATTTTAAAAGATTAAATACTTTGATCATTTTTTGCGTGATACCTTCCTGGCAGCGCCACAGTCGCAATTTGAATCGGGAGCTAGTATAAATAAATAGTAGAAATTGTAGATTTAGAATTTAGGTTACGGATCAAAAGTACATTGGTTATTGCAAGGGCGGTAAAACAAATTGCCCAGATTCCGCCTTGTTCTATCAGTAGAACGGAATTTAAACGACTTTTTCTCCGTTCTGGGGGCTTAGCCAAGTTGACTATCTACAGTCGCTAACGCAGAACGAAAGAAATGTACAGGATTATCTATTCGTTTGTTTTGACCACGTGACAACAATAATCCTTTAAATTTCTGGCAGCCGGCATCCCTTGTAGTGCTAACAGACGTTCCGATTTGGCTGGCGCCGACCATGGTTGAGCCGTTGGATCCAACCATCCAATATTGCTACAGACGTTCCGACAGTTGGCAATCCAACCGTCATGGTCAGCCGTACACATTATTATTAGGCTGTATTAGTCCATTCAACTTAAATTTGCTTTTTCGCTCCCTTTTATAACATGTACGGATGTTGTCCAGTTTATTTTTTAAAGTTTTTAATGTAGCCGCATTGTCCAACATCTTCAAAACTTCCAGCATAAATAAATAGGTATGCTTGATTTCTGACATCTTTGTTGCAATAATCTTTATGGGTTATGAGTTAAGGTTATGAGTAACCGGACGTACAACTTATTATTATTACAACCAGTAATAATAATAATTATATCGGACTAACCACCGTACACATGTTCAAATCGGAACGTCTGATAGCACTTTTACTTACAGACGTGACTAATCGACCAGCCCAAACGAAGTGTACAGCTTGGCAAAAAAGAGTCTGGAAAAATTGGGGGCGCCGCTGGCGCACTTTCCACGCTACAATTCAAAATTAAAAGTATTTAGTACTTACATAAGTATTTCTATGACGGGTTTTTTGTCATTAATTATAATCAAATCAATCATTTTTATATTAGTTTAGTTTTTAGGATTTTTATTTTTAGTTCACCGCCTCAGACTCTTTTTTGCCAAGCTGTATTGCTGAGTGCAGTGTAGCATAGATTAAACTACCATAACTTGTACCTACCCTACGGTTTGTCTGTGAAGGGTACAATAAATTTTTTGTACAGCGTTGATTGTAAACAAACACGCTTCGTAAACGCTTCGTTTGGTACACGTCATTCATTTCAAAATTCTGACATTTATTTTGAGGTGGCAAACGTCAACTTTGATTGTCATTGAATTGAATCGACTGATTTGTATTGTAGGTATTTCGGATTTCCATTTAGATTCCAAATAGTTACAAAATGAAGTATAAACTTTTATTGTTTCTTACTATAATTCTTACTTATTATGAAGGAGAAGCTCAAACACGCGCCAAAGGGGTATGTATAATAAAATTATTTCTTCAAATTATTTTGTCTAACTAGGTACCGGTGATTAGTAATTGCTACTTCTACACAAACTAAAACTAGGCATTTAAATGGTTTAATTTGTTTATAAAACCGATAAGAAGCTCATTAAACCTTGTTACCTAAACCCGGTTTTATTCGAGCTGCTGTATCAAACATAATTTCCACCATTTCGTATCTTACTTATACCGAAAAATTAATTAAATGCTGTCTGATGATTAATCATTTCAGGAGGTACTATACCTACATATATTATTAGATACCTATTTGGTTTGTCTTACTGTAAAATATTTTATCCCATTTCAGATTTATGAGGTAGGCACAGTAGGTACTATTGTGGACAGAGCCGGTGCACCACTCTTAAGGTTAGAATCGCTTGCACCTGGCGTCCGAACGTAGTGCTAGCTCTGCCCCTATGTACGTAGCATCATTCAAAGCATTTTGAGTGCAAAGTGGTGCACCGTTTGTGTCCATGATAGTACCTGATATAAACAATAATTTATCTCTTAGCTAACTACCAATAAAATTTGTCAAAATTGCTAATTTGTCAAAAAGGAATCCTAGGAAGCTAGCTTAAATAGCATGTTTACGGACTTGGATTAAAAATTGATTTATAAAATTGGCATATAATAACAGGTTTACTATTGTGTCTAATTTCTCAAACTTTGACGAACTAATTACCAAGGTGTTAATCAATTCTTATGCTTTTTCAGCTGGAAGATAAAGTGCAACAACTCACAGACATGACAATGAAAAAGTCAATAGCATCTTTAAATTTAAACAAATTCAAGGAGTATGTCAAATCACCGCCAAGAGACTACTCCTTTATTATAATGTTCACAGCAATGGCACCGTCACGACGTTGTG
This sequence comes from Protodeltote pygarga, assembly GCA_936450705.2. NCBI lineage: Eukaryota > Metazoa > Arthropoda > Insecta > Lepidoptera > Noctuidae > Protodeltote > Protodeltote pygarga. Next base: position 14,434,396 of record OW388254.2, read on the forward strand.
CTATTTGCCAGCATGTGTATGATGAATACCTGATTGTAGCTAACTCGTTCAGGTTCTCTGCGGGATTTCATTCTAAGCTGTTCTTCGGTATGGTTGATTTTGATGAGGGTTCTGATATTTTCCAAATGGTAAGTGAAGTTTTGCATAATAGCACATATCTGGAAAAAGGTATATTCTGCTACAATAATCTTCAAATGTTCACCGAAATGTAAATATAAGCCAAGTATGCAACAACAGTAAACACAAAGTTTGAGTGTTTAATATCCGAATACACAAGCTGTTGTGATAGCCTAGTTATTAAGTCCAATAAAACAACTATTAGGTAATATCGTTTTACTGTGTAAAAGCACTGGGTAGTACAGAACAAAGGATAATCAGTGACAAGATAATAAAAAACAAGGGTACTTAAATAAACACCTTATTCTGTCAAGAAGGTTTCAAAGTACCCACATGATTAGGACATAACATACCTTTCCCCTAAGTATGCACAAACACAAATGAAAACTCAAAACTTTCACTTAACTAAAACAACTCTTATCCCTATCGTATACATAAGTAGATATACTGTATAACAGAATATTGTATAAACTAGAAAATAATAAACTAGCTAAATACAAGCATAATTTGTGATTAGTAGATGAAGTTATTATCACCGGGTCTGGTATAAGGTGACTTAGGATATGAACACAATTTGTGTTTAAGCTTGCCACCAGAATAACTGGCTTCTACTCCGCTAGGTATTCCTAACATTTCAGCCCATTGTTCCGAGCTAGGTATCTGTATTATTTGGTCACTTTCTTGACTTGTCTCCATGTCTTCTATCTGCTCCTGTTGTTGACTTGCTGCGTTTTCTTCATTGTCATTTGTTTCCGTACTACTCCTTCCTTCCTCTCTCGTGACCTCTATTTCTTTCTTCTTTATTAGTTGATCTATATGCCTGTTTACCACCACTCCATCCTCAGAAGTAACCTGGTAACTAGACGGGCCATTCCTACTTGTTACAGTGCCTGATAGCCAGCGAGGTCCTTGTCCGTAATTTCTATACATAACGCTCTGACCAACACTGGTATCTCTATGTTTTTTATGACTATTATTGTCAATTTGCTGCTCAACTTGCTTGTATTGTTTATTGTAAGGCTGGATGCTGTCCAGGATAGTCCGTAGGCGTCTATTCATCAACATCTCAGATGGACTTTTCCCTGTACCTGAACACGGTGTCACTCTTAATCCTAGCAACATATTAGGCATCCTGATATCCCATGGTAGTTCATCCATTTTGCGTAGTTTATCTTTAACAGTCTGTACCATACGTTCAGCCAAACCATTTGTTGCAGGGTGGTATGGTGCTGTGGTAATGTGCTTTATTTTATTTGAGTCTAAAAACTGTTTCATTTCAGCTGAGACAAATGACGTACCATTGTCAGAAACCAATGTCTCGCATAACCCATGTGTAGCAAATATCATTCTAAGATGTTTTATAACTGTGTCTGTAGTCATGTTATTAACAATGAAAACTTCAGGCCATCGCGAATATGCATCGACTATAATCAAAAAGACTTTATTTTGATAAGGTCCCGCAAAGTCAACATTTATGCGTGACCATGGTCTTGTGGGCACCACCCACTCGTAGCTGGTCTTTGGCGGCATGTGTCGACTTTCGAGACATTTGTTACAGTTGCTTACCATTAATTCTATATTTTCACTCAACTGAGGCCACCACACATAGCTTCTGGCCAGGGCTTTTGTTTGTACAATGCCACTGTGTGCTTTGTGTAAAGCGCGTAAAACATCTCTGCGTAGTAATGGTGGCACTACCACACGGCAGCCTAACAAAATACATCCTTCGTGTATAGAGAGTTCACTTCGGTGTAACCAATATGAACGGAGCTCTTCTTCAGTGACTTTTGTAGGCCAACCACTAAGGACATAATGCATAACTCGCGATAATATTTTATCTCTTTTCGTAAGCCTTTCGATCTGCTGAATATCCACAGGGAAGTCTTCAGGAGCCTCCGCCATCAATAAAATGTCACAAAGTTGTTGTTCGGGTTGCTCTGGCACTGGTTGTGGCCAGCGACTGAGACCATCTGCATTTCCTATTTGTTGGCCTGGCTTATACACTATGTTGTAACTGTGCGAAGTCAGTACAATAGCAATTCTTGTTAATCGCGGTGACAGAATATTAGGTATTGGCTTCCTTGGATCAAAAATACTGACCAACGGCTTGTGATCTGTAACTATAGTGAAAGACCTTCCCATGAGGTAGTTATGGAACTTTTGTATACCAAACATAATCGCCGTAGCCTCTTTATCAAGCTGAGAGTATTTCCGTTCGTGAGAATGTAATGTTCTAGAGCTCATGGCAACAGGTCGTTCTTGGCCATCTTCCATGATGTGAGATAGCACTGCACCGGCACCGTATTCTGAGCTGTCGCATGTCAGTATCAACTGTTTGTTTAAATCATAATGCACTAATGTAATATCTGACGACAGTAAATGTTTCGCCCTGTCGAAACTTGCTTGTTCTTGATCTGTCCATTGCCATTCGTGAGACTTATCGAGCAACCTATGGAGGGGCTCGAGAATAGTTGCCTTGTGAGGTATAAACCTCTCATAAAAATTATATAAACCTAAGAAAGCCTGTAATTGCTGAACGTTCCTGGGCTCTGGAGTTTTCATAATAGACTCCACTTTGCTGAGCGCTGGATGAATGCCGTCGGCGTCGATGACAAACCCAAGAAATTCAACACATTCTTTAGCAAATTTACACTTACTGGCGTTAAGTCTCAGACCGGCTCTCTGTATGCGCTCTAAAACCATATCTAGCCGACGACTCATATCAGGTAGAGTATGACCGCTAATGATGATGTCATCAATTAGTACTGCGACTCCTGGTATGCCTGCGAGCAATGCTGTCATCAACCTTTGAAAGATTCCTGGGCATGCTTTTACCCCGAATGCTAATCTGTGAACCGTGTAAAGGCCTTTACAAGTGTTTAATGTCAACAATTTAGACGTGTCTTCATCTACGACTACCTGTGTATAAGCACGATCCAAATCTAATGTGGTGAAGTACTTTGCTCCAGCAATGATAGCAAAAACCTCGTTAGCAGTTGGCATAGGATAGGTATCTGACTCACTAGCTTGATTTACCGTACTGCGGTAATCACCACAAAGACGAATATCGCCTGATTTCTTAACGATGGGCACGACTGGGGTCGCCCACTGCGAAAAAGATACAGAACGAAGGACCCCTTCTTCTACTAGGCGATCGATTTCTTTCTCAACTCTGTCTTTAATTGCAAACGGAACGGGGCGAGCTTTAAGAAACCTAGGAGTAGCATTAGGCTTTAAATGTATTGTAACAGGGTCGCCTCGGTAAGTACCCAGACCCTCTTTAAAAACTTCATTATGTTTTTTAAACATTTCGTTGGCAATTGACGAATCTAAATCGAATACAGCATTAATACATACCTTTATATTGAGAGCTGAAAACCAATCCCTACCAATCAAATTAGGTCCTGAACCTCTAGCTACTATAACATTTAAAACGCACTTAATGTCTTTAAACGTTACTTGTACTTTTGTCTGGCCGAGTACAGTGACGGGTGTCGCTGTCCAAGTAGGTACGTAAATTGTTCGGCGCGGCGGTAAGGGCGGCAGTACGTGACCGCGCCAATCGCAACTTCCTCCATGTATGCTCATTCACGAGCGAAAACCCGGCGCCGGAGTCTACCTGCATCGTCACCAGCATGCCATCCAAATAAACGGTCACGTCATATGCTGGTACCCGTAGACCAGAACTACCGACGTTGTAGATACCATTCATCTGAACATTTGAGTCGTCATTGTCCATGTAATTGACCTTTCTTTTGATGTCTTTCTTCTTTGCAATACATATTTTTTCAAGATGTCCTATCTTCTTACAGTACCGACACATAGTTTTAGTAAATCGACATTCTCCTCCATGGCGGTCTCCACAGCGGTAACAGAGTCGAGTGTTTCCTTGATGTTGCACCGCATTGATATCCATAGGCTCAGGCGCTGTCGCTGTAGTTGGTGTAGTCGGCGTTGCAGTTGTCATGTCGGATCCGTATGTGACGATACCAGCGTTCGAGTTTTGTATCATACGAACATCTCTGCCGGCACTCTCTGACGAAAACATTGCTTGGACCACACTATCGTAGGTTAAATTGTCTTTCTTTAAAAGGTCGTACTGCAATTTATGATCAGTCATACAACACACAAGTCTGTCGCGTAACGTGCGTTCTAAATCCGAAAAATTGCAATCAGAACTTATTTTCCTAAGCTGGGCGATATACTCCGCAGCCGCTTCACCTTGTTTCTGATCCCGTTTGTAAAATTTATATGACATTGATATTTCATTTGGTTTCGGGCTATAATGTTTGGTTAACACTTTCACAATTTCACTGAATGTCACATCACTGGATTTTTTAGGTGTAATTAACGCAAGAAGTGTGTCAAACACTTGAGATCCACATATTGTATAAAAATTTGCTCTTTTAGATGAGTCTAACACAATGCCATTCGCTTCAAAACAGTATGTTAACCTATCTAAGTAATTGTCCCAATTGTCTGTTTGAGAATCAAACTCTTTGAATTTCACCGATTTGTGCTCCATTTTAATCACTTATTTACTCACGTCGCCACTATTAAGTCCAATAAAACAACTATTAGGTAATATCGTTTTACTGTGTAAAAGCACTGGGTAGTACAGAACAAAGGATAATCAGTGACAAGATAATAAAAAACAAGGGTACTTAAATAAACACCTTATTCTGTCAAGAAGGTTTCAAAGTACCCACATGATTAGGACATAACACTAGTATTAGAATTCTACTAGGCTATCACAACAGCTTGTGTCCAATAATTGTGACAAATAACACAAGTCAACAAAAAAAACTTTTTTTTGTGTCTGTTATGTAATCTCTTTATAAAGAAACGAGTTAGCTTTTGTACTTTATACGATGATTTAAAAATATACGATTTTTGCCAAACTTCTTAGAGACTACCTTAATAAGCAAGAAAGAGGGTTACTTACAAAAGCAAACTTTATGAGATAAAAATATAATTTCTTTTATTAATTAACTCAAAACTTGGCACCAAATTCGTGTTGACTTGTGTAATCCTTTCTTAGTCCATCTCTAGGGTACTAAGGGAATTCCTCCAAATTTCCAGTCACATCATTGTCTGTCAATCATGATATTGTTTTATAAGTATAGATAATTTTTCCAATACATCAATATTATTTACAATTGAGTCTAGTGAGAAAGAGTATCATTAGTAATGCACAAAGACCATCAGAAACCCAAGAGTAATTATTGCTCCAAAACCCCTAAAATGCCATAAACTTGTGCTCTATTTTCAGCTGCGTCTCAATACAGCACCTGTGATAATGCACTTCCCAGCGAAAGGCAAGCCTAAGCCAGCTGACTCTATGGACTTTGAGAGGTCTGGCATCCATGCTGAAGCTATAGCCAAGTGGATACAAGATAGAACCGATGTTCCGGTAAGTTAATAATATACTTAAGATTAGTGACACAATTCTCTTCAGGCTTCATCAGTGACAGCTTAGGTCTTGACTTTGTAACCTCTGGCTCCACAAAACAGGTCCAGCACTAGTAGTCCATTGAAACATCATTCACCATAAACTTGTTCTTCACTTCTTTAAAAAAATACAGCTGAGACATTCATAATTAAAATATACAAGATTAAATTGGGTACTTAATCATTATTTGTTAAATAACAATAATTTTGTTCTTTGAACGAATTCTTGTACTTACCTAGTTCTTTTTTTTTATCAATGCAATCTGAATTACAAGTACGAACTTACATAACTAATTAAGTTATGGACATATTAAAACTCATGGTTGAATAAAGTTTACCTGTTTTTAATTAGCCAATAAATTATTAAAAAACTCTCATTTATGAGAGGATATTTATTGTGTTACTGTGTGCGAGAAAAACTACAGAGAAATTATGGGTTACAAGGTATAATTTTCATTATATGCTACTGGTAGCTGAGAATGTTGGGTATTTATTTGGATAGATACCGAGCTACACTAACCATTCTGTTAACTGAACTATTTGTAATTCTACTTTAGCTGTCAAATTAGTCAAAATTTTACTAACTCAGACACTGCCTGAGCTAATTCTCTTGCTGCTCGCACACACTCTAAATGAATTTAGACTCCCTCTCTCTTTTTTCCTCTTTCCTAACGAGATTAGAAAAGGTTAGAAGATTTTTAGAGCTGTCAAACTAGTCTATTTCCGTGATACCAACGAGAATTTAGCAAATCTGTAGTACCTATGGCTAGGTTTTTAAAAAAATTATTTGAATATTTATTATTATAGTTCCTTTTTTAAAAGAATAAAAACAAAATTGCTAATTCTAAAAGCCATAAGTGATGGCAAAATGATTTTCTTCCAGATCAGGGTATTCCGTCCGCCGAACTATTCGGGAGCTGTGGCGTTCACGATGCTGGCGGTTCTGGTGGCTGGATTCATTTACCTTCGGAGGAATAACCTGGAATTCCTCTACAATAAGCAGATGTGGGCAGTTGGAGCTGTATTCTTCTGTTTTGCTCTGGTTTCTGGGCAAATGTGGAACCATATCAGAGGCCCACCATTCTTCCATAGGACTAAGAATGGACCGGTGTATATCAATGGGGGTTCTCATGGCCAGTTTGTACTAGAGAGTTATATTGTGGCTATATTGAGTATCCTTTTGAAAATATGTGTAAAGTTGCCATTTTAGTCTTGACTAGTGTTGAAAATAACAAGTGACTAATGACTATCATTTACAATCAAATTGGTCAGAATTAGTCAAGTTTAATATCAATAATCGTAATGGTCATTAACTGCATTTTTGACAGTTAATGACCATTGTCAAATGAATGAACGAATGAAAAGAAATGACAACTCCGCATAAATATTTTGCAGATGTATCACTTGCGGATACTCGCAAAATGTTTGGCACAAAAAATGACTTTGTCAATATTTTCCTGAACACATCTCAGACGCAGCTGTAGTAGTGGGGATGATTCTAATGATAGAAGCAGCCGGTGGAGTCAAGAACACAGAAGTCATTCGCACTCAAGCAGAAGGCAAACGACGGCGGTTCCAGTCAGTCGTGGGTTTGGTGCTCGTCTGTGTATTTTTCTCGCTGTTGTTGTCCGTATTCAGGGCTAAAACACAAGGATATCCTTATAGGTATTTTATGACGATTTTATTCAAAGCTTTCGTCTGCTGAGTGCTAGGCATAGGATAAAATATCTCTGTAGTTGGCTTATCAATGCTTATTCGTTGAGTCTAAAATAATAATGAATTATTATTATTATTTGTTTAACCTTTTTCCTGTTCCGTGAATAACACATAATTCATGTTATGTTTTTCTATTGTGTTTGTTGTCGGGACAGAGAATCGGTTAATCTAGATATCTAAACACCCTATTTTAATTATTTAGTCAAGAAGGCTTTGACGCTTAGCGATTATACCGCCTAAAACAAAAAAAAATACAAATATTGACTTAGTTTATGATTTAACATTTTGATGATAAAATATGTCTTCATAGCTATCATGTATCTAGCTAGTAACAAATGTTATAAGTACTATCGCGGACACGAACGCTGCACCACTTTGCGATCAAAATGCTTTGTACGATCCTACTTGTGTTGGGGCGGGGCTAGCGCCATGGTGCAAGCGATTCTAACCTTAAAAGTAGTGCATCGGCTTTGTCCACGATAGTACATAGAAATAGAGGGCGGGCCTGTTGCCATTTACCGGGATAATTATTTCAGAAAATTTTAATAATATTACCCGACCTCCAGGTTAAATACGGGTTTGTTTTTTAATATTAAATTATTTTTTATTACAGCTTCCTATTCAAGTGAGGAGTCGAATAATAGTCAATAAGAAGACCAACTTAAGTGTGAAGTGTGTGTGCAATTGTTTTTATGAGTGTCGTATCTATTTCGTCCAGTTGGTCAATAAACATGTTACTATTAAATACGAGTGGTTTGTATTTATCAATAACACAGTATAATAAACATACAGTATAGTAACTACGTACAAACGCTTGAAACGGCACACTCGCACAACGACGCACGGTGGATTCTGTAGTACGGATTGGTTGGCCAATATTATTTTACTACGTTTTGAGTCTGTAAATAACTTTTAGAGGTATATTAAGGCAATATAAGTTTTTTATTTCTAAAGAATGTTGCAATATTTTAATTATTCTGTATGTACAGAATATTCTTCATAGTTCAGACCGGGGCCGCGCGCGGGACGAATCGATACTTAACTAAAATATAATAAATAACGATAATAATTACTTATAATATATTACTAAATACATATTATCACAAACATAATAAATAAATATAATATATACAGATATACTATATACAGAATTTACGAAATATACTTTTAATCTCAGAAAATCATTTGTAGCACTTGACCTAGGAAGAACTATTTTAAATTTTCTCACAACCCTTGAACAAGATATTCTAAGTTCCGAAGTTACCAAAAAAAAAAAAAAAAATATCAGTTATGGTGCTCTTTCTCGATTTGCGTACACGAAATTGCATACGAAGATTTGCATACATTAAATTATCTATTTTTTTAAATCTTTATATCTGGCCTGCAAAGCTATGCCCTAGGCATTATGGTGTTCGCGATTATAGATTATTGATTATATTATTTGGAAAGGTAGCCTTCACCTCGAAGATTCATTTGAAAAGAAAATAAGAGTTCGTCACCAGAAATAGACGCACGTAAAAGTTCAGGGTTACTACACTGCACAAAGTCCTTCGTTGGCCTACCTGGACTGACTTTCTTAATTATATTAAAAAATACGATCCATCTAGCCACGATTAATTATTTTTAAGAAACACATGTTTGGTTCTGTTCGACGACTGCCATTTAGACTTAAAAAATTTAATGAAATTATGTAAAGTTTTAATTTAGTGTCTCTTGGTTTATTGAGCAGTTGGTTACAGCAATCATCATATTCTCTAATTTAAAAAAAACTGCTTTCTAATTTCTTGTGTGGAAGAGAAAACTATTTTTCACATAAATATCTCCTTTTTACTGGATAATCCATGACTCCTAACAAAAAGAAACACAAAAAATCTTATAAAAAAATTAACAATTCAATCAAAAGTTATTTTTCAACGTTGTGATTACTTGTATTATCTAATTTTAAACACGAACCGTAAAATTGCGTATTCAGCACCCCCCAACTTTGACCCTCTGGTATTTGAAGTTAGGCATTTTGGCCGAACTTTTGACTATATATCTGTATACTACAGGGATACCAGATTTATTATAAACTAATAATCACGCGGCCAAAATGCCTATGTACGAAAAAAAACAAAATCAAAACTACACTCACGACGATAAAGTGAGCGTTAATTAAACAATAATTATCACGTAACTAGCAATCGTAATATACCAAATTTATATATTTTAAAAACTACATACCTCTAATATTACTCATGATTTTTTTTTGTAAATATAGATGCCTTAATTTCAAAGATATAAATATTTGAACACTGAAGAAATTATTGATAATTTAATTTACAGTAACAAAACGCAAGAATGGGTCACCTTTGCCTTATCATAAAAAGGATACTCGACTGCCAGATTTAATTTGTTCACGCCTAACAATTGTAATATACCTTCTATTTGCTAATTCAATGAAAGAAAATCATCTACCCGCATTTTTTAAATTTCGATTTATGACCAATCATTCCGTAGTACAGAATCTACCGTGCGACGCGTATGCGATGCGTAACAACGAGACTCCTAAGCGAACGTCGTGTGGTACTCGCAGTATCAACGACGCGTCGTTGCGCATGGTTGTGGAATTTTTCCAAGAGGTAAGCCGGAGCCAATCTCGAGAAAAACCAATGGCATAGTCAGTAGGCATTGTAGGCTTTATTGACTCATGTGGGTCCCCGGATGGTTCATATTCACAATTGGACCCGGTAAGTGGCCCTGCGATCGGGTAAAATTTGAGAAACGCGTAGCTGCGTCAGCTGATAAAAAATCATAGGGCATAGCGAAAAAGAAAACTAGCGTAATGAGTATAACGTCTATATAAATATTTATTTAATTCATAATACATTTGCACAATAAAATAACTACAATAATATTCTTATTTTCTAACAACTTGGTGGTAGTTGATGAGGTGGAATTGACATCGTCTTTGTTTTGGAGGAAAAAAAAGATCAAGAGCCTACAGAATTATAAATTTTGATTACCATAAATAAACCTACGCCAATAAATAATAAAAAAATAAATGCTCAGTCTTCTAAATTTAAATTCGGATATTACATTATAATTACAATATACGCGGGAAAACCGCGTATCTACTTGTAGGGTAGTTTGCAAATGACTTCTTGTACCATTCGTGAGCTTGAATCGCAGTTTGAATCTGTAATATAAAAAAAACATGTTAGATAAGAATATCCCAAGTTCTTTATTGCCGAGGGATACGGTAGAGGCGTGCTGTTATTATTATTATTGTAGTTTTTTTTTTAAATTTAGATTGGGTAGCCATGTTGCCTCTGAGGAGAATTGGTGAATGTCGTCTAGTCCTCCTGAGGGGGCATTTAATCAAAGATGTGCTGGATGGTTTGAAGGTGGGGGCTAATGAACGGATTCCATTATTCATGGATCAGGGACTACAGTAATTTACGGTGCTCCCTACTGTTGAACACCCATATGTCGCAAAGACGGTAATAAATCGGCTAACTTAGTCTCACTGCTGGGTAAATGGCCTTCACTGTAAGATCCAGGTGAGAGATAGATAGGTCATATTTCTTCACCCTGACGTTAGATAATGGTGTTGGTTGGTGGAGGTAATTTATTACCCACATTGAAAATTGCATACAGTTTATAAATTTCTAACTCTGTCTACAACTTAGCTGTTGATAATGCAGATACTCATATATTAAAATAGTAAAGAAACAATAAAAGTTTCTTACCTGATTCCCGAGAACCCACAAATAGATACAGAAGAACGTTTTGGTCGGTACCAGCATCAACAAAACAGTATAGAGAACGATTTCACACATCCTATGCGGACTCGAGACATATTCAAACATCCTCCCATGAGGTATCTTATGCTCCTCAGTGACTACTCGACCTGACTTCTTGTCTTTGCGTAGATTTGCAAAGATGATATTAGTCTTGAATTGTTCATACCACGTGATCAGGAATATCACTGTGCAGGGAACGGATAAGATTGTGGTTTTGGAGTCATTCCATGTTATTGTGTTGCGGTTTTGATGTCCTGAAACGGATTAATAAAAATATTGAAAGGTGGGTGAAATACTGAAAGTGGTGGGTGAATGAGAAAATTTATCTTCTCATTCAATTCAGCACAATTCCAGGAACATGATTAGGAGGTCCAGGAGCTTGAGTCATTAAATAAAACGTAATCCAGCTGAGAGCTGAGCTGAGCTTATTTTCGCTACTGACTTACAAATAAAAATTCTAGGCCATCAGCTGTGTTACGCGGGATACGCACGGGGATGTTCGCTTGTAGGTTTGTTTATGGGAAAAAATACCGTCGAACTGCCCGCGGCATGTGGAGCTGGCGCTATCATTTTTCTAGATACACCCGCATGCGGGCATCCGCGCGCGTCCCGTTTAACGCAGCAGACAACCAAGGGAAGTAGACTTTGTGAATACCTACGTATTAAAGTTTATTTTCCAAAATCTTTCTTTGATACAACATTTAACTTACCACAAAACAGAGGTGCCTGTCCAACCACAGCAATGATACATGCAAAGTAATGTATAATTCCTGCGAGATAGTGACTTAGGTTCATTCTGCTGGACTTTGCAAAGACTTGCAAGTAATATGTTTCATACAGCCTCCTTACACACTGTATGGTTAGCAGAGTCATTGCTAGTAGAGCTGCTGAGACTGGTACTGGAATAAAATAAAAGTAAATATTATTATTATTTTTACATGACAAAAATTATTGACTAAATGTTTTGCTAAGCGCATAAGTCGTAGAGTGGATGAACCGATTTTGGGGATATTTTTGTGCAGTTTTAAGTGGGTTATTTACAACTGGACTCGTTAGGTGACGCTGAATTTAAATAGAACCACGGTGGCGAAGCCGCGTGAAAAAGCTAGTTCACATAAAGAAACAAGCATGATGATTTTTTTCTTTGTTTATTTAATTTTGTGATCAAAATAATGCTACGGAATAACAATGAGATACTGCAAATCAAAGTTCATGGATCATTAATGAACCAGTAGCAAAGTAGATAAGTAGGTAACTTGATTGTGATGTATTTATTAATTTATTATAAAGAATTATGTAAAACACGTGTTTTACATAATTCTTTTTACAACAAACAATTTAAATATTTTTTTTAAACGACAAATAAAATATGACCATGCATTGATTTACATCAATTACTGTGATGAAGTATGATGTAGTGAAATTATTATACTTATACAATTACATAATGTGCCTAGTACCTAAATACAGTGTAATCCCGACAACCTTTTTGAAGGTAACATTAAAGTAAAAAAAAAAATGATGGACTTCGGAAATATGGTAGGCACAACCCCTGCATCAAGGTTGTAAGCCTGAAGGGTACAGAGTTTTATTAAATTAATTATAAATTAGCTTTATTAATGATAGGTTTTCCTGAACAGAAATTGTGTGATGTCTGGTGTCACTATTCTGAGAGTAGTTTGGCATTCTTAAGATAAAATTTTAGAATATCAAACTACTTTCAGAATCAGATCACACAAAACATTGTGTTGAAAAAAACCTATTTTTAATAAAGTTGTGGATGTGAATTTATTTGTCGAACAAAAGGACAAAAAAGATATACCTACCTGGGGACAATGATTTGCAGTTTGTTTACTGACCTTTGTCTTAAGCACAAAGGTCAGTACCTAAACACCGATAGTATTTTTTTTGGTCAGTGTCTTTAATAAATTAATTGTAAATACAAAAAGTATTTAGGTAGTTGCAAATATAGCCTAGTGGTATGATGTTGACTGGCAACTCAAAGGCCTCGGGCTTGAACCTCTGATTTTTCAAAGTTATATGCATATTAACCATGTTATGCCATTGGCCCCGGTTGTCATGAAGATCTTTGACAGTCGATATAGGGAGTCAGTACCCTCATAAAATCCTGACAACTGATCTAACCTTAGAATATTGTATCCCTTTGGGTTGCGGAGGTCATCTGGTTAAATTAGAAGCCAACCCCAACAAAGTTTGGGGATAATAAGGCTAGGAGGATGAGGATTTAGTTGCAAATATTTTGAAATCTATTGCTATATCTACTTGGCTGTTACAACATTGGGACTCCTATTAGGTGCCTCCTGCTATAGGTGTTGAATACAAATGTTTCTAACAACAAGTGCTGCATATAAACTAAGTAGGTATTATATGTATACATAATAGGTAGGTAGTTGATAAACGGATTGATTATATTCTTGATTTTTCCATTACTTTTTTTTGCATTATGGATTTCATTAATATGTAGCTACAAGACAATTTAGTACCTACCTATGTACAAAAAATTGTTGTGTTTACAATTTTACCTATAAATTAATGAGATTCTTTGATATAGGTAAATAGATCATATCCATAGGTTAAAATAATGATGATGTTGATAATGAACTATAATGAGCTTTTATTTGTATGGTAAGATCTTAGGCTATATCCAACTTGTAATAAGCAAAGATCAATATTAATGAAATAGTTGTAGTCTTTTAAGTTTTAGTCTAGTAATTAAAATAAAAATATATACTTACTAATGAAACCTGGGTCAAACAAGAATATGATTAATCCATTGATCATTAAGGCAAATATTATTATGTTTAAGCACATTGTATTCTCATTTTAAATCATACTCTATCCACCCCTAAAACAACATTTACCAAAATAAATGTAAGCATTGACATACATATTTTGTTTAGCTAAAATTATAGTTAAGTTAAACTCCGTCCTATAATGTTATTTACATAAAGTGAAAGGACATTAGACGCGGTTTACTTTTAGAATGGTAACTTTGTTGTGCTATGCTATATAAATAGGAAAATAAAACAATTTGTAAATAATTAAAAACTCTAAAATCACTTACCAGATGGCTCATTTTCCTGCAGCAATATTTTCAACATAAGCTGAACAGGATAAATAACTGTTACTCCGAAGAAATACGATGCAATCATATACAATAATGTTAGAGCACTAAATAGTGTAGAAAATAAATAAAAGTGTCTATAATATGCTTTTGGTATCTCAATAACTTGGAGATAATTGGCATCAGAGCCTTGGTATGCGAAGCTCCCATACCTATATCCCTTTATAATAAATGCAGGAACATATTTTTCAAAATTATTTATGATAACACCGGTAAAGGTTACTGCGAATGCTAAACTTAGAAATATAAAATCTATGATGTTAATATAGTCGTCCATGTTGCCGTGTGCTATAACCGATAGTGAACAGTCCGAACTGTGATTCTTAACACTTCTAAGACACGAATACAAGATCTAACGGGATATCGAATCATTTTAACTTTTACTCGCCCTACATTTCTTGAGTGCGTTTTTGCATGGTGCTTGGTGCGCTGTCACATGTGACAATTCAAAATTGACAGGTGACACTTGTTGTAGTTGTTGTTAATATAATTCGCCAAAAGGCAGGCAAAGGTTTAAACCATACAGCCTTGTCTTATTTTTATTTTCTTTCTGCTTTTGACCGTCACGATTAATGATTGATGATGATGATTTATGTCAAAGTAAAGTCATCCCTAGTAAGTCTGTGAAGTAAAGCGATCATAAAGGAAAATTTTTGCCGTTGATCATTCTTCCAAGAAATCCATGGTTACTTTTCTAAGACTTTATTAGACGAATTGTATCCACCCAGAAAAACACATTTCGCACTCTAGTATTCAGTTGCACTAAAACTTTGATTAAAGATAAAATTCCACAAAAATTATCATTTATATTGAAATAAGATACTTATTTTTTTTTTGAAATAAGATTATTATGTGTGGTGTTGACACATTTTTTAAAAATGATTCCCAGTGGGAAAGTAAAAGACCAAATAGTACGTAAACAATAGCGTTCATACACGTCCACCTCCGGTCACAGCCAGGACCTAAACCTAATTTGATTTTTTTCTTTCTGTTTCTTCCCCATTATTTTTGTGCTATTCTGGAAATTTTTTGGTAAACAACTATTTCACCTGTTGCCACCTTATTGAGCCATGTTGACACAATTTTTATAACAGAAGAATGATTAAGAAGAAAATTCACCTAATCTACTCCCTTGTGTCAGGAAAGTTAGTCATGCCTTGCGAGTGATGGCAACTTTCCCAAAACTTTGTTGTGGAGTTTTGGAAGAAACCGAAAACACACAACACATTATTTTGTGTAATAATAATAATAATTTATTTAATTAAGCTACCGAGTCCTGCCTGCCTCAGTTGAAATTACGAATCTCTTTCGCCTTGAAGGTGTGTGGCGACATCTACCGGAGTACTGCCGCACTGCCGGTCCCATGTTCACAAACATTGCAACATTAAAAAAAAAATTATATTTTTATGATTGTATGTTATTGTTTTGTAGGTATGCTTTTTTATCACAGAAAAAAAACGATTAGTTACTAAACGCTTCTTTTTTTCTGTCATTGTTTATTTATTGCATATTATAATATTGAATGTAAAAATTATACTTCGTGACGCTTGATCATTCTGGTACATTTTTTTTTTAATAGGTAGTTGTATATTATAAAATAGAGAATCATAGGGAAGGTGGGAAATCTCTTTAAAATATAAATTTATTTTTATAATTATTATTTCCCTTATTTAAATACAACACATTAAAATACTTACATTTTTTAAATATGAATTAAAATTAAAAATAATACACATTTAAAGATATAGGATTATTTTACTTTATAATATTAGGTATTCGGAAAACTTACAGCTAGAATACTTACAGAAAGTTACACCTACACGTCATAATATTTAAAGGCCTATTTTAAAAATATCTGTAAGACAGTAGACAGGCAGACACGCACACACATTTTTGTCAAGTTTATTTCGCGAATTAAGAAATAGTTTTCTTGTCTTATTTTACATACAACCTCTAAAATGGGTCAATAGTTTATTTTCATAACAAATAAGGGATTATAGCGTATCTTTCTGGAGGGTAGTTCTTAAATGTCTTCTTGTACCATTGATGAGTAGCATATGATAGTTGGGTCTGAAAAAAAATAATAAGCAGGTAATTTATTTTTGCATTTGCAGGGTGGGCTGTTATGAAACAATATTCTACAGGTACCTACCTAAACACTTAAAAACATTTATAATTTTTGATTAGGTATAGACAACCCAGCCTAACTCATTTCATGAAGATGACGGTTGTATGGTTGCATGCACTGGATTTTTTTTTAAATTCAACTTTATCTGAGGGAGAATTTATAGAGCAGGCCTACAGGCAGGTACAAAAAAAATAAAGGGAGAATGTATGGTATATGGCTTACCTGATTGGTGGCCACCCACAAAAAAATCAAAGTATATGTCCTCGTCTGCATTAGTAACGCCAAAGCAAAGTAAATGATAATTTCACTCATTCTGTGAGGATTGGACACATATTTGAACAGTCCGCCATAAGGAATCCGATAGTCGTCAGTCATTACATTACCAGCTTTATTTTTTCTCAAGTTGGCCAGTATTATGTGAGCTTGATGCTGTTCGTAGGATCCCCATATGAAGAGTAAGGTGCTTGGTATGATACATATTGATGTGTTGATGTCGCACCAAGGAATATTTTGTCGGGTTTGGTTACCTGAAAATAAGTATTCGTTTATTATTTTCTGGAATGTTTCGATGTTATTATGATCCATGACTCATGTGAAAGAGCTCAACGCGCTCAACAGTACCTACTGTTGAGCGCTAAGCAAGCTGGTTGCGACAATACTTTGAATTCGAAATTCCCGCTTAAAATATTCCTGATTTATTGAATCATTTTGATTGACACTTAACCCTACCACCTATATCCATCTTCTTTCCCGCACTACCTTTAAATTGAGAAAGCAAGAGATTGGGTCGGCCCAATGGCTGCAACTTCTGTTCCGTTTTAACTCGCAAAATCAATGGCGGCGTCCCCGAGTTGCTCTTAGAAATATTCTTTAATTTGAGACCTGTACTTTGCATAGAGATATAATATACCGATCGGATTGTGTAATTTGTATTGCCGTACGTAATTGAGTGCAGTGACCAGCAGTTCTGGATCCAGAAGTAGAAGACCAGTGAACCGGCTACGTCAGCAGGCAGCCGCTCCTTGTGGTTCGTGCTTCTATTCCTTATTTTACCTGGTTGTGGACACTGCTAATCTTACACCCGCGTACCCGCCAATCAAAACCAAAATCAAGTTCGATAGTTTTTCTTTATTAGAATCTACTACAAGCAATGCGCTATACCGATCGAAGAGCTTTAGTGCCCGCGATCCTTAGAATTGAGGGATCGAAGTAGAAGTTTAAAATAAGTATGAGTCGTTGAGTAAATATGATGTGAGTCGTGATAGCCTAGTGCTATGACCGTTGACTGGCTAGTCAGTTGTCTCAGGTTCGAACCCAAGGCGGCTGACTTTCCGTGAGTTATGGGCGTATTATAAATAAATTTTCACCTGATCTCTGAAGCCGTCCCATCACACTATGAGAGTGAGTGAATAGAGATTGCACCTGTATGTTTGCGCACACACTTAACTCCTGCGTAGTTGCCCATTTTTCATTGAGATTCGCTGTGACCGAAATTCGATCTAGAGGACATTATATTAATGATTGTGATTTATAGTATTTACTTACCACAAAACAAAGGGGCTGCACCAATAATAGTTATAGAACATGTGGTATAATGAAAGATGGCCAATAGATAGTGCCAAAGGTACATTTTGCTGGACTGGGCGAACACGTGGACGTACGAAGTCTCGTAGAGACGCCTCCAAGGATGTATAACGAAGAGGACCATTGTTGTTAATGCTGCTGTCACTGATACTGGATACAAACAGACAAAAATCCTTACACATATGATAAAGAGAGGAATACAGAATTAGCGCACACACTTTTGCACTTTTATATCTCCCGCGGAGTTGGTTAGGCTCTATTGTGATTGCCCGCTGTGACCGAAATTCTGAGGATATACGTGTTGCTATCAGGGGCGTGCCTACCATACATTTTTATAAAGCCTGGCTGAACCCTGTCATACAAATGTAATAACAAAACAATATTAAGTGTTTTTTTTTAATTCAAATTAACCTTAAAAACGTTATGGGGCATGCACTGTTGTTAGGTACTGTATTAGGCACGCAACGGGCAAATTTCTAAATTTAAAAAAATCTATTAGTTACCTATGAGCAGGATTTGAACCTTTCCTATCGCATACCGCACGTCCGAGGACGTACGGTTATGTGGGGCTTGCACCCACTAAAAACGTCTCCCCCTGCGTGTTCCTCGCACTGTATCGGACGACGGGGCCGGGTACTGCAACCGCGATGTTGCAATGCAATTTTTTTATATATTTCTAAGTTAAGTGCTATTGCTGAATAATTTATGGCCGAACAACCACACTACGTGAATACGAAATAAAATTCAACTTACCAGGTTCACCGTCCAGCAACAATGCTTTAAGTCCATTCCGGACATACTCATTCACGTTGTAATTAAAAAAGTATACCAAAACCATATATAGGAGAGCTGTACTATTCAAAATGAATGAGAGGACATAAAAATGTCTAAAATATGACTTGGACATTTCATTATATCGAAAGTAACTAAGTCTAGGGCCCTTATAGGCAAGATTGCCATAATAAACGAATTTATAAAGAAACCCTGTATTGTATGAACGAAAATAATCCAGTAATGAAATTAAAAATATAAGAAAAGTCAAAATAAGAAAAGTTATATCCAAAATGTTTAAAACCATGTTCACGAGTTTTTCGACCGATGGTATTATTGGAATAAATGTTTTCCTATACCTAAGTAAATCTAAAAGTATAATAAATGATTGTAAGTTATGCGTGTTGCAACACAAAGCTTAAAATAATATTAGCAAAAAAAAATTGTGGGACTGAGAATAAGTAATAAAATTATTTTTATCATTTTAGTCTGTTGGTTTGTCTGTGAGATTTATATTTTTAATGGTTATTAATGAAAACTGCCTACTGGATTGATTCTAGGGAGATAGAAATAGGAAATAGGATTTAGTCTGCATTAAAATACGTTCAGTCTATCTACTTTTTCATCGTATGGCTGATGAACAACCTGGTGTCAGAGTTTACACCGCCCGTAGGCCTCTGACATGGCCTTTACACACCGTTGAAAAATCTTGCAAGTGTGGTGGTTTTTCTCGCGACGTTTTCCTTCACTGTTTTAGCAAGGGATAATTAATTCCTAATACGCATAGGTATAAATCCGAAAAGTCAAAGGTGCGTGTCTGTGTTGATAGGGACTTGGAGACGCGGACAAAGTCGGGGGGACAGCTAGTAACTAAATAAAATTAACATCAGAGAATTATAATTTTAAATTGTGAATTTACAAAATTAATAATAAGATAATAACTACTCAAGGTCTTGAATACGTTGACTTGTACCTATTATTATAATACCTGTAGGTATGTATAATATAGATACAAGTATAAGATCTTACCTTATTATTTTGTAATATTTTAGAAGGTAAATCTAACATCACACATCAAAAAAAATCCATAAAAATCCCGAAATTACGAAATCATTGTAATTGTAATTAAGTCTTGGATAGCTGGCTGGGATGGCATCTTAACGCAAATACTCACTTAAGGTACCTACGTAGACAGTGACAAGCGAAAATCAAAAAAATAAATGCACCTTCAAAAATATAAATAGGTACGTCTATGTGACAAATCCAAAGAATGAAAGAAGAATTTCTACGGGAACTTCACTATTCCCAACTCAAGTAGGTATTATAATAATCCTCGCACCCATTTCCAACAAAAAAGTAAAGATTATGTTTGTAGTACACCTGTCTCATCACATACGTTGGGTTTGACAGCATTTTATTGGATCCCTGATTTCCTATTCAATATGTTTTCGAGGTTTACATTACGCTGTGTACTGGCCCGTGAAATGTTTCGACCGAATAATGATAATCTGGAGGGGCATGTGACTAACTCTGTTATAATGATGGCTCCCTAGCTTCATGAGTTTCAAATTTGGAACGAGGTTTTGGAATGTTTGATTTGGTTGGTAAGTTGCGTACGGTTATGTTTTGATAAATACATACCTAAACATTGCTAAATAGAGGTTTAATAAGTTTGGTTTTACAATAATTTAGTATCCAGCCATGCACAAAAAAGTTATAATAAATTAATATTAAACGACCTTATAACTCACATTTACAAAAAATCTGAAAAACATTTAAACAAAATCGCACTAGAAACATAAATGGGTAAAAAGGGCCAAGTTTTTTGCCCTTGATTATAATTATAGAGTAAAGATTTAAATGACTGCCAAGTTCTATATAAGAGTAACGTTTACAACAATTAAATAGTGCAGAAAAAAAGTTGATTAAAGATGTTTCTGTGGCAAGATTTAGATATCAAATTAATTTTATTGTATTTTTGTAACGTACATGAAAAATACAAGCATTTAAGAAGTAACATTGTAAGTTGCAGTTCAAATTAACGTTTTTGTGAAAGGAACTATGATTTTATAAATAAGTAGCATAAAGTAATATGATAATAAGCTTAATTACCCATCTCAACGCCACATTTCCCATAGTGGGGAAGATAGAAGAGGTTTTTGATGAGTGAGTTAGTGATAAAAAGCCAAGATTTACAACGTCTTACAAATTACAAGAGGAGCATTTATAAAATTTAGGATAAGTATTGTTTTAATAAAAATTGCTAGTGAGTAACTTATTTAGGTTTTGAATTATGTGAGGGACTATAGTAACATCAAAATGGTTCGTGTAAATATACCACAAATATACAGATACCGGTCTAGTGCATTGCGCGAACTTAGCTTGACACACTGCCATGTGTCTAGAAACTATTGTCCGCAAAGGTTGCAACAATTACAACAAAAAAACTGATACCTTTGTTCCTGCTGCAATTGTCCCAGTAGTGCGGCGAAACAATCCCTAATCGATCTTTCCTAATCGATACTTCTCGAATAGTTCAATTATCGGCCACTATTAATCATTTCCCTCTCTTTCGCCCGTAGAAATCTTTTCACTAACAACAATGAACACTCATCACAAATGGGGACTGGGCCATTGTGTCCCAACTCTGTCGACGACATGTACCGATAATTAATTAATAATTAAGGGCCACTCCATTATCCTTTAATTAACGAGTTTCATTTCTTTAATGTCACTGGTCCTTTGTGATGTATGAGAAATGCTATTGTTTTTTTTTTTAAATTACAATGGGAGTAATCTTTAAAAATGAGAAGTGAAGGTCTGTGACACTTTGCCTATTTGAGCGATGAGCGAAATAAATGGCAGCTTATCAAAAAAATGACATAGTTTGTTTTTTACGAAAGCGGGAAAGCTTAGGTAAAGTACTTACTTACCATTATTAATGTTGTTGATTATTATTGTCAGGTAGGTAATCAAAAGACAGTTTCTGGCGTGGCAGGCTTGTTTAGTAACATAATATACAACTGTAAGAGGTCTCAAGTTCGAACTCAAGGTGACCTCGCACTTGGCACTCTGACTCTCTCTCAGACCATGACCTCTGAATTATCTAATAATTTGAGTAATAACAATATCCTCCTGACACTTATTTAGAGAGCCTCAGAAAGTACGTAATACCATCATCGCGGCATCAGTCCTGCACCTGATCTCTCTCCCATCTCGATGGGTTACCGTGAGATAATAGAAAGTGCAACTGTGTTTGTGCACCCACTTGATGTTGCTTAAATGGCTAATCACCGTCGAGGTTGGTCATTATAACGAAATTTTGTAAGGAAGAATAACTTTATTCAGAACGAAAACATTGAAATGTGAAAATACTTCCACTTACTGTTCTATACGTAATGTTCATAATGTTGCCAGTGTTAGCTCGTACCATTGAAATTAGTTCACGACTCCGTAGAGAATAGACACACAATTTCCATTGAAACGCTTCACGCCAATACCTGGCAGTTCCAGTTTTCTTCGTGCCGCTTTTGTCCGTCTGTACAAAGCAGAAAATACAGAGAACCCAATCAGGGATCTGTCTAAATGTCCGACGATCGGACGGGCGAGGGGTTAACGTAACGAATTTTGAAATATCCCTAAATGTACGGACAATTCTTTTGAGGTAAAAACAAAATGTAAATGCTTTTTGTGCTTGAATAGCTATTTTCCAATGTCAATCATTGATATAGTTTCCTAGAATGGTCAACTTTTGATAGTAGGTATGTGGCTGATTTAAAAAAAAAGAAAATCTCATAGTTCATATCTACTCTTAGGTATATAACTAGTTTATATTATTATTTCTTAAAAAAATGGATTTTAGCGTTAAATAAATGCTTTATATTTTATTTTATTTAATATTTACGATGTTATCTTAAGTTTGTCTCCTTTTATCATATAATTTCCTAATCTATCCAAGTACCTTTATTTTGGGACAGTTTGAATCTGGCAACACATAAATTCTAGCTATGCTGCGTAAGTAACGGTTTCTTTTTCGCGCCATTTTCGTTTTACATCAATCGGACAGGATTTTAGACATTCTCAATCGATTTCATTCATGCAAATTGACGGTTCAGTCGTGGTTTGAATCGATTACAATGCGTTATTGAAATCGAATTGTTTAAGGTCTAGTGGGTTAGTTTGGGTACATCTCTATAGTGAAGGATTTTTATTGAGAATTTGAATTTGGAATTGGAACAAATGAATACTAAAAATGATTTTATGGATGCTTATATCAAATCCTTAGACTAATAATATTATTCAATAACCAAATCATGTTTGGTAAGTAAAATAAACTAAAATCTACTGTTAACTACAATCTGTGTTAAAAATTACTGTTGTGTTCAAACTACTGACTGTTACTGTTGTGTTTGCCCCCCTCTATTTTAATTATTAGTCAATTTTTCCAGTGTAGTCAAAAGTAAATCAAAGACACCTCGCCTCCTCTCTTTCGCACCGTTGCGGTTTCACTTGCCTCACCCAGCATTTTAATATTTTTTTTTTATTTCCATTTCAAAAATCATGGCACTTGCCGCCGCCCTGCCTGCCGGCTCCCACGCTACGCAACTGGTTCCAATGAATGTGAAATATATATCTATAAAATAATGTCATTTTTTTTTATTAATTGTTTATTTAATATAATAATCAGATAATTTCGAACTGTATTGAACAATACTGAAATTAAAACGTACCTACTGGTTTCAAGGAAAGGTCAATTGAAGAGTTGCTTATGCCAGTAAGTTTAATGGATGTATCCATTGAATTACAATGTCATCGACCATTATATTATTCGTTATTATGTAATACAATGTGACGCTTCATCTCGTAATTAATGATTTTACATTATTTATGGAATAACGATGTCTATTTATGAATGAAAACATATTTTATGTATAGTTTGAGACAATATATATTAATATTATAAATGCGAAAGTTTGTTTGTTACCTTTTCACGCCTAAGCCACTGAACCGATAATTCTGAAATTTTGCATGTACGTTGTCAGTTTTACAGAAACGGTCATAGGGTAACTGTTATCCTGAAAAAGTACTATTCCTGAGGTAAATAACAATATCGTTCTTTTTCATAATAATAGATGGCGCCACGTGATTTTCGAATCATGATTGATTCAAATTCTAAATTAACGCGAGCGAAGCCGCAGGCAAAAGCTAGTAACCTATGTTATTAAACAACGAACGAACGAATAATATTCATATTAATAATATTTCCGTTTAGCTAAATCACTAATTCCGTGACATTCTTAATTTGGTAGCATTCACTCTGAATTCCACTTACAGAAATTTATAGTAGGTCTCAAAGTTAATACTACCAAATCACGAGTCACAGAATTAGATGAGCACTTTCTAATTATAACTCCATAAATCGAGAAACGCGTCGATATTCGATTCAAACGATTGCTATCGATTCTGAATATTGGTGTTCGCCACATCGATCATACAGAGGGTATGTAATGTTGCCATTAAATTGTGCATATCGTTATCTGTGGGATGTTAAAATTGAAATAGGACTTGTATCATAAAAATGGCGACTACATATACCGCCGCATACTTGCTACTTACATTACATTATACAAAAGTTAACATATATAAAGTTATCAGTTATACATATAACTGATGTTCTACAAGTGATTCAGTTTCATAGGTAAATTGACCTCATAAAGGGTCACTAAAGGGACACTATTTATTTTACATATTGTAACTTGTATACAAGAAAATATAATAATATAGTTTTAAAATATTACTAATTGGACATGATCCTTTCTTTTGGAATATGATTTATTTGATACTAGCTGCCTAGCGCGACTTTGTACGCGTGGTTATCCTACCTCTACGCCTATAATACTCTACCCTACCTTACTCTACCTATATGCTACTCTACCCTACGCTAGAGGTATAATTCCATTGTTTTTAATATTTATTCTGTTATTCAAATACAACAAATCAAAAAGCATGAAACTCAATCAGTATACCTAAGTGTTCAAACAAACCCAACTTTTGTTTTATAAATATGTATAATATTATTAAGATGTATTTCATTCATTTATGTTCATACATTCATTCAAAATAATTTGAATGCGATCCAAAGAATTATTTGTTTCGTATTTTATGATGCGTTATTTTTTTTTTTTTGATGGCCGGTACTATATGACTTCTCAAATTAACATTAATTTACTCGTACAGTTCTAAAATTAAATCCCAAATTATAACAGAAGCAAAATAGCCGATGAAGCTGGCATAAAAACGTTAAAGTAAAATTCTGCATTATTATTGTTTTTATTATGGAAAAAGCTTAATTTATTCCAGCGTTGTACCTAATTTCAGTTTACTTAAATATAATCTGTGTAAACATTTCCCTTTGATCTTCATTCTCCACCGAGCGGGTTTTTCATTAGGCTTTTAATCATTCTTCCGAACAGGAGTAACAGTATAGTGGTATGAGATTTCATAACCAAAATCGTTTAAATAATAATTGAATACTGAAATAAACATCGACACAATTTTTTCTTTTGAACTCTGAATCAAGATACCTTCAAATAAAAAAACTGAATCAAAATCGGTTGATCGGGTGAAGAGCTACGATTCCATAGACAAATAGATTGATACACGTCAATTAATAGGTAATAAAGCATCCACATAGTCATAGAAGACACATAGACATTCACACAGTTGCACATCAAGCTATTCAAAACCAGTATGAACTGACCTCGCATTGTATAGGCTCTTTGGACAGCAACATTTCAGCTTATACTGGAAAAATATAGCTTGATTTGTAGCCGTGTGTACCAAGGAAAATAAAAGTCAAATTATTACGAGTGACAAGCCCGCAGTGGTGAGCAGTTCATATTAAGGCAAAAAGGTACTGCCTATACCCTGCTAACAATGTATACCGCCTGTTGCTTTAAAGAACTGCCAAATTTTAGGAGGTAATAAGGTCAATAAAACAGAACAACTTTTACCCAAGGAACATTTAACTTCTCCAACGTGAATCAAGTTCACTTGTATGAAAAGTCAATTTTAGATTTTCGTGACTACATGACGATGACTTTTGCGTCCGGAATTAAAAATAAAATAAAGTATAAAATTAAAGGGAGAAACCCCAAAATTCCCAAGAAACGACGTGTTTATTTTTCTTTATTTTAAACCCTTCGTGTACGATTCCGACTCGTATAATTTTTGCTAATTTAAAACTCTATATTTACCCTATAATTTATACAAACAAATCGTTAAGGCAAACGCCATGCTATAGATTTACATGAAGATGCCTGCATCGCGTCGAGTTACTTGTTATATCGTCACATGAGCCTTTAAGTCTGTAAAACTATATTTTTCACTCGATAGAGTACCGAGGGAAAGAGAGGAATGTAGTTTTAACAAGCACTGATCATATTTTGTAAGATTGACGTCATTTGAAAAATATTAATAAAATTGTTACACGTATAGATATAGATAAATTGATTGGTACACTCGGTCACATCACGTTATACAAAACCAGTATGAACTGACCTCGCATTTTATAGGCTCTTTGTACAATAAGATATCAGCTTATACTAGAAATGTATAGCGGATTTGTAGCCGTCTGTACAAGTATGAATAAAAAATTCAAAAAACCTTTTTTTTAAATCTACGAACACTCGATCAGCTCACCTTTCAAATAATTATAATAAATCAAAATCTGTGACTTAAACATAAGTGTTATAATCTAAAAAAAAATATTTATACCTGTCATTTTTGTATCTGTTGATTGTCCTATATGAAAGAAAAAAGTTTTTAAACATCACTCTTCTTCTGTATCGCGGTACTCTACCGATAAAACTAGGAAAAACAATCAGGAGATAGAAAAGGGACCCAAATATTTGAGTGCCCCGTAGATACTTCTGTTCTATCATAAAAAAGTGACAACCCTACTGAATTAAAATGCATTATTACCAATTACCGCAGCCATTGCCGTTAAACAACGTCATAGCTACAATTTTCATGGTGCTGGGAAATCTGTTCATCCCCATAGGTGATAAACGCGTGAATGATACTAACATTTCGTCCAAACTTCACCATTACTACCATGAATCGTAAAAGTAACAAGAAACTTAGGGGACGGTTAGGTTATCTTACACTTAAAGCGATTTGGGTAGCAGCGAGAGTTTTAGCTAGACTGGTACGAATGGGGCGCCCCGGCTTCACCAGGGTAATCGGCGTGGAATAACAGTATTGGCAAAAATAGTTTTCAGAGTTATTCAGTCTGAGCTAAGCTGAGATTACATATCTACATATTGAGATTACTTACATAATGTTTACTTATTAAGATACAAAGCATATATTTGATTGTTTTCGTGACGGAACACGTCCACGTGCTTTTGTTCCACTTTTGTGGAAAAAAGGGAAGATCCTTTTACTTAATGCACTAAACATAATTTAATTAATGTAGTACAGTTTATTCTCTTTCATTTTCATTCATTTCATGACAATGGATCGTCAATGTCTAGAAGTTGATAGCGGTATAGTTTTGTCTTCTCAATCGTATCGCTTTTAATGTGAACCAACCTGACCTCGCTGGGAACGCGGAAAAACCGTTACAGCAACTTACCCACTAAAACAACTCTGTTTTTGCGGTTGTGCCTCCAATTCTTACTGCAAATCGAATCGAAGAAACTGTAAGGTGACCTGTGGGAAAAACTATAAGTAAGTGAAAAACAAGTTTGTAGTTTGTACTTGGTTTTATATTATTACAGTTTGCAATACTTTTTGTATATGTGGCGACTACCGCCATCTTTTCGCGCGGACGGAAACTATGTCAACCTACGACTGTAATGACCTAATCTCAACTACTAGCTCCATCTCTGTACAAAGACAAGTAACTACGACATGCATGAATCGCGTAAGTGAAATTTCGTCTGATCATAACGCACTTCTGTGACTGAGCGTATTATAAAATAAAAAGCTAATTTTAACGTTACGTTAATCCGAATCATTTTAATTTAAAACGATTAATTAATCCTTCTTAACATTCAATCTAAATGATTTTATATGGAGGCTTTTAATCTGATAATTTTAATGGTAGAAATATGTGATTATGACCTATATCCCTATACAATTATGTTTATATTATATTTTTCAGTAAGTTATTAGTTCTCATAATGTAGATCTCGGTCGTGGCAGACACAGTCGGTTCACAGGTTGTCACAGGACGTGAGGTCCGTGCGCTACGAGCGTAGCACTAATAGAATGATCTGCTACGAAGTGCCTACGAGATGTCTACGAGCTACTACTAGGCAAGGTATACATCTAAAGGTGTAAATATTATACAAAATAACCCTCTATGCTATACTGTAGCTTTTTATCACTATATAATTATATTCAGATGCTGATTGGCCCCAGTCGGAAACAAAAACTGGCTGAACTTTTTGCTCACAACAAGTCGAAGAGTTCGCTGGAGAACAGAAAAGATGCATTAAAATTCACTTTGGAACTAACTTACTAATGAAACGTTTTTCCATAAATTAATGGCGTTTCTTGTTTATTATTAAGGGCGGTCGTCCTCAGCGACTTTTTGCAGCGATGCAGACGTATTCGTTCCCATTTCAAGCTTCATAATGTACATTTTTATTTCATATAAATATAAGACTAGACGGCTTGAAGTTTACTCAAGAAAATGTACAGTATCACTGTTACATTACCTAGATAAATAGGCTTTTGCCATAAGACATATCATAGTGCAAAGAGAACAGTAGGTTACCATTGAATAAAAATATTTCAGTTTGATCGGAACAAGTTTTCATACATAAAAGTTAAAATAATAAACCAGCCTGTAACTGTCCCACTGCAGGGCAAAGGCCTCTTCTCATACAGAGAAAGAGCCAGCATTATCACCACTCTAGCACACTGCAGTTGGCGATTTCAGACCATTAAGTCCACTGACTCTCATAGTCCGATAGGATGGCAATCTGACACGACCGGATAGAGATCAGGTGCAGGGCCAACAGCTTTACGTGCTTCCGAGGTACGGAGTAAGTGATAATTAATTTATAATACGCACGAAACTTACGAAAAGTTAAAGGTCTTGCCAGTCAATGATCATACCACTAGGCTATTACAACTACTCAACTAAAATCATGGTGATTAGTATGCTGTGTATCAAACGTTTTAGTCCAAGTTAAATGACAGTTGGCAATTGTTTAGGAAGTCATACGGCCAAGGTTGCGTCTTATCTAGACTGGTTTACTTAAAGTTGTGTACGGATGTTTCTAATGGTTACGTATGGGATGGGGACAGATATTTATGTTAAACATGATAGAAAATACTAAATCTAAAGTAATGGATTCAATCTGTAAAACTCTTTGTATTCTGTTTTAAATATTATTTCGGGTCTATCCGCGCACAGATAATTCAAAATAGTCATTATTGAACTAACCTCGACGTTTCTGATTTGGGATCTTGGTATTCTGATTTGGGACGCGTTGCTTAAAACAGCTACTTACAATCTACACATTTAAAATCAAAGAGATATAAAGGTTGTATTTTATTCCAAGAAAAATCTTCTGGATAAATCTGCGTAATGGGTAAATTTTTTGGATAGGGATCCTAAGAACTACTATTTTTACATAAACCAATTATTACGGCTACCAAAGATAATAATCGTAAAAAAATATACCTAAGTACTTGTAAAATTGTAAAGTATACATTTACATAGTACCTACAGATGTACCTACATTTTCATTGTGACAACATGAAAATAATCAATTTCAAATCATGATATTATAAATCACAATTTTCCATTCCACCATTTCAATTCACTAAAAGCTCAGTCTGATACCAATTACTTCAAATCCTAGCTTCCATGAGCTGAAATCGATAGCAGTAATCAGACATTAGACGCGGTAAATCCGAGAACGGGATGTAAAGGGAAGCCTACCGACCGAAGTTGTCGTCCTTTCGTGAAGCAATCGCCATTCTATTGAAACTTAGGGCGAGTATGGACGGACTTTAGTTAATGGTACAGGACGTAATGGTTCGTCACGTACGATCGACAGTCAGTCTACATCCTAATCAATAACTAATTTACTATCCTAATCTTAACTTATATTATGTTACTAATTGAATAAATGCGAAAGTAACTCTGTTTGTCTGTTACGTTTTCACGCCTAAACCACTGAACCGATTTTGATGAAATATGGTATAAAGATGGATGGGAGCTCGGATAAGGACATAGGCTACTTTTATCCCGGAATTACGCGGGTAAAACCGCGGGGCACTATCATCGGGGTAATATCATAAACGCGAAAGTAAGTTGATTTGTTAGAATTTCACGCCTAAACCATTGAACCGATCGATATATCATTATTTATAGAAAGTGTCGATATTTTACAAACAATCCGTTTTACAAATCTCGCCTGATGTAGATTGATGCGCCTGGACTACTTTACCAAAAATAAATTAAATGCATCAAATAGTTGGATCAAAATATAGTCATCAAATAGTTTTCGGAGAAAATTGCGGGTGACATAGAGCCTGACACCGAGTAGATTCTTAACTGTTTCTTTTTCCACACTAAAATGCAACTTGTTTTACTACTGAACGTTCACTACGTCAATGTGGAATAGAATTTCACCCCGCGGTCCCGTAAATAAGACATTCGTTGAAGAGGTGTGAAGAAAAATAGAGGTGCACCCCTCGGGCACCATCAATGAATTAGACTGCACGTTAGAACAACCCTATAAATATTGTCTTGGCGAAAACATCGTTAACGTCCACACGTCGCAAATAAACGACTTTTTTAGGTATTTATAAATATGTATACGTAAAACTATTAAGAAAATAAAGGTTCCATTTTACGAGTAGATTTAGGCGCCTTCCTAACCGGAGCAATGAGTTTTCGTTTCGTTTTTATTTCTGTACCGAATCTGCACAGATCCTTTACCGATTGCTTGTAATTAAACGATCAAAGTGTATAAAAAAGTCTTTAGAAAAATTAAAGGAAATTGAAAAAGAGTTAGTTCCCTTTCTACATAACGTCTAACGTCTTGAGGAGACGCTTGGTTGTCAATTGTAATTTTTGCAAATTACTCAACTAAGTGCTACAACTATTGCAGTTAGGACCGAAACGACATCACCAATCCTTATTTAATCATATTTAGTTGTTAATACATGTTAAGGTAATGTTAATAAATAAAATAAATCAGCTTGTAACTGTCCCATTGCAGGGCAAAGGCCTTTTCTCATACAGAGAAGGATCGAGTAATAATCACCACGCTAGCTCACTGCGTGTTGGTGATTTCAGACTATTAAAGTCTAGGTTTACTTACGATGTTTTCCTTCACCGTTCGTCAGTGATGTTTTAGGTTAACTAAGAAAGTAATATGACATTGGAAAAGTCACATTGGTACATACCAGGTTTGAACCCACAGCCATGATAATGCCTTAGAAGAAATTGATAAAGAGATAGGATACGAGCGGGGTTTGAACCCGTGACTAAATATTTGTAGAAATATGTTCGATTCCATAGAGTGATTGATGTTTCTCAATGTTTAAACTAGTAAAGAGCTTAAAGATTACAGAATATTTAATTGAGCACTGCGTCATTGATAGACACGTTTATTTTACTTAAACTTCTACAATAGTTATATATCTTCATCGTATGGTTGACGAACATATGGTGTCAGAGTTTAAACCACCCTTAGGCCTCTGACATGGCTTTGCACACCTTTGAAAAAGTCTCAGTTGTGCTCGTTTCCTCACGATATTTTCCTGTTTTAGCAAGTGATAAATAATTTCTAATAGGTCTAACGCACATGAATCCGAAAAGAAGTGCCTTGGGATTCGAACCTACGATCTTTGACTTGGTAGTCCAATGATCATACTACTAGGCTACCACTGCCTAGAATAGTTACATTGAATTGTTACATAAGTTTTATAGTAAAAACTTCTTCGACCATGTCGAGACGTCCACAAAAGAATAATATAAAACTTTTTTATATTAGATCTACATATTATTTTAATATATTCCCAAGACATAATACTATAATATACAAAACTTTTTTATGTCGGTATATAGCTGACCTTTGATTTTGGGTTACGAAGATTGTGTGTTATCGGCTGTACATTTACATATTTCGGACCCAAAATCGGAGCAAAAAGTTTTTGTCTCAAATTCGATTATTCTAAACGATTGTCTAATATTGTACTTTTGATATTTGTTTTTTTAGCTCACAATATTTTATTGTCTTTATCTTTTATTAAATTTTGTATTTTTTTCGATATATCGAAGTTTCGTTGCAAATGGGGCAGGTTTTTTGTTGATCCGAGGTTCAGTAGGAAATATAAAATCAGCATATTACTGTCGGTTTCGCGTTTTGCAAGTTGCATTTCTAATAGAACACGGGGCGACGTATAAGCTTATGATGTTAAATTTTTGTTTAAATCACAAATTACAAAATGTGCATTTATGTTGCGAATTGCTCATTTGGCAAAACGCATTTTTTCAAAAATGTTCATTTTGAGAATTGATATTTTAAACAATTTTCATTTTAGGAATTGATATTTTGAGAATTGCACCTTTTGGAAGGTGCCCGTGATGGGAATTGCACCAATTGTGAAATGTTTATTTTGCGTCTAAAAGGACCCGGGACCTCCCTCTACAGGTGACAGTGATCACCAGGGTGGTTTTGGTGAGGTTCCACACTACCCGGTCTCTTCCCCGGAAGACAGGTGCCTTTTGAAGGTTTCCTCCGTAAATAAAGGTGCAAATTTTGCGAATTACACATCCAGCGTCTAACCCTTTATTTGATGTTTTATAATTCTAAAAGTACACATTTTAAGCAAGACATCACCTCGACAATAATTAACACGAAAGAGCGGCAAAAGGGTTTATTTATCAGAGACTTCAAACATAATTAAGATTGGCACGTCGTCTATCAAATTATGTAACTATTTATTTTCACGTAGGTTCAACAAATTAAATTCTACTCCTCACACGTGGACATGAACAGACACACGTTACACATGTCCCTTTCAATTTCATTAATTAATTCAGATTTAGCGCTTAATCAGTTAAACAGTGGTGCCACCCAAAAAGTTAGACAGTGGTGCTGATTCTCTTGTACAAACCGCTAAACTAATTTTAGTTTAACTATATATCTTTTTAATGAACACCATAAAAAAAGGATAGCAAATTGAAATATACAAATTAGAGCTGTCAAATTAGTCTACGTCCTTGCAATTGACGTAAAAATAGACGAGACCTCCATGACATGTCGACAATTCTCGTTGATATCACGCAAATGGACTTGTTTGACAGCTCTAAAAACATTTATCCTTTTCTAATGATCTCAGTTAGAAGAGAGATAGTGAGTCTAAATTAGTTTAGAGCGTGTTCAAGAGAATTGGCACCAGTAAATCAATATGATCTGTTGAAATCCTCTTTAACAAATCAGAGAGCTAACTACCCATATTTAAAATTCGTTACCGTTCAAAAGGCTTAAATCCGATTTAGTTTAGTAAGGTTGGCAACGGCTCAAACGGGCTTCCGTGTGATTTAGAACGAAGCCAGCGACTATGTTTGAACGTTAGTACGAGGGTCTTAAAACAGCGTGATGTTTGGTGAACGGTAGCGGTAACAGGACGGCTATAGCAGTCAGCGCTGGCGGTAGGGACACTGACATCTCGGGTAAAAATATTGTGGCACCCATTTAAAGAAATCAATATGAGTTATTTTTTTGCTGGCGTAACACAGTAGATACACACGGCTAAACATCAAGCTATACATTTCTAGTATAAGCTAGCATCTTGTTGTACGAAGAGCCTATACAATGCGAGGTCAGTTTATTCTCGTTTTGTAGTCTCTCTCGCATAGTATATCAAACTCATCTAATTTCGTGACATTCTTAATTTGGTAGCATTAACTTTTTAGCTTCCTGAATTCCACTTACAGAAATTTATAGTAGGTCTCAAAGTTAATACTACTAAATTACAAAAGTCACAGAATTAGATGAGCCTAGGGTTACCAGATGGAAAAATCAAAAGTCCGGAGATAAGGCCTGATTTCCATTTAAAAATCCTGAGATTTTGTTGCACTTTGGGATTTTCTCTCAAACGTACTTAACAATTTAAAAAAGTCATATTATTATTATCGTTTTTACACACTGCGTCTCGGAGGATATCGCTCACGCGCTGCACATCGCGCTCATAGCAGGGGTGACAGTGCACACCCCTTATAAAACAATTATTAAAGAAAAAATCTTTCTTAAAAAGGGTATCTTCGCAAAATAAATATGATCAAACTGATTAAGTACCTCACTACTCGGATAATAAGTATTGATTTCAATTGTGCAATTAGCACCAAAGTTAGAAAGATTATTTTTTGTTTAACTTTTTATTAAAGAGATTTTTTAAATTATATTGTAGGTATTTTATTGAAAATGTAAAAATCCTGAGATTTCCTGATATTTGCAAAATCCGGCCGCAATCCTGAGCAGAGTCCAAAAATCCTGAGATCTCAGGACAAATCCTGAGATATGGTAACCCTAGATGAGCCTACCCTATGTTTGTTTGAAATCTTAGAAGTCTAAAAAACATTGAGTAGAAGTTTTTTGCACTCTACATTTATGGCCCCACTCGTACCAAGCGCGGATTCTTGGCGCTTACTTAGCATTGTCCAACAGTGAGTGTTTGGCCAAATATTTGAGTTTGGGCTACAATTTGAGGTGAACTAAGACGGTTTATTGAATCAGATGACGTGGAATTTTGATTGTTTGTAGACAGTTTCAGTAGATATACGTTGTAAGCGCGGAACTAAGACGTTTGTGCTGTAACCAAGGTTGGAAATGTCGCAAAAGTTTAGCAGTTTTATTCTTACAGGTCCTCTTCGTAATGTCTTTTTGTAAGGCTCGTTTATTTCGAACTAGACGAATGGCGTAGAGGTTTGCCTTCTTACCTTATTATCGCGGGTTCTATTTCCTATATTTGAAAAATTATGTCTGAATCTACAATACTGGTGAAAATCCTAATAAGGTTTCATAAAAAAAAGGAAATAAATTATCAATAACATTTAGCCTTCAACTCGGTTTAATGACTACATTAGGTAATAGTCAGGGAGAAGCACGTAAAGACTGGAAATGAAATGTCATATTTAAATCGTCAATTCTTAACCCATCTACGGACTGATCATTACGAAGGATTTATGATGATCTGAGAGCTTAACAAAGTATCTAATTTCAATCTTATTTTTACTACGCCAAAGTTGTAAATTCTTTAATCATCCAGGAATCAATACAGGCTTTAGCACGCGCTTTTAAATTAACAGCTACTTATCAATGCGTTCGTAGTTCAAGAGTAGGTAACCCTTATTAAGTCTTAAATGTTCTAAGAACGCCCTAGATCTGTTTTTATTCTTGAAAAACTTCATAAAGAAAATACAAACTTTCCAAATTGTAATACAATCTTTTTAAAAGCAAACATTTAAGTCTTCAATTTTCAACAACGGAAAGTGGTTACTTAGATAACTAGCACAAAGCTGTAAAAAGCTCTAAATAGGCCATTTGTGCTCAGAAAAGCAATTACTTTTAGTTCAGTGTCTCTTCTAAACACCCCAAACAAAATATATACCTATATACCTCAGACTATCCGTTTTAAGGTAAAATTAATTTAAGAAGGCTATCTGAATTTAGGTCAAAACTAAATGCTTCGATTATTTCAGTGATAAAATTATTTACAAGGCACATTTTGCCTAAAATTCTGACTTCTAACGTCTATGGCAGTCCCATGTAAGTCTAAAAATTGTTTCAGAAAAAAGAAATGGAAATTTCCTGAAAGTTTGAAGGTTTTTTAAAATTTTTTGTAGGTTTAGAAAGTGCGTTTTACTTACCCGTATTAGATAAGTAGGTGTGAGTTTTAATGGATTTAAAAACTCTATAAGAATTTATACAAGTTACGATTAAACTTAGCAATACTCATTTGCTTCTGATACAAAGTGCTTTTATCAAATATTCAGTGCCTTGTTGGTACGGGTTAAAAGTGGCTTCAATTCCTGGGTCTAAAAAACCTTACTCCCCCCGGCCACAAAAAAAAAACAAAGAAGTTTTAAAAAGCGTGTTCTTCCGTCTGAATATTTTTAGTGTTAGCTTGGAGTTCGGAACTGTGCTTAAATTATTTATGGTGTCGGGGTCTTCCCCGGATGCGTTGGTGCTACTCTTGTACCACCAACGCATCCGTGATAATAACTTTGCCAAAATCGAAAACAATAATGAATATAGGTCATTATTGTTTTCGATTTTGGCAATATAATAATGAAACTAGCTATTTACCATGGTTTCACTTCCATAGTTCTATTTCACTCCGGCCCGTTAGTTGTATCTATGCAATTTTTTTTTAAATCAACATTTTGAACCTAACTTTTATACTGGAATTTAAACTAAACGTATATCTATGCAAAAATTTGTGTTCATGTTTCCATTAACCTAACGAATCAGAACATTGAATCGCTTTGGGTTGCGGATGTCAGATAGGCAGTCGCTCTATAGAAAACTGATATACAGCTGCATCTAGTTAGATTAGAAGCCGACCCCAACAAAGTGTGGGAATATGCTAGGAGGATGATGCTTCCGCTAACCTAACCGTTAAGGAGTGCCTTTGTGAGTAGACCAACTGGCTGGAGCATTAGGTTATTTCTATCATTTTAGCACATGGTTATTAGTGCAAAATTATAACGTCTTAAGTTTAGAGGAAGTAGTTCAAAAGCTTGCAAGATTTGACTCAAAAACACGCACAGTCACACACAAACATAACTCACACAAAGTAAATCAAAATTTGTAAAAAAAAATTACATCGATTCGTTGTTCCCTTGGTGCGTGAACAAAAGACAAACCAACAAACATACTTACGTACGTATTTGTAATCTATGATGACTAGTAATAGTTTCTTGAACAGTGTATTGGCAATGTATTCCAAGGCTCCGCGTTCCGGGTTGTTGCCTGGCTCCTGATTAATGTTGTTCATGTTCTCATTGGTATTTTTGCATTGGAATACTATTTGGGAATATTTGGCGGTTGGCAGGTCGCCCGGAACAACTGTCTAGTTGCTAGTTATCCTGTTCGGATAGTTTTGTGAAGTGCTGACTTGTTCTTCACAATATTGTGTTGTATTCATTTGTTATTACAGCCATTACACGCAAGAATTATAAAATTGGCTAAGTGTAAGTTGGACTCGCCCATAAATGGTTAAAAAACGCCTTCATATAACGCCGAAAAATACACGTTAGATATTTGTATGGGAATCCATTTTTTTCTTTTGGTATTTTATATACACATTCTGTGCAAGTTTCAAGTATTTATTTTACGATTAAATAAACACTAGAACAGATCGAGCAAAAACGTTCCATATAATTTTTAATTTACACATAACAGATTTAAGCCTGCATTTCCCAGAAGGGGTAGGTAGAGGTGTGCAGTACACCCACGTTTCGCCGGCTGTTATAAGTCCCATGTAATAGGGGGCGAGCCTATTGTCACTAACCGGGCACAATGCCAGACTCCATGCTGCTACTTAGAATGACTACGACAGATGGACGGACTGCATTTAGTCCCGTTTGCCACTCTTTAGGCACGGAAATCTTATAAACGAAATTCAGGCATAGGTACTGCTTTCTTCCTACCATTATTTGTTTCGCTTTAAACAAAGGGATGTACCGTCACAAAAGATAATTAACAAGCAATAAAGACAGCAATATATTTTCGCCTACTCTCTACAAAGCTCTATATTCCTTTCACCTCTTCTGTTAATAAAATACAGAAATTAATATAACGTTGTATTCGCACATCAAAACGCAGCGATTCCAAAGGGGCAAAATTAAATTAACATTTTAATTTCAAAGGTAACATCAAAGACTAATACCTACTCGGTAAGAAATTAACTTATACCTACCCTACGAGTAATTTACACAAGGCTGAATATTGGCAAATTTATTTATTCGGCCAGTGTTTGTAAATTACTTTAAATGTGCCGAAGTTTAGCTTTTTATAGTACGGTTGATGAACAACCTGGTGTTAGAGTTTGAACCGCCAGTAAGCTTCTGATATGGCTTTACACACCGTTGAAAAATGTCTCAGGTCATCAGGTGTGCTGGTTTGCTCAAGATGTTTTCTTTCGACATTTTAGCTAGTCAGAAGAGCGTCGTTTAGAAAAGTCAGAGGTATGTCTGTGTTTCGAACCTCCTTGATTTGGATTTGAGCCTCAGATGCTTGAAGTTGGAGTTGTTGAAATTGTTGCTGGGTGTTGCTTGGAGACAAGCTGAATGCATGTTTATGGAAACAGGCTCAGTCCGGGCTGGGAAAAGCAAAGGTTTAGGAGAGTTTCGAAAATCAGTAATGCCAATTTACGCCTCCATGCTCTATGCTTTCAGCCTTTCATGCTGAGTTCAAGACCATTATGTCTTAGTTATCTTCTAAACGGTCTTATTTTAAGTTATACCTTAATTATTACCTAATGTAACTGGACAAATAAAGTTCTTTTTCTTCAGCTTCGACAATTCCTTGTTTATGGTTCGAAACAACATTTAATCAAACGAGATTTTTTTTATAAACATAGTAAATCCATTCACAGCTTCCTACTAACATCATTTTTAATTAAAGTAATGCGTGACCCGGATGTTTTAACTTATTCACATAATGTTATATGAAAAGTACTCGTAACATAATACCGAATGAACAAAACTCTACATGCGGTTTTTTTTTGTTTTTATTTAACAATGCTAGCGGGAGGGAAGGTTGCCCGAGCGGGGGGAAAGGAAGCCTATACGGACTTAAAGAGAGTATATTTTTATCATTGGTCGTCTATTTAAAAAGTATTAACATTCACATTTTCGTTAAAACACAACGGAATTGGATGAACCCATTTCTACTCTCAATTTAGAGTGTATTTTTTGCCGCAGGTGCTTGTAGTATTTTACACGTGTAAAACAAAAATGTATGTTTCTGGAATATTGTGTCGTGGTGCCGCATTGGTTACAGACCCGCTTTGCAAGCGCATGGGTGTGAGTTCGAACCTGGAATGTACCAATGTGACTTTTTCAATGTCATATCATGTACTTTCTAAGACACCACTGACTAACGGTGAAGAAAAACATCGTAAGGAAACCTGGACTTTAATTGTCTGAAATCGCCAACCCGCAGTGAGCTAGCGTGGTGATTAATGTTTAATCCTTCTTTGTATGAGAAGAGGCCTTTGCCCTAGATTGGGATAGTTACAGGCTGATTTATTATAATTATTCTGGAATATTGTTAACACCGGTTACCGCTGGTACTTGATTAAGTTGTATAAAAAATCGACTCATATTTAGCATAGAGTATGAATTTACTAGTTCTAATAAAATAGAATAAAACCACAGTGTGTCCATATCAGTAGAACAATGGGCTTAAAAATAGCAAAATACATATTTTCATTCCAGTTCAGTTGCCCGCAGCTCAATACGCTGTGTCAGTTAGTGGGCAAAAACTTTTTTTTTATCAGAACACAATGTGACCAACGAATGTACCCCGCGGTGACGGTGTTACATACAAACTAGCTATTTGTTATAAGCCTATATCATTGCAAGCCTTTTTTTTTGATAAATAATGGTTTATGGTCCGTTTATAAGCAATATTTGTTACAAAACCTTATAGGGTAAAATCTAATTAGTCAGCAAAACTGGACAGGAATGTTAAGTGTTGATAATAGATTACATAGACACAAAAAAAAAAATTTCGTCCGGCACTTGACACCTGGTGAAGAACAAAATATTTTTTTAATTTTTTTATTATTGTTTATGTATAATCTATTATTATATATCGATACTAAACATTCACTGTGGAATTTAGCATACTAATTTAATTTAGCTTTGTTAGCAATATTAGATAGCCGTAACGTCCCATCGAACTATGAGAGTAGGGAACAGAGAGTGCGTCTGTGTTTGCGCACAAATTACTGAAACATCCGTGTTGTGACATAGATACTGTGTCATCCGGAAGATTATGGCGTCGTACTTCGACGACCCAGTCAATCCTCCGTGTCGAATCCTTACCGCCGCGCGCTGCTATCGTGCGTGGCATGCCCAGCGCTGGGGTTCTCAAGTCCTTCCATTCCTTAAATATTAAGTGTATGTTTAAGAATAAAGTCCCGATAAAAGCTTTTTATCGTATCCTTTTTTTTTATAAGCACTTAACCTTTACAAGTACAATCCCCTACACATGTATAGTAAGCCAGCATTAATTCACTTCACTTCGTTTGTGCTCAGCTGTACACGGCACAGTTTAATTAAAAACATGGCCGCCCACATACTCGTTTGAATATAAAACATACCACTATGAGATTATAATATTATTAAGTGCACCGTCCGATGCTTTTTTGGAAGGTCTCGTGGTGACGGTAATAAAATAAGTTAACGGTATGAAAGTGTTTTCATATTAGTGAAAACTAAGCGCTAAAAGCATACATAATAAATAAATCTAATTAGTATTATGAGACTGGCAGCAGAAAGCTCAAAACCGAGCAGAGAAGAGAAGAAAAGGCCTTTGCCCTGCAGTGTGACATTAATAACAAACAATATTAGAATCATACTTGTATGTAGGTAAAGGTACTTCTAGCTAGCTATGATTCTTACGGGGCTTTGAACGTAGCGCCACCTACCGGGACCAATATGAATATAAACCATCTAGGGACCTATTAAACCCCACACAATTTTTTTATGAAAATTGGTACAGCCGCTTTGCAAAAATTTTTGGCGATTTTTACATAGATTTTCAACTTTATTTCAGAGAATAACCCAAGCTACAATCTGATAGAATTTTTAGCTTGGTTATTAAACACTATTTTAAACTATGGCAGCTTTATTATACTTCAGATTACTAAAAGTTTTGGCTGTTAATGATGTTCCCACTTCATTTAAAATACCCAATTTCCACAGCATTGTAAATTGAACCCTATCAAAATTAAATACGGGAGTAAGTGATCCATTAACATATATTATTATATCAATCAGTATTACGCGTTGAATAAATGGGAATTCATTGAATAAACCGTTCACCACTGAATTTAATTTTTGGTCGCCAATCGAGATTTTGAACTAAAATGCATCGTTCCCTATCATCGGGGGAAATTTGCATGAATAATTTCAAACCGTACCCACTGTTTTACTGGACGACTCCATTTTTGCTATAGGGTTGCTAGTTACATTATATCTGTTAATGTTTTTTTTTACAGTTTGATCACACGATGAAAATGTATCTCTTTTTCGTTTTTCCGTTAATCCTAGACCCTCTTTGTATCATCATGTCTGCCCATCCGTCTCTAAGTCCTCTACACACAGCCATTGTACTTCCAAATACTAAAATCAAAAACTTAACTAAACTTATATATCAAAAGAATGGATATATGTATAAGGCAACTAGAGTCACTCTTACAACAAAC
Organism: Protodeltote pygarga; assembly: GCA_936450705.2. Classification (NCBI taxonomy): domain Eukaryota; kingdom Metazoa; phylum Arthropoda; class Insecta; order Lepidoptera; family Noctuidae; genus Protodeltote; species Protodeltote pygarga. The sequence continues at coordinate 14,475,575 of OW388254.2, forward strand.
AATATTAGAATTATGACTATTCGTAAGTGCCTAATGGTCTACATGAATAAAAATATTTTGATTTTGATGCCGACTTCATCCTAATTCTCCAACTTCTAAGCCCTACTCTTCCCAAACTTTGTTGGGGTCGGCTTCTAATCTAGTAGTTTAGTTCTAGTTTTTTAGTTTACAGAACTCTTTGTGAGTGAGGTGAAACAATACATTGCAATATATTTTGCTGTAATTTGTAGCTAATACAAATAAATTAGTTAATTAATTACTAATACCCCCCTATGAATGAATTATTTGCCAGAAAAGTGGGTAGCCCTAGAAGGATGTTCCCACAAATTGTCGCCCAAAGTGGTCCAGTGTGGGAGATGAGGGGGATCAACTCGGGAGGGCTTCGGGTGGATTTTTTAAGGATCGCACGTTAGGGCTGGCGGCAATTTAGCTAATTGCAGTTCATTTTCACTTCATTTTATTCGCATAAAGGTTTATGTGGGGATCAAAGGTTTAAGGGCCTACCTTTAATGGATTATGAATATTTGTATGTTTTTTAATCATTCGGATTTTATGTTTACAGACATGAGTATGTGAGTGTTTGTTTATATTGGTTAAAAAGTTTGAATAATTTTTAATTTGGTTTTCCATGTAATGGGGTGAGTGATGTGAGGAATTTGAAATTAAAATAATTAGGTATAATGAGAAAAATATTAATTTCAATGTGACATTAGTTTATAGCCAACGTTTTATGGACATTGCCCACTGGTAGCGGTCTTATACACATTCTGATTCATCATTTATCTTAAATAATTTAAGCAGTCGTGGCTTTTCGTAGTAAAATAATTTTATTTACTTAACTTGCAATTTTTTTATAGAGGGTTTTAAATGCTATGACACTCTCATCCTGACTCTCATGAACATCAACCAATCCAAAAACAACTAAACTAGTATGTCCATTATTTTGCTGAATAATTGTTTTTTCTTTCTTTCCTTCTATGTATGTAAAAAAGAAAATACCAATAAAAAAAATTATACACGTCATAATAATTAGAAAATTGACGTATCGATTTCATAAGGACTTCAGTTATTAACTCAATTGCAAATTTCCCATTCCCATAAGTAGCCCGACATGTAACTCTCTAGTCTCTGTTCCAATATAGCTTAGTTTCAATCGGCCGCCTCTGCTCGTCCGTGACGCGAATTCTCGTCTACCGAATACGGTAGCGATGCAAGCGTGATTCTGCTTAGAATCCATATTAGGAGCACGTATGATGCATTTTCTTTATTCCTCCTTGTACCAGAATTTTCTGTTGCAAAGCAATGCAGCTTGAGGTTATGAAAATCGTGATTAGGGGATTAGGTTGGGTTTAGCTTGAAATGCAAAAAAGGTTTTTTGTTGCGTTGCGCCCAGCTGGATTTTTAAGGTGCATTTTTTAAATTGGTCTTTACGAAAGAAAGGATGGAGAGCTACGGCTAATTTAAATAAATGCAAGTTATAAACATTTTTTTGTTTGTTTGTGATAAAATAAATTTAATATTTTCTTGGTTTGCACATTTTAGTGCCTCCTAATTTTTCCAAGCGCAACTACTGAGCGCGAGGGTTCAATTCCCGGGTCGGGAAAAGTGTTATTGGGTGTTTCCATTAGGAAATATTCTCATAAGCAGCGTGGAGTCTAGAATTGTGCCCGGTTAGTGGCAATAGGTTCGCCTCTATGGGACTTATACCATAGGCGAAACGTGAGCGTTCTGCATACACCCCTGCCTACCCCCTCTGGGGAACCACAGGCGTGAGTCTATGTTATGTTAAGTAATTTTACAACTAATAAAATTTGATTGTAAAATTGTTTTTTTTCCATGTAGAATAAAATTATTGTAAAAATCAGTAGTAACATTTCTTGTTGGTATTATGAGTCATTTGGATGGCTGATATTGAAAAATCAACACTGTTGGCGTTATGGTGTTGAGTGGCGGCCATGTTTTGCAAAAGCAGCTGTGGCGCATAGTCTTTTTGTGTAGAAAAAACCACACACAGCTGTTTTGAAAACAGCTACCTAGACTAACAATACCTAGAATAAACAATACCTAGACTTCAGGTATTGTGTTTAAAAAATGTGGTTTAAACAAAGTTATTTTTTAGGGTACCGTATTAAAACTAGGAACTGTGCAAGTCAGACTTGCACAGTTCTAAACCGGCAAAGGTTTTTTTATAAAGTGTTTTTCTCTATATTTATGGGTTGCATTGAGCAGAAATAATAATTATTTTTTCTTTTTAAGGAACCTCTTCGCGCTAACTTTTATCTCGCTCACACATTAAATTTGATTGAAGATATAAAATCAATGAAAATAGTTATGAAAAATCGAACTAAACCAAAAATTTCGGCTTGATCGAAACATGATATCAAATATTAAAATTGCTTTACCTAAATGAATTTTTATTTTGTGCCATTATTTTTTATTTGAAAAATGTTTCGATCAATCTGAAATTTTTGCTGAAACTTTGTAATGTTATTTTTACCCGACTACAAAAAAAAGGAGGGTTATGATTTTAGCAGTCTATGTATGTATGTATGTATGTATGTATGTATGTATGTATGTATGTATGTAAGTTTGTTCATCTGTTCCCTCGTAGCTCCTAAAATATTTGTTGTAATTCAATAAATAAGGTGTCTATCGATGCGTCTTAATGGTCTGCGGGTTATAGGATTTATGAAATTTCGTAAAATCAAATAAGGTGGATTTTAAAAATAAATTAGTCAGCTCGAAAAAAATAAAGTTAAGGTAAATTTATCGTGTTTGATATCAAATGGAAGGTCTTGATGAGCACATTCAGAATATGTATATATTATCTACATATTCTGTACCACTTCTTAGAATATCAGGCTTCTAACTACCCGTTACGACTATCATAAATATATGTGATTATAACACTGCACACAATGTGAAAACGTGATAACAATAAATATTTACTAATTAAATTAAAGTTTCTACACATCACTGCCTATTAAATTATGATAATATTTTAAAATAATGTTAATTAAATTGAGATTTCTTTTTCGTAACTAGATGGCGTTGGTTTGCGGTTTTGTGGAAGTAAGTAACATAGAGTTAACAATACCTCCTCAAAAATCCCGGAATCGTAAACATAACAATTAAATCCCGGGATTTTATAAATATGGACTGGATTTTGACCTATAGTTTTTATTAGAATTAATTTTGTATGTAAAATAAAACTCATTAATTTAACAGTTTTAGTACCGAACTACTTAAGTATTACATTATCTGTTACCGATGTCTAAAAACATAATAAAGACTTTTTATTATAATAATTTAGTTCATATGTATTTAAAACGTTAAATTAATATTTTGGAGAATTTAATACATGTTTTTACACATGTTTGCTTATTGAATATAATAAAGTATTTAATAAGAAATTTGAAAAACAACTGATACGGAAGGGATTCGAACCCACGATCTCCAACGTACCGTGCCGACGCTCTAACCGCTGAGCCACCGTATCCCATCAAAATCAGTCGAAATTTAGCGTCGGCACAGTACACCGGAGATCGTGGATTCGAATCCCATCCGTATCAGTTGTTTTTCAAATTTCTTATTAAATAATTATACGTAAAATTAATTTCTTATTTCCCGGGAATTAATTGTAATGTTTATGATTTCGGGATTTTAGAGCAGGTATTATCAACTCCATGTTACTTACTTCCTCGAACTTTAGGTAAATGTACTCTATCTATGATGATATCCTACAAAAAAGGTTTCATGTGTACTTATACAGCTTGGCAAAATAGAGTCTGATGCGGTGACAGCTGGAACTAAAAATAAAAATCTTAAATAACTACGTTTGTGAGTACTAAAATAACATAAAAATGATTCATTTGATTATAATTAATGACAAAAAACTCATCATAGAAATATGTAAGCACTTAATAACTTGTAATTTTGAATTGTAGTGTGAAAAGTGCGACAGCGGCGCCCTCAATTTTTCCAGACTCTTTTTTGCCAAGCTGTACTTCTTACTACTTTTCATGTATACTTCTAAGAAATATATGAGCCCATGTTTTAATAGCTCGAAGTCGCGGACGATACCTTTGAAATAAATTTAATTTGAAAAATACATGACATTGACTAAAGGTTTGAACCGAAGTTGACAGTTAAAGAAATCTAGGTACCTATTTAAGAACTACCACATTCTAAAAAATTGTGATTAAAATGAATTTTATTGGTTTCTTTACCACTAAAAATCATTGAAAAAAAATATAGTATAAAAACTAAAACCCGACTACTTAAAATCTAAAAACAAGCTTCTTAGATTTGAAATAAAATTCTGTAGTCGGAGGCCTTAATGTATTATAGGTAAATAGGTACTAGATAATCTTCCAAGGGTAAATACTTTGTAATTTGGTGGCCTCCGACTACAGAATTTTATTTCAAATCTAAGAAGCTTGTTTTTAGATTTTAAGTAGTCGGGTTTTAGTTTTTATACTATATTTTTTCCTTCAATTAGTTTAGTTAGATTTTTTATAACTATATTCATTGATTTTATATCTTCAATCAAGTTCAATGTACGAACGACGCTCGAAGAGACGACTTTATGAGTGCAAATTTCCATTAAAATTATTAGCACTGACGTGTTGCCGTACTAAGGCAGGCTTGCGGTATTTTTATTAAACCATTTTCAGAATTGCTTTTCTCAAATAAAACAAGTTCAATTGCCTAACTACAATAATGTATGTGTCCGGACTTCGGCATTGGTTCGGCTCTGACACCAAAAGTCGATTCAATATAGTCGCGTTCTCGTTTCAACCAAGAATCAAACGTGACGGGAATTCTGTGAGTATTATAGTTTATTCCCCAACTTATTTCAGGGGGAATACAATTTTGTGGGCCACGTTAAAGGGCTTGGCAGGTTTTCAATGATTTGTGTTTCTTTTTCAATTTATTTAATACTGGCTATTTTATTTTCTTGAATACTTCGACCGAGGAATGCTTGATAGTTTTATTGAATTTACTGGTGATATTTTTTTTTACAGAATTAAACATATTTGAATATCTAGAGCAAATAAGTTCTGAAAATTCTTTGTATAAGTATAACTGGAAAATGTAGATCTTGATCAGTGGTGTGATTAGTTATTTAACACTAAAGCGAGTAAGTTATCATAACTGAAGTACTATCTCTATGATATGGAGTCTTTAACGTCTGGTTTCATGGATAAATAAAACCTTAGTATTGACATATATTTCTAAGTTAGAAATCAAATTAAAAAAAGAGTGAGCACGACCGTCAAACGCAAAAGTTTAGCGACTTTATAGATCATAAAGAAATGGAATATTTTGTACCGATTTTTTAAAAGAGGCGATTCTCCATTCGACTTTATTTTTTGTTTGTTTCTGCTATACTATTCGGATCAAATACACAGCCATGTAAGTTAAAAACAACAATGTCACTTTAAAATTTACTTTACTAAATTCACAATATTTCCTATTTCTTATCTCTACTTACAACCTAGAACACATATCAACTTTGGCATCTTTCTCCTTCTCTCCGACTGCCTCAGCTTGCCGAACAGTATCTGGCAACACTTCGTCTGACGTATCTGGCATTAACGTCACGACAGCGGCAGTTAGGAGAGATAGGATCCCCATTATGAGTGAAGGAAGACCTGGCCAGTACTCCATCTGTAAAAAAAGAAAAATGTAAAACTGCAAAGTTTGGAGCACTGAGTCGGATACGTAATGTATACCGATAGATCCACACGCCCTAGGCGTAGAAAGAGATTTGAAATTTCGACTGATTCTGATGGGATACAGTGGCTCAGCGGTTAGCACGGTACGCCGTAGATTGTGGGTTTGAATCCCATCCGTATCAGTTCATCAGAAAAAACATTTTAAATTTCTTATGAAATAATTATAAATGAACTTATTTGATTTGTCTAAAATTTTTTTATGCTTTTTTAACGATCTTTGTTGAGAGAATCAGCACAATTATGTTGGTTTCCAACTACGTTGTGAGGTGACAAGAAACTTACCAGGAGTGGTGTTTGTGGAGCTATAATGGCTGCAGTCCTTCCTAGAGCGGAGCATAATGCATGCATAGTGTTCCGAGTGTACGTAGGAAATAGTTCCGACGTGTATATGTAGACGATTCGCATTGCGATGGTTGATGATAACTTGGCGCAAACATACACCGTCACGGAGAGCCAGGCGTATTCTGTTAATAGAGAATGGAACATAATTAAAATCAAAAACTTTCTTCGTTCAATTTTAGACTAATTAATTTGAATCGTTAAATATATTGGCCTTCAAAACTACCACAACTTCAAAGCTGCCTACCACACTTTTAAAACTATAATTTCTCCTAAACTATAGAAGTTTGAGTTTTGAAGTAAAAATCGTTTTATAACAAAATTAATCGACTTTTCTTTGAAGTTTTTATCATCATCATTTCAGCCATAAGAAGAAGCCATCCACTGCTGAACATAGGCCTCCCCCAATGACTTCCAGATTGGCCGGTTGAAAGCAACCTGCATCCAGCAGCTTCCTGCGACCGTTATATTTAAAAAAACCTTTTTTGACTATTTTTAATTGAGAAAGTTATTGCAATTTAAAAAGTGTGGTACTAAGTATTGGAGGTCTGTGTATAATGGGCAGCACCCACCAAATCACTACTTACTACCTAGTAATTTTGACAGTGCCTAAAAAGAAAAAAAAAACGGCGCTCATGTCCCATAAATTTAAGTAACTATAGCTATATACTATACATGTAAGATAGATTATCACGTAAAAAACTTTGCGCTTGCTTTAAAATCTTACATACTACGATAAAACCTTATAAATTTTTATGCTGAAAGCTAAAAACTGTACAAAAATATTTATTTCATTTTTTGCTACCATATTGTCGTATTTATTTTCCGCAAGAGTGGTGCTTTAGTAATGGTAACCAGTAATCTAAGGGAAGTGATTGACCTTAAATTTTACCAAAAAAAAAAGAACAAAAATAGTACCTGATGGAATAATCGCATGCGCCGAACAAAATGCTGAAGTCAACAGAAATGAGAATAGCAACGGCTTCTTTCTCTTGCATTTTATAAGTAATAAAAATAGCAGCGCACTCGCTGGGATCCCAGTCAAGACCGTCAATGAAAAATTCATGTACTTATTTCCTTTTAATGACACAGAATTTATTATCAACGAATAAATATTAAAAAGGGCCGTGAACCACATACAAACACAACACAGTAATCTCAAGAACAATTTCTTTGAAGAAAAAGTCATCTTAACTAAAGTCATTAAGCTTGAATTTGCATTATTTTCTTCACATTTCAATTTGGCCAGTCTGTTCTCATCTATTACTATGTGGTTAGTCTTGGCTGCTTGTCTAATTATGGCATCAACTTCATTCTTCTTGCCTTTATTTAGTAACCATCTTACGCTTTCATCCATCCAGAATATGTACATGATAAAAAGAAATCCTGGAGAGTATAGGATAACTAGGAACGTCCTCCAGTTTGGTGTTAACCATGCTACCAGTCCCATAGCGAGGCCACCACAAGCAGTAAAAATGTTAAGTATAACTATCATTAAAGGTCGGTATTCTTTTGTAACCGATTCTATGGCTGAAAACACAAAATAAAAAATCGATTATTTTATTGAGAGCACTAGTTATGAACGGCGATTGCCACCGTAATTAGAGATCTATGTTCTTTGTCCTCAATTACGTAATGTACAATTTAGGAAAATGGAACAGAATGCTCGTTCTAAATAGAAACCCGAATTATATGTTAATCCTATGCCTCATCCATATGACTGCGGCGGTGCAGACCAGGCTATTACTTGCTAAAGTGTCCTAAGTCGCCATACATCTGCACACTTCATGATTTGAGGAACGCTACTGATACCACGACTAACTGGCCTCGTACTGGGCCCAAGTAATATTAGAAAGCTAAGTTCATGGTAGTTCATGAAGTACCATCAATACGAAAAGAAGAAGAAGATGACAATATTTAACATTTCATTTTAAAAGATGCAAAAAATACTTTTTCTATATCTCGCATTTGCTTTCGTTAAAAAAAAAAACTTCTTACATATAGTAAAAGTTGCGGAGTAACAGTCTCCCAGTAAAGGCTCCAATGTTTCCAACACCACGTACATCCAGTAGGAGTACGCCATACTCTTCGCCAAGCCAATCACAGTGCAAGCAATCGATGTGAATATTATTAAATTCTTTCTACCAAATCTAAAAGAGAGAAATGTTATAAAAACGATTAGTTTAAATATATGATTTAATTCTACACCTTGTAACTTCGTTGCCATGGTTGCCACCTTAAATTGTTTGACAACAATATTTAATTTAATGGTCTCAATGTGAACAAGCTTGTTGTTGTTGTGTGTTATTTAGTAAACCTGACATAAGTTATCAATTATTATACTGGTTTAGTAAAATATATTAAAATAAAATACTTGTCTGATGCAGGGCCGACAAGAAACAACCCCATCATGTATCCAGCGCTGTGCATCGTACCCACGAGGGTCCTCTTCCAATCATCACATCCAACGTTGAACTGCAATGTGGGAAAATAAAGGGTAGATTCGGTAGATAGATCGGATTTAAAAAAATCTGATCTGGTAGAACATAAATAAGCAAAAAAGAAGATAGTGCACTACTCGTACCAAATAATTTTGCCAGAAGTTAATGACGATGATGAAAATTATACGAAAGTAACGAGTAAAAAGGCTCAACCTGGGGTAAACTCACCTCGGCATAAAAACTATTAGGTTTATCATACACCCACTCTTCACAATCAGTAACATGTGATACATCGAAATTTTCTTCCGAACAAGTCCCGTTGATATCAATTAGTTTATATTTGTGACATTTGTAATCTATACTGGAGTTCAACCCTAATTTCGAAAGCTCCAAGGTATCGCAATTTTCGTATTTACATCTGAAAATAAAGACTTTGAAATCATCATTAACGTTGTAGGCATAAAGAGAGTCAAAGGCATATTTGGCATAAATTAGATAATGGCTTTAGATTTAATTAATAATCGTCCAATAAGAAGTTTATTTAAAAAAAATTACGAGTACACCCAAGTTAAAACCAAGGCCACAGAAGCGCTATGCAGACAATTGTATTCAAGGTAAAATATTTTTAGAAAGAAGAAATCATGAAAATGCACCATTGGTTCTGTCAATCGGAATATCTACGGTTCAATTTCTGTGAGATCTATCTGCACTATGATGTTGGAATAATCCGCCATTAACATTAGTTAATTCGATGTGCACAAATATTGCTAAATTCCTTCACAAAAATATAAACTTTGGAATTCCTTGACTTAATTTGTTATTTAAATTTGTTATTTCACTTACCTATGACCAACACTTTCTGCAGCAAAAATATAATTCATGCTGTGACAAGCACTAAGGAAAGCCAGAGTTCCAACAAGAATCATAAACTTTAAATGATATTTTCCATATATTTTAAAATCTTTTAACACACTTTCCAAATCCACCTCCTTATACGTTGCTCCATCTTCATTTGAAGGCTTCATATTACCTTTTATTGCTTTAGGTTTTACACTTTCTTCACATTTTACTCTTCCATGTTCAGCATCTTTTTCTTGTGTACAAACTTTTGATTTTATATGTATTTCTTTATCTGTTATCATATTCCTTTTAGCGCGAGTAACAGATGTTAATTCTTGATGGCTACTGTTCGACTCATTCTTATGTATGTTTTTATATGCTAGTACTTATTATTTTCAAAAGGGTGTTATGGTTATCGATAGGTATTATCATAATAAAAGCGGTCGATAGCTTGGCGTATCTTCCGAGGAAAGAAAGGTTACAATGTTATCATGCAATCAATGCATGTTTACATTCGATCATAAATATGTTTGTTATTATATTTGAGGGAGAAAAGGGGGCGGGGGAGTAGAGTATAATTTTTGATTGTGACTTTTTGTTAGTGAAATGGCTGTTGATTGATTAATTAGGTTAAAGTTTATTTTATGTAACTGTATGGTCTTGTCCTCACAACTTTTAATGATAGGTTGAAAAATAGTTGGACCCTTTAGAGCACTAGAGTTTATTAACACTAACTTACACGGTAGACGATGTTGAGAACACACGGTGCGTTCGATGACCGATAGTGAACTAACTAAATGAGTTATGAATGGACAGAATTGCTTTCGCGGTGTGGACAATTTTGCAATGCACGGTTACACTGTCCAGGATTGGAACGATGTTGTTATTTTGTTTGAAGTCGATTTAGTATAAACTTTGCAAAGAATTATGTTATTGTTAATACGACACGCGTATTTCAGTTATAGTTTTTTAAACAATACTGTATTCTTATGATAAAATGTACGTTAAAAGGTATGTTATATTATGTTATTCTTTGATTGTGCAGTAATTAACTTCGGATTTTATAATATTTTTATTTTTAGCAGTCTTTTACGCATATGTAATTTTTTTTTGTGAATATGTTTCGCTAATAATTACCTTTTTATTTTTGTTTTGTGACGTAACAATGGAAGGTTTGCTTATTGTATTGGTGTGTACATATTTGTATGCTATATGCAATGGTAAATTCACCAATATCCGTTTAAACTGTTCACAGTAAGGTTCTAGCGGGCTAAAGGGTTGGAGGGAGTGGTCTGCCCCGGGCCCCCCGACCCTTGGGGCCCTCAAATCTTTATAAGTCCCCCTTGGCGAGCGTATAATTTTTTTTTTTACAAAATGTATAATACATAAACGTCAATTTTTGAGAAAACTAGGGACCTGATTTATTTTTGCCGTCCCGCGTATAGGCTTAGCCCGCCATTGCAGTAACAACTGTTAGACATTGGTAAATGTTGTTTCCGTACATAAAGTTTGCCATTATACGATTTGCTTTTTTCATTTGTCATCACAGGTTCGATTCTCGCACGGGACAACGTACAATGCTGTCTGTGACTAACTATTGAAAATTATTTAATTGAATTCTTGTATGTAGTCGGGCCGCGTCATTAGAAATACGTAGTCGATTTTATTGTTGCATTGTTGTGTCCATTTTGATAATTTTTATAGTCCATTCAGCCCAAAATGAATGAATACAATTAATAAATACATCCTTGTTAAAAATTAATTTAGCCGTAGATATAGTATAATAGTAAAGAAAATTAATAAAATAAATGTAAAAAAAAATACCTGCAAACATTTTGATATCCGATAACCTTATTAAAATCTAAATATTTTAATTCATAAAGACCATTTTAGATATTTATGAATAGTCATTATTATAATATTATTACAATTTATAGTGTCTCTAGTTGCCAGTTCCAAGGGCAGCCTACCACTCTTGGAGAAGAATCTGACAAGAAACTCCATGGTTGCTCTCTTAAATAAATGGCTTACAATATTTTTGATTACATTGTTCTGAGCATCTGAGTAACATTTATTTTCTTTCAATATCGAGGTTTAATTATTATTTTTGGTAAACCGAAGGAGGGAGAGGAAATTTCTGTTGCGTGGGCGCGTGCTATTGGTTTATCAGTCGTAAACCTTCGGTCATAGCAGCCAGTCTTAACGGACATTAGCCATCTACGCAGGAGATATTATAGTGCACAAGTGAGTGCGTAAACACAGATGCTCTCTCTATTCCTTTACTCTCTTAGTCCGATGGAACGGCAAACCGACACGACCGGAGAGAGATCAGGCGCAGGGCCAACGGCTTTACGTGCGTGCACACTACTTTCGAAAAGTCAGAGGCGCGCCTTGGGCTCTTCACTTTTCGTAAGTTATGTGTGTCATAAATTATATGGCCGCTGAGACCAAAATCCGGTCAGGAGGTCAATAAATTATGGTTTTTGATTACAATATAGCTGACTAGTGAGTATCTAGCTTTAGACTGAAACAGACATTAGTAAGTTATGAGTAATAACATACTATTTGCACTTAACTCTACAATAAAGTATAAACAATACAACATATGTTAGATTAAAACGATAATGAATGACGATATATTGTATCGAATGCATTGACAGCGCTGTATCGTAGCGATTGAGGACCAAACAAAATGATTGTTTAGTATATTAATAACTAGCGACCCGCCTCGGCTTCGCACGGTTACGCTAATATGCATGTATTATACATATGAACCTTCCTCTTGAATCATTCTATCTATTAAAAAAAACCGCATCAAAATCCGTTGCGTAGTTTTGAAGATCTAAGCATACAGGGACAGATAGACGCGAGAAGCGACTTTGTTTTATACTATGTAGTGATTATGTGTGTATGTAGCCGGAGTCGTGGCGGCGCATTGGTTACGGACCCGCTTTGCAAGTGCGTGGGTGTGGGTTCCAACCTGGCATACCAATGTGAAATTTTCAATATCATATGAATTTTTTAGTTAATCTAAGACACCACTGACTAATGATAAGGACATGGCTGTCTAAGGAAAAATAGAAAGGAAATTTGGATTTAGGTCCTAATAGTCTAAAATCGCCAACACGCAGAGAGCTAGCGTAATTACTAATTAGTGCTCAATCTTTCTCTGTATGGGAAAAGGCTTTTGCCCTGCAGTGGGAAAGCTACAGGCTGATTTATTATTATAATAGATATGTAGCAAAACTCAGATTACAGAAAAAAACCAGAAGTAGTCAAATCGTAAAAAAGTGAATAACCCACTCTAAAATAGAGTGATTTCATGTTTTGATTGTTAGTGTTCTACATCGCATGCACGTTTATGGCGCTATAAAATAATATTAAATTCTATAAATTAATTTTTGCAATCTCGTGTCGTTCACAACTCTAAATTACCTTGATAAGTAGAAAGAAAAAAACTATCACGAGCGGGATTTGAACCCGTAACCTATAATTCTCTTCCACATTCAACCATCTCAGATGGTAGTTATATCCACCCCTTATACGGAGTACTAGAGGGCTAGCATGTCTAATTTTGCAGTTAGAGAATAATGATATAAAGATATATATAAGGCGCTTCTAAATTATCTGCCACGGCTGCAATGGGAGATAATAATGGTTATTTATATTACAATAGTGAAGTTTTTTTTTATCTAACGTCATATTTTTTTCTTTTGCCTGCGTTTTATTGCGTAGGTCTAATTCTGCTCCATGCTCCAATTTTTGTTTTACTGTTCCGGGGTACGAAATTTCTTCACTATTGTAATCTATATAGGTACCCAATACTTTCTCCCATTGCAACCGTGTCAGATAATTTAGAAGCACAAACATAGGTACATAACATAGATTAACGCCTGTATTCCTAGGGCACAATTCCGGGCCAAATTTATGTATTTGTAAGAATAGGATTTAGGTTAAGATTTAACTTTAAGTTAAGCCTAAGAGATACAGAGAGTGGCTAGAGATAAGATAATAAGACAATATTATGTTAAAAATACCCGTTGCAGCAGGAGTACCCGTGAAAGGAAGCAAAGTAATAAAATAAAACTAGTTTATTTTTGTTTATTTCGGCGTTGTTCAGTTTCACTGACCTTTATTTCATCTTAAATACTTCAGCTCCTTGTTCAACACACGCGTCAATTCTTGCCGAGAGATTGCAATTTATCGCAAGAAACAGTAAATCATATTAATCAAAAAAATATTTAATACTTTTTTAAATTATGGTCGCTTGCAGTAAAAATGTAACAAACTTTTTTTTATATGTCACATTGTCTTAATTGAATTTAGAAGAATAAATACTCAGAAAGCAAATACTTAAAAAGAAAATGATTTTCATAAATAGAATAGAGTGAGATTCACAATAAGGGTGGCATAAAATTCAAAACCCTGTATGATACTTAAATAAAGGAAAAAAGAAATACTGCTTTAGACTGCACGGTAGGTCTCAAATTACACATTGGTTGACAGAAATTAATTACTATTTAACTATTAACTTAAACAAGAGAATTTCAATCTTAACATCAATACATGTAGGCTTTAATTCTCTTGTCGAATGCACTTAGAAATTTCGATCACGCAGACCAAATTCACCTTTATTTGGCTTGTAATAAGGATTTCGAAACGTTTCGGTCTTTGCTGCTGATATTTTTGGTCCCGATGGCTTCAGCCTGTTGTATTGTGTCTGGGAGAACGTCTTCAGCGGTATCAGGCATCATCATCACGATCAATGCAGTGATAAGTGATAGGCATCCAACTATCAGGGATGGAAATCCCGACCAGTATCGTATCTAGAAATAAGATTTTGTAATTATAAAGACGAGCACTGTTACAGATTTGTATAAGTGACTATTATAAGGTTGATTAGCACCACGTTAAGATTAAGTAAGGAGCCGGCTCGACCCCAGTAACACCCCGGAGCGAGCCTACCATACATTTTTCCGAAGCGCGGCTAAAACTCGTCATTCAAATGAAGTAAAAAAACAATAATAAGCATTGTATATTTTTTAACTTCAATAATTATAACCTTTTTCAAGGATTTGGCCTGTTATTACTCCACTATACAGGGTTATTTGTAAAACACCAGCATCCTTAAAAGGGGTCATTAAACTCATCATTATGAACAACTTTTACTATGGGACCAACCCTGAAATCGAAAAAGAAAAATCTGCTGTTCCATACATTTTGTTGAGTCATGTGAACATAAATGTACAGCTGATTTTTTTTGCGATTTCAGGGTTGGTCCCATAGTAAAAGTTGTTCATAATGATGAGTTGAATGACCCCTTTTAAGGATGCTGGTGTTTTACAAATAACCCTGTATCTAGAACACTGTTATTATTAGGATACTAGACACAGCCCAGCTTTCGAACTAACGCATCTTCAATGATTCTGGTGTTGCGGGTGCCTACGTACGGTGCGGATGTGTGGTGGCAGAGAACCCTTACCGTCAGAGTTCACTTGCCCCCTTTTTCCATAAAAAAAAACTTTTGGAAACTACAGCAGTGATAATGTTACAACCAAAATAGCACTATTACATACCAACAACGTCGTCTGGGGAGCTAATATAGATCCAATCCTTCCGATAGAAGAGCAGAGAGCATGCATAGTGTTCCTTGTGTACGTGGGGAACAGTTCTGTAGTGTACAAGTACACGGTCCCTGATGCTAATGCCGAGGTAAACTTCCCAGCGAAGAATAATGATGTCGAAATTATGGGGTAGCCTGAAAAAAAAGTATGGGTATTGTATTCATTTCTAAAAAATTAACTTTTAGTCCACTCTCGCCCCCTCGACCCCCAATAATTAAAGTGTCCACTGGACCCCTAACTATAGTATTATCTCGACTCTTAGGGGTCGAGAGTGGATTTTATTTTCCACCCAATTTTTAGTTTCCTCTTGACCCCCAAAGTACAGTTGCAATGATAAATAATATCTGTCTACCCTATATTTACTATACTATCTGACTATATTAATAGTTTAAAATGCTATTGAACATTAACCTATAGAACTGAGTTTATTTTCCAATAAAAATATCTTTGTTATAAAAGCGATAACATCCTAAAACCAAAATAAAACCTAAATAACAGCACACCAATAGACATATTTTTTTATCAAAATATTGGCGCGACAGTTTTGAATAAAACGTTAATCCGAATTCCATTCTCTTGGACCAGCATCGCAGTTGGACTATGCTTTAGTAACTACGTAACAAGGTATTAAAAAAATATAAACGACGAATGCTGAACGAATTTCAGCGCAGAAGAATGTCTATCATTTATCACAGTAAAATAAAATTGACTAAGTATAGAGAAATAGTTGAAATGAAAATGAATTATCCAAAATTTCAAAAATGGTTTACTCCACTAACCGTTTGGTATAAAAGATTGGACAACACAAAATGATCCAGTCATCAGGAACGAGAAAATCAGCGGCTTTTTCCTCTTGAACTTAATTAGAAGAAACACTAAAAGTAGACTGGCAGGCAAATCAGCGAACGACGTTAACGCATAGTTTAAATACTTATTCCCTTCTAAACTAACAGAGTTTATTAAAAGTCCATACTTGTTGAACGTAGCTGTGATCCATGCGCAACAGCAAGCTATAAATCTTAGCATTAACGTTCTAGAACTAAATGTCATTTTTAAAAGTGAGATCAAGTTGACACTGGCTGTAACATTTTCACATTGAATTTTGTCTAACGTCGATTCTGGTAAATAAATATTGCTAATATTGGCAGCTTTTCTAAGAATATTTTTGGCTTCTTTTTTTCTTCCTTTGATTAGTAACCATCTGACGCTTTCGTCGAGGAAAAATATGTAAAAGATGAAGAGCAGGGCTGGAGTGTAGATGACTCTTAAGAAAAGTCTCCAGTAAGGTATGAGCCAAGCTATTAATGCCATGACCATTCCTCCGACTGACATTGTGCCTATCATGAGAGGTGCAAACAGGGCTCGATTTTCTTTGTTCACCATTTCTACACCTGGAACAAAAAAAAATGTTAGAAAAGATAACAAAGATTTGGCGTGATGGATATAGATGTTAAATAAACGTAAATAATATCACCTTTCATAGAAATTAGATTATGAAAGAGGAGAGGAGATTATGCAAGGGGGAATTGGAGTGCTCAGTTATCTCAGTGTTCGTCCGAAACACAATAATAATATGAATAACTACTGTAATTTAACTGCCCCCGTTGAGCTTAGGGAGGTTTTGTCATACCCATGCGCCCGAACGCGCGCGCAACGATACTACACAATTTTTTTCGATTATTTCACCAAGAATAAATCAGAGTATGTCCTTCGAGCGACCGGATGGCATTTCCATTCCATAGTAAACAGGAAGATTATCAAAGGAATTTGTGACGTGTTGACAGTTTTCGTTGAAAACAAGCTAGTTGTCTAATTTGACAGTTTTGAAAATCTTCTATCCTATTCTCTGTATCTCTTTTAGAAAGGGAGATAGTGAGTCTAAATTGATTTAGAGTGTGGGCAAGAAAATCAGTCTCTTTGCAAGGAAAAAAATCTTTTTGGTCTTACCTAACATATAATTGGGTGAGTAGATATCTCCAAGTAAAGCCTCAACGAGTTCAAAGGCCACATATGCCCAGTAGGACACCGTGACACTTCTAGCGAGCCCCATAAGTGCTCCAGTCACTCCGGTGAACACAATTAGTTTTTTTCTGCCTACCCTGAAATTAACATTAGTAATATTATGATTAGGACAGAAAATCATAAGTTTGTTTTTCGACTTCCAACATTTTTATTTTGAGTTCCATAATTCCCTTCACATTACACACACAGTTAATTCAAAGATGAAATTAATTTTCGGGTACCACCAATTTGTGTTTGCTTTGTAACAGTAGAAGTGAAATAAGTAGAAATTCATTATTTCAAATATTTTGTTGAGAGAAAAAAACAATTACGAGCAGGGTTTGAGCCTGTGGCCTACTGTTTAAAGGCACCAGCCGCTCTGCCAACTGAGCTATTACTAATCTTGGTATGCTATCGAAACTCTCTTCTACATCTGTCCTGTAGTTATACCTTCTTCGGCGTATTAGAGGTAACTTTAGTTTGCTTAACATGCTTTTTAAAAATGTTATACCTAAAATAAGTTAGAATTTCAAATTACTTACTTATCAGAGATTGGTCCTAGCAACAGAAGACCAAGCATGTACCCAAAACTATGAACTGTTCCTACAAGAGCTCGCTTCCAATCCTGACATCCGAGCTGAAACTGATAAAAATAAGGAAGATCATATTCTGCGATGTTCATGCGCACAGTTGAAATATGACATACCCTTTCGGCGAATGTTTTTCTAAAACACTATGTGATAGTGTGGAGATTTTTTAATGTAGTTTCAAGTGTCGAGAGACTTGGCGACTTTTAATAAGATATACCTATAGGTACTAAATTTTAAAAAAAGGCAAATATCTTGTTATTAGTATGTAAGTATGTTTACATAACTTACTTCAGCCACAAAACTAAGAGGCTCCTCATAGACCCATTCCTTACAGTTCTCGACATGTGTCATATTGAACTGGTCTACGGCACATGTGCCATTGTCGTCAGAGAGCTGATACTTGAGACACGTGTCATAAGTTAGATTCACAGCTAATTGCGACCAAGAAGTACTGCTTTCGCATTCTGGGTATTTACATCTGAAATAGGACGATATTTATTTTATTTATTTGAATACAATACATATAAAATACATTTTTTTCTTTGTTTGTAAAAGTATAGGATACATTTAAAAATATATAACAGTAGCCCTTCGGTATCGGGACCATTTAAGCTATCGGTGGTCAGGGCTCCAGAGAAGCCTTTATTGGAGGATGGCCCAAAATGTCTAAATTTTCAATCAATCAATCAAAACGTTTATTTTGTTTTAAATAGTATTTCTATTCTCGCACAGATAATAATTCAATACTTAATCATTCAATGACAACAGTAAAAATGCTCGATGGTGGAGTGGTGATTAATGCTCCTTCTCTGTATGAAAATAGCCTTTGCCCTGCAGTGGGACAGTTACGGGCTAATTTATTTTTATTTAATTATTTTATTATCTGTCAAATAATATTTAAAACACGATTCAAAAAACTTTCTCGCAATAATCGTATTTTTTTTAATGAATGTATGTATATCTTTAATAATTATTTCGCTTTTTTTCTTTAGGTACGCAACGAGAATCGAAATTTAATAAAGCAAGTGCAAAATCCACAACCAAAACTCAATCGCTTCGTCACTGCAATTTGTGACGTCATACTTAGTTATATGTTTATGTCATTTTTCCGGATACAATCCACTATCTTTTGTTTGTTTAGCAATTTTGCGTTCGTTCGTTCACATTGACCTGAATTAGCTTAACGTAGGTACAATGCTAGTTATGATGTCAATCAGGTGGTTTTATGACATAACATTTTTATTTAATAAACTTATTTTATTTCAATGAGGACACGAATGGTACATAAGTACATAGATTAATAACTATGTACTTATGTACCATTCGTGTCCTTCTACCTTTAGTGTCAAAAGTTCTATGCCATCATTATCAGCATGTATTAGTTCACTGCTGAACCTAGGCCTCTCCCAATGCGTCTCCCTCGCCACTATTTCGAGATCTTTGGAGGTATTTGCCCATAATCGCCACGCTGGGCAAGCGGGTTAGATACTGCTGCCCACCTTTCAGATCTTTCCCTTTGTCGCTTCTTACGACACCCGCAAAACGGGTAGGGATGTAAATTATGACGTATTATGTTGCGTTAACTAAGTACCTAGTCTAGAGAAGTAATTCCCAAAGATATATAAATTGATCCTCTTCTTTAAAAAATATTACTTTGTACCACTTCATTGACCGTCGAAGTAATAATTATAGTGATAAAATAATGGCTTAGTGATAATATAATGGCCGGATCTTTGGTCGCGCCTTTAAAAAAAAAAAAAAGTTATTTTGTGTTTTATAAGTATAAAACACAAAATAACAATTTGGAATAAAAAAAATCTTTCTTTCTAATTAATCTGCCATCAGTGCCATCCTACCGTTTTTTTTTTTAAAGTTTTTAGATCAAACTTCACATCGAAAATGACTTACGAGAGTCATTTATCTGTATAAAAGTATCAAATACAAAGTGTTCGAATTTGAACAAATGAAAATCGAACAATTGGTTTTCGCATAAAGGCCGTTACACAAAAGTTATGTGTTTCGGCCCTAACACTTATGCAACTGTATGACAAAAGCTTTGTGACATTGCTACTACCTGCAAATCCATCAAAATGAGAGCCATAAAAAATACTTTTTCTATCAAGTTGAATACTTTTTTAGGACAAATGTCTCGGAAATAACAGTTAAACTGCTAAAAATAGTACGTACTTAGTACTTTTCTATATTTTTCTAATGGTATTCTTCTAATGGTATTTTTTTTTTTTTATAATGGTATTTATTTGTATAGCGTTTATGTTTATGCACTTAACCTATTAAAAGTATGTATTATCTCTTTAAAGGTTGGTACAGACCACTGCTTACTTATAATGCTTTTTTGTCATTAAATGATTGTCTCAAAATCAAAATCAAAATATTTTTATTCATGTATACCATTAGGCACTTATGAATAGTCATAATTCTAATATTGTTTGTAGTAAGAGAGACAGACTCTAGTTGCCAGTTCCAAGGGCAGCCTACCCTTTTAGCATTTTTCTTAAACTATTGAAAAAGAAGCGTTATAAATAGGTATGTAACTAGCTGACTATGAAAGACAATGAATCTACACCGTTTTTCCCTAACCTATCCCTACCCTACCTTGCCCTTACCCTACCAAACACTAGGGGTATAATTCCATTTTTTTATTCCGTTCTGCTATTCAAAGCGGAGACAAATCCAACAAATCAAAACCATGAAAATCGGTCCAGCAGTTCTCGAGTTATAAATACCTAGAGGTAATAACCCGACTTTGTTTTATTTATACCTAAAGATGTATAGTTAACTTAAATATTAAAAAATCACTCACCGATATTTAACAATCACCACTGAGAACACATAATTCATGCAATATAAGGCGTTGGTCATACACGCGAATATAAGGAATGGCATCAACCGCACGTAATAAGGACCTAAAGGTCGGAATTTTGTCAAAATTTTCTCTAACACTAACTCATCCTTTTCATCCTCAGTTTCAATGCACACTTCCTTTATTTCCGTCATATCTGTAAATCCATTAAATTAAATTAATTAATTAATTCTGTAATAACTTAAAAAGAAAAATTTGATTACAAGCAGTATTTAAACCTGCGACCCAGGCTAAAGCCATTAGCCGCTCTGACAACTGAGCTATTCGTAATCGTGTCTGCGGTGTGTCTTTGGTTTGAACCTAGGTACTTTATCACTAGTCCATCATAAAAGAACATAATTATTATCACATCACAAAAAACACATCATAATCTACGCGGTATTTTTCTGATAATAAAATAAAAACATACTATGTAATCACAATCTGTGTATCGAATAACCAATTAATAAAAAAAAAATTGCATAGTTGAATTGAACATATCGTAACTTTCATTTTAATTTAGTTTTTTTTTATAAAAAAAAGATTATTCAAGTATATTTAAAGGATTAAGGTAAAAATCAAACTTACTCACGTGCGGTTTTTCATAAAATGATGACAATCGCTACTTCTGAGCGAAGAATAATTCTGCAACTTAGCATTTGCGGGCGTAATTCTCGATTGCATTCAAAACACATCCTTATTCTAATCGATTATAGTTTAAGTTAATAATTTTGGTATTTACTGATGATAATATTAATATTGTGATACATATATTTGCCGCAGACGCAAGTTGTAATTAGAACGATTTGTTAAAACAAATAAATCACGTGCTTCATGCTATAGAACGATGACGTTTTGCGTTTGCGCAGTGTTTCGAAAAAAGAAATGAAATAAGTGAATTATTTTTAACCGACTTCAAAAAAGGAGGAGGTTTGTTACCCTGTATATTTTTTTATATTGTTTATATTTTATTCGCCTTGAAGGACCAGTTTAATGTTTCCAACGTAAATATAATTATGTGCATGAAGTATGCTTTAACCCCAATCTCGGTAACTTTCTCTTAAGGTGAAAGATAAATCAACAATCAACCCTATAGGTAGGGCTGCCATCCAGCCAGGATTCCCATGCTCAATCCTTCTCTGAATGAGAAGAGGCCTTTGCCCTGCAATTGACATAACAGGCTGATTTATTTATTTATTTTATAGTATTTGGCAAAAGAAAGTTTCTTTTCCTTTTTAAATTTTTCCTCTCGCAGGTCTGCTGGAATAAAATTTCTATAAAAAATAAGCTGTGCCTTTGTACTTTTAATCCTATTATATGTTTGCATGCATATATCATATCTATATACTATACTAATATTATAAAGAGGTAAAGTTTGTATGTATATAATTATGTATTTATGTTAGGGGTAATCTCTGGAACTACCGATCCGATCCTAAAAATTCTTTCACTAATAGAAAGCTACTTTATCCCTGAGTGCTATAGACTATATTTAATTCTAAAAAAAATAATTAACGCGGACAACGTCGCGAGGAACAGCTAGTTACTATATATTATAAATGTAATGTAAGTGTAATACTAAGTATAATGCATTAAGAGCTGTGAAGAAACATCTTCAATGCCCATGCTATTAGAGACATTAATATCCCTGCTATGGACGTAGTTGCTGTCATTTATATGATAAACGACACTCGAATTTCTTTTGTAACGATTTCTTCACCTGAAGAAAGTAGTTTAGTATTCATTGTAAGTTTAAGAAGAAAATATGATGACATTATAATGAAATGCGCTGCAAAATTAAAATGTCAAAAGTCAGAAGTGCGCGCTTTAAGTTTGAGTCCGAGACCTCTGACTTGCCAGTCAACAGTCACCACCACTAGGCATCACGACTCATCAATCAATAATTATATCAATTTCTATTACAAATAGAAGTTAAGGTATTTTGGAGGCTCGAACCCACTTGGCTAAGCTTTGGCAACGACTCCGAAATAGACGCTTGTATTTTTTTTGAGACGAACTTTTTATTCAACGACACAAAATAATGAAACGAAATATCGTTTACCTGTAATAATAATTTGTTTTAGTAGCCATAAAAGAGGTATTTTTGCACTCGGATAATAACTAAATCTAATCAAATTCTAATTAACGATTAATTGTGTACCAATTACTTTCTTCTATTCTACAATCGGATACGCACAAGCAGTGGTGTTCGTCACAGTTATTTTACGTCGTAGTTTTTTTTGTCGTATTTTTAAAAAGGTAAAGTCGATGCGATCGGTTTATGAATGAATCGCTATGTTAAAAAAAAACAATGTCAATTTTAATAGAGTTTTTATTATTATTTATTTATTTGGAAAACAATCAGATAAAATACAAGAAATAAATAGATTAGGTGTACAATATTAATCACACACAATCTAGGACAGTTTTCACAGATTTAAAATTACACAGATTAAAAACGATCAATGACAGCAAGTTCGCATAGTAGAAAATTAATCATATAAATAAAATATTTTATTATATTATATATTATAACAACGAATAAATAATTGTATACATTCAAGGCAATTTAGTACATAACTTGGTAGTTTAGTAAAAGTAATTATTGCTAAATTTTAAAATACTATTGAATGTTATTTACGGTGGTTGGTTATGTTATTTCATGTGGTATATGGATAAATAAACCTATAGATATACAATACAATCAAAATATTTTATTCGTGTAGGCTATTTTAGGCACTTCGTAATTCTAATATTATTATAAGAGTGACTCTAGTTGCCAGTTCCAAGAGCAGCCTACCCCTCATGGAGAGGAATCTGGCAAGAAACTCCAATAAGTACCTATCTATGTACATAATGTTTAACACTTTCTCTGCCAGACAGTAGGCACAATGCAAATTCTATTATTTGGCAGACACATGGTGCCACGGCGTTTAATTAATTAATTATATTTAATGATTTATAGTGGACATTACCCGAGATTTTTAGTGGAAATCCACAGATAATCTGTTATAGTAAACAGGTAAACAGAAAATACTTTAGTAACGTTTTCTCTTTAGTTTAAGAATCGACTTTTTCTGTTTCATAGCTATTGAAGAGCTTCACCATTCATTCTATCATTAAAAAAAAACAAAAAAAAATTGACGAAAAAAGGATTTCGACCACGGGACTATCAATAAATATAAAACACGCATTTACTCATGTTTCATGTTCAGAAAGAGCTCGTGACAACTACGATAATTACATTCAAGACAAGAAAATTGAATAATAAAACCTATCAAGTTGACACGACAAGCTCCGAGAGAAAAAGGGTCGACGGATGTACGATGTGACAGACGAGCGGACAACAAAGTGGGTAAGGGATCTTAGGGGAATCGTTTTTTCAATCCCCAAACTGAACCTGAACCTTATTAATTATTATAACACAGATTAAAAAAAAAAGAATATCTGAAAGTATCTGGGTTGTGGAGGTCTGATAGGCAGTCGCTCCATGTAAAACACTAGTATTTAGCTGTATCCGGTAAGACTGGAAGCCGACCCCAACATAGTTGGGAAAAGGCTAGGCAGATGAGATCAATAAAAAAAAGACAATATGATCAATTCCGTCACCGATATTTTTAGGATGATTTTTGTACTATATCAGCACTTTATAGCAGTTCAGGTTTTTGTAATAATAATTACCAATATAATACCTATAATGCTATAAGATAGTTTTATAATCCGCGCGCAAGTACTAGTCACTGCCTAAGGCCGGGACTCCACCAAAGCGGAGAAAAGCGGAAAGGAGATGTGTTTCCATACATATGACAACTCGAATGAACTCGAGCGGCGCCGCTTGATCCTTCATTTGTATGGAAACGCATCTCCTCTCCGCTTTGGTGGAATCCCGGTCTAAGATATGTGAGCGGTGAGACAGGGGAGACACAACTGACAACGACATCGTTCATGTTCACGGTCGTCTGCCAGTCGTTGTCAATCGCACCCTCCCCCGCCTTACCGCTCACATACCTCAGGAGGTGACTAGCAATTGCGCGCGGATTATAATAGTTTCAGTAGAGCAAAATTGAAGAATCTCCGCCTGATCTCTTCCCGGTTGTTTTTGCACACACTTCGGCAGTATCTTCTGCGTAGTTGGCCAATCTCTGTATTAGCCATGACTGTGACCGAAATCCGGCCAAGAGGAAACAATTCATAACTGGTAGGAAATTTTGCTAAAATAATTATTTGAGACGCATAAAACAACACAGTTCTAGTTTTAGAACGCCTGTGGTTCTAGTTCAAACCTATTTTAGAATCATTCATTTCAAAATGTTTATTCTGCGGCCATTTAAATTCAAGCCATTAGAGACTCTAATTATTCCGGTCTGCTTTTATTATGAGAAAAGTTTGAGCGGTTGAATAGTTCTTGACGTCTAACACAAATAGCGTCATTCTGTCCGTTTACATTGCACTCACTAACTTCACTCCGTTATAATTGAGTCTGTTTCCAGATAAGATCGGTTTTAGAGATCATTCAAAAATTTAAATTTGTAAGTATGTAAAAGAAATTTCTACAGAATTTAATTAAAAGAATAACTGGGTATCATATTTATTTAAGCCTTTATAAAATAAATTAATTTAAGTAAAATTTTTTTTTTATGTTAAACGGTTTTGTCATCAAAACTAAAGCCGTGTACCAAATATCAGATCAATCTATCAACCGGATTCGGAAGGGGGTGAAATATGGATTACTAAATTTGAACCAAATAATAAACAGGTTAAGCTAAATAAAACCGTTTAAAAATTAAAATTAACAGAAATAGACACAGACCAATCATTATAGAGCTAGAAGTTTCTAATTAAATCTTAATTTGTTTTAAGCACTTAAAACAAAATTTAAACAAAGAAATAGAGAATTTACTCATAATTATGATATTTTAAACAGCAGACTAATGATAATAATAAAGACTCTATTAAATTAAGTACACAATCTACATAACATTGTTAATAAAATGTTATTGTAGTACAATATTTTCACGGGGAACTTGATATTATGCAGCTGTTATTAAATTAATGCTTCGAATATATTTAAATCAAATGATAAAAAATACATATTTTACTCTCGTTAGGGTTTAAATCAGGCTTTGCTTTAAAAAGCTGGTGATTGATGATTGATTGATTAATGATGAATGATTAGAAAGACACGTGGCGCTATCTGTTATCATAAAAACGTTATTGTTGACTTTCTCGGGAAAAGTACTTTTTTCGGTATCTTCTTCTTCATCGTATGGTTGATGAAAAATGTGGTGTCAGAGTTTAAACCACCCGTAGGCCTCCAACGTGGTTTTGCACACCCTTGAAAAATCTCTCAGGAGTGCTGGTTTTCTCACGATGATTTTTTTCAGGATGAAAGTTAGGTATCCTATGTCCTCTTAACACTTGACAATGTATGCAAAATTTCAGGATGACCGCTTCAGTGGTTTAGGCGTGAAAAGGTAACAAACAAACTTATGCTTTCGCATTTATAATATTGGTTAGGAATGAATGTTCATTATTTCTAGCGCCTACAAAGTTATTTTTAGCAACTTACAACGGTATTACGTTTTGATCTTAAAGATTTCTGTTGCAATATTTTTGATAATATTGTTACATCGGAATTCATCCTCCTAGCCTTATTCCCAAACTTTGTTGAAGTCTTCTAATCTAACCAGATGCAGCTGAATTTTAATTTTCTACGTGGCGACTGCCTATCTGACCTCCGCAACCCAAAGGTATACGATATTCTGAAATTAGATTAGCTGTCAGGATTTTCTGAGGGTACTGACTCCTTTTAACGACTATCAAAGATCTTCATGACAGCCAGGCCCAATGGCTTAACGTGCTTTCCGAGGCATGGAGCAGGTGATAATTAGTTTATATTACTAACATCATTACATCAGAATTAATTAATAAATAGGTATAAATCCAAATTGCTTTCATCTCGTTTCATCTATTAGCACTGATTTCGAATCTGCAGATCGGATGCCATTTGCTTAGTGGACTAATGAGGCCTTAATTGGATGGCTCATTGCCCGTTCTAATTGCTATGGCGATTAAACTTCATTGTGATTCAAGACCAAAGCGAGCGGCGCCATTTGTGATGGATTTTTGGTAAATGTTATGGTTATTGAGGATTCTTAATACTATTTACATAATATAACATAACATAGACTCATTCTTGTATTCCCGAGAGGCAGAGGTGCAGTACACCCACGTTTCGTCGGCTATAGTCCCATGTAATAAGGGGCGAGTCTATTGCCATTATCCGGGCACAATTCCAAACTCCGTGCTGCCACTGAGAATTTTTTTATGGAAAATCCCAATAATACTTTGCTCAAATCAACCCGGGGATTGAATCCAGGACCTCGTGCTCAGCAGTCGCGCTTGTTACCACTTGACCAACGGAAAATACTCTTTATGTTCTTAATAATGGACCAAGCAATCAGATTTTGTAAGGTAATGAATAATACCTTTACTTTACTTTTCATTTGTTTGTACAAAATCAACTTTTATTGACGGGACGAACAACTACATCGTTCAATATAACAACTGCTCATTACACGTATAGACATAGAGAAACGAGAAAATCGGAACAATTTCCTTCATGATCGTCGAAGCAAAACACACAAGACTGATAAAAGAACAGATCAATTCAATTCTCAATACAAAACCGCTTTATGGGAACGCCAAAGATGAGACGGGATCGTTGTAAAGGCACAATGTCGACGATGACGTGGGTTACTGAATGGTGCGGCGTTCGTACCCCTACGCTTGGTCTGCAGCCCTGGTACTCGAGTAAGATATACAACATTTTTAGTAGGGGATTAAATAATTTAGGACTACCTTAGTGTGGTGCATCATACAAAACCTGTACTTACATATAAATACACTTAACGTACTATAAAAGGAAAAAAAAAGTAATTATATACAAAAGTCACGCAAAGGCGTCAAAGAATTCCTCCCAATCACCGTCGGTCGTCTGCAGGCAGCGTGCCGGCTGGCAGCATTGTCACGCTCGATGACAATGCTGATTCTTTGAGCAAAGAAATAGCCAGCCTTCTCGTCACGCGTGCTGTTGACTAGTCTCCGAGCAATTTCCTTGAATAGGAGACGCGCACTCGGGAGCCTTGACCCTAGGGTATCGACCCCAAATGGCTCAAAGGTATAGCAATCAATAATGTTGCTATATTTGCACTGTTTGACTGCACTCTGCACTCCGCGGCCGCAGCACCAGCACCAACACAGCCTGCTGAGCTTGCAAGATGAGTTACAAAACCATTTCTCCAACATTTTATTATCCGTTTTTGCTCTTACTGTTCCACTTCAGGGCAATGAGAGACCACTTTTATCCTCACGGTTTATGCTTTTCTACGTAGAAGGAATGACGACGCGACAGGCAGTTTCCGAGCTTTACCCTACGTTTATAGAGAAACATCAAATAAATAAAAGATGCACAATAAATAATAGGAAAAATCCTAAATAATAGCAAAAAAAGCCATCACAAAACTCCATACCGTCTCTTCCAAAAGATCTACCGACTAACTTAATAACTAAAACCCACTAACTCAAACCAAACTTAATAACGCACCGGACGACGCCGAGATAAATCCGATAGCAAACTAGCGGTAGGGGCCACGATAAGTGTACAGGAAATAAGGGCCCACCCGAGCCTCTCTACTGCCTCAGAAAACATTCGGCTTGATTGGCTCCTAGGTTAAGGCAAGTGGGTGACCACGCATCAGTTTCTCCCCGGGATATGAGTATTGTGAGCGTTTTCGGGACCAACTTTAAATTGATATTTGTCAAAGGGAACGTTAATTGGACGGTTTGAGTTGCGATCGAGAATCGTTTTGACTGTGTGTGAGAAGTTAGCTTTTATTTGTGTACCTAGCGAATGAAGAGAAATTTAAACAATTTTATATGCTGTATTAACGCTCTTGCTTAACTTTATTTTCAGTTATACTAAAAAAGTTGTTAAAATTAGATTTTTCAGCAGTGTTTGATGAAATTTAACAGTTTGTTTTAATGCAATTTAATATTTTCATGCTACCCAATGCCTGAAATGGAAGATGTAAATCTAACCATAAGATCTTTCACAGGGTATTAGTTTACACCTATACAAGGTAGATTTACCATATATAAGTTTAAAATCTCGTGTCACCTTAATATGGTGGTACCACCGACAGCAAAACAAGCCGTCAGCATAAATGATCTAACACCTTTTTACAGAATATCGGCGTGAAATAACAGATTTAGTACTGTTGTGTTTCATACAGTTAGCGAAAGCCATGGAGTAAATATTAGTAATTGCTCAATGGTGAAAAGTAACTACATGAAGCCCATGTAGTTATGCGACGACGCGCGAGTCGCGACATACATTAAACATCACGCATCACCTGGCAACGTTGCGCACTGTTGTGCAACGTTACTGAACATGTTGAGCATCACTCTTTAGATTTTAAAGCTCCTACCATATTCCCACTTGTGTGTACACTCACGACACAAAAATATTGTAAGCTGATCGTTTTCTTTTACGCCACAAGATCCAAGTTTTGAGTCTCATTGGAACCTTATATTATCGGTTTATAATAAAATATTATGATTATCGCCTCTCGTTTTCATGCTCTGGCTTCCGTCATATTTCGTTTGTTATAAGGTGCCTCGGAAAATGGAGGAAAACTTGCAAATATTGTATCCTGTCGTGTTTATGTATTTACTTTGTGTTTCGTTTAAAATTGGTAAATTATCGGATAAAGAGGAGGTGTTTGTGTCAAATAATTCTTAAGTTTTTGGTTTAACACATTTATTTGTCTTTACATAGTATAAAACCAAGTCACTTCACGCTGTCTGTCCCTCTGAACGTTGTGATCTATTGAACTACGTAACGGATTGCAATACAGTTTTCATCAATAGATAGAGTGAGATAGAGACCTACCTAATAACAGTGTAAGCCCAACAACCTTTTTAAAAGTTAAATTGAAGTAAAAAAAAACGCTGCGTAATTTTGTTTTTTTTCTAAACATACACATTATACGTACATTTGTATGTCGGGCGCGCTTCTGTCGGGCTTCCGAAAAAGTTTGGTAGGTTCTGCTAGTAAGTACAAGAGGTCGTTGCCGTCTGAGAAGGTTGATTGTTGAAGAGAATTACCACACATAAACAAAATTATAAAAATAAGGATACTCTTGTCACCTAATGAGAAGAATAGTGAAAAGGAGATCTGATGTCTCGTAGTACTAGTTGTATTTGCACAAAAAAAGACGCCATCTTTATTTTGTGCAGTGATAGCTTAATGGTATGATCGTTTGAATGGCAAATCAGAGGTCTCGGGTTCGAACCCAAAACACCTCTGAGTTTTCGTAAGTTATGTGCGTATTATAATCTAATTATCACCTGCTCCGGGCCTCGGAAAGCAAGTAAAGCCGTTGGCCCTGCGCCTGATCTCTCTCCGGTCATGTCGAATTGCCGTCCCATCTGCAACCTTCCTGCAACTAGGTTTGCACAAACACTTGTGCACTGTAATATCTCAAACTCCGTTGAGATTGGCCGCTGTGACCGAAATTTGGACATTAAACATCAATGCTCCATTACGTATTCAGTTACAAGTAAAACAAGTGCTATTAAAATATTTAGTGCTTTTTATTTGGTGACCTAATGGTACGAGTACCTTTAGGGACTAATGTTAATGACCTATAGGGATAAAAAGCACTAAATATTTTAATAGCACTTGTATTACGTGTAACTGTCCAATAATACATTACTTTTATTGCAAGTCCCGCTTCTTGTATCAATACGTCCCTTAATGGCGAATTTTATGGTTAACATCAGTGAAGTATGTCTATCTCGAGAAGTGACCGTTTGACTACTAGGACTTTTTTATTATGATACAGGCATGACGTTATGCCGTGTTTCCTGCCTTTAAAGTTAGTAGCAGATTAGATAAGCTAATAGCTTATAGATTATGCTAATAGATTAGATAAGATAATAGTGGTATTCTCAGTCAATTCTTTAACTTCAAACTTGAAACATGGAGGAAGCTCCACCGACAAGAGCAAAGCTCTTAAATAAATAATAATAAATAGTGGTATGACCGTTGGACTCCCAAAAGTCGTAGGTTAGAAACGCAGGCACGCTTTACTTTTCGGATTTATGTGCGTACTACAAATTAATTATCACTTGCTAAAACGGAGAAGAAAAACATCGTAATACCAGCACACGTTAGAGATTTTTCAACGGTGTGTAAAGTCATGTCAGAGGTCCACAGGTGGTTTAAAAACCGACACCAGGTTGTTCATCAAACATACGATGATGAAGAAGAAAGAAGCCGATAGGACTTACCACAGAACAGTAATTAATCTGAGGGTTTCACCAAAAATAATGCTGGAGGACGAGAAAGTTGCTTGGCGGCAAGGTTGTCCGGGGCGTTAACTAGCTTACTGCCTATTAAGCCTCCCACTAAAATTAGTAGCTTGGTTGTTGATCGCTGCTTGTGTGATCTTTGTGGTGTTAATAGTCGTAATAACTTATTGGTACAGTTTCGAACCCAAGGCGCTAAGTACGCTGACTTACTTTTCGTAAGTATTATAAATTAATTATCACTTACTCCGTGCCTCGGAAAGC
This sequence comes from Protodeltote pygarga, assembly GCA_936450705.2. Classification (NCBI taxonomy): domain Eukaryota; kingdom Metazoa; phylum Arthropoda; class Insecta; order Lepidoptera; family Noctuidae; genus Protodeltote; species Protodeltote pygarga. The sequence goes on from OW388254.2 coordinate 14,506,649, forward strand.
ACGTTTAGGTGTTGGCCCTGCGCTTGATATCTCTCCGGTCGTGTCGGATTGTCTTCCCATCGGACTAAGAGAGTGAGGAAATTTAGAGTGCAATCGTGTTTGCGCACACACTTGTGCACTATGATATCTCAAGCGTAGCGGCTAATCTCTGTTGAGATTAGCCGCTGTGACCAAAATCGGTCAGGAGGACATTCTTATGACATGCGTCACTTCACGTCAATCCACTTTCTTTCAGACCCTACTACAGTATTCGATTCCCGGGTAGTGTTTTTATTTGATTTCTTTACAGAAAATTCTATAACAACTCGTATATTCGAATCTGTGTTCAGTAAAAGGAAATAGGATCGTTCCTTATTTTATGAGATTTCTATGGCGGAAATAGTCCCGACAGAGGGCGGGGGTGGTGGTTTGTACTTAAACAGCTAGTCGCTTGAACAACGGGATGGGGCATCAGACATCCTGAGTTCAGTCCAGGATGTAGATGACAAATATTGAGTTAACCTCTTTAAACTATCACAAATACGCCGGCATCCTATTCCTGTCATCCATGTGCATGTGCGCATTAGAATTAATTATCACTTTCTAAGAAAGAAAAAAAAATTCTAAGGAAGAAGAAAAATTCGTGAGGTGACTAGCACACCTAAGAGATTTTACAACGGTGTGTGCATGTCAGAGGCCAAGGGGTGGTTTAAACTTCGACAATAGGTTGTTCATTAAACCATACGAAAAAGAAAGAAAGAAATAGAAAGAGTTAGAGAAATTGTATTGTGCATTCTTTTATTAGTGTCGCTTCTTTACGTAGTAACAGTTATTATTCTATGACTCTAGGCTCACTCACTATCTATCACTTGAGCGGGCCTACAGGCAGGCACTGGACGGGGTTGCGGTACCCGGCCTCGTCCGACACTGTGCGAGGAACACGCAGGGGGAGACCTTAGAGTATTCTATATATACTCTTAGGGGGAGACGTTTTTAGTGGGTGCGAGCCCCACATAACCGTACGTCAGTAGGCATTTTTGACTCCCACCGGCCACAAAAAAGGCTATCAAAACTATAAATTTGTAGAGTTATAACATCTCTGTAATATAATATAGTTTTAGTACTTATTTATCTAACTTTTACGACTAATTCCCATCTAAACAGGCACAGATAATAAAATAAGAAAAACGTTTCCGTTCGTTCCTCTATAAAACAGTTATACCCCTTATTGTAAGACTAGGAGCGTTAAATATACAAAAGAAACAATATAAAGTGATATAGGAGCTTGTTCAGAGTTTACGGGGACCCTCATAAAATTGTTATAGCACCAGGTACAGTTCCTCAAGGGTCGTGACAATAAAACAGGTAAATATATGTTTTTTTATTTGATCATCGCTTCATATTTTCCTTTTTTAGTGTTTTAAATAAAAGTTCCATCTGTTTTGTTTGCATATTGTGCGAAAATGTTGTTTGGGAATTTATTACGTGAATTTTTCAGACGGAACCTTCTTTTTAGGGTTCCGTACCCAAAGGGTAAAACTAGTACAATTTAAAAGTTTTGAAGGCCAGTATAATATTATGTAAATAATCTCGACAGGTTTTTAGTAATAATTATCCTTAATTGCCGCTATCCACTTTAGCTCCATCATTTTTTTCTTATTATTTAATTTTTTTGCAAAGATCTAGGTAATGAAAGAAAAACAAATAAAATAGCCAAAATCCCTATTCTCAACTTCATACAATATCAATTTTTAGCAAATTTTAATCAAGTACACAGTATGACTAGCACAATATTCTAGTATTGTCAACAAAGAGTACATTTTACATACAGTACCAATCTTGTCATGTAATCCGAGTAACGTGTGAAAGTCACTGTTCCAGAGAACTGTTATTTCAACTGTGAATTTTATATTTTTAAATTGCGCGAATACCTTTTGACGTGTAAAAAGCTTTCTTTAAGTTTGTCGTACTTGTTGTCGTTTTATATTTGAGTAGCTTTGTCAGTGACTCGGATACTTTTTAAGCTATAGGGTGCTTGCAATGTGAAAAATTTGTCGATGTTTGTTTTGTATTCAATAAAAACTTGGAGCCAAAAAGTTTAAATAAGTTTTAAAACATTAAAAACCTAGGAATAACACAAATATTTATATTTTAGAATAATAACGTGTAAATGATTCATACTTATTACATTAATTAAGTAAATATTACTGCTTTACCCACACATCCTACAAGTCACACAGTGATACGGTTGCGTTACGGACCTCATGAGTGAGTCTATAATTACTATAAGCGACTTGAAAATGAACTTCATTCGATTTCAAAACTCAGCAATCCCAAAATTAACCCGTGAGTAAAGCCGTAATGGTATTTAATATTATATGGGTTTTAGTTTCACATTTATAAACCATCTATTTTTAAGTCTTAGTACGTCTCCAAAGCGAAGGTTTGTAAATTATTTCCAGCTTTTTAGCGAAAAAAGTGTGTAGAAGTGGGTCAACCCACACGCACGCTAATTAGTATGTGTGTTAGTAAAAAAATATAGCGTGCTAATGGACTTATGTCTCTGTTTTGTTCCTCAAAAGCTCAAACTAAATCATCCTAAATCCCAGTACGTAATACAAGTTAATTTAGCTTGTTAACATTCCCCACTAACAAACATACGACAACAACTTAATTTTAGCATTATCGAATCCCCTGACACATTTACTAAGCGCGCAAATATACGCTGTACAGTATACTACTTATTCCCTTATTGACTGCTGTTTGATGTTACACAAATACAACACAGCAATGCTATTAATTTATCCTGACTGCCTCGTTAGTAATTGCGCGACTTCTGAACGCGAGGTGTTGGGTTTGATGCTTGGGTGGTCGGATGAAGTGGGTTCATTACGTTTTTTAATTAGAATTAGGCTGAGATCTTTAGAGCCTAAGATATCTATAGATCTTTGCCTAAGCAAAGTCAAAATATGCTCACAAGTTTTACGTAAGTTAAGTCTAAACTTAACTTACGTAAAACTTATACTATCTTAACTATATTACACTATATTATACAAACTTATACTATATTAAAATAGGAGTTTTATGATTATTAGTCTATGTTATTGGTAAGTTCTTAATTTTCTGAACTTAGACTTACTTAGTATGCACGACTTCAACAGCTTAGTTTAAAATTACAGTGTGTCGCTTCATGTAGAAGTTACAAGCTTTCTAAAATTCGGGTTGAGGCGCTTATTGTTATGCTCTTCCTACAAAATAGGAATGTATACGTATTTGGAGTAACAGTTATTTTACTTCGACATTAGAACACCGTCGGACGTCATTTGTTCGAAGTGCAGTCTCCGTCTAAGAAAAGATGTTAAGAACTTTCTTTACATTGTAATTTTTTGGAATATTAAAATTCAGAAGATTTAAGTAATACCTAATAAAAAAAGTATGTAGCAATAACATTCCTATTGTGAAATATCTGTGACTAACTAAAAATTTTGCTGAATATTGATATAATATCGGAATTGTATATCCATTCGCTTAATTCATGTTTAAATATACACGTGGTTTTCATATTTTAGCATATTTCGAAGCTAAATCTATCCTGATATCGTGTACATGAGGCAGCAGGTGCTTCGGTGTACCCAATATTGAAATTCAAATTTTTATTTTGCATATATGTAAAGTAAAAACAACGGCTGTAAGATAATTAATTTAAAACCATTATATTGACATTAGTTGGAGAGCTGTGATAGCCTAGTGGTATGACTGGCAAGTTAGACGTCTCAGGTTCGAACCGAAGGCCGACTCTCTGAAATCGAATTTCTGATTTTAGATAAGTTTAGTAGTATTATAAATTAATTATTATCTGTTCAGTGCTTCGAAAAGCACGCCTCGGCTGTCATGACGATCTTTGACAGTCGACATAGGGAGTCAATACTCTCATAAAATTCTGACAACTGATATAACTTTAGAATTTTATTTAAAGTCGGCGCAATAGGTTATCTTCTTCCATTCATCTCTATTAGCCGTCATATAACTGCTTATTTTTCTATTCACGTCGTTTTTTATACAATCCGTCTATTTTTTCTTTGGTCTACCTCTACCTTTAATAACCATCCACATTCATACTTAAAACCTTTTTCACAACATGGCCTTCATCTCTCCGCATCTCATGTTCATAAATATCATAATAAACAAATACTTTTAAAAGTCTTAACTGTCAAATCAGCTACGCTATTTTTTACACAGCGATTCACGCATTGATGTTCATCGAATATACATTGTGGGTACATTTCAAACCGCATCGTATACATAAGGACATTACATGGTTTGAACCACATTAGGTGAACTACAGAATTAGTGCTACAGCGATGTTACGTACAAAACATGCACCGTGCGTTCAATACATGGATCTATAATTAGAGTACTGTCACGGGCAAAACAGTTAGATATAATAAAAGACTATAATTTACATTTACTTACTTGTAATCACGGTGGCTTAGTTTCGGACGATACAGCAAGTGTCGCAAAGTTTAAGTCTTGCTCGTATGCTATCTCTATTTCAATCTCCTCTAATTTTTATAAGGCATTACACGCCGTAACATGTATTAAAAATCAATATAAGATTACTAAATACTGTCTGACATTAGAGGTTGTTCATCAATCATTTGATAAAGAAACAAACAATTTAGAGTAATTAAAGAAATCTCTGTGATTAAGTACTTAGTAACTGTAAGCAATAAACTGGAACAAAAAAATATAAAATCTTCACGTTCTGCATAAATTAGCTTCTGTTTATTATAGTTACACCCAATTAACTTCAATCTTCCTTGTTTACTCAACAATCAACATAACTCTGCTGTCATCAACCCTGATGATATTCGCTCGTACATTAAAATAACTGCGTGTGCAATAAAATGAACCATTTGTTTTACTTCAGTGCCCATAATACAGAGCTGTTGCTACTATAAATTTGAATTAAAACTTTTATCCATTATCGTACTACGCACAAAATGGTCCTCTCGTTTTGCTTTTGAGTGTACCGAAATATATGGGGTGTTCGATTTGATTGCTTTTTTTCATATTTTGTTTTTTCTTTCGTTTTCAGGGTTTTTCGCTTTGCGTCTGTATAATGTTTCCAATTATATGAGGTGTAATGCTATCTTACTTTTAAATCCCTGTAGAAAATAGAGAGATGTTAGTACAAATATAACAGATGAATCGAATTGGATTTACTTTTGTTTTCATTTGAAGGGTAACTTGAACTTGATCTTAAAGTGTTCTATGCAAAAAAAAATTGAAGTTTTATGTGTGTAAATTTTTAATTTAAAGTTCTTATAAATGAGAGGGTTTGTGAAAATGTATAGATGTTTGTTACTCAATTACATTAAAACCTTTGAAAATAAAACATTTGGATGAAATGGACTACGTTTTGAATTTATACATGGCGTATTTACAACACAATACTATACAATTATCTTAGTTCAACCCCTATTTGTAACATAAATGTCAATTATTTGGATGTTTTTGAAATTTGTTGTTTATTTTTTAATCAACATTTAGTCGGTAACTATAAATTCCAAAATGATTGCTTTACGCACGAGACACAAGATGCGGGAATGATTATATTACGTTTTAATAAATTCCGATTTTTGTCCTAGGTAGGTAAGTAATAAAACCAGACACGTCTAGACAAATCTGGATGTCGGTAACCCTATCCTCCACACACACGTGTTTCCATACACATCAGATCCACTTTCACTCCGGGTAATTGTTAGATGCATGTATCTAATCCCCTTTGCCGGGGCAAGCAGACAACTAGCTTTGACAAAGCTTGCTCGTGAGACTAAATTCCTAACGAAATTGTGTTGACAACGTCTCGTGTCAGGCGGTTGGAGGAAGACTCGGTATGATATTATTACAGAACTGGCAGACAGTCTGGCTGGGCTGTTTTGAACCCTTGAAACTATGAAGGAAAACATCGCGGAAACCGCATTACACTTGAGAGATTTTTCAATGGTGTGTAAAGCCGTGTCAGTGGCCTACGGGCGGTTTAAACTTTGACATCAGTCATACGACAAAGAAAATTCGCGAAAAATTGAACTAAAAAGGCAAAGCCGCTGAAAAAAGATAGTGTAAGATAAATAATATTAGCAACGTAAAAAACCTTAAATTGTTAAAAACAAAATCCAAAGTTCACAAAAAATATATTTTGTGTTAGCTAAGTTTTCCCCAAAGATTACATCTTTCAATAAATTTAGAAATATTTCTTTAATAAAATTTCTTGCTTAGAACTCGGTTTGGTATCTAGAGAATTTAATAAAATATTCCAAATGTTTTATATTGTTAGAGCCAAATCCATCAAAGGTTAAATATTAAATTCTTAGATAACTCTTTTAAAAATTGTTGAACAAAATTTGTATGTAATGCTAAGAAGCTAATGTTTAGATTTGAATAATAATAGTCAAATATGATTACGATATTACTCACGGATTAATTTCGGAAATGCCTGACTAGTTTCGAATTCAAACGAAGTCCATTTTCAAGAGTGAGTGTCACGGACCTCACTGACACACTGTACGGTACAGTGCAACTAGTAAGGCATGTCCGAAATTAATCCGTGAGTAAAGCCATAATCATATTTAATATGACTTATTTATGGCTCACGAAAGTTATTATAATGTTGTAAAATAATAGTCAAGTTTTTTAATGAATTAGATTTAATTATTACATCGAAAAAATCTGCCGTTCCATACATTTCATTACTTAGAAACAGCATGTCAGCAGATACAGCAGTTTGGTACCATCAATAGCCTCACAACGTGAATGTATACGATGCCTAATACTATGGGGAATACGCGCTATATTAGTTATATTCAAAACCGATCTACCGCTAAATGGTTTACTAACAGAAGCGTAGCTAATTACATTTGCGTCTGATAGACTATGCCCCAGTCTCATTGTCTTCAGCGAGTGGTTTTAGTCGGAAATTAACTCGATTAGGTAGGTAGGTATTATCTAGATTACACTCGCACTCACACAAAAACACAAACGCATACGCGCACACTTTTGCATGCAGCATGTATGACGTTTAATAGGGACCACGTAAAAAAAATCGAGAATGTATTTTTAACCCTAAACGATGTAAACATTTATGAGATTGACGTGTCTGTCCATGGAGTTAAATAATTTGCCACTTCTTCCAAGTGTAGAGTATAGTAGAGTATTCTTTATTGTCTTTCAAGTGTCTGTGTGTCTTTTGATTTAGTTTTTTTATTTGAAAGGTGACTTGATCGAGTGTTTTTGGAAAAAAAAATATTCAAAGATTAAATATAATTATTTAATAAGAAATTCGAAAAAAAACAACTGATACGGTTGGGATTCGAACCCATCCCATTACCCATCTTATTAAATAATTCTATTTAATAAATAATATTCTAAAAAAAATATTCAAAGATTTATGTTCAAGTTTATAGATGAATGAATTTGAAGAATGTTTTTTTAGACAATAAAACAAGAATATAACAAAATAATAAATTAATTAAGCATCATAATAATTCTTTGAAAAATTCCCGTACAAGTATTCAGCCGATTTATCGGAAAGTTGTGAAAAACTTTTGGGCTTCGCATATTTTCCTCTTCACTCCAAGTTATTTAAATAACTCAGGATCATAGACAGTATAGAATGTTCGGTCAAGTTTGTGGTCAGCTATTTACTTTGTTGAACGATTCTTCTATAAATATTTTAGGTGTGTTTGATGTGGTTTTTAGAACAAATAGAAATAGCCAGTGCGTTTCGGATTCGCGCACGTAAGGTACCGTATATACCTAATTTGAACTGATTGATAGCATTTTTTTTTTCTTAGCATAATGTGTCCCACTGCTGAGCAAGGGCCTCCCCCATATCCTTCCACCTCGAACCAGTCCTCGCGATAGGCGTCTTAGTCATCCCGCCATTTGCATATAGCATTTTGTTATATAGTAATAATTATGAAGGCACATGTATAAAATTTGCAGTTACAGAATTTTGTCCCACATAGGTATTTAGGTTTAAAAAAAAGAAATAGTGTAACAATCCTTAGAAGAAGTCCTTTAAAATTATTCTCATCATAAAGTTTACGTTATGCATAGCTACAAAAATTCACGCTCTTTTCCTTTAAAAAAAAAATATTATACTTTTAGTACGTTAAAAAAAAATATAAGTTTGACTGACGTGTCTGTGTCATTGTAGCTACCAAACGGACAAACTGATAATTTAACTTAAAACCTTAGAAAAAAAAAAGTTCTAAAAATTATTTCTATTAAAGAAATAAAAGAAAAAAAATTGATTTAGTGTTTTTGATTTAAAAAGTAACTTGATAGAGGGCGTGTTCTTAGTGAAAAAAAATGAGATTACTTTGTGTTGGGAGTTTTTTAAATTTTAAATTTATTTATGTAGGTACTTTTTTTTTGTTTTGTCATGTGCCTGTTGCGGAAGAAAGAAATTAATATAGGTATCTATTTTTTTTTCAATGTATTCCATGAGTACATTGAATATAAAAGCAAATAGAAAAGTAGATAAAAAGTTTTGAAGTCCATTGATACTTAACCAAATTTGTCGAACAGAAACTTGTGCCATCTCACACTGCATGAAAGAAAAGTTTTCTAACCATAAACAGATTCGAATATCACTATTGTAGAAATAAAATACTCTAGTTTATTGTCATAAGTTGAGAACTTCTATAGTTTTTGTTTAGCAAAATAGGGAAATTATTTGTAGAATAACTGTATATGAACATTAAATTAGAAATTCAATTAGAAATTTTGGTCGCAAGATACCCATTTTGATTTTAAAACAAACTAACCTAGATCATGTTGACCTGAGGCAGAAACGTAAGTATTTTCACAAATATACACACAGTAAAGCTATTAGGTTGGCAGTGCCGGTTTTTTAGAGAAGTTTGCATGTGATAGTAAAAAATCGTTTAGATATTAGCTTTCAGATACCTTTTCAGAAAATAATTATGGTAAAATGAAATTGTATTGACGACATTTTGAAAAAAGCGTCCCTGCCAACCTATTAAATAGCTTTGTGTACATTTATTGATATTGCAAAATTTAGGCAAAAAATGTATCTGGTGTGAAAAATGTATTTTCAATTGATAATATTTTATAAACGACCTTTACCTATAATGCATAGATACAACGATTTGCTTTCAATTTGAGTACCCCTTCCTACCTTGTATAAAAAGTTCCATAAATTTTTGGTACACAAAACAAAAAATATGGCTAAGGTCATTTAGAAAACTCTCTATTGCTATTACTAATTGGAACATATTAGTCTTATGGGTGCAATTCACGGTGCATTTCACACCACGTGGTAGTCATAATTCATTTTTACTTGCAACTTTTATAGTTGGCGAGAGTAACTTTCCCTACTAAACGTTATTTATTTATTTTGTTTTTAGTTTTCCTGTTGAAGTTAGTTTCAATTTTAGTTTTTCAAACTAATTGCAGTGTTTGGTAGTTTGTACCTTGAGGGAATATCCCGAGGGTTAAAAAGAGAAGAATAGCCTAAAACTGGAAAATATACCGATAAATTTAACCTAGTACCGTCGTTCTGTAAATTATTCTAGTTACTTAGGTAAACTTAGAGTTAGAGCGACTGCAATGGGGTCTTTACTCAGTAGGCTGAGGCTTCAAATCTCGGTCGTAACCAATTTTTCTTATAAAAAATTTCGAAGTTTCGTATTTTCTTGGGTATTTGACTGATCTCACTTAAGATTGGCCGCTATGATCGAAATTCGTTTAGAAGGATATTATTACTTAAATATTATGATACTTATCGTTCATTACTTGTACCACAGTCTAATTGTTTGAGGAAGAGATGAAGTTTGTAAGATTTGGCACCTGACGGCCGGCCGGCGCTCAAAGGACACCCTTGACCAACTTATTGCAACGGGTTAAAAAATAAACTATGCGGACGTGCTGAGGTTTTAAAAAAAGTTGTGTTTTTATTTAAAAACATTTTATCACGTTTCTTCCTGCAGGTCTTCCAAGATTAAGTAGATTAATAGGAACTCATCTACTCTTGTCCAGCCTCGTTGAAGTGATTCGCGGACTTACATTTTTATTCCTTATGGAATATTAGAAAAGAGTTAATTTTTTAAAGCAAGAGGTATAAAATGCAAAAAAAAAAATGATTACCAGCCGATTTATTGCGTAAAGCCCGTATCACTTTGTGACAATTTATTATTAAAATAGCTATCATGTGGGCTGAAAATAATAAAAAAAAAGATGTGGAATACGACGGCATTCATCAATGTTTAAGGAAAAGTCGTATTCTAGTAGTATTTCCTCCTTCCACTTGCTTTAAATGGTTGCGGATGAAGGCTATCAAGGCTATAATGATAAGGGCAATCGTTAACTGAATTATTTTTTTTCCTGAGTCAAACTTAAACATTTTTTTTCCATGCAGCGCGGCGCATGGAACGCGCTAAACGTAAACGAAGTTAAGTTTAAATGAAAATATTTAAAAGAAAATCTTAAAAACAAATAACTCAGCTATGACTTGAACCGATCTTTGGCGTGTCGTCGCTTTACCAACTAAGCCACCGAGTCCTTTTTTTTTTTTGTGGCCGGGGGGAGTAGAAAATGCCTTCCGCATACCACACGTCCGAGGACATACGGTTATGTGGGGCTCGCACCCACTAAAAACGTCTCCCCCCTGCGTGTTCCTCGCACTGTCGGACGGGTCCGGGTACCGCAAACGCGCCTCGCAGCCCCGTCCAGTGCCTGCCTGTAGGCCCGCTCAAAAGCCACCGAGTCCTACCCGCTTCAGTTGAAATTACGAATCTCTTTCTTACCGCCATAAAGGGGTGTGGTGATATCTACCGGAGTACTTTATACACTGCCGATCCCACGCTCCAAACTTTCCAGTTTATAAGACATAGAACGATATGATCATTGAGCAATTTGCTTCATGGATATCACCAATTTTTTAAATAAAATATAATATTGAATAAGAAACTCGCAATAACAAACGCGCTTCGATCGACAAAAAAAAAGGAAGAGGTTCTCAAGTTGGTATAAAGCCCAATTTCACCATTCACTTTAATAACCGAGTTTAATAAAACTAAGTTCAACGATACACAAATTGCAGTTTTGAACTCGATTAAACGCTTGAACCGAGTTTAACTCGATTGATCGCGTTTAGTATCAGTGGTGAAATCGGCTCTAAATTTTTTTATTTAATTAGGTTTAGGACGGTCCCATATACAGAGTCATTATTAAAATTTGATGTATACTTTAAAGAAAACACAAACAAAATGGAACTCCACATCGGATGATAGCAATCCGCTCGTGTCGTGATCGTGACAAATACCTACGTTTTGATAATAATGTGTTGTTGACTCCTGAGAAATTGATTGTGGGGGATTGACACCCACCCACCGTTTGAAAGAGACCACGTGTAACGATTCCAAATACATTTGGAAATAAATTGTGATAGGTATTCGCATAAGGTACACAGAATTGAAAAATAAAAACCGAACTTTAGTTAATACAGGTTTATTTGTAAAACACCAGCATCCTTAAAAGGGGTAATTAAACTCATCATTATTCTTCTTCCTCTTATCGTATGATTGATGAACAACCTGGTGTCAGAGTTTAAACCGCCCGTAGGTCTCTGACATGGCTTTACACACCATTGAAAAATATCTCAGGTGTGCTGGTTTCATCACGATGTTTTCCGTCACCGTTTTAGCAACTGATAATTAATTTATAATACGCACATAACTTACGAAAAGGCAGAGGTGCGCGTCTTATAATCGAACTCGAGACCTCTGACTTGTCAGTCGACGGTCATACCATTAGGCTATCAGTGCTACTCATCATTATGAACAACTTTTAATAAGGGACCGACACTGAAATCGCAAAAAAAACAGCTGTTCCTTACATTTTGTTGAGTCATCTGAACATAATAATTATGTTTATGCATTTATAAGAAATAATTTCTATAGGGCATGTATTGCAAAGTTAGATATTATGCTAGATCTCTAAGTAGGTACTTACTCCGTACCTATTAAAAAAACACATTTTCTGTAGTAATAAGTATAGTAATCTGTAAATTATTTTGGTGTACAATAAAGAAGATTTGTATTTTTTTTTTAAATGGAAGTACAAATACATCCCAAAATAAAATTTATTTATTACGAGTCACTTAAGTGGGTGTACATTGAGCGGGTTATTAAATAAATCGTCATTCCTTATTCGTTTATAGCGTAATGTTTGTACGACTCGTGTCGTTGACAGAGACCCGAGGTACGTACTTATGTGATACGACGCCGACACAAGCTATAAGCGGTAGAGACGAATTTGTTGATTTTTAACCCCCAGGTCCGGGTACTAAAAGAGGTGTTATAAGTTTAACGAGTCTGTGTAGGTATCTGTTTGTCTGAGGTATCAAAGTTTCTAAACGAATGGACTGATTTTGATTAACCCTATGAACGCGACATCAGTCACCGGTGACTGACAAACAATAAAAATTGCTTTAATATGTCTGCAGCGTGGCAATCAAAGTGTTAAGTATTTTTTAATTGAAAGGTGATTGGGAGAGTTCTTAGCTAAAAAAATTAAGGTTTACCTAATTCTGTCATGAATTATTATATATATTAAATTATTATATATTTTAAAATGTATACAATACAAATTAAAAGAATAAATTAAATTAAATTTAAATAATACAATTCACTTAGGTATATTTAGGAATATATAATGAACTTAAAAGATAAACTTATATTTTAAGAGCGTAATTAGACGGTTCTTAGTAGCAGTTTTTCTCAGGTAACAAATTAAAAAAAAAAATGTTGTTAGACTAAAATTATATGAAAGATAACATACTCTTTTACGTATCGGTATATGATAGCAATTGGCAGTTATACAATAGCAATACTAGAAAATATTGAATAGTTTCTTTTTCTTGCGAACGATTTTTACCTAAACCACCCGTAGGGCTCTGACTAGTGGAAGCACATCTTCAAAAATATATCTCAAGTTCTTGCCATCACTATTTTAGGTAAATAACTAAGATTTGTTTGAACTTACGACCTTGATTTGACACGGACATAATTATTCTACATGGATAAACCAGAATAATTACATTGGTACCTATACAATTAATATTTAAATAACCCAAGCGGAAATTTAACTTACTCGTGTAAAAGGCATAAAAATCGCTTAATCATTGCATTAATTGCATATCAAATATACCTAATGCTTGTTATTCAAACATACCAACAATATTTAAAGAGATTCAAAGAAAAAATACTAGTTATACTAGCTACTAAATATGTACCTAAAGCTAGTGTTGCGACCCGCTTTTTAGCGCTCATAAGACACGATCCGTCAGCATCCAGAGCTGCCAGGCCTATAGTTCCGCTTCCTCATCTAAACAGTGGGGTACCAACTTAAACAACTTTTTCCACGGCATAATTTAAAAGTTAGATAGGCCCACTTTTGACAACTTTAAGTGCATATACCCTCAATAACTATTGACAACACCATTCTGTAGCGGTTCACAAAAGACATCTACCATCCAAATTGATATACTACCAGTAGTTTCCAAGTGAAATGGTTGTGACATACGGACGGACAGGACGAAACTATAAGACATGGTGTAGTAGTAATAGAACCATATCAACGTTTAAGATATTTGGCTCTAAAACTCTAAAATCAAAAACAAAATCTAAGTACTTTTGTTTGAAAGAGTTTGTAAATCAAAATCTCTTGAAATCTTTGTACATTTTCCAAGAAATCTCTTAACTTGACACCCAGAAACCTTTGAATCACCTTTGTTTATGTTCCCGACATGAAAGCCTTTCATGATACGCTTAGGATTTGAATACTGGATTTTATCTTATTCTTTTATCACAATCAAAGATATATTTCGTTTAAAAGAACGTTTTGGGAGTAATTTTTGTAAGACCCGCTCTTGTATTGTATATTCATATATTTTTATGAGCCAGTTTTATTTTGTCGACCTTACTCAAATATCTTTTGGAGCCATCGGGAACAATATTTTTTAACAGTTACCTAACATAACCCATACCTATATTTAATTTGTACCTAAATTTGTGTAAATTCCAGGCATCCGCGTCATCTCGCTACCGTTTGCATTGCCCAAATAGCCCGATAGTCGGAACGTTCCAGTTCTGTAATGAATTCTAGGACAGATCTGCAAGAATTTCAATCATAATTCATAGTAGGCGTGGTATAATCATACTGCAGGCTAGAGCCTCAATCCCACAATCCCTAAAAGCGCACAATATGCTCTTCTGGATGGATTCTAGATTTCATTCTAGTGTTTGTGGATGAATGGAAGTTGATTGTTTTGCAGTGTGATAGCGAATATACCTATAGTCGTACATTCGATTCGAAATAACCTGTAATTGTCCCACTGCAGCGCAATGGCCTCTTTTCTTTAGTCATGACGCTAGCTCAAAATGTGTTGGAAATGTCAAACCATTAAATTGAGACTGCCTGGTTGGTCTAGTGGTAGCAAGCGGGACTGCTGAGCACGAGATCCTGGGTTCAATCTCCAGGTCAGGCAGTGTTATTGGGTTTTTCTCAGTAGTAGCACTATGTAGCACGGTATCTGGAATTGTGCCCAGTTAATGGCAATAGGCTCAGCCCCTATTACATAGGACATAACATAGCCGGCAAAATGTGCGTGAGTGTACTGCATACACTGAGGAATACAGGCGTGAGTCAATGTTTAAATTGAGTCTAAGTTTCTTCACCGTGAGTCAAAGCTATCTTAAATTTACTCTCTTACTCGTGGTAGTAAATTTTAAAAAAAGTTTCCCGAAATCAATCCGTGAGTAAAGCCGTTAGTATTTAATAAAGATCGTTGTTGTCATTTTCGTTCCAGTTGCAATTTTACGCGTAATTAATCTCACAAAGACAGACGTTTACACACATAATACAATTGTGTTTATAGAATTAGACACGGAGTATGACATTCGATACGAAATTGTTGCTCTGGGAATGGCTTGTGGCGTTAGCACGAGTAACAAACAGACTCATACATTATAGTACACTCGTATATCATATATCAATGCTTAACGTCGCGTTCTCTGTAAGGATTCAGACACACTATTATTTGTAAAAATTTGGCCAAGTCCGCCTCGAACTCGTTTCGGGGGAACTTTAGTAATGAATTTTATGCACAAACATTTTTAGAAAGTATTTATGCTTTTTAAGTGAACACTAGGCAACTGAGCCGTCTAGAATGATTGGGAGCTTTAGCAGTAAGTCACGACTCGCGGGTACAAGTCGGGCTCGTAACAATTTTTTCTTTCTACAAAATTTCGATTACCATTTATTTTTTGATTAGTAGCCACAGTAACAAGCAAAGCCTTTGGATACAGAGCCCTAAAAAAGACGATGCTCGATTGGCAAGTCAGAACCTCTAACCTTTTGCGCCTGACTTTTTTCGTTGAGATTGGAGAGTATAAGGCAAACTAGGCTTCAAGGATATCCTGAGGGCTCGGCAGTGCCCGTGCCAAGTTATAATATTCAAGCGGCGCTCGTGATGTTGTGATACCGCGTAAGGGCAAGCCTTAAATTTTGAATGTGTCCATGCTTCGAAGGCACGTTAAACAAGTTCATCATCATCATCATCATCATTTCAGCCATAAGACGTCCACTGCTGAACATAGGCCTCCCCCAATGACTTCCAAATCGGCCGGTTGGAAGCAACCTGCATCCAGCAGCTTCCTGCGACCTTTATTAGGTCGTCTGTCCACCTTGTGGGTGGACGTCCTACGCTGCGCTTGCCGGTACGTGGCCTCCATTCCAGAACCTTTCTGCCCCATCGGCCGTCAGTTCTGCGTGCTATGTGCCCCGCCCACTGCCACTTCAGCTTGCTAATCCGTTGGGCTATGTCAGCGACTTTAGTTCGTTTGCGGATCTCCTCATTTCTGATTCGATCTCGCAAAGAAACACCGAGCATAGCCCTTTCCATAGCGCGCTGAGTGACACCGAGCTTTCTTATGAGGCCCATAGTGAGAGGCCACGTTTCGGTTCCGTATGTTATCACTGGTAACACACACTGGTTGTAG
The DNA here is from genome assembly GCA_936450705.2 of Protodeltote pygarga. Taxonomy (NCBI): domain Eukaryota; kingdom Metazoa; phylum Arthropoda; class Insecta; order Lepidoptera; family Noctuidae; genus Protodeltote; species Protodeltote pygarga. The sequence goes on from OW388254.2 coordinate 14,522,719, forward strand.
ACTTTCGTCTTAAGGCACTGAGGTATGTTGGACGAGAAGATGTTGTGTAGTTTCCCGAACGCTGCCCAGCCGAGTTGGATTCGACGATTGACCTCCATCTCGAAACTGGACCTACCCAACTGGATCACTTGTCCCAGGTAGACATATTTGTCAACAGTTTCGAGAGTAGAGCACCCAACTGATATTTGGTAGGGCGCAACATGGACGTTCGACATAACTTTCGTTTTGTCCATGTTCATCCGGAGCCCTACTTGTTGGGATACTCTATTGAGGCCTTCGAGCATTGTGCCGAGGTCTTCAAGCGATTCTGCCATGACCACAATATCGTCGGCAAATCGAAGGTGAGTGATGTACTCGCCATTAATGTTGATGCCGAATCCTTCCCATTCCAGGAGCTTGAAAGCGTCTTCCAATGCAGCGGTGAACAGTTTCGGAGAGATAACGTCTCCCTGTCTTACGCCTCGCTGCAGAGGAATCTCTCTCGTGCTCTGCTCCTGTACTCGGACCGACATAGTGGCGTTTTTGTACAAACACTTCAGCACCTCGATGTACCGATAGTCAATATGGCACCGCTGGAGAGACTGTAGCACTGCCCAGGTCTCGATCGAATCAAAAGCCTTCTCATAGTCCACGAACGCCAAGCATAGTGGCAAATTATACTCCTCGGTCTTCTGTATAATTTGCCGCAGCGTATAGATGTGGTCTATGGTATTGAAGCCTTTTCGGAAACCGGCTTGTTCGGGAGGCTGGAAGTCATCGAACCTACGTGCGAGACGATTCGTGATGACCCTCGAAAACAGCTTGTAGACATGGCTCAGAAGAGAGATGGGTCTATAATTCTTTAAGGAAGTATTGTCCCCTTTCTTAAAGAAGAGTACCACCACACTTCTGTTCCACGCCTCTGGCGTTATTCCTTCGAGTAAGACGGAGCTGAAGAGCCTCTGAAGGACTTTCAGTACCGGTGTTCCACCCGCTTTCAGAAGCTCTGATGTGATTCCGTCTTCACCCGGTGCCTTGTTGTTCTTAAGCTGTTTGAGGGTCATCCTAATCTCGTATAGGCTGATGTCCGGGATATCTTCGGTATAGTGTCGGGTCAGCTTAGCTCTAGGGTCTTCGGCTGAGCTACCAACAGGTTTAGTGACCGACGTGTATAGCTGTCCATAAAACTTCTCGATTTCCCTCAAAACTTCGGCTTTTGACGACGTTATACTGCCATCTTCCGTCTTCAGCTTCGTCAGCTGGCTTTGCCCAATAGATCTGTCTCTTGCGAACACTTTGGAGCCTTGGTTCCGCTCTATCGCCTCTTTAATAGAGTTTGTATTAAAGTTGCGAATGTCGTGTCGCAAGGACTTCCATATGCGTCTATTGAGCTGCCGATATGCCTTAGCATCAACGGAAGTCTGCAGCGCCATGGAACGTCGTTCTGCCATGAGGTTAAGAGTTTGATCGGTAAGCTTTTGCGGCCTGTCTGTACGACGGGGTCTGAAAAATTTCGACCCGGCCACTCGGACAGTTTCTACGAACCTGTTGTTGATCTCGTCCACTGCCTCGCAGTTCTCCAGGCATTCAAAGCGATTTGACAACTCGAGCTGAAAGCTCTCGGGGCAGGAGATATGGGCATTTGAGGGTCGGAGCGTAGACTTCATCAAACGGGACCTTTCCAGCTTGACGTTGATATTCAATGTGCCTCTGACCATTCTGTGATCACTGCCGGTTTTAACCCTGTTGATCACGGAGACATCATTGAATATTCGTCGCTTTGTGGTCATGATGAAGTCTATCTCATTTCTCGTGGAACCATCGGGACCCAACCAGGTCCACTTCCTATGAGGCGGCTTCTGAAAGAAGGAGTTCATCATAAAGAGGTCCTCCTTCTCCAGAAATTCCGCCAACATCTGTCCCCTGGGGTTCCGTTGCCCATACCCAAATTGCCCAACTCTCAACTCATTATCGCCTCGAATGCCTAGTTTTGCGTTGAAGTCCCCCATAACAACATTGAAGTAGGTTATATCAGTATGTATGGCCCTACTTATGTCCTCATACATAGCCTCTACTTCCTCATCTGGATGTGTCGAGGTCGGTGCATATACCTGGATGACCTTCAGTGAGTATCTTTTCGATACTCTGAGTATCAGGTACGCAACCCTGCTCGACACACTTCCGATGGTAATGATGTTATTGATGAGGGACCTGTGGACGAGAAACCCGACACCACCTTGGGACAGTTGGTCGCCCTCCCGGTAGTAGAGTAGGTTGCCGGATTCCAGGGTTATCGTATCCTCTCCCGCTCGTCGGACTTCTGATAAACCCATGACACTCCATTGCAACCTACCCATTTCTTCTTCCAGCTCAACAATCTTCTCGTCAGTCCTCAAAGTGCGTATATTGTGTGTTACCAGGGCCAGTCGTCGTCGGGGGTGGTAGCCATTCCGCCTCCGGGGATTCTTAGCACCCCCTGCCCCGCCGTCACCCTGACCGCTACCGTAGCCAGAAACCGCGGGACTACCGGAGACTGGGGGCCTGGTTTTCTTTTCTTTCATTGGTGGGTTTTGCCAATACTCGCCACGCTTGGCAGGCGGGTTGGCGAGCGCAGTATTAGGTTTCACACGCAGACGCTGCTGCCCGCCGCGTGCTACAGGAATTAGTCGCCTCTTACGACACGCCTCCCATTGGCGGTGGGGAAAAGTATTCTTTACGGCCGTCCCCGACACGGCACCAAGTTAGCCTTGCCCAATTAAATTGTAGGCACTAAGTTACAACAGCGGTGGCAATCTACTTATGTACTGAAATCTCTATGATAAAATATATGACACATTTTTTCTCACCTGCACTAGCTAGAGATGGTTTTTGCTAGGTAGTGTAGGATGTTGCCTAATTTATTATAATATTAATTCTGTTTTCTGTTTTTTTTTCCTTTCTAGGGTGTAAAGCGAGACAGATTTTATTTACACCAGGGAAACTATAATCGTGCGCGCGGTTTGTTAACAGCTAACACCAACAAAAATGACCTAGTGTATACGTAGGTCAAACGTGTGTCCCCGGCCTTAAGAAAACTCCATTAAAGTACTTGGCTAATTGAATTACTATTCGTATGACGGATGGTGTAACCCACAGGACAGCGCATAGTCTGAAAGAATTTGTCATAACACTCACAACATTGTTTGTCAGGATTTTTCTCTGAATATATCTCTTGTAATAACGTACGCGCTGATTTTGAGCGCTGAGACTTTTTAGTACATTTTATTTAGTCGTTTTCTTGTCTGTCTTTCTGTTTCTGTTATATTTCATTTTAAAAACGTAGAAAAATATCGATTAATAATTACAATTATTCTACTTAACTTTTTTGTTTATCGAAGTCTTTATTTACTGAACTTGTATTAACACGTTCGCTAAGTTTCTGAAGTTGGTCCAGTGTTAGATTCTTGAATAAAATAAAACATAAAATTTTAATCAAAAGCCTTAAATCATTAAAAATTAAATAACCTGTGATTGGTTTATTGGAACTTGGCTTGCCGCTCTAAATCGAACGTTTTAGTGTTATTTATTTATAATTTTATAGTGTTCCGAAGTATGTTTTATTTATTGTTTAAATGTTTTTATTTGCCTATTTCGAGTAGCAGAATAATAAAATGTGTATCACACACAATCGTGGCTTTTATTTCAGTTCTTATAAAATTACATTATTTATGATTGGATTATGTGATATAACAATGCTGAATTTATATAATTTAATGGTCTGACAATAAACATTTAATATTATTATATGTTTATAGATTTTTCTGCTATTGTTTGGATTGGTTACAGATTATGTTCTAGATAGATAATCTAGGAATATAATACATACATAGATGGGCAATGTCATTGCTGCTGACGTCAGCCGGCTGCTTGAATTACATTTCATCTGACTGTCTTATGTTTTCGGATGACTGCCTTGATGTCTAGTCAGTCGGTTAGTGGCAATAGAGCTTAATATGGATGGGATAATAATGACGAATTTTGGTCACAGCGGCCAATCTCAACTGAGATTAGCCATATACACAGGTTATAGTGCACAAGTGTAAGCGCAAACAGATAGTCCGATTGGACGGCAATTTGACCTGACTGAAAAGAGATAAGGACTAATGGCTTTACGTGCAGTACGGTGCTCCGTGCTGACAATTAATTTAAAATACGCACATAACTTATGAAAAGTCAAAAGTGTGTATCTTGGAATGGGATGATTGGGACTTAGAACATGACTTGTGTACTGTAATAATACACTTCTACACTCTGAGAATGAAACTCAGGCATGATGTTATCATCCATTATCCTCCTAGCCTTATTATTCCCAAACTTCGTTGGGCTCGGCTTCTAATCAAAGATCTTCATGAAAACCGGGGCCAACGGCTTAACGTGCTTTTCGAGGCACGGAGCAGGTGATAATTGTTTATAATACGCACATAACTTACGAAAGGTTAGAGGTGCGTGACTTGGGTTCGAAGTTCTGACTTGCCAGTCAAACAGTCATACCACTAGGCTATCACTTCATTGTGATGTTATATGTTTATGGTAACTCTGATAGCGCAATTCATGATAGATGCAGAATGCGAGTATAATTATCATACGTGATAAAGATGCTATCTTCTCCTATTGTCTTTGAAACATGTCTGTATGTAGGTGCTAAGTATTTCTCAGACTCACAATGTGCGGAAGTTCGTAGCGTTTATGAGATATCTTTAAAACAAAAACCTATGTTTCTTAAGAGGAGTATCCACCGAGCGTATGGAGCATAATTTGTAAAATTACATTACACGAGTTAGCGTAGTGATTAATACTCGATCTTTCTCTGAATGGCAACAGGGCCTTTGCCCTGCAGTGCAAAGACCGCTACCAGGCCATGTTTCTAAAACGGTGACTGCATTGCCTTGTTGAGTTAGCTAGTTACTATCGTGGAAAAAACCGGTGCACCACTTTTAAGGTTAGAATCGCTTGCACCCGGCGTCTGAACGTAGCGCTAGCCCCGCCCCTACGCACGTAGCAACGTTCAAAGCATTTTGATAGCAAAGTGGTGCACCGTTCATGTCCGCGATAGTACACAAACATGCTAGTATTTTAGTCAAACTCACATGTTGATTCGACTAACCTGGTTATCTATTTATTTACAAAAAAAACCGCGAAGGATTTCTTCGTGTTTACGCTTAACATGTTTTTCATTCAGTTGTTACCCCTCAATCTATTTGCTGAGATGTCTTTCTGTACGTATTTACTTAGTGGTAAGATTTTAATCTATACAATGTTTGTGATGATATTAAATATTTAATTAGTGAATACTTATAAAGCGAGTGCCTCGTTGGTCTATTGGTAGCAAGCGTTAGGTTCAGTAACCTAACGTGTGCCCAGTTACCTAATGGCAGTCCATTAGGTAACTGGGCACAATTCTAAACTCTGGCACATAATTACATGGAACTTATAACATAGCCGGCGAAACGTGAGTGTACTGCATAAACCTCTGCCTACCTCCTCTGAAGAATACAGACGTGAGCCTATGAGTCCATACAAGGCGATTTTAAAAGGAGTGTGCGATTTATTTTACCAATCTTATAGGTATTTTACTATGCAAAAGTTACAAATTCAATCTGCCAAGTAGTAGCGTGCCTTATAGCTCACAACAGTGAACTATATTAAAGAAGTAACGTATTATATTATTAAATATTAAAGGACTCACGGATGATTTCAGGAATGCCCGACTAATTTCGACGGAGTCGCAGACCTCAGCCAGTGAGGTCCGCGACGCCCCCGCGACTACACTCGCTCTTGAAAATGGACTCCGTTTGAGTCCGAAACTAGTCGGGCATTCCCGAAATCAATCCGTGAGTAAAGCCGTTAATATTTAATAATATATAATTAGTATTTTGCAAATTGTTGTTCTTGAGATTAGCGCGTTCAAACATACAATTTCTTCAGCATTATTATTATTAGATTGTAGATATTTGTGCATGCGCGATAAAGTAAATCTTGTTTATTGCTCTCCAAAACAAACAATGTTAATACATTTTGTAGACAATGTGTCACACAATAATCCTTATATTTTGGTACAATGACATTGGTATTATTATTGGAATTATTACTGACATTATTATAATAAAAAGACTCAATAAAAAATAAAAGTAATTGAAAGGACACGAATAATAAATTTATTTACCACATTTTAGGATTGTAACCTGCCGTGTGGTTCCCAGCCTAAGAATAGAACCACCCCTACTCGTCCCGCGGGTGTCGTAATAAAGCGACAAAAGGAGAGATCCGGAGGATGGGCAGCAGCATCCTTCTGTGTAACAGTAATCATCTGCTACTGCGATCGTCAACCCGCTTGCCCAGCGTGGCGGTTATGAGCAAATACCTCCAATGAGCGCACAATAGTGGCGCGCATTGGGAGAGGCCTATGCTCAGCAGTGGACTAATACAGGCTGATGATGATAGGATTGTAACCTGACTCAGTGGTTGCGGCTACACATCATTACAAATTCCGGAACAAACATTCAATCATAAAAATATTTGACTCTTGCGGGTATCACTCTCCACGACAAAATTGATACAAAGTGCAGAGGGCGAATCACTTAACCTCTATGACAACCATGTCGTCAGTTTGAAGACCCCCTCACTTTTTGAAGTTAGTTAAATCAATGCCGTCGCGTAGTCTGAGGACCTTTCACTTTTCGGTATTGGTATGTGGTAGCTATAAAATAGCCGAGGCCGAGGGAGCGCTAAAGAATGTGCCTCTAGTATTCACATAAACAGTTTACTATTTGTAGATTTAGTAATAACTAAATAACGATAAGGAGATTTGTTTTTTCTTTTATTATTATGTAAGTACTTACATAAAAGGGACGTGATTGACCACGCAGATGGGAGAAGCGTGCCTACCATTCATTTTACCGAAACCCGGCCGACGCCCGTCATACAATGTAGTAATATAGCAATATATTACCTACGTTAAATTTTTTTTTCATCATCATCATCATCATCATCATTTCAGCCATAAGACGTCCACTGCTGAACATAGGCCTCCCCCAATGACTTTCAGATTGGCCAGTTGGTTTAATATTTTTTTATATCAATGTAATCCTGACTTTAGCATATCGTATCCCTTTGGGTTGCGGAGGTCAAATAGGCAGGCGCTCCGTATAAAACTGATATTCAGCTGCATCCAGTTAGATAAGAAGCCCCAACGAAGTTTGGGAATAATAAGGCTAGGAGGATGATGAGTTTCCTATTAAACTGCCCACAGGCCTGTGTAGAAAGCTGTAAGAGACTAATTGTTAAAAACTCCCAGGTATGCTGATTTTTTCAACCGTTTATGCAAATGATAAAATTAATCTCATTTGCGCATGTGGATATTCGAAAAGCCAGTGGCGCATGCGTGGGTAGAAACTCCGACTATAGTCACTTAGCCAGTTTTTCGGTACCGCAAGACAATCACTTTTTTTGACAAATATTTTGTCTTGTGCGGGGATTGAACCCGCGAGTCCCTTATAACGAGAAGGCACGGTGTGGTCCCGGTTACCTAAAAACCGTTGCGTTAAAAGATCGGCCCGATTAGGTCAAGCGTGACGTGCCGTTGACGGTGACGTGCCGGTTGATGGTGACGAGCCGGTTGACGATGACATGCCGGTTGACGGTGACGAGCCGGTTGACGATGACGTGCCGGTTGATGGTGACAAGCCGGTTGACGATGACATGCCGGTTGACGGTGACGAGCCGGTTGACGATGACGTGCCGGTTGACGGTGACGTTGAAGTTGTTGGACCGTTGCTGATACTCGAAGTCAGCGTCCGTCTCTATCAAATGACCGCATGTGATGGTACGGTCTACCGGCGTTTTGTGCCCGAATTGACGGTGTACACGCGCAACAAAAACAAACCAATTAATTTATACAGTTTTTGTGACTGTGGTAGCTTTACGTTTCGGTTACTATACTGCACCATTCGTAATTATGAATTATTACCAATAAATTATTGGAATACGTTTAGCCTATAAGTAAGCATCGCTTTTTAATCACCTCCTTAGATCACGTCACAAGCCAGTGAACAGTGATCATTACCCTAAGCAAGGTTGTCAATGAAAAAAAAAATTGATTCCACTCACTGAACGACTTTGTATATCATTTCATTGTTAGTGACAACTATAGAATTTGAACTTTATGTTTGTAGGGGTATAAGTTATATTCCAATGCGCAATTGTGATATCGTTATTTGAAAACAATCAGCTGTTTTTTGTTTATGCCTCCTGAATAACCTCCGTGGAGTTAAGGCCTGTCAAATTGCATGGTTTATTAACCAACAATACAAGTAAACAAGATGAAACTAATCTATGGAGTACCGTTCATCTCAGTGAGTGATGCCATCACATCAGAATACATTCCACAAAATTTGTAGCCCTTATGCAAAAAAGGGGTGTTACAAGTTTGTGTATGTGTCTGTCTGTGGCATCAGTTTATTTTTATTTTAAAGGTAACTTGATCGCGAGCGTTCTTTGGTAAAAAAATATTTGATGTCTTTTTTGTTTTAAGGATTAATTTTTTTAGTTATTTACAAAACTAATCAAAAAACTTTCTCTTTTGAATTTAAAAATAAAATGTCTTACTAATCACAGAGTAATCAATGTATCTACGAACATTAAAAAAAGATCCGCATCGAAATAATTACCTTTTACATTAGTCGATAAAAAATGATACATATCTAATAGATAACATCCTCCAAAAACAATTTAATTGGTTTAACGCCCGCAGATCTATCACGACAATTTAGTCGTCGCGTTGCTAGTATTAGAAGCGGATGTGCGATTACAGTCGCACCGTGAATGGGAGTCGTTACGACAATCGCGTTACAATGCATTTGTTCGTTGACCGAACTACCTTGTCCTACAAATTGAGATTTACATTCATTATTGAAGTTAGTCGCGCGGCGCGCAACATAGTCCCGCGTAAAATCGATAGTTTGTTTACATCTTTATATATTTAATTTAATATATTTTTTTGTTAGTAGTATTTACAGTTGGTGTGGTTTTTGAGAATGTTGTGGTCGCAGTCGGACTGATATTTTTGTTTTGTTAGTTTACATTCGGCGCGTGAGTGTGATGTGCTTGGACAGTTGATAAAGAGAAAACCTAAGTGAAAAAGTGATTAAATATACATATTTGGAAAAAGTAATTAACGTAAATTTAAATAATGTGATATTAATGTTAACAAAACTATAGAATTGAACTAATATAAAAAACAAATTCAACCGTTCCAATGTTAAAAACCTAAAATTTTATGAATAAAAATAAGGAAAATATTTTATAAAAACCGAAACTAAGAAACCGGTTTTCTGCAATCATGGTTACCGAAGAAAAACAGACGAAGACTCTTTTGGATGATGTTTTGGATAAGTTTAGTATGTTTGGGCCATACCATGGGCAGCTGGTGATACTGCTTGGCCTGGCTTACGCCTCCAATACTGCTTACTCTTCAAACTATGTGTTCGCTGTCGAAGAAGTCGGTTACACGTGAGTATTAATGATCCAATCTATCCAGTTTTATGATAATCTGGTATGACTGTTGGACTGCCAACTCAAAGTAAAAAAAAAAAGTTCGTAAGTTCGAAACCCAGGCACACACCTCATTCTTTTCGGATTGGTGATGATGAGAAATTAATTATCACTTGCTAAAACGATGAAAGAGTGATCGCGAGGAACATCAGCACACCTGAGATTTTTTAACGGTGTGTGAAGCCAAGTCAGAGGCCTACTGGTGGTGTAAACACCAGATTTTTTATCAACCATTCAATAAAGAAATAAGCACAAGTAATTGAACGTCTAATACCTTACTCCACGGCGCATTTTTCCTCCGAGAAACATGTCTAGTCATGCTTACATCGATAAAGTAAGAATTAAGAACATTATTTTAAAATGTACCCTTTTGAAAATAATATTTTATCCTACTAGCCTTAATTCGCAATATTTGCAAAGGCATACAATATTCTAAAGTTAAATCACTTGTCAGGATTTTATGAGGGAACTGACTCCCTTTATTGACTCTCAAATGTCTCCAAGACAGCCGGGGCCAACGGCTTAACGCGTTTTTTAAAGCACGGAGTAGGTGATGATTATTTTATAATACGCGATTCTATAATATTTTATAATCAGAAGCCTTGGATTCGAACCTGAGACCACTGACTTGCCAGTCAACTGTCATACCACTACCGCTATCATTACTTATTGCTTCTTTTTTTCTTATCAGTTAAAAAAAATTAACAATGGATTTTAGCTAAGTATTTGTTATTCGAAGTTGATTAGATGCTGAGGTCTTTTTTAAATTTTTATTTCTATATGTTATCTGTAGAGTCTATACTCTACAGATAATATTACTCTACCTATAATATTACTATTAATATTATAGGTATGTGTTTTTAAGGTATTCAATACAGAGCTAATTATTAAAAAGTTACATAAATTAAAATAATGATTGATTAACATTCCTTATAACATTCTACCATTAACATAATCATTAGCTGAATAGAAACACTGCAGATAGATAACCAAAAGTTTATCGGAACTTGAAATGTAATAGGTGTGAGTAGCGATAGGTACGATAGTTCAGTTGGTAAACGCTGCCAAAGTACAGCAAGGAGCGCGGGTTCAAGTCTCGCTCGTATCCTATCTCTTTTTCAATTTCCTTTAATTTTTTCAAGGCATTACATTGCCGTCATATGTATTAGAAATCAATATTTGACTATTTATACATACTTACATGTATATTATCAATATATTATACTAGTCTGTACCTTAGCCCAAAGGCTGAGTATAGCTATTCAGCGAGGCAATGCAGCCAGCATTTTGGGAACGTTGCCTACTGGTAGCGGTCTTTTAGATTAAGGTTTTATTTTTCTTTATTTATTGTTAGGGTACTTAGTTAGTTTTGTATCTATATATAGGTATAGATAGTTTTATTTAATTTTGTAATATGTGTTTAGAAGTTATGAATACGAAAATAAAGATCTGCATCTCTCATAATGATGATTTATTCGGACTATTAAGAATCTATAAAAAATAGACAAATATGTCCTGCAGCCGTTGCGTTTACCAATGAATAGCATTTTATATTGAATGTATATACATACCTATATATACATATATATGTATGCGTACTTCTATCAATCATATCATTAACAAATAAACATTGACTTTGGACCACAGTATAATAAACTTACAGTACGGAAACTGCACAAACGCTCGAAAACGGCACACTCACACAAACATCGCATCGCAACGACGCGTTCGATGATACTGCGAGTACTGCGACGTGCGCTTAGGAGTCTCGACGTTACGCAATATTACGCATGTTTGTGTGAATGTGCCGTTTCGAGTGTTTGTGCAGTTTCCGTACTGTATGTTTATTATGCTGTGTTTGTACGCTGTAGACTATACTCAAGGTCAACGACTGTGTCAATGTTAGGAACTTTCACTATTCTGTATGTGCGATACACCACTCAAGAAGCTGCGTACATACTGATACTCGGTTTGTAGTACCGGTAAATATTTTCTACTGATACAGGACTGGGTTAGTATCGTAGACAATGAGACTGAGGAAGTGCACCTATGTTAGCGCGCGCACTTGGGCACTATAACATCTCCTGAATAATTTCCGGTGAGGTTGGCCGCTGTGACCGCAATCAGGAGAACATTAGTATCGTAGAATAAGGATTTTTTAATATATTTTTGCTGCATCGCTGTAGCAATTTATCCTAATTCCTAACTATAAAATTATAAATGCGAAAGTAAGTTAGTTTGTTACCTTTTCACGCCTAAACCACTGAACCGATTATGTTGAAATTTTGCGTAAACGTTGTCAGGTGTATAGAAACCCGAATCCCGAAATAAAGTACTGTTCCCAAGGAAAACAATAATGTCGTTCTTATGATAGTAGATGGCGCGACGTGTTTTACGAATCATGGTAGACATGATAGTTTGTTTTGAACGTGCAATATTAAAATATCTAAATAAACATTTGTTGGCATAGATAGTGATGGATTTTACTCGCAGGAGCGAGTAAAATTTTACAAGCAGCTTGCCGTATACCGGCATGATGTTCAGTAAAACTTAAATCAATTAATAAAATCAGCCTGTAACTGTCCTAATGTAGTGTAAAGGTCTCTTCTCATACAGAGATGGATTGAGCATTAATCACCGCGCTAGTACCTACACTGCGTGTTGGCAATTTCAAACTATCAAGTCCAGGTTTCTTTACGATGTATTCCTTCACCGTAAGTCAGTGGTGTCTTAGATTAACTAAGAAAGTACATATTATGACATTGAAAAAGTCACATTGGTACATGCCAGGTTCGAATGCGCCACCACGACACTCACGACAGTAAAAATTATTTAAAAAATATTGCCATAGAATTTTAGTGCATAATTCTACCCCAGCGTGCATAGAATGCGCTTAAAAAATAATGGATATCTTCTTGGTATTATGTTTCAGATGTAAAGATGAAACGTTTGCAAATAACACTTGCGGTACCATCAACTCTACATCTTGTACAGAATGGGTGTACGACAATCCTAACAGCTTCGTGGCAGAAGTAAGTATGATAGAAGCTTAACAATAAGTATAAATTTAAAAAAAATGACAGAAGAAAAACTATATTTCAGCATAAAGTTCCAAATATATGAAAAAAGAAAAATCAATTACAAGCAGGATTAAAACCACCAGCTGCTCTGCCAACGACTAAGAATTTCGATAGCACGGGCAGGACTGCGAACAGCTTAGTTGTTGTCGGAGTGAGTTGTTGTTTCAATCCTGCTCGTAGTCGAATTTTACAAAAATTTTAAGCTTTAGCGTTCTCTTTGCATCCATGAATGTTTTAAAGTGTTACTTATATTTGCACTTAATCTCACGCCCGTCATAAGTTTCAATAATCGGTTATATGTATTGTTCAGTATATTATGTATAGTTCCGACAGGATTTTTTCTTGAAGAGTGCGAGCTGTAGATAAAATACTTATGTTAAAAACACGAAGGTTTTGTATAAGACACCGGGAGCTAAGCTAACTTAGCTTGCCTTGTTACGACGTCTTTTCATACTTTGTAGTTCGCGATGAGAGCCAAAAAGACGCCGAAGGATGTGTTTTTTCCTTTCCTTAACTAAATAATGTAATTTTACGAGTTGCTCTGTTTTCGTACGTAGACGGTTAGCGCATAATATTTTTCTAACAGTTTCAGCTAGCTTGCCACGACTTCAAGAGGACCTTGGTAGGGACCATCCACAGCCTGGCTTACATGGTGGGTCTCTTGTTTGTGGGACCTTTATCTGACAGGTAAGATAGGTTTTTATTTGTATCTTCTATGCGATTTAAGACATCCATATTGTAATGATCTTTATGACAAAAAAAGTGATCTTTAGGTTAAATTACGCCGCGCTGCAAGATAAGCTATTCGTAATCCTAGCTAGCTATTTTCTAATCCTGCTTAACCGTCCCAGCTGGTTTTTGTAATTCGGTTCGTGCTAGAAGCCTTCTTCTACATTCAACCGTCCCAGACGGTATTTGTAATCCTGCTCGTGCCATCGAATACTCACATTTAGTTTGTAATAAAGTTAATGTAATAAACTGTGAGACAGAGATCTCTATCTCATAGTTTTTATTTGTAAAACATTACCGATAGGAAATTTGGTAATTTGGTTTTTGTCCTTTGATGTTCGATAATTTTATTGTTTTTCAACTTATAGTAAAGAATAGGCAAACTTTTGCTTAAAGCGTTTAATATAGTTTAAGTTAAGTTTTAAATAGTTTAAGGCCTTTAATATAGTTTAACGCACTATCCAGAAAATCACTCAGATGTGTTTTCGTTACAATCGTAATGTTTCATGACGATTTACTTTTTAAACACGTCAATATTTGTCCAAGGTTTCTTGTTAAGATTTTCAATGTAACTTAATTGTATGCAGTGTTCGTTGTCTTTCTGCAATTACAATTTGCTACAGCTATTAATTCATGCAAAGGTTATTTGCATATTTGTATGGTAATTCGATGAAAAAAAAACCGATAATTAAGCATAAGTATTATGCATGTTCATAGTATTTACGAATAACAATAAGTACACACAGCAAGCTATACAAAACCAGTATGAACTGATCTCGCATTGTATAGGGTTTTCTTACAACAAGATGTCAGCTTATACTGGAAATGTATAGCTTGATATATAGCCGTGTGTACAAACGTCAGTATTAAATGCATTTTAAAATTGTTTTTATTTAATTTTATTTAAAACATGTTTACAATGTAACTTTACTGTATATAAAATAAGTATTCTAGAACAAGAAAAAATCTTTGTTATATTAACACATTGTTATTTTAATTGCTGATTTATGATTTTGGCGTGAAATTCTTGTGCATGCTTTAAAAGTAAATACAATCTTGTTATCTTAAGTATTGTCTTAAGCACGAGACTTACGTATAACTAAGTAGGTATCTGGGTACCTATTTTATTTTAACGATTTTATCTTTATTTTTTTAAGGTTAGTCTTATTATTTTATGCACATTAAATTATTCTGTACGTGCATTTGAAAATAAATACTGTTTTACATCGCTGCCATCCGGCAAAGTGCTCAAAAGACTGGCAGCATTGCCATTTTAGGTGACAATGCCAAGGTACAAGTCACACGAAGACGAAACGCCCCGGAAAAGAACCCGCTCATTCGGACCATGGTCATTAATGGCCAGTTTCAACCCAGTTTAAAGGCTTAAATATATGGCAACATTAGCTACTAATAAGGTTTACCATATTTGCATCGCTTATCTATTGGATTTGGCAGTCAAAGGTCGTAGGTCCGAATCCTAAACACGCACCGCTGACTTTTCGGATTCATGGTGCTTTTTAGAAATTAATTATCACTTGCTAAAACGGTGGAGGATAACACCGTAAGGAAACCGGCACACCTGAGAGATTTTGAAACGGTGGGTATGTAATAGCCATGTCAGAGGCTTACGGGCGGTTAAAATTCTGACTGAACAACCTGATGTTCATCAACCATACGATAAAGAAGAAAAATCCGTTATTATCATTGAATTTTCGTCTTTATAGGGTTGGCAGAAGAGCTATGATTGTGGTGACAGGGGTTTTTGGTGGCGTCATCGGCGTGGCCAAGAGTTTCGTCACTTCGTACTGGCTCTACATAGCTCTGGAATTCCTGGAGTCTGCCTTTGGTGATATATGTTCACCGGCTTATATTTTAAGTAAGTACTTTTCTAATATAGCCTGCATCAATCCAAGTTAAGAAAAACAACCCTACAAAATTTCAGCAAAAATTTCAGCATGATCGGAACAAGTTCTCATACATAAAAATAGTTTCAAATGGATTAATTATGCCATTTTTTTGTATGAAAACTTATTTGTATGTTAAACTGAAATTTTAGATGAAACTTTGTAAAGTTTCAATTCTAAAATACTGCGGGCCACTGTCCGCTGAAACACCCCGGGGTCTTTTGACGAATTTTTAGTAGGCACGTTTGCGTTTCACAGGTGAGTATTAGGAACTATTTGCTAGGGACAAAAGTAAGGGCATAGATTGTTACCTAATTTTAGTTTAGTCATACAGTAATAATTACAATACTATTTAGGCTTTAGATACTAGTAGATATTACTAAAACTTTCCCGTCGCTTTGCTTTCGAGGTTCTATTTTTTCCGGGCTAACAAGTCACTCTCCGGCCCACAAACTACCATAACACAACGAACAGATCAACAAACGCACATTAAAATTGATTATATTTTGTAAATATAAAGGGTTATTTGTAAAACACCAGCATCCTTAAAAGGGGTCATTTAACTCATCATTATGAACAACTTTTACTATGGGACCAACCCTGATATCGCAAAAAAAAGTTAGATGTTCCATACATTTTGTTGAGTCACATGAACATAAATGTATGGAACAGCGGATTGTTTTACAAATGAGTGTTTTACAAATAACCCTGTATAATCTCTATTTAATTTTACAGATGTTGAAATAGTAGCTACAAAGAAACGTGTGCCGTACTACATGATTTGTGGTATAGGTTACGCAGTAGGAGGAGTCGTAAAAGCCTTAATAGCTTGGTTCTTCCCTAACTGGCGCGTCTTTCTCCGAGTCCTCTACGCCCCAGCGTTACTATTCTTTTTCTACCTATTTGTAATAGATGAAAGCCCAAGATGGCTACTAATAAAAGGCAAGAAAGAAAAAGCTGTGAAAATTATAGAAAAAATAGCGAAGAAAAACAAAGTCGAAATAGAACCAAAAGAGCTGGAAAACTTAGTTTCTGATACAGATAAGGAAGAAAATGTAGAATTTGGAACTGTTTTAAAGAGCACATTTTCATCAAAGACTTTGTTCCTCAGATTCATTGTATGTGTCGTTTGGTGGACGACATCAACTTTTGTTAATTACGGAATGACAATAACTTCTGTATCTCTTCAAGGGAACAAATATTTGAATTACGCTATAATCTCGATCATGGAGGTCCCTGGATGCTTCATAGCGATGTATGTGTTAATGAAGTACAAAAGAAAGTTTCCTTTGATTGCGAGTTTCTTGCTTGCTGGAGTATTTTGTATGGGACAACCGTTTTTGCCGACAAGTGAGTATGTTTGAGTATTGTATTATTTTGCGTTTTAAGCTACGGTTGAGAGAAGCACACAGAATTGACAAATGAAAGGAGTTTTTGATTAAAATACGAATATTAATGCTTTGATAGACGTTCGAATATGGTAAGAGTTACCTAATATAGTCGCTTTCATAAATAAATAATAATGTGTGGGTCAAGAAGTTTAAAAAAAATGTTTTTAAAAATATAAATTTAGACGCAAAAGCTTAAACTAATAACATATAGACAGTAAGTTCCTTGTAAAGTGACGTTTTAAAAGTGTCTCAATCACGCACACATAGAAACAGCGTTGACGTTTCGGTGACGTATAGGTAGTGTTGCAACAGTAGGAATTTTTCCCCAAATTTCAATTTATATTTACTTGGAAAAATAAAATAGCAAGGGTTTTTATTGTAAATATTAGTATGATGGTAATCTTTTTATATGAATAATTTTATTTTTAAATGTTTTTTTATGCAGAAACATGCAATACATGTGCTTTAGCCATTTGGTTTTACTTTACATTTTTTACAATATTATTATGCAAGTTTGCTATATTTTAGAATACCTACTCATATTAATGTTGTATACATACTAAAACTAATATTATATAATGAGTTTCAAAAATTACCACAATTATTGGGTAATAATTTTGGTAAACTATTTTTCCCTACTTGGCAACATTACAACATCATGGCGTCTTTTTAAATTGTGTTTGAAATAATTTGTTTTGATTAAAGATTTAAGTACAAATATTTAAGTAAAACGTAACACTTACCTGTGGTATGATACATTATCATATTTTTAAATATTTTTTGATTCGTTTGGGCAAAATTTCACTGCGCAAGGCGGCATTTTTTTTTTTTTTGCGGAGCTGTGTTCTATAACTTACGTCACCAAGCACTGAGATGGCGTCACCGCGCGGAGCGGTCCTCCACCAGTACTCTACCAATTGAAATGCTACATTTTCGGTGCGCGGATTGCACTTCTATATGTTATTATTCTAAGCGCAAAAGTGATTGTAGAAGGGTTTTGTTTCAATTCCTAAACCAAAAAAATGAAACTATGTCCGCCAGAAATGTCAGTTACGCAAAAAATGGAATAAATGTCACGTAGTTTAAAAAAAAACAGTCTCACCAAAAAGTTTCTACTGTTTCAGATCTAGCGTGGTTGTCGATAACGATGTTCATGGTGGGCAAATTAATGGCGTCTCTTTACTTCACCATCACCTACATGTACACCTCAGAGCTGTTCCCCACTTATACGAGAAACTCCATGCACGCGTTGTGCTCGTCTTTGGGAAGAGTAGGGTCGATTGTCGCGCCACAGACTCCGTTATTGGTAAGTATGGTTTTGACGACATAGTATAGCGCTAAGCGATTCGCCTTCTGTGCTTGATGTCGCGGGAAATATTTGCAGGTTCGATAAAGTGTAATCGTAGGGTCATAATAGACTATCTAGCAACGACGTTCGGTGATTCCGCTACAGCATCGATGCTGCAATAAATTTTGGCGAACTACTGCGTTGTATGACTTCTTTAACAAATTCGCGTGTTTTAGCAATGGTCTCGATACTTTATCTAATAAAAAAGTGAAGTAAATGATACTAAATAGCTGTGACAGGAGATGGTATATGCGTGCACGTTTGAACGTAGAATTAAATTCCCGAAAAAATCGTCAATCGCCGTATTTAAAAAATATTACTTCATTTCAGACAATCTACTGGTCCGGTCTACCATCACTGATCTTCGGCATCTCGTCCATCATTGGTGGACTAGTTACTTTCTTAGTCCCAGACATTGCCAATGATGCTCTTCCTGATACAGTGAAAGAGGCTGAAGCTATAGGAAATAAAGGAAAACCAAGTAAAGATGTAATGTCAAAAGAAAATGGCGATTTAAGTTTAACAGGGGTCATAAATCGAAGTTTGGATGTGAAAGAATGATTTGTTCCTGTAGATTTTAGGAATGCTATTTAATTGTTATTATTTTGAATACCCACATTGATGCGATCTGATCAACAGGCTTGGTAAAAGAAAGATACTTGTTTTAACGTGGCCGACGACTGTGAATTCGTGGGTTGATAAAAATGAGCTAATAAAAATATTCTTCCTGAATTCGTAAGGTCTATCCCAAAAAATAGCTTATGGTTGACCAATGAGTGTACTACTACTACTATTATTGGTCAACCTTATAAAAAAACATTTTTTAATTAAAAACGTCAAGTAAGCCACAAATTTTTACGTGGTCTTTCTCAGTTATAGCTCTAGGGAGCTCCAACTAATCTAACCTTAGAATATCGTATCTCTTTGGGTTGCGGTGGTCAGATAGGCAGTCCTTCCATGGAAAACTGATATTCAGCTGCATTTGGTTAGATTGGAAGCCGACCCCAACATAGTTTGGGAATAATAAGGCTAGGAGAATGATAATTTCACGCCAGACTTAAAGGCCTCTAGCTAAGGCAAAATAAATAACCTAAAGCAACTACAGCTAAGGGCGCCCCCTAATGGGGCTCGAGTCTGGGCTTAGAGCGTTGCTTAGGGATATGCTATGGATCTTGATCTGACTTTGATTATTTAGGGACGTGTTTTTGGCTACAAGCTCAGGCTGGGCTAGCATAAGCAAGGGTGTGGGAGGGCAAGCCAAAAAAGAACAACATTTTTACTAACCAATTCGGTGGTTTCAAAACCCTATCGTTATTTATTTCGACGCCAACGCCATCTATCGAAAGAAGGTGTAAACAAATCAATCGGTTGATGAAAACTGTAAATCCCTAACATGGCTTCACAAATCAAGTACATCTCTCAAGTATGGAGACAAGGCGCGTGGGGTCAGCTTATTTATGATAAGATTAATAATAAATTAACAAATGTATAGTACAAGAATAAATTAATTTATAAGCAGTATAAGTAGTATTATTTCTTACCATAAATTTATATCCTATCGTAACTATAGATAATATTATAAATGCTAAGGTACCTAAGTTTGCTTGTTACCTTTTCACGCCAAAATCACTGAAGGACTGAACCGATCATCCTGAAATTTTGAATATACGTTGAAAAGTGTACAGAAACGGACATAATGTACCTTTCATCCCGGAAAAAAATACTGTTCCAAAGGTAAACAGCAATAACATTCTTATGACAATAAGGGTTATCTGTAAAACACCAGCATCCTTAAAAGGGGCCATTAAACTCATCATTATGAACAACTTTTACTATGGGACCAACCCTGAAATCGCAACAAAAAAAATTCAGCTGTTCCATACATTTATGGTCACATGACTCAACAAAATGTATGGAACAGCTGATTTTTTTCGCGATTTTAT
Source organism: Protodeltote pygarga (assembly GCA_936450705.2). Taxonomy (NCBI): domain Eukaryota; kingdom Metazoa; phylum Arthropoda; class Insecta; order Lepidoptera; family Noctuidae; genus Protodeltote; species Protodeltote pygarga. Next base: position 14,542,681 of record OW388254.2, read on the forward strand.
GACAAAGATGTGCCACGTGTCTTATGAATCATGATTGAATTGATAGATGGCCAGACCAGGTTAATTCGATGACGTGTAAAATAAACTAACAATATTTTTTTTCTATGAATTAACGAATGTGGAAGAAGTCCGTTATTACCTAAATATTTTTTTTTTATTTATAGACTCACGCCTGTATTCCCCAGAGGGGGTAGGTAGAGGTGTGCAGTACACCCACGTTTCGTCGGCTATGTTATTAGTCCCATGTAATAGGGGGCGAGCCTATTGCTATTAACCAGGCACAATTCCAGACTCCGTGTTGCTACTGAGAATTTCCTAATGGAAAAACCCAATAATACTTTGCCCGACCCGGGGATCGAACCCAGCCAGTCAATATTTTTAGTTAAATAAATAAAATCGTAACGCTCGCTGACTCGATCCCGCTTGCAATCCATGTTTTCCTTTATTAAAATTATTGTCAATAACGATGTTTCCGAGAAGTTGGTGCTCCGTGATTGGTTTCGAACTCCTTTGACTTGGCTACACAAAGGTGATACAACCAGACTATCACATTTGCGAAATGAATATGTTCATTAGCAAACGATACAGATTGAGCGTGTATAATTGCGACAGTGCAGGCAAACGCTGCTGCGCCGATGCAAGCTATTTTCAATTTGGCCGCTAGCGCCACCTGCGAATGTTCCTGCAATATTAATACTGGAACGATGTGCAATGCGATTCTGTAGTCAAGGAGTTGGGAACCTTTTGTGTTACGTTTTGGTTATACTACGAGTATTTGTAAGGTTGAATTTGTAACTATGATTAGAAAATTAAAATCCTGTTTGATGTTTCTTATTGTATTGATATAACGTATCGATGAACATATGCATATGATGATGATGATGATTTATGCATATTTTGTAAGCCGCTGACATGGCCACTTTTTTCACACTTTTGATACTTTTTGTGATTTCTGATTGGGCAGTTGGTAAACCTAGCAATAATCACGAATTTCTTCTGAATTATAGTGCAAAAGGTTTGGTTCGAACCTTTGAGAACTCTGACTTGTCAGTATACGGTCATACCACTTTCAGAAGATTTAATGTACGAGATATATCACAAGTCCTTCAATTACTCTCATTATTTAGCAATTAAAGGGGTTCGAACCTTTGTGGCATAGCGGGCCGTCGCCATTTTGATTTTTGTTGACATTTTGACTTCAATTCCAAATATCTCGGAAACGTGACATTTTCAGGACATCATGTTGTTAACAGTTTTTGTTCATATTAATCTCGTACTGCGCCTATAAAAAAAATCAACGCGACGGTGACGGCCCGCTATGCCAGCTTCCAAACAAAAATTTAATATTTTAATTATCAAGTAGAAAATTATAACTTTGAGACCCTAGCTTAGTATTTGCTTCGTGGACCCTAGCTCCCAAACTACAGAGCGTGAATGGAATTCCTACGAAGCGTATTGCCGCCGCAACTAGTTACGATACAAGAGACATAATGTTATGTTACATGTACGAGCTATGTTTCATCATTTTGATACATTATGCGACGTTATTGATTTTGCATGGTATAGGGGTTGTTATATTGTACCTCACTTTTAGCTATTGAAGTAGTAACAACGGGATATTCTTTAAAAATAATACATTTATAACGGGATACTCTTGGACTTAATTTAGGCTCAACCCCCATTTCTCAGTCTTAGGCGTAGGCGTAATAATAATAATAATCACGACTCATAATTTCAAATAGGTACGCACTTGATTTAATTTTTGTCTGGGTTAGTACCAGCAACTTTTCTTGACAGTCCAAAGGTCTACTAAGCTATTACAGCCACAACTTGTAACTTAAGCACTTTAAAATTTCTTACCCCAACACCCAATTTATCAGAAGCAGCAAAAACATCCAAGGTTCCAATCAAAATTCAGAAGGAGTATCTCTTTAAAAAAATTACACATTCCTTGGTCCTCTCAAACTTGGCACGAAGTCAGGGATTATTTAAATCTTGAAGATTATCGCTATCTTGCCATTTATAACTGAAGCCTTATCTAATCTGGGATCAATGATAGACTTCCTTTAAAGGTAGACTGAATAAAGTTGAGGGCGAGGAAGAACTGGAATATCTTGTTTGTTATTTTGATACTTATGTACATAACATAGACTCATGCCTATATTGCCTATATTCTCCAGAGGGGGTAGGCAGACGTGTATGCAGTACACACACGTTTCGCTGGCTACGTTCTAAGCCCTATGTAATCGGAAGCGACTCTATTGCTATTAACTCTCCGTGCTGCTACAGAGAATTTCCTAAAGGAAAAACCTAATAAGACTGTCCGTCACGGAGATCGAACCCAGGACCTCGTGCTCACCAGTCGCACTTGCCACCACTAACCAACGAGGTAGTCTATGATTAATTTCCTATGACAGTTCTGGTTTATTAATAATCATTCTTTTTTTATCGTATGGTTGATAAACAACCCGGTGTCACCGTTGGTACTTATAATCGTCTAACTTACAACACTTTCGTCAAGAAATGCTTTATAATCACCAATAGATTCAAATCTGTAAATCCAATTTGAAGATAAAGAGTTTCAGAACGAGTGTAATATTTCTCGATTTACATAAAACAATTCTGTAGAATCATAACGGCCGTATTAATCAGATAAATGGACTCATTTACAAGTCAAAAATATTATGGTGTTGACAATAAAGTTTATTGTAGCATTAATTTTACTAGAAAAGTTATTCGTGTTGGCGAATGTCGTCCAATTATAATATTTAAAGTTGGTTTATTTTTGGGAATATGGCTTTCATTTGTTCAACCTTTAATGGGGGAAAATAATGTGGAGCTGTGCATGACGGCTTTATGATAATTGTATCGGGAAATTAACTCAAAATAGTGACGTTCTACCCAAATAACAAATTAATTTTTAATATTAGTCAAGTAAACGTTTCTAAAACGTTAATTTAAACGTTTATAAAACGCAAATTTGGATATTAATTCAAATACATGACGATACTATCGTGTAACAGTCATGTAAAGGTCAGTCTTCAACCACGCGACTGAAACATCGTAAGATAAACATCTAAGGCCCAATTTCACCATTCACTTTAATAACCGAGTTTAATTTAACTAAGTTCAGCCATACACAAATTGCAGTTTTGAACTCAGTTAAACACTTGAACCGAGTTTAACTCGATTGATCGCGTTTAGTGTCAGTGGTGAAATCGGCTCTAAATAACGAAATATAAGAAATATTAATTAAAATTAAGAGTTAATTGGTGGTTGTCGCTAATCCTGATTTCGAGTTAAAAAATAATTAAAGTTTTTTTAAGCGTATACAATTATTATTATTTTAGGTACGCCGTGGGGATCATAATAGACCCCTTACAACAGTATTTGCATTGAGTCTGCTGCTGGCGTATGAATACGTACCTACCTCTCTCTAGGACTTCGGAATAATCCACGCTGATCTACACCGCGTTGGTAGAGGCGTTTGTGGCTACATGCCGTTGGAATTTAAAATTCTACCACAAAAGGCTCCAACTTGGCTCAAGTATCACATGAAGTAGAAACCGGAAGTAGATCCAAAGCATGGGAACACACATTGCCACAAATGGTCACCATGCACTGACCACGTAAAGCGCTGCAGAACCTCGATACCACACGGTACCACAACGCTACAAGCGCTTTGTGGGTGGCATAACATCTCCTTATAAAAATACAATATAATTTATAACAATCGCCACTCTACAGCACAAATATAGCGGTTCGGCCATGACTGACCGGAAGCGGGCGCCACATCTGGCTGCTGACGTCACACTCGGGAAACACCGGCACTCCTCGCTTCCGGTCGGCGCTGCTCGAGTTCCAAACGCTTTTAGTTATGAAACTATTTACTTATGTATTTTTTATTGTTTTGTATTTTGGAAATGGAAAATATTTTATTTATTATTTATTTACTTTAATTTAAATAAATTAATCAGCCTGTAATTGTCCCACTGTAGGGCAAAGGCCTCTTCTCATGCAGAGAAATTGAGCATAATCACCACGCTAGCTCACTGCGGGTTGGGGTTGTTAAGACGAATATAACGATACCCTTGCTGTCGAAATCCATCCACCCATTTGGTAGATACGAGGTAATAAAGAAACTTACTAGAAACAAATAAATAAATATACATACAAGATACGCGCGAAAAACATAGCCCTTCCTGGCAGTCGGGTAAAAAGGATTTGGGTACTTTTTTTCGTAACCAATAAAACTATAAAATTGATGCTTTAAACTTTAAGGCTATTAACAAACAATATCTATCTAATAAATCTATTTGAAACTTCTCGGCACTCCTTAAAAATGATAAAGAATCGATTTCCATATTAAGACTGGACATGAGCATTCCGCTCACGTTCGTGAACGGAGATCAAATGCCGTGATTGTAAACGAGCTGTTCTCACTTATTACTTCTGGGACCCACATGTGGGGCAACCGTGCGATCTATTAGGAATCAATAGCACTTACAGGAGAAGTGTGGTTTATTTTTAAGATTTCTTAATTTATTTTTTAATAGGCAAACACAAAAATGTTCGGTAGGTACCATTTTTTGTTTGTGAATCAATTTTTACAAGCTTTTATTTTACTTGTAATGTATGTTTGTATGTTCAGGTCAAGCTGAATTAGAAACACTTATCCTAAAGAGTTGATTTTTACACAATGCAACATAACAAAAACAGAGTTTGAATTCGACTATCCAAGCCCCCGGAGTCTTTACGATATTTAAGAGAAATTTGATAAATCGGGTTAGGGACTTCGGAATCATGGTGCAGATTTAAAATAACTAGTGGTCCAAGTGGTTGAAATTCAACCGTATTTTTTTTCCTTATCCATGTAAACTTTTACTATGCCAAGTTTCACAGTCCTCCGTGCTCGCAATATTCTTAATTAAAAAGGGATCCATAGTTTTCGATTAACGTATAAATTCATAGATTATAATTTTATCCTGAAAAAATATCCATAGCAATAATTTTGTTACGCTCCGCTGCAACACTAACAGGTTTATTAACTTTTTATCAGGCGTTTAATATTAAGCTTCAGTATTTTCTAGGATCGATATATTGAAGGATAAGATTCACATCACGTCCTTGAGCTCAGATCAGGAGCTGTGATTGTAGACGAACTGGTCCTCAGTTATTACGCCAACTGCGCTAGTACCTTTTTGTATTAGGAAAACAGTATGAAAAGTTCGCTCGGAATTACTATTAGGTAGCTAGATACTTACTTACTGGACGGATTGCTCGATGAACGTGTTTAATTTTTTATTAAATTAGTCTTTGAAAGGATATGGGAAAATTAGATTAAAATTAGATTTATTAGATGATATTATATAATAAGCAAAACATATATGCATAAACGTGAAAAACATACATAAAAGATATTGATTAGTTTTTATGTCAGACTTGAAACCCCTTGTAGGCCTCTGACATGACATGACACACCGTTGAAAAATCTCTCAGGTGTGCGTGCTGGTTTCCTCACGATGTTTTCCCTCACGACTTTAGCAAGTAATAATTTCTAAAACGCCCATACATCAAATGCGTGCCTTGCGTGCCTGGGCCTCAAACCTACGACGTTTGACATGGTAGTCCAACGGTCATACCACTAGGCTATCACTGCTTTTGGGACGGTAATCCGACAAGATCGGAAAGAGATCAGGTGCATGACCGACGCGCGACGGCTTCTGTAAATGCTATCATTGCATTATGTATCTAACTTTTTAAGGCGCTGTGCACAGTCAAGTTTGGTATTACAAAGGGGGTGAAGCAGGATGAAGTGGGAACGAGCCGCCCCGCCCATGGGTCCCGCCCCTTCCGTCTATTGCAAGCTTGAAGCAAAATAATAGATTGCGAGGCATCGCGCAAAACTCGCCATTGCGTAACGTCCATTATAAATAAAAGCGTAATTTCGTCAGTAATATCACAAGTGCATTTGACCTATCGTGGCAATGACCCGCTTGAAATGAGCGTGCCCGCGGCAACCTCTAGGTTCGAACCCTATCAGACATCGTATATTTTTGAATTTTTATAATACGCAATATAATAATTAGTAATTACCTACATATCTTCTTTTTGTTATTTTTTAAAATATTTATGTTCATAATTTTGTTTTCTTATTTTTAAAATAATGAAACAATAATTGTTATTTTCTAGAAAAGATTACATCAAAAATGTGCAAAATTGAAAAAAAAACTGTAAAATTTTAAAAATAATTATTTATGTACATATATTATATTTATATCAAACAAAAAAATAGACAAAAAGTAAAAAAACAATTTATTTAAAAAAGAAATCTTTTTACTCCAAAGAAAAACCATTAAAATTGCATTATAATTGTTTAAAAAATAAGAAAATCAACAAAAATAAAAAAAAAAAAGTAAAATAACAAATAAGAAAATCAGCAAAAAGTAATGCTCGATGCAGGATCGAACTCTACTCATACACTATAGTGGTTGACTACATCAACATTCTAGTCCGCTAAACCATTTAGACAGTAATGGTAGTGACCAAATTACATTTCTCCTTGATGGTCAGAAGCTTGAATAAGGTAGATGTCTGATTTAGATGTCAGACATCGTACATTTTTGTATTTTTATAATACACAATATAATAATAAGTTGGTACTTACACCTACATATTTTCTTTTTGTTATTTTTTAAAATATTTATGTTAATATTTTTTTTTTCTTATTTTTAAAATAATGAAACAATAATTGTTATTTTCTAGAAAAGATTATATCAAAATTGTGCAAAATTAAAAAAAATGTAAAATTGTATAAACAATCATTTTATGTACCTATATTATATTTATCAAACTAAAAATAGACAAAAAGTAAAAAACTATTTATTTTAAAAAAAACTTTTTAGGTACTCTAAAGAAAAGCCATTAAAATTGCATTATAATTGTTTAAAAATAAGAAAATCAACAAAAATAAATACTGAACATTTATTTCAGACAAGAAAATAGAAAAAAAAGTAAAATAATAATTAATAACAATTATTTCAAATAAGATAATCAACAAAAAGTATTACTCGATGCGGGGATGGAACTCCCAACCGGTCGCTCTCGTAGGTCACATGTGCAACGTTCAAGACCACTGAACCAATTGGACGGTATTGGTGGTGACGAAATTACATTTCCCAATATACAGCTTTCAACAACAAACAAGATACGTAAATAATTTCTGAGCGGGGGCGGAACAAAATGACATAGGTCCATCTAGCAGCGCGCCTCAGCGGTCACTGTCGCTCCGCGTAGAAATGAAAGAGAAGGGATAATGGCGTGACGTTTGGTTCGACTCGTCCGAATTATTTATCAGTAAATATATTAATTCCTACTAATATCTTATTTCAATCGATAAATACAAGTGAGGGCTCCCTTTATTATTATTTATTACGTAACTGTTATAAATTTCATCAAGATTGGTTTATAAATAATAGAGATAAAATTGCAGGAATGTTAATTTTAATGGTTGTTTTATGATTTTTTTTTATCGAAAAAAAATACCAAAAACGTGTTTTGAAGCCGTGAGTTCTCTCATAAATATGATCGAGAATAACATATATTTTTTTTGCTACTCTAAAATGTATACATTAGGCTAAAAAACTGTTTAATTAAGCCTATTTTGACTGTGCACAGCGCCTTAACCTCCGACGAAATCAGAGGAGATATAAGTTCAACGTATATAACCGTGTGTCTGTGGCATCGTAGCTCCCAAACGGATGATCCGATTTTTATTTTTTTTGAAATGTGACTTGGTTGAAGGTGGTTTTAGACCAACGTGGCGCGGCATTAGTTTTTCAAAAATCGATTAAAAGTGTTTTAAGATTCCTATGTCCACCCAGTTTGTATGAATCGATCCACTGTGCGGCGTGGCTGTGCCGAGCGGGAATTGAAATATGTATAGCAAAATTTCAATCCACGCCGTGCCTATCTTTGAGTGTTCTAAGCTAAAGAAAAAATATTTATAGGTTTATTTGTGTGTCTGAGATTTGTATAAATATTTTATTTATTACTTCTATTCTTTTTAATCAAAACCTTAATTGCGGGAAACCCTAAATAGACTTAGAAACATCAAAATATCAAAAGCATATCTCTAATCTAATTAAAGCCAATTACGATTTCGATCCAGTTTCTCATTTCATAGTGGTTTCAATCAGAGCTGTAATTAGCGGGGCTCGTTAATTAGTCCTCATTAGACTGATTGCCTCAATTTGACGGAGATCTTAACGACGTATTGAAATTTCACTTAAAGCTTTATCTTGCATTTTGATTGATTGATGGCGGTCTATGGGAATTGTAAGGTTTAACGTAAGCGTGTTAATTCCGAAGTTAATGAGAGTATGAATTGGAATCTGTATTCAATATACCTACCTATATGATTGAAGGGTTGTAAATAATAATTATATTGGTGGGTAAGATGTGCAATTGACTGCAAAAATTTATTCGGTCTTGTCTTTTGTGTCTTGATTTAAATACACAATTACAAAAAAAAAACCGACCTCAAACACTAAAAAACTAGAAATAACATATCATTTTGGAGTCGGTGCTAAGCTAAGCAGGTTACAGATTAAGTCTCTGTGTTGGCATCGACCTCTGGTACGGACGTTGGCGTTGACGTCAATGACGAACGTTTTTGGGTTATTTTTAGCTTTTTACAGGTGTCACGACCACCTGTGACGCAGTGTAACCTGTTCGAAACGTTGGGATAATAGAAAAATATATTATGTTAATATATGCGTATAAAAAATATATGCGTGTAAGCTCCCGTTGTATATCGCGAAAGTTTAAAAGTGAAAAAAAAGTGTGTTTTATGAAAATGATCAAACGGAAAAACACTTCCCGACTTGACAATCAAATCTGGAACCTCAAGCTGAGTTGCGCTTGTAACCACTAGCCCAACAAGGCAATCACACTGCCGTAACGGAAATTCAGAACCAGTATTATAGATTTTAAATCTAGGTATCGTGTTCTTTTTTTGAAACCAGTCTAGCTAACTTCAACCTATCCGAACTTCAGAAAACCCAATATTTCACACCAATATTACCAGCAATGTACAAAGAAGCGCTTTGATCGATTATCTCGAGCGCTCTTTGGATACAAGCCTTTCTCGTGTTAAACTAATATGGCTGGATGTAGCGCTGGTTTTTGTGGCGCTCAAAGGTGTTCATGTGTCGTTCAGTCTTTGTTATTTTACACCATGTTAAAATGTCAGATGTATTTGATAAATGGAAGCTTGGACAAGCTTGTTGGTTTTCTCACGTAAGATTTTAGATGTGATTTTCTCGGTGGAAGAATTAATGAAGCGTCTGTATTCCATCAAATTGTAAGTCAGACTGGATTAGGTAAATATCACTGTTTTGTCTGACAAGTCCCTTTACGTATTAGACAAAAGGTTTTGTGTACACTGAACCAACAAAGTGGACGAGCTTGAAGTGGATTGAAGAGGTTATCTTTTCAGTCATCTTGCCCTACCTTCTCTTGTATACCTAAATAGGGGTTTCTATTCTTATCATTTTTAGCAGAATACTAAATCAATTGTCGATTCCTTACAGACTTCGATCAACAATAGTGCTATTTCCGATCAGCGCTTCAAAAACTAGAGAAAGAGCACTTTATGATTTGTGAAATTAGAATTGGGCACATAAAAACTTTTTTGTCGTATAGTAGTAAAGAATTTAAATTTAGAATTGTAATCTCCTCTTGAGCAATGAGTTTTTGTTCTTTTTCCTAATCTAGGAACATAATTATTGTTTAAGCAAGCCTAGAGGGGGGTACCTACAATGAATGCGCACCCAAAAACTGTATTTCCGCCGGTCCGCCTAAATGTTCGTAGAGGAACACCGTGTGGTTTTTAGTCCGTGCGTTGCGTTGGACATAACCTTATCGTCAGACCTTGGTGTTGAATATATTAAAGAAATTTGACAGCTTGTAGTACCTTGATGTGCCGGCGTCTGTACATAAATAAAAACCACAAAAAATAAATTAATGAACCAAAAACATCTTAATCCTTTTTTTCTAAACGACCCAATTTTAATCCTTACAAAAATTAAGTCATAGTAATTTATTTTTTTAAACCATGAAATCGGGCAAAGTTTTAAACGCTTGGAAAGTATTTTAAGACGTGTCCACAACAAAGACAATTAAGGGAGATGACTATGGGGGTCATTAATTAAAGGCCCCCCGGTTGGCGCACTGGTACTTTGAAAGAGAGGGTGGACTGTTCTGTATTACGCTGTGGCTTAGATGGCGAGTTTTATTTGATTTGTTATGGACATTAATTACAAATAGTGTTAATTTTCTTTCGCTTTACAACATGATATTACCTGAGAAATAAATAATTGTTACCTTAGAGCAGTTTTTAATAACCTGTCAAGCGGTGCAGGTGCTCTAATCGTTTTACAGACGATTAGCTGGTTATAGCTGTAAATATTTATCACTACAGAAACGAAATGGCCCGTTCGTATCATATATGTAGGTACTTGATTTAGACATGACACTTTTAATCAATTAATTATTTCTGTCAGATTTCATGGCAAGATTCAATTTAATTATTTCCATGCAAACTAGATAAATATTTAATACCTCAATTTCAAATAACCACATCGAATTATCAATTCATATCAAAAAAAATTCTACTCATTTGGACTCAAGTAAATAGAACCAAAAGAATAGCTCTAACAATTTATACAAGGCTATTTTTAGACGGAGTAAAACATAATTTTGCTAGGAGACACCCCTCGAATTTGTCTAAAATCTGTCCCTCAAAGAAGCACGCGGCGAGCGGGTTAAGTGTCTAGCTCCGCCTCGCTCGAATCTCTCTTAGCTTCCAATGGAGAAACATTCGTTAACTTTTTTATTAACCCTTTCAAAGGATCCGGATTTTTTGGACCCTTTGAAATTTATTCGTAATTATAATTATAGACAACGCTTTATTTGACGTAGAATTTTGAGCGAGAAGTTAGGGTTGTTATTCAATCATTGTGCCAGTAAATCACCAATATAAAATTTCACAGCGATCTTCTTCTTATCGTATGGTTGATAAACAATCTAATGTCAGAGTTAAAACTGCTTGTAGGGCTCTGACATAGCTTTAAACATCACCGAAAATATCTCTAACTGTGCTGGTTTCCTCACTATGTTTTCTTTCACCGTTTTACCAAGAAATAAATAATTTCTTATAAAAATCAGAGGTGCGTGCCTAAGTTTGAAACTTGGCAATTTAACGATCATACCACTTGGCTATCATTGCTTAAATTCACAGCGATAATATTACTGTATCTACTAAGTACGAGTAGTTGTGCTTACACACAAATGACATCCTGACTAAAAACATTTCTTTGTTTCTTTTTGAAAAATAATCGCAGGATCTAAACTAGAAAACAAAAAACGATCAACTACCTACAACACAACAACTTCTATTGTATCCTGTCTCGTCTGAGAGACGATTAAAAATATTTTTCCAATAAAAACAGTATCTACAAGCTGGTACACTTAAAAACCAATAGTTTCCGCGCCCGAGTTTATTTCCAGTGGCCGGTACCTGTTTATCTGTGCCATCTTTTTCTACTCCGCACTTATTGTCTAGCTTTCTACAAATGTAGTGATTCTTTGCACAGAAATACGGGTTGAGTACAAAGTGGAGATTGTGTTTTGTTTCCGCTTCGGTAAATAACGTAAGTTATGATCGTTTTCTCGAAGGTTCCTTCACTGAGGTAGACCACGATTGGTTGGTTACGTTCAGTTACGTATTTGTTGTAGCAAATTCAGCAGTAGAATAATTGTTGAGAATGTAATGTTGAATAGATTATGTCTTGTAGAGATTTATCAGATGATAATTTTTGTTACAGTTTTTATTTAATTTGTAATCGGGTGGAACCTTGCAAGCTGAATTAGAACCACTACCTCTTACGAAGTTTAATTTTTGCGTGTTAGTTCAGTTCTGATGATAATGAATTTTTATGTTAAGCACAACCTATTCATGCGATGATTCAGGTGATGATTCCATCATCGACATTAGCTTGAAATATAGGAACTCTTCAACGGTCGACAGCATACATACAATTTTACAAATACGTTTAGTTTTTCTGTAACGTTTAGTTTTCGACGACGAGTCTTTCATAAAAATTGAACCATGTTATAATTATATTCAGATTTAATTTTTATTGTTGCTATTTCATACAATTAACGCAATAACTAAACGCTGAATAAATAATTTTAGTAGACTTTCCGTTTTTTTTCAGTGAACGTTATTTTCACGCCAGGATTAAACCTCCCCCTGTAATAGTCCGTGTCTATATCTTTAATGCCAGTTGTGACTACTTGTGACAATGTTCTCGCTATTATTACAACGAGACAGCCAGCGGGAAATGTAACTGTACCAGACGTTGACAGAAAAAATACAAGAGCGAATACAAGAGCGATTCCATAAACAGAAATAAACTGAGATTTTTTTTTTTTATGTTTTCAATTGAAAGTTTTAAGAATGGATGTGAATGGTAAGTGTTGACTTTTTGCTTCCTGACAATAGACTGTTTATGGATGGTTTGGATAATTCGAATGTTAAAAAAATGTTGCATGATTTTACTTTGAAAACATGTCTAGTTGTAAAATACTAAAGCTGATTTTGTACGCGCTAATTTTAGGAATTATCAAACAGGTTTCAAAAAAATGAATTAAATAGTCCGTTTATTGAGGAAGATTATAGTCTACATAATAACGAGTTAAAAAAAAAATCGCGGATGACCTACGCAGTGGGCGACAGAAAGTCATCATCATCATCTGCCTAGCCTTTTTCCAACTATGTTGGGGTCGGCTTCCAGTCTTACCGAATGCAGCTGAATACCAGTATTTTACATGGAGCGACTGCCTGTCAGACCTCCACAACCCAGATGCTGGTCGACAGTAAGTAAAAGTTAAAAAAAAAATACTTCATTTCAAATGTCGATTTTATTTTATTTGTAGCGTGCCGTAGCGTTCAAGTTGTCATCTCCTGCATACTATAATATAATTTCCTATTCATCTTTTCAGTCACTTAGGTCGTATCCAGATGCGGTAACCATTGCATTCAAACCAATAGCAAGTAAAACAGCCATTCAGCAAACTCGTATTATTAAAAATCTGTGATTTTCCTCGACTTTCTTTTAATCTACCAACGAACCTTACCCTGTGCAAAGCTACTATAAGTACCTATAGTCATAATAGGATTATTGATAAATAATAATAATCAAACAATCAGTTCTAGTCGCACCATATTTTGAAATAACCAGTTACAAAAATAATCGGTTTCGAAACCAGAGTACACACCAAACTACGTATAATCTGTTACGCACAAAAGACGTTACGGTTACGACCCACTACTTGCACCATAATCTGAAATAACCAGTTACAAAAATAACCGTTTCGAAACCAGTTATGCGAACTCCGAGTCCGAAACTACGTATAATCGGCTACGCATAAAAGACGTTACGAGTGTTATGACCCACCACTAGTGGACTATTATGACTTCTCAAACTAACATTAATTTATTCATACAGTTCTAAAATTAAATCCCAAATTATAACAGAAGCAAATAGCCGATGAAGTTGGCATAAAAAAGTTAAAGTAAAATTCTTCATTATTATTATTGTTTTTATTAAAAAAGAAAGGAAAAAAGCTTAATTTATTCCAGCGTTGTAATTTCAGTTTACTTAAATATAATCTGTGTAAACATTACATTTCCCTTTGATCTTCATTCTTCACCGAGCGGGTTTTTAATTAGGCTTTTAATCATTCTTCCGAACAGGAGTAACAGTATAGTGGTATGAGATTTTATAATCAATTACTTTAATCGGACGAGAAAGCGTCCGACTATCAAAAAATATGCCACACGAAAGATGGCTTAAATTCGACTTCAGTTAACAAGCATAACGAAAATTAACCTATCGAGCACCCATACAAACCTTGTGAACATAACGATAGCGACTTCTAATTTGACCCGTAACGCCATCTATCGAGCATGATGGTATACTCATACGTAAAAGATGAATGAGTGCATATCAACATTTTTTTTACAGTTGCGACTAACATTACAGTACATAATTATTATTTATGGTGACAAACATGTAAAATATGATAATAATTTTGATGCGTAAGTATTTAATTATGAAGGAAATATATATATAATATATTATATAGTATTTTCCCCTTATTACATTATAATGTATTGGCACTAATTCTATTACACACGCTGTAAACTAATTTAGATTCGCCATCTCTCTTTCTAACAGAAATCATGAGAAAAGGATGGAATATTTTTAAAGCTGTCAAATTAGTCCAAATTAGTAAATAAGAAAATTAGTAATAGTTGGTTATAGTTGCCATATTGTGCCCAGTTAACGGTAATAGGCTCGCCATAGCCGACGAAACGTGGGTGTACCGTATACACCTCTGCCTACCCCCTCTGGGGAATACAGGCGTAAGTCTATGCTATGTTATAACTCGCTATCGAGAGTCCGAGAGTCTGTTCTGATGTCAGAACTACCAAAGAAGAAGATTACATTAATAAATCCTGGTTTACGTACGCACGCGTCGACTTCTAAGTTATAATGCAACGCAGACCTTTGAGTAATTCGGTAATGGCATAGATTGTGCTAATATTGTGCAGATATGACAAGCAACAATGATGGTACGTTTGATGCTTAAGCTTTCTTTTGTAGTCTACAAATTGCAATGGTTTTGTGACATGCAGTCCAAAAAAATAAAATAATACCATGAAATAAAATTGCTTAATAAAAGGAAAAGAAATATCACCACATCAGTCGTCAGCCATTTTCTTGTAAGTAATCGAAAAGGGCCATTTTCTTGAATCATAATGTCTATATTATCAGCCTATCACTGTCTACTACTGAAAATAGGCCTCTCCCGCCAACAATCCTGGTCTTAAGAAGCCTGAATGGATCGATAAATAATAATATTGTATTATCTCTGGAAGAAGGTTTTTGGAAAAATCATCGATTGATTTATACTTTTATTTATTAAAACAAATGTTCATGAGAATCTAATAAAACAATTTATATTCTTTATAATATTATAATCTGTTTTTCCCAAATTCTTGAAATGATGTTTCTTAAATAAATTTGTATTCATAGGCATAAAACTACCGTACCTACTTATCATCTTAACTCCTTTACTCTTTGCCGTCTGTCACGTGCCATATTGGCTGAATGGGCGTCACGTCGCCCTGACGTCGTCTCCGGCCAACTTTCTTGATTATCAACACGTGGCAAGCATTCGGAGCCCGCTAATCATGAGCCAGCTTATCATTGTTGATTGGACTTGACTTACTGAGTGCTCGTCATAGTTGTATTCGCTAATTTTGACGACATGACTGGTGTAGCAGTTACAATGTGTGATTCACTTTCTGAGATGTATATCGCGAGTTAATTCCCGCGCGGGGTTAAAATTTCTTTTATCTTTTTATTCTCGAATATACTAAATAATTATAAACGCGAAAGTGTGTTCGTTAGTTTGTATTTCTTTTACTTTGTAAGAGTAAGTAGAGGTGTTTTATGACTACATTACACCAGTTAAGTAATGTAGGTAAGTCTCATGTAACAGCGATTTTATATTGCCAGATACCGGTATCGTTCCTGCTCCGTGCAACCTTTGCCGAACATAGAAATTGAATCCGGGACCGCATGGTTAGCAGTCACTCTTTCCATTATTGGACATAATTATGGGACATATAAGTATCATATTTGTATGTTTTACAGATGTCCCTTAAGGTTTTGTAGGGATTATTGTCGAATTATTATATGTCTATAATTTATTCAAAATCTAAAAGTTTGGTTCTTTTTCTTATCGTGTGGTTGTTGAACAACCTGGTGTCAGAGTTTAAACCGCCCATAGGCCTCTGACATGGCTTTACACACCATCGAAAAATCTGGTGTGCTGGTTAAAGTTTGGTATTGTCTGCGTATATACTTACATAAGGGTTATCAATCAACACTCATTAAAATGGGTGACTGTATACCTACATAGAGAGTTTATGTAATAGGTGGGACTTCAAGTTAGTAAGGAACTTTTCACAAGAAACATTACTTAACTACATTAATTTGAACACGCACAAAAACAATACTAAAATGCACGAAGCTCCCGTTTATATATCAAAAAGTATTTAGTGAACAATTTGAATTACTAATTCGCGAGAGGGTTCTATCAAAGACCAAAGCGCAGACATGACGATTGGGTAGACTTTGTTAGCGTGATATGACCAAAATGTACTGTAATGTAATGTGTAAAAAAATAGATTTTGCTTGTCATGCGAGCAGAGAGAGCATATCCTAGAAATTGAGAAATAGTCTACGTCGCTGTAACTGTCAGACTTCCCAAGTAAAAATATTGATCCGTATCTGTCAAATAAAACTTTTAATGCTGTGTAACTTTAAAACGGCTGAATTAATTTGTAATTCTTATTAAATATTCGTTTTAGTCAGAATAAGGTTTTAAGGGCAAGAAAAAATTGGAAAAGTTACACGGAAAATTATAAAAAATTTAAACGGAATAAATGGAAAACACTTCTTTTTATCGTTTTATTTTTTAAATTTGAAACTTGTACAGAACGTCTGTGGGGTCAGCTAGCTATATTAATGGCGTGACCTCAATGTCCAATTTCAGCGGAGATTACCCCATATACGAAATATTGCTATTAATAGTGCACAAGTGCACGTACACTTGTAATCACTGGTGTACTCTATATTCCTAATCTTATAATGCGATGACACGGCAATCGACATGACTGGAGAAGGATCAGGCGCAGAATTAACGACTTCACCTATCTACTTGCTTTCCGAGGCATAGAGGAATGTTATCAGTTGTTATGTGCCTGTACATAGTCACAAAAACCCAGTCAATTGTCATGCCATATCTATCTTATTTCTGTAATCTATGTAAGTTCCTAAACACGGGGTGTTACAGTGTCGTCTTAATTGCGACGCAAGAACTCGTCGGTTAACTGAGTGCAAGAAATCTTCGCTTGAGACGGGAACACACTTGCAACTGAAACCGATTGCGTGCATTTATAATGCTGCCTGCTTCTATTTTCAACGTTGAAGTTTAAAAAAATAGAGTCGTCATTTCTGTATTTACCAGTAGCATAGATTATTATTTATATCTTTTTACCCGGTATTTTTTACTATGGAAAGGTACTGTAGGATTGGGAGTAGGATCAAAGTGAAGCTCCTAGTACTTAGATAGGTACACAATTAAATGTTAAAGATTTTTATTTAGTAAACTAGCTGATCTTTTCCTGTCTATAACCACACTTTTGACACAAACGCACGTGGTTTGACTGCACACGTTTTTAAGACGCTCACACATTGAGAGACAAGACGGTCCATAATGAGTTCCTATACCGCTTTGTCGATGTGGGGACGATGAATTGTGGCGGTAAGTGTCACTTCTTTACGTAGCAATTTTTATTATTTTTTGCCTTATCGGACAAAACAAAAATCGCTTATCCATCGTTTTAATCGCGATCGGTTGAGTCTTGAGTGTTTGAAAAAACCCAGAAAAAAAACACGTTCAGTTTTTCCGTTTTTCTCGAATTTTTCTTTTCTGGAATTTTTCTTTTCTTTTCCTTTTCAGGAACTTTTACAAAATAAAAATCTTTTTGGACTGTAACGAACATTTAAAAACAAACCAAAGGCATTAAAAAAAACTTTTTATTTTTAAATAGATTAGTGTAAGAAAACCACCAATGTGTCTCAAGCCGAACAGAAACCTCGTGAAAAACATCTTTACGTTTGAGCCGTTCATTAGTCATGTAAATTCAGGCTGGCACGGTCCTGATACAATTATTGCAAGCCCTTGTAATATGCAAACTGGAGAGTGTGGAAAATGGCCTTTATTTTTTGCAATTTGAATACGGGTTTCTTGAACAAAGTGCGACCTTTTTAATTAAATTGCACTAAGAAATTGTAATTTCTTTGTGAGAGTCTTTTTCTTATGCTTTTTTGTCTACTGAGAGTTACTGGTTTTTTTTCAAGTCTATACTAATTGACGAAAGGTTTCTGCCTATTTAAATACGCACTATTTATTTATGAGATCTTTGCCAAGTTGATTGCAGTCGCAGCAAGGTTGTCAAAAGTAACGTTATGTTTTAACTGTCATCAGAAGACAATGAAGGACCAATATTTTTCATCATAGGTACTTAAGTCTTTACTTAAGTTGCAACTAGTGAAATGAAAAAAGAAGCAACATGGTTTTGTAAAACTCGGAACAATGACAAATGAAAAACCCTTTTTTAAAAAATCTACTAATATTAAGTTTTATACAATTCTGTTCAGTCATTAGGTCGAATAAACAGTTAAACACGCATAAGGCCCATCTGATAGTAAGTGATACTTATAGTGAAAATCATTATAAAATTGATCTTTAAAAATATCAGCCGTTTTATTCTGTACCTACAGGGAACAGCGGGGTAATTCCGCTATTTACCAAAAATGACCATTCTGACACGATGCTATTGCCATTGTGTCACTGGCCTCAAAAAGTACTTGCGGAATACCATATGACGTAAAATAATGCCATTGTCATTACACTGCCACTCTATTATGACGTTTTATCGTTACGTGAATCGGGCCCCATTATATTCCTAACTTGTTCTACGAAACGGAACAATGCCAAACTAAACTAAAGAGTAGGATTCTTTCATTTATTAAAATCCGGCTTCCCCTACAATCTTCGCAATTAATATGATGACGTTTATTGAAATTCTTCCAAACAAGTTCCCTAGGGAACTTTGTTAAGTTTGTGAATAATATGAATGAAATTTAGCAATCAGACGAATATAAAATCGATTTAATTAAATTTTATGGTAGTCTGTAGAGTATTAGGCAGTTTGAATAATACATTAAGTTTTACAACAAAAACATATAGTTTTTAATGTTTATAGAAAGTTTAAATCGATTAAATGCGGGATTTGAAGCTACTAGTTAAAGCTATCAGTCGCTCAGCCAAATAATTTGTAATAATTAAGCTTTGCATGCATTCAGGCGTTTTTAAAAATGTTTTTAAAATTACAATAACTATTAAAATTTGTAAAAACTCTAACATAAAAAATCCTTAACTTTCTTTTTAACTGACAACACTCTCGAAGGTACTTAACAAAAAAAAAATATAAACGATTCATCCGTTTGGGAGCCACGATGCTACAGATAGACACAGAGTCAAGTAAAACTTTAATCCCTCTTTTTGCGTTGGGGGTTAAAAATATTACTGTAAATTAGATTGTTAATCAGAAACGTTAAACATTTTTACCGTTTGTATGTAATTAAAGCCTTCATAATGTTGCTTATGGTCAATGAGAGCACCGGAAGCCTAATCCTTCTTTTCGTAATCCTTTTTCCCTTATTTAATCTCCCATTCCGCTAATAACGCGCATGTAATACAATTAGTGATGCAAGTGTGTAAAGTAACGGTTACCGCTTACCATCAGGCGGGACGTAATGCTTCGTTGGCACTTTAGTGTAAAAAAATGTAAGAGAAAAAAAAAAAAATTAAATTGCTAGATTCTTTAGTGATAAACTTTTAAAACCAGTTGGTAATTAGTCATCCACATTCATCACTATCACACATTTTCAGCTGCTAAACCGCTGCAGCTGAACACACCGGCTTCAAATAATAAATTGTTATCATAACGCAGTTGTGTACTTATACCTCATGATTATGTGACATGCGCAGTTGAGCTTGTGGTCCCAGGTTCTACTTTTCGGGTTAATTGATCGGTTTTATATACTATGTGTCTTTCTTAGGTTTTTGTTTGGCATCATCATCATCATGTCCTGTATTCCCTAGAGGGGGTAGGCAGAGGTGTATGCAGTAAATATGCCCACGTTTCCCCGCCTATAAGTTCCATGTAATAGGGGGCGACCCTATTACCATTAACTGGGCACAATTCCTGACTCCGTGCTGCTACTGAGAATTTTCTTATGGATAAATAAAATAACACTTTGGGATCCTGGGATCAAACCCAGGACCTTGTGCTCTGCAGCCGCGCTTGCTACCATTAGACCAACGAGACAGTCACGGTAATAAATTAAAACAGAATATAAACAACAAGTAATTTTTAAAATGACATATTATATTGTTTCTGAAATTCATATTTTATTACGGCTTATGAAATTTATGGCTTTTTTTCATCATTTCCATGAAAAAATAAACACCTTTTTTCCCAAAACAAATCCCGGTATCAGTTTTTAATCAACAATGTAAATATATCGCACGCGTAACGCGACTCTAGGGAGGTTATAGTGGGTTCGTGTTTATTTTTAACCGACACACCCCTTTATTTTTATCCAATTATAAAAAAGGAGGGTTTGTTGGGAAACTATTCATTGTAGCTGCTAAACTATTCATTTTAATTCAGAAAATATGGTGTCCATTGATGCGTCTTAATACTGCGCGTTTCATAAGATAGATATAAATATAAAATCTAGTAAAATCAAATATTAAAGCTTTAAAAATTAAATTTGTAGCTCAAAAAACTATTTTTAGCTACTAATTTTAACTAAACTAAACTAATTTTTTTTAGCTTTTCATTTATCGTGTTCGGTATCAAATAAAAGGTCTTGACAAGCTCATTTAAAATATTTTATTTTATCTACCTATTATGTTCTGGGGCCTTTCCTAGAAAATCAGACATCTGACTACCCGTTACGACTATCATATAAAAAGATATACCAAATACCAAGCATTGAATTAATACTCTTTTATTACCTGACTACAAAAAATGAGGGTGATGATTTTTTATTTTTTGGCTGTGTTACTTATACAACAATGGTTTTTTAACCCCCATGAAAACATCCATGCAAGTTTATATACAACGTTTTAGTTCTAGTAACTAGACGAGTTCTAAAACAATTTAATTTACCATCTCACACACTCACATAACAGATACGATAGTAAGTACTAAGTCTACACAAACTTAGCCTAAATAAATATACGCTAACTTCGACATACGACAATTTAACAGCAAGACAAACTGAAAGTTAAACTTTCTAAATCAATTTAATATTCGAGATTTAGGGGTGACATTCGTATGGAGTTTAGAGGAGAGGAGATATATTTATAGACAGCTGTTTACGCTTCTCTGATTAACTATGCGTGTTTATTCGGGGGATGCTGTGTACTCCTGTCTCGTGGGTAAGCAACATAACATACCTCTGCTTCTTTCCAACTTAGCCTAACATCTATAGAGCATATTTAATCTGTCGTAAGAACTTACAAGGTCGGTATTTATAAAACTATTTTCAAATTTACCGAACGTAAGACCGTTGATTCGCAAGTCACCTTTAACTTTTCGGGAGTAAGTCAAGAAAGGAAAGAAAGGAAGGCGGTTGCTTCGGCAAATAAGCGAGGTGAAGGAGATGGGTATAAATATACACATGTATATGATGTAATAATGATTATAGCGTAATTTACAATTATTTCGCACTCGCATATTATAAGTTAATTATTACCTGATCCATTCATCGAAAAGCAGAAAATCATCTTAATTTGTTGCTTTGTGGCTGTCTGAGAGAAGAAAACTCGTAAAATAAAAAATATGATTTCGCGTTATGTCAAGGTTTGCTTGTGTTGTCGCTATGCAAGGTCTATGAGTTCATTTTTAAGGACAAGGCAATCCAATAAACACGCATTCGCTTTTATAATAATAATATTATGTATAATCTATTGCAATGGTATGAAGTATAATCCTTATCGTGGTACTATCGCGGACACGAGCGGTGCACCACTTTGCGATCAAAATGCTTTTAACGACGCTACGTGCGTAGGGGCGGAGCTAGCACTACGTTCGGACGCCGCGCGCCGGGTGCAAGCAATTCTAACCTTAAAAGTGGTGCACCGGCTTTATCCACGACAGTACATCAGTGGTAGCAGGTTTATTAGCAAATAGTACTTTTTTGCTAATAAACCTGGTACTTATTGCTATTTACTTATTCAAGGTTAATGTCAGTGACAACTTTGCATTTGTCGTTTGCATAAAATTTCATTTTCAAAGACAGTCAAACGAAATGAGTAGGTACTTTTTCTAAAAATAATAAAGTCTATTTTTATATTTCTAGTTTTAAAATAGCAAACGTCGATATTTTTTCCTTTTTTTTATCGGAAGGAATAGTTTACAGCATGGATATGCAGTAGATAGTTACGGTAATTTGAGAAACTTTACGTTATTTTCGATAAAATATGAAAGTGATTTTTGTTGGTGCGCAGTTTATGTATGGCGTAAAGTATAAGCGTATAAGATGGAAATTATATAATTATACTATTATTATATTAAATAGTCTAATATATCCTACTACTATTATAAAGGCGAAAGTTTGTAAGTATGGATGTATGGATGTTTGTTACTCTTTCACGTAAAAACTACTGAATGGATTTGAATGAAACTTCACCACAATATAGCTTATACATCAGAATAACACATAGGCTACAATTTTTGATTACTAGACTAGACGGGACGAACCTGAAGTCCACGCGAACGAAGTCGCGGGCAAAAGCTAGTATATAATAAAAACCCCGACTTACGACGTATATCCCTAATTCTATAGACCGAATAAGAGGTAATTGCCGACAAGTTCCGATCAGGGGTACTCTTAAATTACGAACGCTACATTTTCAAAAATTTTGGCACGCAGTTTTGCAAACGTTGCAATGAGATTTAGGTATAAAAAATATGGATTAATTTCGTGGTTCAGGAGTAACCCCCCAGTTCTAACATTCCGTGATTCTTCGGTTCTGGCGGATTCTTCTTGAACGCGCCTCTTGCTCTTATAGCTTGGACCATCTCTCCAACGACAGCTGATACAGTGTGCTCCCGGCGGTGTCGTTTACCCGTCCGATGACATTTATGGCACCAGCACACTGAATCGAATATAAAAGTAATTTATGGGTCACAGGCTTTTTAAAAATAAACATTTATTTAGCTCTCTGACCTTCTGAAATTTATCAGCGCGTGTGAGATATTGATCATGAAAGTTTATTTTATTATGTGAACCTACCTAGTTATGTATGTTTATCCTGTTTTAAAGTAGAGTTAATTTTAGTCTTTAAATTAAAGATTATTATGTTGAAGTTTGGAAGGGTAATATCTGATGGTTACAGAGGATAATCTAAATTTTGGTTTTCTCTTACTAATTTTTTACGGTGTGACGATATTGAACTGATCTAATAGGTATGCCAGTGTCAGTGTCAGTACTCAATAGTGAAGAAGAATGTATTTTTTTTAATTGCAATATTTAAAAAAAAAATTAATGATTTGCTTATAAAAAAATATATATTTAAAAAATTACAAACATTCAGAAGTTGAACGTTTTTTACTAGACAGAGATGGCACTACGCTCAAGTTCTGTCATTACTTGTGACTTAAAATACAAGCCACTCCATACATATTATTATTTTGCGTGAAAAGGGTAGCGACACTAACAAATTTCAAAAGCTTATAATTTCCTAAAACCTTTAATTGTGATAATTAATTGTGATATCAATATATACTTCTTAACGTTTAGACAACCATATTCAATTTTATTTTATCATCAAAGGAATTGAAAATTTTATATTCGTAAGCTTATCATGTAGATACCTCACTGAAAACTTACGTAACCTAATTTGCCTTAGCAACAAAACAGAACTTAATACCATCATAGTTTAATGAAATAACTATTTAGTGACTCAGAAAATGAAATTCGAAAACTTTACGCGATGTCTCAGCGAGGAAATAACGGAAATGAGTTTTGGACTCATTCTCGCATCAGACGTATGCTTCCTTTATATTTTTAGTTCCCTTCCCATTTGCTTTAAGATTTGAAATAAGTAGAAATACAAGGGTAATCGATGTAATCGAGTTTAGCTCAACAAGCCTACATCCCACCTGATGGCAAGCGGTTCCCGTAACCAAAAGATGTTTGCAAGACTGGCAAGTCAGAGGTCTCGGGTTCGAACCCAAGGCGCGCACCTCTGACTTTTCGTAAGTTATGTGCGTATTATAAATTATTATCAGTTGCAAAAACGGTGAGGGAAAACATCGTGATGAAACCAGCACACTTGAGAGATTTTTCAATGGTGTGTAAAGCCATGTCAGAGGCCTACGGGCGGTTTAAACTCTGACACTAGGTTGTTCATCAACCATACGATAAGAAGATTATTAATATACTATAATATTTTATAACAGCCAACTGTTGTTTTTTAGCCAGACAGCTGGGCTACAGCTGGCTGGCTAAAAAAGAAATTTCATATTATTATAATCTATCGTCTGTGTGAAATCGTTTAATATTTCTCGTTATCTATAATCGTTAAATATTTTTTAAATCAGTGTTCATTGAAATTATAATTAACATAGACTGTTAATGCTAAATATTTTTATGAAGAAAATGTTTACGAAAGATTTAATTTGAAATATTAAAAAGATGTTCTAAAGAACATACATTCTAAAGAATATCTAAAGAACATCTTTTTAATTTTTAATGCAATATTTGATAATGACGAATAAAAAAAACAAGAAAAAAATAATACATACGAACATAAAACTTCTTTCTGTTTGAAGTCGGTTAAAAAGTAAAATTAGGCAATACTTTTATTATGTATCGAATTGATTTTAATTCACGTATTATTACATCAATCAATCAACCATCAATCTAACATAAAAAAATATTTTTATTAGTTAAAAAACAATTTTGTTGACTGCCGCATACCAAAGTAAATTCACTTAAATATCTTATTTTGTTTCACGAAAACTTGCATAATAATTTGAAATATAAAAAACTTTAACTATACGGTTTTTTGGAAGCCAGTGTATGAGAACCTTTATTACAAAAATCTGACGGTAAGTTAGAATGGTACGTTTATACATATAATAACTACGACAAAAAACAAACAGACAGGGTCTAATTTCACTCATAGCGTTTAGCATGCACTTTTCACCAAGTAATTACAGGTTAGACGGTAATTAAAAGGCCACTAGCAAAGTAAAAACGGGTCCAATCGACCCACGTAATGAGTGCCAGCTACTCGAGACTATAACACAAGGAAAGAAACAACAGAAGTCTAGGTTACAAATAATTATTATAAGAGACCAGTGACGAGTTGGCTCTGCTACACCGAACTCAATACTACAATGAACTCTAGATACAGTGTTACGGTTTAGCAGCACCTAATCGCTATTTTAAACCATTTTTTTCTTACTTCTTAATTATCAGCATCCTTCTAGCCTTATTATTCCTAAACTTTGTGGAGGTCGGCTTTTAATGAGCAGCTAAGCAGATGCAGTTGAATAACAGTTTTCTCCGTAACCCCAATGGATATGATCATATGATATATCGAGCTCGACCTAAAGTTCGACCAGTTGTTAGGATTTTGTGACGGTATTGACTCCCTATATCGATAGCAATGTACGGATAGCAAGAAAAAGTTACTATGATTTGCTTTTGTAGCTATATTTTATGAAACGTTAAAATTGAAAGTTAAAACGTTAAAAACTTTGCACTCAACTCTACATGAAAACATTGTATCTTAACGATATAGGCCAAATGCTAGCCGGACAATTATTTGTGTAATTTATTGGTTTGTGAAATTGTACGAGTATGTCTTTATATCATACCAACGAAACAAGAAAAAATATTGAATTAGGGATTAAAGTGTTTTATGGATGTTTTTTTACATAATTGTGCACATGTTTTGCTTATTAAATAATATCATTTGATTGAAGTGTTTTGGAAAAACTTTGCCTCGCTGCAATATCGCTCTTCTGCTCTTTGGGTAAGCAATCATATATTACCCACCATGGTATTTGTCCCACAGTTTGGTGTTTTTTACAGACTAGTATTTTTCCATTTATCTGTATTGTGGCTTTATAAACAGGCACTGAAATCCGATTAGTACACCTTTTTTGTCGGAAGTTTCTATGAAGGATGTTAATTAGAAAACGTATTTTTGTATGATCGAAGTGCTTGAATCTATGTAGGATGTTAAGGATCGAAATGACAATGGCCTATCAGAATTGACATATTTATTTGTAAGTTTCTTTCGATTTCCGTTCGAGATTCGACAGATTTCTGCACTTTGACTTTGATCGCTTGAGCAACTAGACGACTTTTCGATTTTTGCGACCGCAAGTCGATTGTGAGTGAATTGGTTCCGCTCACGTCTAGCGGCCGTGTCTTAAAACTTGCTCTTACGTTAAAACGGCGCCGAGACGCCATAAATATTGCTCTCGTCTTAATTTGTCGCTTGATAAGGGTAATTGATACAATCGATGGATTATAGATAGATGAATGGATGGTGACCATTTTTGGCATTCATTGGAGTTCGTTCAATGGAGGTGTTATCGCACCTAGATAGGTGACTTTTTTTTGTAAACGATAAAATGCGCCTTATGCATACCGTCACGCTTGGGGTATGCGAGACGTTATGTTGTTCTCCGGCCTGGAGATAACCTAACCTAATCTAACCTATCCTTTTTCTCTTCAGTTTGTGAGAGAACATCTTTGACCGTACCGTCATCATCATCCTGATCATCCTTCTAGTCTTATTCCCAAACTATGTTTGGGTCGGCTTCTAATCTAACTAGATGCAGCTGAATATCAGTTTTCTGAGTTTTGATTGGGACGGAGCGACTGCCTATTTGATCTCCGCAACCCAAAGGGATACTATATTCTAAAGTTAGATCAGTTCTCAGGATTTTAAGAGGACATTGACTCCCTATATCGACTGTCAAAGATCTTCTTAACAATTGATTTTTTATAATTCTTTATTTTCTTAGTTCATACAATCGTTGTATTCCCCGTTGGGTAGCGAGAAAGTACCTACTCCCCAGGGTAAACAGTCGACACCTGTGTAAGTACAAATCGAA
This sequence comes from Protodeltote pygarga, assembly GCA_936450705.2. Taxonomy (NCBI): domain Eukaryota; kingdom Metazoa; phylum Arthropoda; class Insecta; order Lepidoptera; family Noctuidae; genus Protodeltote; species Protodeltote pygarga. The sequence goes on from OW388254.2 coordinate 14,569,607, forward strand.
AACAATCTTTGTGAATGTGGAATCTATATTCAACATTCTATTCTTCATTTCACAGCAAACCTTATTCGATTCCTTTTGTAAAATAAACCGACTACGTATATCATCGCATTCTTTTTGAACCTACAAAAGAATTTTCAATATAATCGTGTATAGAGGCTGTTGAGATATCGTACAGTCGTGGTGCAAACTGACGGGTTAGGTAAAAAGAATTCATACGAGAAAGATCACGCTCGTTATATTAAAATAGCTGATAGCATATAACTGGCTTTTTGCGAACCAAAGGACTATTTTATATGAGAGTATCTTTCGCCCACGGCTTCGTTTGCGTTTATTTTAAAAACTAAAACATGATTCGAAAGGCTATAATATAGACTAGACTTATATATATTATAACCTAATGGTATGACCGTTGACTAGCAAGTCAGAGGTCTCAGATTCGAAACTAAGGCAAAGAATATATACTCCTTAGGCATGCACTTCTGACTATTCGTAAGTTATGTGTGTATTATAAGTTAATTATTACTTACTCTGTGCTTCGGAAACCATGCACCTGATCTCTCTACGGTCGTGTCGGATTGCCGAATATCGGTGACAACGTCAACAGCTAATCACAACAATCAGGAGTGTGGCCTAATGTCAGGTACATTGGCCTATTTAATTGGACATGAATTGCAAATCTTAAATATGATCAGTACTTTCTGTATTCCCAGAATGCAGTTAGTATTTTAAATGCTTACATAGAAAATCCTATAACAAAAGTAGCTTGTATAGCTACTTTTATAGTAGGATTTTCAAATACATAATGCTTACAGAATGTTTCATAGTTTCAATGATAAAGGCACCTTCCCCATCCGCAGGTACGTAAGTTAAAAGTCTTGCATCTCTTACGTGCAATTTTATCTTGTAAGCCTTGGTACACACTAGTAAATATTTAAATTTAATTTTTGAAATGCAAGATTTTTGTGCATTTACGATGATTAAAAGTTAAATAACATAAACGTCATTTACGTCAATTGTCATCTCTATTTATTGGCTTGTAAAAAATAAGGACAGGTATAATTTAACCAGTAAGAGTGCTATATTTTTAGAAGTGGGCCCTGAGAGTGAGATATTAACTGATAACAAAGTGTCGGCACGGATATGTGGTGTCTACATGATACAGAAAACAGTATTTTTTTCGTAGTATCATTATAAAAATGTAATATATACAGGGTTATTTGTAAAACACCAGCATCCTTAAAAGGGGTCATTAAACTCATCATTATGAACAACTTTTACTATGAGACCAACCCTAAAATCGCAAAAAAAAATCAGCTGTTCCATACATTTTGTTGAGTCATGTGAACATAAATGTATGGAACAGCAGATTTTTTTTTTGCAATTTCTGGGTTGGTCCCATAGTAAAAGTTGTTCATAATGATGAGTTTAATGACCCCTTTTAAGGATGCTGGTGTTTTACAAATAATCCTGTATAGTGCTTTAATTTATTACATTCACAATAAAATTTCTATTTCACTCCAAAATTTATAACATTAACAACAAACTTAATTTTAATCCACTTGAGTATTCATCAGCCATATTTGTTAGTCAAGATATAATTAATAAATTAAGCGTAACATTAATTAGTTAATTGTAATGGATTACCCTAAACGTGGCTAAATTAAGGCAAATCAAGTTAAACTTGAGAAATATTATGTAAAACAAGGCTTATTTATGCATCACAGTTAAGTTAATTTTGAATAATTTTAAGTTATGGTAATCTATTATAATTTTCGGGGTTGAGAAACTATAAGATGATTAATTTAATTTTCATTGGAGTTATCCTAATCCTAATCCTAATATCCTATCCTAATCCTAATCCTAATCCTAATACTATTATAAAGGCGAAAGTTTGTAAGTATGGATGTATGGATGTATGGATGTATGGATGTTTGTTACTCTTTCACGTAAAAACTACTGAATGGATTTGAATGAAACTTCACCACAATATAGCTTATACATCAGAATAACACATAGGCTACAATTTATCAACATATCATGCGGGCGAAGCCGCGGGCGGAAGCTAGTACTTTATAATTTAAATTAATTTCGTTTTTCTACTTCTTCTTTTTTCTTAAATACTCTTAGATATATTTTAAATAATGTGTGTCTGTCTGTGGTATTGTAGCTCCTAAACGAATGGGCCAATTGTGATTTAGTTTATTTTTTATTTGCAAGGTGACTTGGTCGAAAATATTTTTATCTAAAATTTAAGTTTTTCGTATGGAGGGCTTTAATTTTTTTTAAACAAATAGTTATTTTAAAAGACGGAAACTTTAACGCCTTTATTTGTACTAAAAAAAATTTCATACTTTTCAAACAAGTGTTGGTTAAAACCAACACAATACATTTAAAACCTCTTTCACGCTTTACATACCAAGTTATACGAAATTGCAAACATAACTTAGGTCCATCACGACCCCAAATATTTCTTATATTGCACCCCACATTTACTAAACTACGCCGTAACTTACTCCGATGTGCACCTATCTTAACCCTGCATTTGTGGCGTATTGTAACATGCTGAATATTGGATGTCACGTGTTGTTTTAATATTCAGTTGTAGAAAGAGAGGCGGTAGTGGGGCCGCCGCGGAGTGCCGATAGCATCCGAATGGCTGCATTTTCAACTGAACTACATAATATTTATTTATTTATGTAAATGGCGCGGCCTGGCTAACGATTACACGTAGCGTTGTAGTGTTAGTTGTTCGCTTGATCAGGTGAATATGATATGGAATGGTTTATAAGACAGTTAATGGAAGGGTCTGTAGAATGAGTAAAAAGGGTCGTTGCGAAAACATGATTTCATTCACCTTCCTCTCTTCCCGTCAAAAATCCCGTAGACAAGGCACTTTGTGTGCGGAAACATAGATGCATCCTACTATTATGATAATATATCAAACAAGAAAAAGCGACAATTGAAATAGAAAACAACTCATAGAGATACGCAATTGACCCACGCCTCTTTGACGTTTAACCCAACCCATTAAAAAAAAGTGTGACACTCGGGGACTGCCGCGGTAAAGCTATTGCATAGCATTGTTTATCAACATATGCAATTATAATTATTTATTTATTTTTCATTTATGCAGTCAATAGCTTAAAAATTGAATACAAAATCACGTCTTGAGAAATCTAAGCAAATAGTTTTGAAATTCAAATATTTCTAAATGTTTTGTTTTTTAATGTGTCAACATTAAAATAAATACCTTATTTGTTAGAAAAAAAGGTTTTAAATCGATTATTCTGCAATAAAGGGTGTTAGGTTTTTATTTTCGTTACGGAATTTCTTGATTCGGTCGCCGCGCTCAGCCAGCTCAAAGTCGAAAGAATCAAACCAACAATCAACGCATTCTTGGAAGCTCACTTCGTTTTTCCATTTACCTATACAATTGTTTCTCCTGCAATAACATTCATACAAAATGTACCCCGCAGTAAAAGTACTCAACTATTCTATAACCACCCCAGAACTTCTCACTTTGTACCTAAGCGGGTTTTTTAAAATATATATTGGTACTTGAAGCAAAGAGTCGGCAAGGGGCATCGTATTAATAATACATGAGGCTGCCTCACTAGGAAATGCTGCTAGATAGCTAGAATAACCAATTTTTGAAATGTCCAACTCAGGTGGGGACTTTATTTTTGATGTCTGTGTCTGATGGCGTTTCCTTTAAAAATTTCAGTTGGATATTCGTGACATTTTTAAGAAGACTCGTGTCTCGTTGGTCTGTGAATGTATTATAATTTGGCTTACATATTTTTATTTTGTTTAGAAATATGAAAGGAGGCCTTTGCGCTGCAGTGGGACAGTTACAGGCTGATTTATTATGGGTGCGTTATATTATTATATTAGTATTATAGCTTTTTGCATTATCTCTGACGACAGAATATGTACTCGACCGTATATATTTTTACCCAACTATTATGATTATGATTTGAACAGTCTTTGTATGTATTTAAACTATTTAATAATGGATGCGGAATTGAATGCGGCCGAAGCGAATGGCAAAAATGCTTCACACAATGTCTAAAGCCGATAAAGCTTTAAAGACAAATTCTATTTGCAAACAAAATCAGAATAAAACTTTATTACAACATGTTTCTTCAAAAATCTCCAGACTGAAAACTAATTTGGCGCTGACGATGCGGGCGGTAACTGGGACGGCCCGTGAGGAAAGCGAACACGTAAGAGAAGAGATTTCAACGGGAATTCCGAATCAATTCCTTTCCTATTCCGAGCTGCGGACACGGCGTGAATAATACTGTCATATGTTAATGTTTATAATATCTATTGAATAATTGTTAAGTTTGTTTTTGTTTTTAAGTAAGTTTTAAAAACTTTTAAGTCTAAACTTTAAGATTTACCTGGCGGTCTCCCACAGTCAAACCGATAAGCGGTTTTGTGGGGTTTATATATTATAATAATATGTATATTGTATGTTTTTATTAATTCAATAAATAAATAAAATAAAAATGTGATGCACGTTCTATTTTCTAAACCGGTTTTTTACTCGGTTTGTTTCTTTGACTTTTTGTGGTTACTGTAGCAGAAATATACAATAGTGGTCATCTTTTTTATTATCTTATAATGTTTAAACAACCTATTGTCAAAATTTGAGACACCTACCAAGATAAACAGCTATCTCGCTCGCACACAAGTTTTCATATTACAAAAAAGTTGCTATAACAAAAATTCATTTTAGTCAATTTAATGTACGATAACAAAAAATAAAACCCGACTTCAAAAGGAACTAAAAAGCTCGAAATAATTTAAAAATGTTGTTTGTTTTTAAAAGGTTTCAAGTCAAGTTCATATTGAGAAGGTTAAAGAGGCTAGAACTTGACTTGGAACTGACACCAAAACGTTTAAAAATTATTTCAAACAAACATAAATATCTTTTTTTTTTTTTTTTGTGAAATTTTTACATGTTTTTAGCACATGTTAGCTTATTAAATATAAATATTTAATAAGAAATTTAAAAAAACAACTGATACGGATGGGATTCGAACCCACGATCTTCGGCTTTCCGTGCCGACGCTCTAACCGCTGAGACACCGTATCCCATCAGAATCAGTCGAAATTTCAAATGTCTTTATACGCCTAGGGCGTGTGGTAATATCTATCGGAATACATTACGTATCCGACTCAGTGTTCCAAACTTTGCAGTTTTTAGAAGGCACCGATTCGATATTACCAATTGTCTTAATATTTTTGTGAAATTTTTACATGTTTTTAGCACATGTTAGCTTATTAAATATAAATATTTAATAAGAAATTTGAAAAAACAACTGATACGGATGGGATTCGAACCCACGATCTTCGGCTTTCCGTGCCGACGCTCTAACCGCTGAGCCACCGTATCCCATCAGAATCAGTCGAAATTTCAAATGTCTTTATACGCCTAGGGCGTGTGGTAATAAAAAATATCTGTTAGAGAATTTAATGCTTGATTCTTCTTTGTATGAGAACAGGTCCTTCTCCTGGGGTAGGAAAGTTACAAGCTGGTTTATTTATTAAATATAGAAATACTATCGAACACCAAATTATCTAGTATTTTGTTTCAAATATTGCCTCCAATTATTTGCGTATAATACGTTCCTTAATAAACCAGCTACTATAAGATTAAATTATCACATAATTGTGGTCTCCCATGTTGCTGTAAATGTGAACTATCTCAGCAGAACAAAACCGCAGAATGCACGATATTCTGTCAACGCCAGTGTCTGAATACCTCAGGATGAGGTTAAAGCAAATAGGTTTAATACCGAGGAATCTCTGAGATTGGGACTTATGTACATAATATACGTAGATTGGTCGATTTACATTAATGGTAAGTGTCTGAAGCTATAGATTCAATGATTCAAACACTGCCACACTGAACGGGTGCCGTCTGTTGGACCTAGCCAGTCCGATTCAGATTCAGATCCGTAGCTGACATAGTAATTTTATCAAAAGTATAAAATAATAATATATTTAAGACGCGTACCTATGTTTAGTCGACTCGTTCTCATATAACATCTCGGAAAAATGTAACCAAAAATATTGTAAGCCATATTTAAAAGAGCAACCAAGGAGTTTCTTGCCAAATTCTTCTCCATGAGGGGTTTAGCTGTCCTTGGAACTGGCAACTAGAGTCACTCTTATAATAATATTAAAATTATGACTTTTCATAAGTGCATGATTAAAATTTTCTAATAAAAATTTCTACTTGAATAAAAATATTTTGTTTTTGATTTTGAACTGAAATGGAAAAATTAACTGTGACATGACGTGATGTCCGCTGAAAGAATACAGCTACAGAGATGAGGTGACAAAGTTTCTCGGCACGTTGTCCGAAATGTAGCTTATAGAATACATAAATATTCCTTCCTGAGAATCAATAAATCCATGCTCTCTTTATTATAAATCAAAATATTTCACAAAACAAAGTTAAAGTTATTAGAAGGGTACTTATCTATAATTTCCTTGCTTTCTAAGTTAGACCTCCTCAAAGCTCATTCGCTCAAATTTTCATCCAACAAATGAACCAAAAACAATAAATTAATGAGTTAATCCACCATAAACTGTAACAAATAACTCCACTCAAGTAAACTCAAGATCAAACCTAGTTGACAAAATTGTTTAAAACTTTACTGTCGTTTTAAATCTACTTAAAAACGACCCTTTGGTCGAGATGAGGTCCAATAAACAAATCTAATTACAAAACAACGTTCGGATTTAAATTTTGTTTCGTCATTATCTCAAATGTTCCCTTGTCTGAGTATTAAACAAACGTTCAACAATCGTCCAATTCCTTATACTTGTTCTTTGTCTCATTAGAAATTCGTAAAGTTGGGAAGCGAGCAATTTATTGGATGCCCGTTGAACAATGTGTTCGCTAAGTGATAACGACATGTTTGTTTAAAATTAATTTAATTTTCGCCATGTGTATGACGTGCTGGCCAGAAATGATAATTAATTTGAATTTAAGAATAGAATTAAAGTTTCAAATTTATGTGATTCTGATTTTTTTGAGGTCATTTGGCACTCAGATAGATCACATCCTAGATTCATACATAGGATACTTTTCTGTCTAACCTCCACAGGAGCCGCAGGCAAAATCTAGATAAGCTTTATCCTTATTTGTGCGGCTATATATAGCTATAAGGCTTCGTCCAAACGTTGGCGTTATTGTTGTTTATTTTTAAGACTTGACTGGTTCTATGAAAACATTGGATGTATTTTTCCGACGAAGCAGTGCGAAGTAAGCAATATAGGTTTAATTAACGTGGGACAAACATTTGTCCAGCTCTTCAGCACGTCACACGATCGGGTTAGACAGCGATGCTCAAAGTTGTCGACGTTCTCTTTTCTACAACATCCAAATACAATTTTTTTAAAAATGTGTATTTTTAAATTATGGATGATTTAAAAAAAATATAAAGGTAGGGTTTTGCTCCCTAATACTTTACGCAAAAATTGTATTTTATTGTACTAGACATCTAATAAGCTACTTAAGTAATAAGCACTGTGTGTCTTTAATTAAAGACGATTACGTAAAGTACAAAATAAAAAAAATAAAAAACAAAAAGTTTATGAGAAATGCAAACATAGTAGGTATATTAAAGAAGTCTCTCAAAGTATAATGATGCTTACAAATAAATAATATTAATGAAAAAAGATGTATAAAGACATCTAGATATTAAATAGGAAAACATAATTTCCGAGAACATAAAGTTCTTCATCTATAAAGAGAGATTAATTTTATTGAATCATTATCTTGCTTTGAGAAACGTCTATTTTTAGGTATGTTTGAAGTCTCTTGAGTCGCTTATATTTAATGGAATAACATCTCAGATACATATCTGTTATATAAATATTTAGATTAGGTATTTAAGTATTTGATTAAAAGGTTGCTGAAGGGAACGTTTTAATGAAATACTAAGGCTTCTTCGAAAGTAATCCCTAGATTAGTTTCCGTGAAGAGTTTTTGATTTTGGTGAAGTAAGCCCCGTTTATAATAAAATTGATTTAAATACCGCATTATTTCCGGATAAAAATTACACCAGTTTATCCTCTGTAAAATAATATAAGTAAGTAAAAATTTTTTTTTCCGTAAAACAGTTTTGTCATCAAATATCACTGTGTACCAAATATCAGATCAATCTGTCAACAGGAAGGAGTTGAAATATCGATTACTAAATTTAAACTAAATAATAAACAGGTCAAAACTAAGTAAAACCGTTTAATTAGTTTACAGTTACTAGACAGAACTATTCCTGTTAACTTGAAATTTGACCCAGAATTTTCGTTCGTAGAACTGGATATACATATTCAATCTTATACCACGAATAAAATCAAAAGTTCTAAGTGATAAAATGAAAATTATTGATTGGAGAACGTTTTTTTTTAATTTCCCGTGAAATTGTTACTAAAAAGTGCTGCTGTTTTGGTAACATCACAACCCTTCAATTACGTTATGGTCACTCCTTGAAGAGCATACTAAGTAAAATTTAAATAAAGCGCCTTGATACACACAACGTACTATCGTGGACAAAGCCGGTGCACCACTCTTAGGGTTAGAATCGCTTGCACCCGGCGTCCGAACGTAGCGCTAGCCCCGCCCCTACGCACGTCACGTAGCATCGTTCAAAGCATTTTGATCGCAAAGTGGAGCACCGTTCGTGTCCGCGATGAATAAAATGTTGTCAGTTAGGAGCTTAAAAGTATCCAAATTATGTAGGCGTGTTTAAAAGTTTGAGTAACACTGTACTAAATGAAATCGCCGGGTATCTTCCTGTCACATTGTTGTGGACATAGTCGCTAGTCGACGACTAGTTGGATTTCATACGCTATACGTTCCATTGATAGTTTTTTTAGAAACGGTTTTATTTATGAAACAGTTTGGGATCAAAATCGAAATCATGAGTCTAATTAATTGTCAAAATTATAATTATAAATTACTGACGTATCACCACAACTTAACACTGCCTACGACTTTACGTTGCATTATTGGCTTAACTTCGTGTGTTTACTAACACTGAGATTTATTAACTCTAAGATAAATTGTTACTAACCATATTATGAGGCTTAACTTGAAATAACGTTTTTCTATTCTATTCTATAAACGAAATTTAAATTTTTATAGTTTTTCTATTTTTTTCCGTAATCGGGTTTTATTTTATTTATTTATCAAAAACACTTAAGTTTTAAATATAATTATCAATTTTTTAAGCTGAGATCACTATATCAAGTCACTTTTTAAATGAGAAAAACTAAATCAAAAGCGGCCGTGCCACAGACAGACAGATAATTATACAGACACACAGATACACTCCCTTACAGACACATCAAACTTATAACACCCCTCTTTTTGCGTCGGGGGTTAATAATATAAATATGTCAATTTATATTAGCACACGGCACTATAGAGTGACGGGTGTTGGCTAGCCTACCTTAGTCTCCAATGCATTTCAATAAATTTGAATATAGATATACTGGAATATACTTTGATGGCGTCTATTTTAGACACTGGCAGAGCAGTCTAAAACTAGACCTAGTCTCCATCCGGGAATATAAAATTAGTTTATACACACGGAAGTAGAAAATGAGCAGCAAAGACATGATGAAGCAAAGTCTCTGTTTTTGTTTGTCTGTTTCTCCGCTTACTTCTTCTTATCAACGCAATGGATTTTGATAATTATATCGTTCTTACTACCATTTAGGAAAATTTCCCTTGAAGGTTCTAGCTACTTTGAAGTGATTTGTGGACATTTTATGGCAACAAAATCAAATCAATCGTAGAACCAATATAATATATAAATTAGCCTGTAACTTTCCCTATGTAGGGCAAAGGCCTCTTCTCATACAGAGAAGGATTGAGCATTAATCACCGCGCTAGCTCACTGCGTGTTGGCAATTTCAGACTATTAAGCCCAGGTTTCCTTACGATGTTTTCCTTCACCGTTAGTCAGTGGTGTCTTAGAATATCTAAGAAAGTACATATGACATTGAAAAAGTCACATTGGTACATGCCAGGTTCGAACCCACACCCACTCAATAACCAATACACCCAGAACCAATAACCAATGGAAATAAAAATTCTCGAGTGGCGACCACGAACCGGAATATGAAACGTTGGTAGGCCTCCTGCCAGGTGGACCGACGATATTGTTAGAGTCGCGGGCTACCGGTGGATGCAAGCGACAAGTGGCATCTTCTGCCGTTCGTTGTGGTGCTTTGGGAGAGGCCTATGTTCAAAATTGGATTAATACAGGCCGATGATGATGATAGTTGTTGCTAGACACATAGACTTTTCTTTTTTTTTAGACTTTTTTTTGGATTGTTGATACGATTTAAAGACATAAAATCCACCACGCATAAGAACCCAGAAGATGAACCCACGGGGTGGCAAGAGGTGTTACATCTGGGCAAAACAGCGCTAAAACATAGAGTATTGAATAAGACAATAATCATGTTATATGGGCAAATTACCCGTATTTCACGCACAGACTCGAGTGGGTAATTAGGCAAATCTAGGCTCCGACTGCGGCCCAACAATGCCTTTGATTAGTGAATTACTAACCGAAGTGCTTTTGAGCTGTTTCCTATTACCCACATATTCTTGATAACTTCTAGCCGTCTATTGTTTTGGCAAAATTCAGCATTGAATTAGCTTTAATACATAATCCTCTTACCCTTATTATTCCCAAACTTTATTGGGGACGGCTCCTAATCTAACCAGATGCAACTGAATAAAAGTTCTATTGTTGCTGCAACAGAATCTGTCGAATAATAATATAATAGTAGTCTATGTAACGGATTTTAACATAACTAGCTGGCCCCGGCAAACTTTATATCGGCTCTTCGTACACTATCCTAACCTACACTACACTACCCTCCACTATACCCTAACCTACTCTACACTACCCTAATCTACACTACACTAACTTACACGACCCTACACTACGATACACCGATGACCAAGGAAAATAGAGATAAATTTTTAAATATAAATATAGAATGTGCTACTTTTTATGCCGAAATAATGAAGAAGAAGTCGCGGGTAGATGCTAGTTGTAATATAATAATAAAACATGGTTCGGGTTAAAATATCAAAGTAACGTGAGTACTGAATGGATCTATTACTCTCGAGAACTTGAGTTTTAAAGCTAAAAAGATAATATCGTTATGTACCTTCTATAATGTACCACAGAGAAGGAATAACAGTAACTTAACATTGAATATAAATATTTAATAAGAAATTTGAAAAAAAAAAACTTCTACTACTACTTCTAAAACTGCAAAGTTTGGACCACTGAGTCGGATATATAATGTATTCCGATAGATATAACCACACGCCCTAGGCGTATAAAGAGATTTGTAATTTCGACTAATTCTGATGGGATACGGTGGCTAGAGCGCCGGCACGGTACGCCGAAGATCGTGGGTTCGAATCCCATCCATATCAGTTGTTTTTTCAAATTTCTTATTAAATATTTATATTTAATAAGCTAACATGTGTTAAAACCATGTAAAAATTTCACAAAAAAAAATTGCTTGCCATTTTGTTTGTGGCTCATCCCACTGTCTTTGGGAGATGGGTTGATGGCCAAAACCATGTAAAGAGTTACTTTTTAGGCGTTTAGATACAGAATCTCAAAGTCAATCAGCGAGAAAAAAAATTCCTACATAACGTTTCAATATTATTGACCGAGGACAAGAACAGTGGAAAGGCTTCACTGGAGATTTTCTGGACCCGATGACTCCCGATGGACTGCGTTGACCCGTTAAAAGTATTTGGAAGAGTGGCCATTAAAGCACCAAATTTTTAAATAATCAGCGTCTTCTTCTTCTTATCGTATGGTTGATTAACTGTTTGAATCGCCCGTAGGCCTCTGACATGGCTTTACACACCATTGAAAAATCTCTCAGGTGTGCTGTCATCACGATGTTTTCCTTCACTGTTTTAGCAACTGATAATTAATTTATAATACGCACATATCTTACGAAAATCAAAAGTGCGCGTCTTGAGATCGAACTCGGGATCACTGACTTATCGGTCGATGGGCATACTAATCAGCGTGCGAGGTAGATAACTACTTGATTTACTTTTAAACATTATCTGTAACTCAAAAACCCCATTCCAGTTTATTTAACTGTAGATCTTGATGAGAAACAAGATGGCAGCCATTCATTTTAAATGACTGTTTCTCTCCATTAAAACATGGAAAACGTGGCGTATACAAAATAATTAATTATTTCTAGAAGATTACGAGTTTTGCTAATATTTTAAAGGTTATTGCTGGAAGGGACCGTTTCGTAATTGTATTTATTATCGTTACATAAACGATATGTGCTCGGTTACAATGTTATTTATGTTAATTACTCTTTAGAAATTTATTAATATTTGTAGAGTTTTTCAGCGAAACGTGCTATAATTATATCAACATTCATCGGTGAACCATGCTCTCTGTAGACAATTGTATCGTCCAAGGGTAATTCTGTATACCGTACGGGACTCCATATTTATATAATGTAAATTTTTATTTATGGTTTTGTGTTTGTGTCATTTTTCTAATTTATAATTATCTTTTTAGTATTTTGAAGCTGATTTCATTTTATACTTTAACTTGTAGTGACTCTTACACAACTACAAGCAACAACTTAAGCGACTTTAAAACCTGTAAGTGCACGTAAGCCCTGTACTACCTATATTTACTGATAGTACGGATCCTCAAAAATGGCAAAATGGCAACTCGATATAACCCATAATCTCCATAGACTAATAAATTTATAGACCAGGCAGTCAATATTTATAAACTGCTCCGTCGGTCTGTCTCGATTCCCTAAAACCTTTTTTCCATGACCGTCACGTAATCAATACGTAAATTGAGAGAGATACCCGTTATGAATATAACATCAATGATCATGCAACTTGTTTAATAATGCAAGCATTAATCTGAAATCTGGAGTACTTGCCAAGTTTTCTCCCCTACTACAAATAAATTGAAAGTAAGGCACTTGCTACGATATCCGGGCGAATGTTAAATAATTAATGAATAATTTTATGGATTCATTTCTAAGTTATCTGATAATGTTACTGGCTCATTTTTGTAGTTACAAGCCTGGGTTTAGTGTGTAGTAATCTAAATCAGGGATTTAGATTTTCATGAAGACCCCACATGATTTTTTGATTTATAGGTTTTTCTGCAAATAATTTTTAAAAGTTAAGTACAGTCACGTACGCCTCAAATATTTTAATTCTGTATAAGTAATTTGTTAATACTGTAATTTTTGTGAGTTATTTATTACTGCTTTACTCACGAATTCATTTAGGGAATTCCCAACGAGTTTCAAACTTTTTTGCAAATTGCATTTCAAATAAACCGAGAGTATTTACTTGAAATAAATATATTATAACACCCAATTTACATGATTGTATGGGAAGCCCCCCAAGCCCCTCAAGTTATTATTCAGAATACATTTTATTATGTAACTTTTTGCCGTATTTGTGTTGTTAAATTTGTATAATTATCAAATATTTAAATATATTAATGAATTTCTTAGACAGACCAAGATGACGAAACTGTAAAGGATTTTCTACGGAACTCTAAAAAAAACTATTACACTAGGGTGGTATTTTAGATTTACCTCACGCTTTTCTAGCATGCAACAGCCCTTTTTACGAGCAAGTATGAAGAAAATAAACAAAATAATTAAACCAAGCACTAGCAAAATGAATCTTATTTGCAACCAAATCTCTCAAAAACAAAAACACAAAACTCGACAAACTTACGGGAAACGTAATTAATAAAACAGACTTTAGATGTTCATTAATTCAGTTTTTGCATCATATTTTATCTTACCATTCGTGTCTGACGGGAAGCCTGAAGCCTCGAAGCTTCATATTTGGATAAAAAGCATTTTACGACAGACTATTCATCTTCGGGACTTATTTTTGACATGTCTTTGTGTTTTGGCAATAGGTACCTACTTTCCTTTTTAATGTGAGAAAATGTACTGTTATAGGAATAATTACCACAGTGGATCCCAGAGGGCAGAAAACACTTCTTCTTCTTATCGTATAGTGTCAGAGTTTAAACCGCCCGTAGGCCTCTGACATGGCTTTACACACACTTGAAAAATCTCTTAAGCGTACAGGTTTAATCACGATGTTTTCTCTCACCATTTTAGCATTTGATAATTGATTTATAATACGCACATAACTTACGAAAAGTCAGAGGTGGGGATCAGACTCGAGACCTCTGACTTGTAAGTCGACAGTCACACCTACTAGGCTATCAGTGCTAGAAAAAAAAAGAAAACACTGTTGAGTACCATAACGATTGAAAATTCACATTCTTTAATGCAGTTCCATGTAAATTAGATGGTAAAACATAAAAATAGGTACCTATTATCATGGACCCAGATCGGGCACAGCAAAGATAAATAAATACTAGAAAATTAAGATTACTTCAAACTAATTTCTTACAGACTAACTTTTTTTAAAATTAATAATAACTATAAAGTATATAAATTCATAATTATCAAATTATAATCCAACGAAAACCTCTGAAGGCTATCAAAGTGAAACTAAATTCTCTAAATCACGTCCAAAGTACCAACCAAACCTTTAACCCTTACTTAACTTCAATTAACCCTACAATTCTTTCTCCAAAGCTAATTAATTGGGTCTGAAATGGAATGGGATATCGCACGGTCGATTCGACCCCTCTAGAGGTAATGACGTGTAAAATTAACGTTCTTCAGTTTTTGACAGTTTTCTATTAACACGGAAAATTAATAATACCCAGCGGTTGTATTGATTTCTATACGTTGTATGTTAGATTTATTATATTGTATGTGTTGTACATTTTGAAGGGTAATAATTGGGTTTTGATATTTTTCTTTTAACATTATACGTAGGGGAAAACCGACTTTGGAAAGACAGAAATGTTATATTATGTGCGTTAGATTGTATTGAAACCATATTGTTAAGAACTAATGCGCTCTAACAAGCCCCACTTGCTAGAACTCTTTGTAATTTAAATAAAATATGCGTCGAATATACTGACCTTGATATTTTTACGTGTTCTTTGGCGAAATTTACTAATGTTGCTGTTATGTGTGTTAGCTCTTAAGATTTTCATTGGTGCTGATTCTCTTGTGTGACCCGCTAAACTAATTTTAGTCTATCTATATCTCTTTCTAATAAACACCATCGAAAAAGGACAGCAAATAGTTAGAGCTTTCAAATTAGTCTACGTCCTTGCAATTGACGTGAAATTAGACGAAACCTCTATGACATGCCGACTAAATTCTCGTTGATATCACGCAAATAGACTAGTTTGACAGCTCTAAAAATCTTCTATCCTTTTCTAATGATCTCTGTTAGAACGAGAGATGGCGAGTCGAATTGGTTTAACTGTAATGGCATTGTATACCTAAACTAATATTGTGAAGAGGTAAAGTTTGTATGTATGTATGTCAGAGGTAACTATCCGATCATAAAATTCTTTCGCCAATAGGAAGCTACTTTATCCCTGAGTGCTATAGGCTATTTTTTATTTTAAAAAAAGATGAGTTTAAATAGAAAAATCCGTGATTCAAGTCAGAAAAAAAAAACAGGTAATCTGGCTGCTTTTTCAACGTGTTTACGGGAAAATTTAATTTAACGCGGACAAAGTCGCGGGGAAGAGCTAATTTTAAATAAATAAGTATTCAAATAACAGTTCGCAAGTGGTTAACTTATTTATTAGAAAATTGTTTATCTAGGACTAAGCAAACACTAACTTAAACCAACCAATCCCTTTATAAACCTAGTTTTCAAATGTCTTCTGTAATTTTCCGTATTGTTTGTAGAACAGCTGCCAGAAAGCCATCCTGGAGTGGGCTGGTCTGCTGCTTAGGGAGAGCTCATCACCGATGTTCATGTATGTATATTCTTGTTTTGTGAGCGGTAGCCATTTTATTGGCAGTAGTTCCGATGTTTCTGGGGTAGGATCGCTGTAAAATAAAACTTAATTACTCTATGTTGCGTTTACTAAATTGTAATTAAAAATTTTCGACACAAATACCTTATTTTTTTTTCAGCTAAGAACACTATCGATCCAGTCATCTTTCAAATAAAAAAAACGAAATCAAAATTGATCCATTCCATAATTTTTTTTAGGAGCTGCGATGCCACAGACAGGCACACAGTCATACAGATACAGATACACAGACACGTTAAACTTATAACATCCCTCTTTTTGCGCTGGGGCAAAGTTAGCAGAACAGCACCAGATGATTCACCTAATACTCGTAGCTATACAACTTCTGTAAAAAAACCAGCTAGTGAAAAAAAACTAGCTAGGCAAACTGTGCGAGTCTGATATACGCACGTAGAATTCCATAGGATATTATAATTATGTATATTTATGCCGAATTGCAGCTTTCTTTCATTTATAACATCATAGTAAATTTACTGTGACAGTCAGACTGACAGACATGACGAAACTATACGGGTTACTGGTTTTACTACAGATCCCTAAAAATGGTCAATACTCACTTGAATTTAGCAAAATTAGTCCACATCGTAGACATTCGCTGCATGACGATTTCATCTTTAGCTGTAAGTTTGCCTCTAAAATCCATATCATATAAATATCCTAGTTCTTCAGAATGTGATGCACAACATGTGAAACTGCCTTTTACTTCATCGTAAATCTTAATATCATTTCTTGCACCAACGTAAGAAAACATGTAGAAGTAAATGTTTCCCGCTCCAGCATCTAAATACTTTTGTATAGTTCTGTGTTCAGGATATATGTATGTGAAATCAGAATCAAGATTGATGATGTCCCATTGTACATCTTTGCTCATTTTTTCATCTCCAAAGTAAAAGTGCAATATCATCTTTTCTATTTCTGCAACATCTTGGTCATCAAAAACGAAAGATCGTTTCAAGTAATCGGTCAATATGTCCAGATTTTTATAGTAGTCAGCATCCTTATTGTAATGAACTGCAGCTAGTTCATGTTCATTAAAACCTATCAAGACTGGCAAGTTTTTGACTTTTGGTACTTCAGCGTTAATCCAGGAATTAGCCAAAAAAGGTTCAACTCCATCAAATTGCCGTTCTACACATGGCTTAAATGTTATATTCTGTTCGATTGCACTTGCCACAACTAATGTTGGATCACTTTTTGCAAGAAACGAGATCGCTTCCTTGATATTACTGGTCTCAAATCCAAGGTTTTTAGCTATTTTAAGTGGTGCATCTTTGTCGGGATCATAGAGAACAGTTGAGGCTAATGAGCTGCCACTCTGTATTATGACTTTGTTATAAAGCTTTTCTTTGTCTGATATCAAATGTAAATCTACTGAGTGTCCACCAGCGCTTTCGCCAAATAAAGTTATGTTATGAGCATCACCTCCAAATGCTTCGATGTTATCTTTAATCCATTGCAGCGCTAAATATTGATCTTTAAGACCTTGATTTCCTGGTACTTCAGGAATGTCCAGGCACATAAAACCGTAAGCTCCAACACGATAATTTAGTGTTACTACAATAACATCATGTTTAACTAAATAATTGGGTGAATAATTGTATATCCTAAAATTTCCACCGAGGAAGGAACCTCCATAGATCCAGATCATTACTGGCAGCCGATTCTTGGATGTAGCTGAACTGGGTAGTGGGTACATATACACTAAGTTGTAGGCAATCAACTGTTCCAATCATAGTGCTGGTAAATATAGTGTTGTTCGGTAAATATGTGTTGGGTTGTGGACATATTGCTGAGTCATTATTAGCATCGAAGGTTTCTGTGAAATTAGGATGTAGAGTTGCTTCCTAGAATATAATAACAGTGATTTGTATAAGTTGAAATAGGAATATACTTTTCCTATATTGAATCAATATTTTTTCAATCACCAACGAAATTATTTCATTATGCTATGCAAACTACATCTACCTTTATCTCTATCTTTATTACATAGTACTCCACAATTATGTATTATGTTGGATGGCTGGATCAAGGGTTTGATGCAAAAGGCGGTACTCCTAGATACGGTTCGCATATTATACATGTATTTAAAAATATAGGTTGTATAAAAGAAAATGAATAAACAAATATAGATATAACATTACTTACTCCAAAAGGATTGTCTTTATCCACCTTAGCGTAAGGTATTCCTAAAAACATCGCGTAATCACCATCGTTTGCTTTTAAACCTCGGATTAAACCCACTTTTGTGTCCACCAAAGGATCGATTATTGAGATACATTTTACATTAAAAAGAAATAATTGCAGAACAAATAAACACAAGACCTTTAATCTCGACATTTCAAATACTTTTTGAATGTATTTTGTAACGCAATTTTATTGAAGCAGCAGTGTAATTAGCATTTAATAAACATCCGAGATGTTATGAGATTAGATTTTGTCTTCAATGATGGATAAAACAAGACATTTATAATAGCTATGCTTAATTATTGTGAGACACTTGTGATACAGAGTTACTTCGTAACAGATACATCATTTTTATACTAATACGAAAATAGGCGTAGGCACATTTTACAAAATATGAATAATAATACCATTTGTTTGCGTGGTTAAATAGCATTAGGGTTGTATCTAATTTAAAAAAATATATATTGAAGGCTTTGGAATTTACTTAACAATTTTTTTTGTTTATTAATTTTATTGTTACATATGTACACTAACGAGAATCGAGTACAAAGGCAACCTTTAAAAGGTGTTTAATTTTTTTTATTGAATCATATTTCTTTGCCTTATTAACCATTTCTGATTTCACCAACAGGTAAGTGAAGTTCTAACATAAGGGGCTTATCAGAAAAGTTTAGCATCTGTATACAGTTGTAGTAATAAATATACTGGGCCACCAATCACGCACTATGGACGCTACTGAAGGCGCCGATTTCATAGCCCAGTTCTAGGCTGACACAATTAAAGCAGTTATTACACTATTCACTTTTAAAGAAATTCATTTAGGAAATAGGAAGATGTAATTGAAGTTAGAGCAGTTAGATTCCAATTTAGTGCGATTAGAATGCACTACTTCCTAAATTGTATACGATTTAGGTGAGTGTAATCGCATCGCTACGCAATTTGCTACCCAATGTAATAATTCTACTAGGACTGCAAGTTGTCTGTCCTATTTAGGATTGTAGTTAGTCTAGTGTGATCACTGTGTGTAACACTTTGCCCGACCCGGAGATCGAACCCAGGACCTCGTGCTCAGCACTCGAGCTTGCTACAACTAGACCAACGAGGCAGTCCTTTCTCTGTTAAATCATAAACAAAGAATATTTGTGGGAACAATCTTTGGTTTATTTTTAAATTATAGAACAATAAGTCTAGGTTATAATAGGAATCTAGCAAAAGATGCTTTTAAGATGAATAATTCGATGTTTTTTACTAAAATGTTTAAACCCTGTGCGCCGTTACTAAAGCGAATAACGTACATCATTTCATAGTGATTTTATCTAACAATAGGTTTTCATTTGAAAACCAAGTAGCAAAAGTATCTATTCTAGTACTATTGATGTAGCTATCCGATCTGTTACTAAGATCATGAAGGCCGTATATGAAATAAAAGTATTTCATGCATGAAAACGTATAACGAGATCATCTTCGCCAATTTGACGTCCGCGAAATTATTTTTTTAATAAGGTAAGCAGGTACTTATGCATACTTACCACTACAGTACGAAACTAAAGTTCGAAATTTTGGAACAAATAAAATCAAGACCATCTGAGATGGAGTTTTTTTTAGCTTTTGTGTTTTGAAGACGGTTTTTTTTTGTGTTTCAATTTTTAGTGGCACATTAACATCAAAGAGAATGAACATTTGCTAATTAGTTGAAGAGCGCGTGAATGCGTTCTTTCCTCTAAAAGTTTACTAAAGATAAACTAATGATAAAAACAGAACAGATAACATTGAAATACCTGTTTGTTATATTAAAAAAAAACTGTTTTCTAAATTCATATACATATTATAGTTATTTGTTTGGCACCAATAACAATCATCATCTGCCTAGCCTTTTCCCAACTATGTTGGGGTCGGCTTCCAGTCTTACCGGATGCAGCTGAATACTAGTGTTTTATATGGACCGACAGCCTATCAGACCTCCACACCACAACCCAGATGCACCAATAACATTATTGTCCACTTTTTTTCCGGGAAATTTTCTAAACGGCCGGACCGATTTTGGCGAGACCTTTACTGGCAGGTAGCTGATTCAATAAAGTCATACATGAGCTACTATAAATTTCTTAAATATTTAGGTTCCAGTAAAAAAAAAGTTTCACATATCTTTCGAATGTACTCGTAATTCATATCATAAACATTTTTTAAATCTAGTTTTCAAATGTCTTCTGTAATTTTCCGTTAAGTTTGTAGAACAGCTGCCAGAAAGCCATTCTGGAGTGGGCTGGTCTGCTGCCTAGGGAGAGCTCATCACCGATGTTCATGTATGTATATACTTGGTTAGTGAGTGGTAGCCATTTTGTTGGCAATAGTTCCGATGTTACTGGGGTAGGGTCGCTGTAAAATAAAATTTAATTACAAACAGGTACGTAATGTTAGAGCAAAAAATATTATGGGTCATACTGCTTAAGATGATTCACAAGGCGACTAATATACTTTAAGTATCTATAACTAGTACCAAAAAAATCTACACTTTACATTAGTATTTAATAAATTATATAAAACTTACTTGAATTTAGCAAAATTAGTCCACATTGTAGTCATTCGCTCCACGATGATTTCATCTTTAGCTGTAAGTTTGCCTTTAAAATCCATATCAAATATATACCCCAGTTCATCACCATGTGATGCACAACATGTGAAACTGCCTTTTACTTCATCGTAAATCTCAATATTATTTCTTGCACCAACGTAAGAAAACATGTAGAAGTAAATGTTTCCCGCTCCAGCATCTAAATACTTTTGTATAGTTCTGTGTTCAGGATATATGTATGTGAAATCAGAATCAAGATTGATGATGTCCCATTGTACATCTTTGC
Organism: Protodeltote pygarga; assembly: GCA_936450705.2. Taxonomy (NCBI): domain Eukaryota; kingdom Metazoa; phylum Arthropoda; class Insecta; order Lepidoptera; family Noctuidae; genus Protodeltote; species Protodeltote pygarga. The sequence goes on from OW388254.2 coordinate 14,590,665, forward strand.
TTATTTTTTCATCTCCAAAGTAAAAGTGCAATATCATCTTTTCTATTTCTGCAACATCTTGGTCATCAAAAACGAAAGATCGTTTCAAGTAATCCGTCAATATGTCCAGATTTTTATAGTAGTCAGCATCTTTATTGTAATGAACTGCAGCTAGCTCATGTTCATTAAAACCTATCAAGACTGGCAAGTTTTTGACTTTTGGTACTTCAGCGTTAATCCAGGATTTTGCCAAAAAAGGTTCAATTCCATCAAATTGCCGTTCTACACATGGCTTAAATGTTATATTCTGTTCGATTGCACTGGCCAGAACTAATGTTGGATCACTTTTTGCAAGAAACGAGATCGCTTCCTTGATATTACTGGTCTCAAATCCAAGGTTTTTAGCTATTTTCAGTGGTGCATCTTTGTCGGGATCATAGAGAACAGTTGAGGCTAATGAGCTGCCACTCTGTATTATGACTTTGTTATAAAGTTTATCTTTGTCTGATATCAAATGTAAATCAACTGAGTGTCCACCAGCGCTTTCGCCAAATAAAGTTATGTTATGAACATCACCTCCAAATGCTTCGATGTTATCTTTAATCCACTGCAGCGCTAAATATTGATCTTTAAGACCTTGATTTCCTGGTACTTCAGGAATGTCCAGGCACATAAAACCGTAAGCTCCAACACGATAATTTAGTGTTACTACAATAACATCATGTTTAACTAAATAATTGGGTGAAAAATTGTATTTCCCAAAACTTCCACGGTGGAAGGATCCTCCATAGATCCAGACCATTACTGGGAGCCAATTCTTGGATGTAGCTGAAGTGGGTACATACACATTAAGTTGCAGGCAGTCAATTGTTCCAAGTATTGTGTTATTCAGTTGCAAATCTTGTGGACATACTGCTGAGTCATCATATGCTGTGAAGGTTTCGGCAAACTTAGGGTGTGGAGTTGCGATCTGAAAAAGGATAAAGATGATTTGATTAAGATAACAAAATAACAAATGTTTTGCAATTCTTTAAATAACAATTTATAGTATTTTTATTAGTATTATAAATAATTTATAGTAATTTTTAGTTTATTTACAATATTTTTTACGCATGCTAATAGTTACCATAATATTTCCTGCATTGGATGGTCACCTTTGACTACTCTGATTAAAAGTCGGCCAGAAGAATATTTACAATTGGTTTGTCCTCTTTTCATAATCTAAACCGTTCTATAATTCCACCCAAAGTTGGCATAGCGCAAGTGATGCTACTGGTGTCTAAAGGTCACGGTAACCGTTTCCCATCAGGTTTACTTTGCTACCATAGATGTATTTATTACCCAGTCGCTACACAATAATGCTGAAATTTAATAACTGATACTACTACATATCATACGCTCTACAACTCACGCTTTACCTTCAATAAATTCTGTAAGTAACACACGTAGGTTAAAGGAAATGTAATAAAAAAAATATTTTGTTTAAAAAAAACTGCTTCTTTTTTTTATACAAAATATATATATTTGTATTCAATATTCAATATTTTCACAGGTAATTTTCTTTATGACTTCTGTTACACGCTGTATATTATATTGTTGTAAATAAAATTATCTTTTGTCAAAAAAAAAATACAGAAAAATAAAATTACTTACTCCAAAAGGATTGTCTTTATCCACTTTAGCGTAAGGTATACCTAAAAACATCGCGTAATCACCATCGTTTGCTTTTAAACCACGGATTAAACCCACTTTTGTGTCCACCAAAGGATCAATTCTTGAGATACATTTTACATTAAGAAGAAATAATTGCAGAACAAATAAACACAATATCGTTAATCTCAACATTTCAAATACTATTGAATACAATCTCGTTATCGTTTTTTTATTTAAAGAGCGGCAAAATCTTCATGAATAGATGTGATGATATCAGATTAGATTTAATTCGAAATTATGATAAGACAAGATGTGTTGATAACTTTAAGAATGAATGTGATGTGTAACGTGTTGTAATATTACGATCTCTTAGTGGTGGAGTATCTAATTCCTTAGATGGGTTACCCTATCAAAGGGGTTTCACGACATTTGGGCCAATTTGATAAAGATCATATCGGCAATTCGTCAAATTTGATATTGGTCAACTCGGTAGTTCGTCAAATAGTCTTTTGCCTAATTATAGCTTTCTAACGATACATCCAAATGGACGTGTTCTTTATACAATAAAAATAGTATACGTTTTCACCATTCACAGGCAGATTTTGAAATGACCCCCCATTTGGCCGGATGAAAGCGTCGAAGATAGGGCTTTAAACCTTTCATAGGAATTAAAATGTATATCTGCGGTATCATCAGCAACCATAATTAGGAACCAACCTATGAGTCTGTCTATGATAGTAATCTCGACAAGCAATTTTCAGTTTACTGAGAAAATAATTATAATAATATTGCAAAGGAGATCAATTTTCATTATACCGGAGAACGATATTGTTCGAGAACATTTTGCGAGAACAGTTTGTCGTCCGAGAAAAATAGTAGATATCCGGCCCTGGGCGATTCATATTCATAATGTCTTGGAGAATAATTAGTTTTCATTATTCACGAGCCCGGCCTGCAGTCTTCTGGCAGGAGGCTAGATAGAAATATAATGTAGATAGAAATATGTCTAGAGACGATTTTTTTGGTTTAAATTACGGATTTGGAATTACTGCCTCGTTGTCAGGTGGTCGTAAGAGCATGAGTTCCTGGTCTCTAGATCGAGAAAAAATGCGCGCGCGTTCCCTAGTTTTACGGCCTTTCTGTAATAAAGGACGGGGGTCTGAAGTTAGACTTACCCCTGGGTAAGGGATAAATATAACCAAATTAATAGATTAATCGCAAAAGACTTAAATTCATATTTTTATAATTGTGTTATAGTGTGGTGTGTATAATTGTGTAATATCTCCTACGTAGTTGACTAATCTCCGTTGAGATTGGCTCCTGTACCCTGAATTCGGTCAAGAGAACATTATAATATAATATTATATTATAATAGAGTGTGTAATATCTACAACATTCAACCTCTTTTTCAAAGTCCGATATTTTATTTAAACTTGTGCGAAAGCAATCTATGCCTGGTTACTTAGGCCTCAATAAGGCCTCTACTAATCTAGAGGCTGATTGGACATATTTATTTAGGTGTATAACTAATTAATAGCAACTCCGTAATATCATGGTGTTGAAACAATAGCCAAGCAGCAAGCTGTCATCATTTGTCCGCCGCAAGCTCTCGACTGAATTAATAACTGGATATCAAACCGGCTACATGATTTATGCGTTCAATATTACTGGGACTGGACGTAATTGGTTCAAATGTTCTACTGCTGTTGATAATTATACTTGGGAGTGAGTATCTATTGTTATTATTATTCGGTACCATTGTAAAATAAATAAAAATTAATCTGTCTTCCTTGGTCACGTCAGAAATTTAAAACAGCTGGACCGATTTTGTTGATTTTCTTGTGTGTGTATGAGTGGGTCTACGAATGATCTATATTCACAATTGGACCCGGTATGTGGCACTGCAATCGGGTAAAATTAGAACACCGGGGTAAGGGTCAGCTAGTAATAAATAAATAAATAAACTAGCTTGTAACTGTCCTACTGCAGGGCAAAGGCCTCTTTTTATACCGAGGAGTATCGAGCATTATTATAATCACCAAGCTAACTCACTGCGTGTTGCCGATTTCAAACTATTAAAGTCCAGGTTTCCTCACGATATTTTCTTAAGATTCTTTCTTGTTCTTCTGAGAAAGTAGGTACGATATCATAATTATGGAAAAGGTCACATTGCTTTATGCTACACTCCGTGCTTGCAAAACGGATCCTTAACTAAAGCGCCAACACGACATTTAATCAAAAAATAAACTTATACATAATATTATATGAAGTTGGTGTAAAAATCTGTTTTTTTTATTCATTGCCATTATAAGAATTATACTATAATATTTTAATTATAATTGTTTTTATTGTTATAAGTTTAGATTAGATTAAGATTCAGCTCTCAAGAATCGACAATTAGCTATTAAAATAGTTGTGACAGACAGCCGAACAAGATAAAACTATAAGGATTCCTAGTTCACGACAGAATCCTTAGAAAAACTAACATAAATATTTCTTATAATTTTTTTTTTTGGAAACCATTCAAGTTAAAGTTCTCTATTGTAAACGCTTTGTCTAACTATCTACCAAAATTTGCATTCAAGACAGTTTCCTTAAGTACCAGGACTTCAGAGGTGAAAGAGGGTGTATTAATAACTTATATTGGAGGCCAAGGTACAGGTGTTCAAAGAACCCAACTCGCCCCAACAGTCATCTATTTCCAGGGATTTGGGAGCTTATTGTCTCCGTACAAATTAATAAAATAGTATACTTTTTGTTTGTTCCTTATTTAGTAGGAAACACAAATTTATGTTTACATTGTCTTTTAATTTAGTAGCTGTTAGAATACACTTAGTATACGAGTTTTATGGACATTAAACAAGTATAAGAATTGGCTATGTAACTGCATGGTAACTTCCAAAGATATTGGAAAGAAGGAGATATGCCCGTCTGGTATAAAATGTACAGGAACCTAGTGTCTCCAGTTTGTCCCTACCACTCGCCACAACTACACACGCAATTCAATAAATGCAATGTCTCGGACCAATCTCAGACATTCTCGCATACAACAACTCCGTGCATGCTGCACAAACAAATATGCACTTTATTACTTTATACACAGCGATCATGCAACATGCACTGCCCTTACTCAGTCTTACTCACACATGGATCTACAACGAGTACTTTCGCGACCGATACCTGCGGAGCTACCACGACATAAACTCTAATGTTGAAAATATCGTTATGTTATTTTTACATTGCTTCGTTTATTAACACAGTATCGAATTGAGATAGTACTTAAGAAGCAATGTATTTCGTACAAAAATAATAAAGTCGTTGAGCTCCATGAAAACCAAAATAACATAATAAAGACAGCAAATATTTTTAGATTTGTTGTTTTTAATGAATTTAAAGATAAATCTAATATAATTAATATGGTAAATGATTGTTTTACTAATTAAGTTTATTGTTTTATATCGATTTTTATAAGATTCCAGTAAACAACGCGTCATTTCGTTAAAATTACTCGGTCGCGGTCAAAAGTGTACTGGCTGCCGGTATCGGCCATTTAGCCACGTACGACTCGAGGAATCGTACGGCGTAGACGTGGGAACGCCCCCTTGCCACTTCTCCTTATTTAATATTTCTATGGTAACTTCCCTGGGATCCCATCATGAGATCCTGACTTGGTGACAATGAATGAGGTTCTTCTCCATGAAGGGTAGGCTGCCCTAGGAACTGGCAACTAGAGTCACTCTTATAACAAACAATATTAGAATTATGACTATTCATAAGTGCCTAATGGTCTACATGAATAAAAATATTTTGATTTTGATTTTGATTTTGACACCAAATTGTAAGTATGGCTATTTAATAAGAAAATTTGAAAAAAAATTGAAAAAAACGTCACGAGCGTCGACACGGTACGTCGAAGATCGTGGGTTCGAATCCCATCCGTATCAGTTGTTTTTTCAAATAATTAATTTTTAAAATAATTATATTTAATAAGCTATCATGTGCACATGTAAAAAACATCCCAAAAAATTGTAAGTATGGCATCGCACAAAATATTTTTTTTAAATCGGCCGACAGTTCGCAGAGAAATCGGTGAATATACATAAATAAAAATAGTGGCAGTAAAAATACAGTGGCACATTAAACTCCTCCTTTTTGAAGTCGGTTAAAAACTTGTTGCTACTCTATTAATGCAGACACATCGACTTAAGTTTCTTTGTATAAAAATTCAACAACTTATTCATTAGTCAGTTAGTTATGTTCTTAAAAGCTATAATACAGTTTGAGTGCGCCGCCATGATTTTATAACTAAACTATTTCATAAGCTCCCCGGCGGGTGTTGCCATTAATTAATACCAAGACTTTGCTTTCTAATGAGTACGTGCTGGTGTAAGATGCAGTCATAATTTCTTGTCGTTATACGAAACTTTTTGTTGCTTTATTTAATTACAAGTAAATTCTTTTTTTTAATTGATTTTTATAGGCAAATGTATATAATAGTTATATTTAGTCTGTAAATAATTGTATGATAATGTAAATAAATATATCTTCATTACAAATTTAATCATCTTAATAAAATGGTTGAACTTCTTTTCTTTATTGTATGATTCATGAGCAACTTGGTGTCAGAGTTTTAAAAAAATCAGCTGTTTCATACATTTTGTTGAGTCATGTGAACATAAATGTGTGGAACAGCTGATTTTTTGACCCCTTTTAAGGATGCTGGTGTTTTACAAATAACCCTGTATAGTAGAAATTGCAATTGTGATCCCACAGACAAACTATATGTATAGTTTTGTTGGATGTTGTGCTTATAATATTATAAAAAAATAAATAAAATTTATTTATTGATTATACATGATCAATACTTGGTACAGACCAATTCAGAATAGTAAAGGAACTAGGCTGATTCTAATACCTACCAGTTGCACAAACTTTAATAAATTAAATAGCCAAGTCTGAAAGCTAACTAATTAGTACACACCGGTGTTCTGTTGCTGATAACTCAACGGTTATGTGAAACTGTTGGCCGCTAACTTCTAGTACTTATGAGCTCCGGATAGTTGAGAGTTTGTTAATTTGTTTAAGAATGTACAATACCTGATTAGTTAGAAACGGTGGTAGACTGTAAGAAAGATAGATAGATAGATGAAACATTTATTTAGTACAAAACAAGACACATATTACAGTTGAAATCACAATAAACAAAAAAAGTAAAAATTTAGTAGAACAAAAATAAACAAAGAAACGAAGGGTATCCAAAAAACAAAATTATTTTAGTACATAGACAATTTATTTTCGTGTGGTAATGTGTCTCAAGATTGTACCAAAAAGGTGTCCAGCTCAGCATGTGTGAGGTATAATGCCTGAAAGAAACATCATCTGCCATCATCTGCCTAGCCTTTTCCCAACTATGTTGGGGTCGGTTTCCAGTCTTACCGGATGCAGCTGAATACCAGTGTTTTACATGGAGCGACTGCCTATCAGACCTCCACAACCCAGATACTGGGTTACACGATACCCCTTGGTAATACTGGTTGTCAGACTTTCGGGCTTCTGACTATCCGTAACGACTGTCAAAGATTTACAATTGACAGCCGGAGCCAACAGTTTAACTTGCTATCCGAGGCACGGAGAGTGATAATTAATTTATAATACCTACGCATGTAACTTACAAAACGTCAGAGGTGTGCGCCTTGGGTTCGAACCCGCGACCTCTAACTTGCCAGTCAAACGGTTATACCATTAGGCTATCACAACTCCTTTGAATGCCTGAAAGAAGTATTATAAAGAAAAATTATTTTACTTTTGACATCATTATTACGTTATTGTTATTCTAGTCGCCGTAAATTAGTTTTCTTAAATCCAATTAATAAAGTCTTCAATTAATTACCTATATTAATATCAAGCTCCTTCTAATTCCGACTAATTACAGTTCTCAATAAATTAATATGAGGCATCAAGTTCCTTAATTTTCTAATTCATATCAATTAAATATCTAATTTCTAAAAACAGCGTTCTTTAATTTTTCATTTGTGATGAATTTTCGGGTATATCTTGAATTTTGTAAATCTCGTCGTCCTTGATTTTAATTGAAAGTAATATTGAATAACTGACAAATTTGATTGTAAGTCGGAATAATTGTGTGTTGGAATTAAAATAATTAGCTCTTGAACTACAGCAGAGAAATAATGTTTTAAGTTTTGATCAATAAAAAAAAACATAAACATGATACATTATACAGTCTTTACCTTTACTTTTGTAAATATTTTAAGTGGTAAATCAGGTTACCAACCCGGATGGTTCGTCCGAAACAAATTAGAATGAATAAAATTCATTTATTCATTCATTATCAATAAGAAAAAAAAATGAAAATTTACGTAAATGAACTTAAAAAAGTTTATTAATAATTATATATCATCATCATTAGCCTGTATTCTGCCCCCGATAGTTGAAAAGACGTATCTGACAGTTTTTCCAAAATTGAGTTATATATACTGCCAGAATCAGGAAAAAAAGGCGCATCTGCTGGTATTTTTAATATTTCGATATCTCGTTCCGTTAATGATTTAGCATAACGAAAATTGGCGCAACTGCAATTTTTTCTACTAGTTAGAAGAAGAAAAGACGGATTTCATTTATATTAATTGAAAAGGCACATTTACTTAGAAATGCCATTTAGTGTTATAATATTGATAATCTATTAGTATTATAAATGCTTAAATGAAAAGACGTATATAGCCATATGCGCCTTTTTTTCTTAAAAGTGGAAGGTAGCAAATAAATTTGAGAATAAGTCTAAAAGTACACAAATAATCACACGTTGTTGAAATTTGAAGGGCGTTAATGGTTATTTGCGTCCTTTTAATTAAGCATAAGACATTTTAATCTATTTTTTTTGCTAAGATGAAAAGGTTTTTTAATAATAGTAACTAAATGAAAGGTGCAATGTTGTTTTAAACTAATGGGAATCAAAGATGGATACTTCGGCCATCATTCAGCATTCATTTTAAAAAAATTTAAGGCTTTTTTTAGAGTCAGCAAAGAATTTCCCGATTTGACATTCAAACATTTTTTTCTCCATTTTACCTTTTTGTTAGATGCGTCTATTCAACTATCGGGGGCAGTATTAGTCCACTGCTTAACATAGGCCTATCCCAATGCGCGCCACTATTGTGCGCTCATTGGAGGTATTTGCCCATAATCGCCACACTGAGCGAGCGGGTTGGCGATCGCAGTAGCAGATGATTACTGTTTCACAGAAAGATGCTGCTGCCCATTCTCCGGATCATTCTCTTTGTCGCTTCTTACGAAACCCGTGGGACGAGTAGGGGTGGTTCTTAGGACGGAAACCACACGGCAATTAAAACGGCTGATAGAGGAGACTGCTAGATGAAGACATTTTACATTGAGACTGAGCAACATCAACAGGGATCAAGGCATGTAGCAAAACAAAAGTTGATAATTAATCAATACGAATCTAATCAACATAAGTACAAACGATAACACGGCCCATTACAAAGAGATAGCACTATGATCTTTGCAATAACACTAAATAGTCTTGTTATGGTCTCATATGTGCCTAACTACACATCGCATAAAAGAAGTAAAATAAATTATACTAGGCTAAGGGTATTATTGTATACGTACTAGTTATTCATACACTCAAACATTTCTAATGAGTATCTAATTAGATTAGCTTAATTTTTTTTTGTTATTTATGAAAAAGGCGTGGATGTTATTACATTTAAATTTTTTGATACTGTCGTCATGCCCATTGTCACATTCACTACGGTCATACCCAGGGGCCAGGGGAGAGAGAAACTTCCTCACGATTCGCGCCGTGCCTACCAATACTGCCTTCTGCACCAGGCCCCTAATCCAGCTGCCTAACGAGAGCCTCTTAAGATGTTTTTCGAGGCTCTTAGCTAATAAACTATAGAGACATTAGAATTATGGTTACGCGCTGAAATACAGTCGCTATGCCTTGCCTCCATAAAGTTAAGTTTTCAGTAAATATACGATTGAACCCATTCACAGTCCCATATGGATAACAATTAAAAAACAATTGACTGAGCCACATGTGGTTCAGTAGACAGAGAATGTGTTATACTAGCTGTTATACAAGTACCGTTTACCTTCATAATTCCAATAGGAATAAAAAATTTAAAACGTAACGTTGCCTAGACTGGGATTGCCCAAAAATTTTGACACATTTGTCCAGCAAAAATCCTACTAGGCTGTTACCCCACACTTTCAGAATCTCGAGACGAAAACAAAGAAAAAAAAATTATTACGTCATATTTTTCGCGTTACGAGTTACTTTTAACAGCCCTATCAAAAGAAAAAAGCAAAAAAATGCAACATCAGTGAGCCATCGAGAATGTCCTCTTCAGGACGCATGGGGCCGATTTGCCCTTGCTCGTTTTAGCTTACATTCTGTTTATATCTGCACAGGGCCCGATAGACTAATGTAATTCCAGCCTTACTTGCTGGCTCAGGGATTTTGTACCTAATCCGCCGATAATACAGGGTTTAAGTTTTAGAACAAGTGAAGTACTTTTTTTACCATACTCTATCGAATAGTTTGTATGAATTTGAAATGAGATGAATAGAAACGCCCGTTTTTTTTTGTAAATAGGACCAAATGGGACATTTAAGTAAGGTCCGACCAACCTTGCTGTTTTATCCCGTCAGTGACCCCGTGTTATTGCTCAATAACATTTAGAATGTTAAAAAGATCTGAAAATAATACAAAAAAGTATTATTTTTTAAGCAAATAAATCTTTTATCAGAAATATTTAAAATGATATAATAACCGTCCCACTGTGGAGCGCAAAGGTCTTTTCTCATACAGAGAAGGATCGAGCATTAATCACCACGATAGCCCACGGCGTGTTGGCGATTTCAGACTATTAAGTCCAGGTTTACTCATGATGTTTTCGTTCACCGTTAGTCTAAATCTAAAATACTGTCTAAAATGTGAATGAACCTATTATGGAACAGTCAAGCAGTGTTTCTGACGTCTTTGTTATTAACTCATCTAGTGTTGTTACGCTTGAAATAACTGTTCCAAGAAATGAACACTATTTAGAATATTGTTCGCTTCATACTACGTGATTCTAATAAGAATGAAAAATTCTGAACGTCATAGCTAACGTCATAGCTGACGTCATAGCTGTCAATAGGATAGGAAAATTTTAAAAAAGATGCTTTTCTTAGTGACGGCTATTCACAAGCTTAAATAGCAATGATAGCTTAGAGATATGACCGTTGAACTACCAAGTCAAAGGTTGTTCGGAACCCAGGCACGCACCTTAGACTTTTTGTAAGTTATGGGCGTATTATAAACTAATTATCACTTACTCCGTGCCTCGGAACGCACGTGGCCCTGCGCCGCCGCGCCATCCCATCAGACTATGAAAGTAACGGAATAGAGGGTGCACCTGTGTTTGCGCACACACTTGTGCACTATAATATCTCCTGCGTGGTTCGCTAATCTCCGTTAAGATTGGGCGCTGTGACTGAAATTCGGGCAGGAGAATATTTTCCTTTCAATATACTACAGGCTCACAAACACAAGTTAAAAGGACTTGTCCGCTTTTTGTATGGACGTTGGTTTTTTATTCTGAGAAAATTCTAACCAGCATGAAACTACCTGATGCCGAAAGCCACAAAAATATGTAACCTAGAACAGCTGAAAAAATAATTTTATACGCCTCCATTTATTTTAATATTTAGAAGGGCTTGTTCGTAATCTCTTCAGAAATGTACGATAAATAGAAAGTGATTTTTTCAAAATTGTAGGGATATAAAATTAAATGTTTTATGACAAAATAATAGTTTTATTAGCCTCTATTCAAATATATTTAACAGACTTTTATTTATTTTTATTTTATTTGTTAGAATTTTGGTCGAATATAAAACCAACTTTTTTCAAATATATACTTGAGTCGGGCTCTAAGTGCCTACCGTTCTCGTACCTACTTATGCTTCCTACCTAAAACTACATTGCGCCATTGTCTGTCTTGATGACGTGTATAATTAAGCACGGTTTCCATTAACTCTTTGTTCCGACTCACGCCGACTTTCACTAACTGCCGCTAAAGGTAATTTATTGTGTTCATCTTCACATTTTCTTCATACATTGTTGTATTTTTTAAATCTTGTGCGGTCGAGTGGGCGTGTAAAAAATATTAGTTTTGTGTAAAAAATATAATTTGGAGGTGTAATATTTTGAATAGGTATCGTTCTATTTACGTCTTTGCTCATAGGTACATATATTATACATATTATTATGAAAAAGCATATATGTTTTACTCAAAATCACTTGATAATAAGCAGTGTTATGACAATACATGGGACTAAAGTAGGATCTGTTTCCTAAGTGTGTGTAATTCTAAGGATAGCTACACACATAGTCGATTCGGCACATTTGGCTCGGTATTTTCGAAAAAGCCCCGAAGAAATTTCTTCTAAAATACTGAACCGAATGTGCCGAATCGACTATGTGTGTAGCTACCCTTAGATTTTGTTACGTAAATATTAAGCATATAAAAATCAGAATATAAACTGCTATCTCGCTTGTCCAATATCGTCCAACTTCCGACTTCCGTCCTCCTGATTAAGGGGGTGTGCTCCAGCGTAGACTAGTAATCCTGTTACCACTATACGGGTTCGTGGTCAAATACTTGCCTAATCATAATTAAAAAAAATAATTACACACTTAATTTAATAAATAGAATAAATACTGAAATTATTGTGGATTTTATTTGTGTAAAGCCAATGATATAATAATATAATACAATAGGGTGCCGCAATGATTTGTAAGAAATTATGTATGGCGGTGAAACCAAATGCTCTAAGCTAAGGGCGAGTTGATAGATGGAGCCTTTTGACGTGTCGGTGTTTTTTAGTTGTAGTTGGAATGAAAGGCTAAACGTTTTGTGTTAATTTGGGAAATTTGAGCCTTTTTTTACGTTCATGATTCGGGTTGTTATAGTGTAGGTAGACCTTATTATTTAACTTGTTTCTAAGAAAAAAAATCTCGAGTCTTATGAGAAGTTTCCTTTTTTGAGACCCGAAGTTAGTTTCTACCTAACTTAAGAACTAACTTAGACCTAACGATTTAGGTATAATGTTTTCTTTAAAATTCTATAAACTAACGCTGACCTTCTAATACGATCTTGAAAAACCTATGGTTTCTTGGAGAAAATTGTGACATTTTTTTTCTTTGTTTCAAAAAAGCAGTCCTAGATTTTTTCCAATTCCGTTAGTTCATATTGAATTGACAGACATAATAAAAAAATGGGATCATTTGCATAATGTCTTTTTTCCTAATATACATACGCATAACATAACATACATGGCATACTTTGGTATAATAATATTTAGCTATAATTGTCCTTTGGCATACAGTTAATAAGTAAATATCTGTCAATCAAACAAATATTTATACCATTCGGGAATTGAACATCAATAGCAGAATGTATATCCCCCTATCCGCTACGCCACTAATATCCAAAACTTTTATTTCATTAAAAACCTTTTGCTGTATTAAAAAAAAAAACTCAAGTTAAAACAATACAGAAATAGTTTAGGCTAGCGACACGTCAGGCCCTGCTCAGCAATGGGCTAACAAATTTAATCTTAGGCGAGTCTAAACAATATACACCTTCGTAAGCCACAGACATTCCGAGACCAATCCATTGAGGGACTATTCTGTTGTACCTACTGTTTCTATTTCATTATTATTAAAGTTGTGTAGAGGTCGTATGAGACGGGCACAATCCAACAAACATTTTAGTTGATGTGTAGGAACTGTTACTAAAATATTGAATTTGATCGAAACAAATTTCCATACATAAAAGTGATTAAACAAAAATTCATTTGAAACAATTTTTATGTATGAAAACTTGTTCCGATCAAATTGATATTTTGTTGAAACTTTGTAATGTTATTTTCCTTAAAATGGTTTTTTGCGATTTTTCTTAACTGTATTCAGTGATTTTATATCTTTAATGTGCGAGCGAGAAAGCAGCTTAAATTGTGTTGTGATATTTGCTCTTGTAATGCCACCACGGTGGTATCAAATGAAAGGCATTTTAATATGGCGGTTAAAAAACATACTCATGATGGCGTCAATGCGCCCCGGCCGCGTTGTGGTGGCTTTGTTGTTGTGGTATCGTCTAAATATTACCTGCACATCTCTTTTTAATTTTAAAAGATGATACAATACAATAAACCCTGTCACCTAAATAATTTTATATTTTTTTTTGTTGTGACGAAATTCAGCAGAAGCAATAATCGATTTTAGAATAATATTAATAAAATAAGTTTCGTGAGTCATATTATATACTGATGTTATTACGGCTCTACTCGCGGGTTTATTTTGGGATTGCTAGGTTGTTAAGTCGGGCAATCCCTATCCAATCCCCAAATAAACCCGCGAGTAAAGTCGTAAATATTTAACAATCAAGATGTAAAGAAATTAAACATAAACTCGTCAATTTAAACATTTACAAATCTTTTTATCTTACAACTATCACCAGAATATGGTCACAATAGCTAAAAGCTTCGCACCTTTGGAAACTGCTCGACCCTTGTTAAGACGACCAGTAATCAATATTCGCGGAAACACTCCACAAATATTAACTCTTACCCATATGTATGTACATATGTGGGCGAGGGCATAGACTACCGTGTTCATTGTTTTAAGTGTTTATCAGTTTTAATATAGGTAGGTACTACCGCGGACACGAACGGTGCACCACTTTGCCATTAAAATGTTTTGAAGGATGTGCGTAAGGGCGGGCTAGCGCTACATTCGGACGCCGGGTGCAAGCGATTCTAACCTTAAGAGTTGTGCACCGGCATTGTCCACGATAGTACTTACATTTTTTTAGGATTTCGTACATCAAATAGAAAAACGGAAGGAAGAACTTATAGGATCTTTCCGCTACTTGTCAGTACAGACAGTCCGTTGACGTATCAAGTTGAAGTCAAGTCTGCAAACTTTTGGAGCTGTAAAAAATCAGACTTCTGAGTCAATGCAATCAAAAGTCTCAGGAAATACGACATAGCCATAGATAGAGTGGAGCCGTTATAGTCAAGTGGTATGACTGTTGACTGGCAAGCTACAGGTCGTAGGTTCGAACCCAACCTTTGACTTTTCGGAAGTTTTAAGCGAACAATTAATGAATTTTTACTAGCTCCGTGCCTCTAAAAGCACGTAAAGCTGTTGTTCCTACGTCTGATATCTCTCCGGTTGTGGATTGCCATCTAATCGGACCACGAGAGTGAAAAAATAAAGAGTGCACCTGTGTTTGCGTGTGTGTGTAGTGTGCATTATAATATCTTCTGCGTTGGATACCCTTAAGATTGGCCGCTGTGTCCGAATTCGGTCAAGAGGCCATTAATATTATTGCAAGAGATTAGATCGCATACAACGCTATTCTGTCGTGATCCAAGCTAACCAAAGCACTCGTACGATACGTGCCGATATTAAGGTCGGGAATATTCGAGCTTGTTGTATATTCCAATTGTTTGCAAAGCCTTTGGATTCATGGTTCTCTATATTCTAAACAAACCAACATGACGGATGCTCCTAGGGAAAATATAAGTTATTAGGAGACATGATAAATTTAATAATTATTATTAGATATTTCACTAATATCCTTTCTTCCTTATTTTTTTTTTGTGTGAGATGGTCTTTAGGGGCTCAGGAGATGAAGGGCAATGTTGTCCGTGGACAGAAATGACCGCTCCTCTCTTGGTTCTCCGATGGCGATGGTCACGATCGCGGTTAACGTAACCGCGCAGCAAAACCAGGAGAAAAAGCGGACATATCGACCAAATTAACCTTCGTCTTCTGAGCCCTTTATTCATTAGAGGAACAGTTTATGCTGATTTATATTCATATTTACTTTCATACAAGTTTTGAAAATATTACTCGTTTTGGCAGCCCTATTGGCCGAGCGGTACGTGGGCGAAGCTGTAACTTGTGAAAATTATAATTATAATATTAACGCTTCTGCCTCAGATCATCCACTCGATACGACCTACAGCTGTTCTAGGGTTGACATTCGGTTAATTTGGAAATCAAAATGTGCTATTATTTAATAATAATAAAATATAGGTTTGCATAGAACCGTTATTCTCTATGAAAAGTGACCAGTAGGAATGATAAACCCCACTTCACATTCGGTGACGTGTATTATTTGAGTCTTGCTATCCTATGGTATGACCGTTGACTTTGTCAAGTCAACAAGTCGTTGACAAGTCAGAGGTTTCAGGCTCGAACCCAAGGTGCCATCTGGCTTTTCGTAAGTAATGAGGGTATTTTATATTAATTATCACTTACTCGGTTCCTCGGAAAGCACGTGAAGTCGTTGGTCCTGTGCATGATCTCTCTCCGATCGCCGTCTCATCAGACTATGAGAGTGAGGGTATTGAGAGTGCACCTGCGCACACACTTGTGCACAATAGTATCTCCTGCGTAGATGGCTAATCTCTGTGACTGAAGATCCGTCAAAAGGAGGACATTGTCAAGGAAAATACCGTTCGTCTAATACATTTTGTGAAACGGTTTTTGTTAAAAAAACTTAATTTACATACCTACAAAAATAAATCTTTTATCTAAAATACCTTTTGAAATTAATTAATTATTAAAGGTTTCCTTATAAAGGACCTCAAATTTCTAAGAAGGCTCACAGAACTGGTCTGATATTAAAATTATAAAAATAACTTGAAATCTGACCCGTAATAAAAAAATATAATTATTTTTATTGAGCTTAGAACACTCCCACTGAGTATAAAAAAACGAATAAGCTCGTTTTTGTTTGAGTTTTACTTGCGCGTGTTTTTGTTTCGGTGTTAGAGAATTTGTGAAACATTAGTAGAGCTTTGCTACTTCTAGAATCTAGATCAACGAGACAATCGCGCACTAAACCCAATATTCATTTAATATAGTCTCAAACTTTCGCGAACACTCAACATTATGAAACAACTTTTTAACGGATATAACTCGCGTTTTTATTTTGATAATTATAATCCTGACGTTTCGAGTGCTGCAAGAGTTATATCCGTTAAAAAGTTGTTCCAATATTCATTTTTACAAGCTTTTATTTAACTGCCTCATTGGTCTAGTATAGCACTGATAGCCTAGTGGTATGACCGTCAACTGAGAAGTCAAAAGTCTCGAGTTTGATCCCAAGGCTGACCTCTGACCTTTCGTAAGTTATGTGCGTAAGTATTATAAATTAATTATCAATTGCTAAAACGGTGAGGGAAAACATCGTGATGAAACCAGCACACCTGAGAGATTTTTCAATGGTGTGTAAAGCCATGTCAGAGGCCTACGGGCGCCTGCCTTTAAACTCTGACACCAGTTTGTTCATTAACCATACGATAAGAAGAATTGGTCTAGTGGCAGCAAGCATGACTTCTAAGCACGAGATCTTGATTCTCGGGTCAGGCAAAGTGTTATTAGGTTTTTCCATTGAGAAATTCTCCTAACGAAGAGACGAGTGTTTAATGTTATATAGATAATGGTACGGAAACTTTCTTGCGCGAGTCCAATTCGCACTTGACCGGTTTATTGTAATTGTTAGGCTCGCGTTTAACCATTAACACATCTGATAGTACGCGAACAACATCAACTCAATAACTTCAAGTTATTAAGACAAAACTTGAACTAACTTATATAGTTAGGATATCCGGTCACCTTGCGTCCGGCGTCACAACAGTTGGGCAACAGTTGCCCAACTAAAACTACATTTATATCGGTTAATTTAATTAGACTGTACTCTGTATCTTCTTGAGAGGTCTTGAAATATGGACGCTATTAGAGCTCTAAAGAGCGGAGCGCTTTAAGCGCTGATAACTGATTCAAAAATTAATATTCTGATAACTGATCTATGTAATTTTAAATTATCATATTCCTTTGGGTTGCGGGGGTCAGATAAGCAGCTCCATAGAAAACTGATATTTAGCTGCATCCAGTTAGATTAGAAGCCAACCCCAACAAAGTTTAGGAATAAAAAGGCTAGGAGGATGATGGGTATAAAACCTACAAATCGTATTCATAAACCTCGGCAAAAACGTTAAATAAATTTTATTTATATTTTATTTTTACCCATGTGCGGCCACTACACGTCACTGGCAGAAATTGCTGAAGTCGTCGGCAGAAAAAAAAAGTTTCTTAAGAAAAAATATGAAAGAGAAACAAAAGCTAGCGATACAAGGAACTGTGAATCGAGTGCGGACCATTCGCGATTAATTCACAGTATCTGTTCCTAATGGATTCCTGCAATCTAAGGCCACTTGATGACAACGAGTAGGTACTGAAACGATTCTTGTGCTGCGTTCACACGTAATAAATAGAGGAAAATATTTGTTACAAATAATAATAATAAATCGTTTATGTGCTCAAAAACATGGTAAGTATATAAAGATGTTTAATAATAATCAAAATAATTCATACATGTTTTGCTAGACAATACATCATAGCACGCAAAAATTTTAAGATTTAATTAGCATCCATAAATTCTTTTAGACTATAACAATAACACTCATTTAGCCATTTGTATAATTTAATCTTAAATAGTCGTATACTTATTTAATACTTTGAAATGGCTTGGTAATTTATTTTAAATACGCACACACATTGCTAAGCAGCTTTTGTTGTACAGACGTTACAGTGATTAGCAAACAATTCTTTTATCAACATTTTTAAAACATAAACTAAGAAGTACGGCTGTCTTGGTATGGGCATGTGATGAGAAGAGAGGAAAATCATGTTGTGCGAAGAGTATTAAGATTGGAAGTAGACGGATACAAGAAAAGAGGCAGGCCTAGAAAGAGATGGGTGGATTGTGTGAAGAATGATAATTGGCAAGTAAGGAAGTGACTACTGAGATGACGGGTGATAGAGATGTGTGGAGAAAGAGGACAAACTACCTAATAAATTGGGAAAAGGGCAGGAAGATGATGATGATTATGATGAAACTAAGAAGTACTAAAGTACTCTTGACGACACGGTTGACGTAGTGATTAAGCAATATTTAGCGCTTGGTGTTGCGGGTTCGATTCCCGAATAGGACAATATTTGTGTGATCCACAGATATTTGTCCCGGTTTGGGTACAGATTGGTAATTGTAATAGAAAATAATGTTTATTTTATTAAGTTTGACTGGGCTCGGTGTGATTGAGCTCAAACTTTAGGCCTATCAGAATATCAGCAATACATCATCAGCTAAAATAGGCACCTTATTTTGGCCTACACGTCCAACCTCAGTTTTTTTTATTCGTCTGCATACCTGTTACATGGGGCCGGCAAAACATGGGTGTACTGCATACACCTCTGCCTACCCCCTCTGGGGAATACAGGCGTGAGTCTATGTTATCTTTTCTGTCTTTTGTGAAATTACAAAATAAAACTTTCTTCTTTCTATTTATTATAATGTTTGCTACAAGCAACTCGACCATAATAATCATAAAAATAAGATTCAAACGAAGCACCATTGATTATAACGATTGCGGGCATCGGCCGGTAAATGGTAAATAATTGCATTCGGATACCGACAAGCATGAGCTTCAATTAAATCGAAACACTTAGAAATCGATTCAATGCAAAACGTTTCAATGCGATTCTCGTAATCGAATTAAATCGAATCTCGATTCTGCACGAACGTTTTATTTTTGCTTTCCCAATGTGGGTGTTTCCGCTTCGGTAAAGCGTTCGTAATTATTTTTCTAATTGGATACAAATTAGTTTCGTCTGACAAAAATAGTCTGAGTGATATTGAACTGCTTAGTATTCTTTTTTAGGGTTCTGTACCTCAAAAATACCCTGATAGGGTCATTTTGTTGTCTATCCGTCTGTTTGTCAAGACGCTTTATCTCAGGAACGCGTGGAGGTATTGAATTGAAATTACATATACTCAAGCCAAAGTTGTAAAAAAATTAAAGTCATAAATTAACGTAAAAAAAAATGCGGCCGTTTATGCCGCAAAAACGTTTCATTCGATACCAGAAATTTTTATAATTAATGCATAATTTTAAACAGTGTATAATATATTACTGTACATATTTGATTCGTGATAGCCTAGTGCAGTAGTATGACCGTTGATTTGCAAGTCAGAGGTCTCACGTTTAAACCCAAGGCGGTCTCTGACTTTTCCTCAGTTATGAGCGTATAATATTATAAATTAATTATATCACTTACTCCATGCCTCAAAAAGCACGTAAAGTTGTTGGTTCTGCGCCTGATCTCTTTCCGGTAGTGTCTGATTGCAGTCCCATCGGACTATGAGTGCAAGTGTGAGTTTTTGCGTACGCACTTGTGCACTAAAATATTTCCTGCGTAGTTTGCTAAAGACATAATATAATGTGTTGAGCGTGTAAAACTACCGCTAAAAACACTATTTAAACCTAATATACCTTTACAGTTTTTAAAACCTTGAAATAACAAAGTTTCTTCATTAAAATTCTTTTATTGTTAATGAGATTTTGGCCACAGCTGGGCTTTGTTGGGCCAACAAAAGGGCTGGAACTAGTCCAAGGGCATTTAACAACGGTTCTGTTTGCTATTGCTGGGTCCCGGAGATTTACAGCCAAGTTCAGTGAAGTTTAGGACATTAAATCTTAATGGAATAAGATTTTAGTATAGGTGCCGACTTGCTTGTTTTGGGTATTCTCAAATTGTTTATTTTACTTAAAATATCTATGAATATAGATATCTACTATCTATGAATTATTATCACGTGAAGTGAAAACTTCGATTCCTTTTTTAAGAATTTGCGAAAAAATATAAAAGAATAAAAATTTGGGATAGTGTGAGAAAAAAGTGCAAAACGCTAATATTTATATTTGCTCTATTTCTATTTGAGCTATCAATTTGCACCAGAATTCTTTCATCTTTGCAGCCGAATAGCCCCATTTTGATAAGCTATTATTTGAGTGTACCTATGAGGCTGACTTATTCATCTTGTGAATAAAACCCGCGACAAATGAATAGAGAAAAAAAACAAAAAAAATAATGTTATGGTGTTGTAATATTACAAAAACCAAAAACCAAAAACTTTTAATTTTAAATTGTAGTAGTGCACCAGTGGCGCCCCTAATTTTTTGTAGACTTTATTTTTCATTTCGAAGCGACCGACGTTTAGTCAAACAGATTTTGTTATTATTTTTGTAATTATTTTTATTGTATCATATTTTTTTCTTGTTTGTTTATGGATTGTGTATGTACGTCTGCCCAGAGGGAATAAAACCTTTTGTCTTTCTTTCTTTTATTAACGTTAACAGCAGGACCATTGTTTGTTATGCACTTGATTGTTTATAAAAAATCTGGTTAATTAATTAAAAAGAACAGCTGCTCATGGCCTATCAACAAAAACGCGAATCCAATACCCTCCCAAATCAGCGCTCACAGCCAACAACATTAATGAAACGAAAAACAAAACTGTGAGCGTATGTAACAAATCAATCCGGAGCATTTATTGCAAGAAATCCTCGGCAACCCGTGTAAATTGGAAAAAGTAATTGAATTCAAAATGTGTACGCATCGAGCGATGAAAAAGCGATGTCCACAGCGATAATTTAATAGTGACCTGTTATGTGCTGACTGTGTCCGACAAAAGCTGCGGGAGTTTCGTTAGACTAGGTGTACACTGCGCAATGGAGATAAAACCGTCGATGTTGGAGTCCAAACTACGATGAAAAGAATGAATATATTTTTTGTTCGGGTCAAACATAGAAACTAAAAGCAAAATATTCGACACAAGTGACTGAACCAAATGGGTTAGCGGCTCAGTATAATGCTAGATAGTTCGCATTGCTCGAATTAGCGCTGACTTTCAGCTGTAATTTTGGTTTTGATTTCAATGAGAGGTGGTGGCCTCGTTAGTCTAGTGGTAGCAAGCGCGACTGCTGAGTATGAGGTCCTGGGTTCGATCCCCGGGTCGGGCAAAGTGTTATTGGGTTTTTCCATTAGGAAATTTTCAGTAGCAGCACGGAGTCTGGAATTGTACCCGGTTGGGCAATATGTTGGGCATGGCAATAGGCTCGCCCCCTATTACATGGGACTTATAACATAGCCGGCGAAACGTGGGTGTACCACACCTCTGCCTATTCCCTCTGGGGAATACAGGCGTGAGTCTTTAAAAAAAATAATGGTGCAAATTTAAAGGGTCGCGTCGCGGCTTGAACGGGTAGTACTAGCCCCCCATAGAATAGAACTAAGTGGCTTAAACTTTAAACTTTTGATTTGAAAACAATTCTTGAGGACTGTACAAACATTGTATTGTATCAAAAATCAATTATTTTAAGAAAACATTACGAGAGTATGTATTGTTTAGTAGAGGCGCCATGAGTTTGTATTTGTTAAAAAAAGTTTTTATTTTCAATTTTTTGAAGAATAAGTGTTTTGCATGCGAAGCAAACACTATAGTTCCACATTTTCTAAAACATTTATAATTTGTTTGCTGCTTATTTTTGAAAGCTTAGTGTGCCATTTCCAAGTTCTATAAATTTATAGTTAGTTTATATAGTCTAAATCAAATGTGAAAATCATGAATAGGAATTGATAAGCGTGGCTTCATTGCTTTTAATAGTATGGATAATATCTCCAGGAAACCAACACATCTGAGATGTTATGGAAAAATATAACTTCAGGAAATCAAACTAATTATTTCGGCTTTACTCTCGTGCTAATTTTGGGATTCTCCCCACACCACAGTGAGGCCAGTGACTCCGCTTGTGTGTTGCAGGAAGCAGGTTTGTGACCGTGATGATAGAAATGCCCCCAATTCTTAACGACTACGTCTTACCGTGACTTCTACCTATAGCATAGAGGTGCTTGTAATTCTATTTATTTCGTGGTGGCGCATTGGTTACGGACCCGCTTTGCAAACGCGTGGGTGTGGGTTCGAACCTGGCATGTACCAATGTGACTTTTTCAATGTCATATGTACTTTCTTAGTTAATCTAAGACACCACTGACTAACGGTGAAGGAAAACATCGTAAGGAAACCTGGACTTTAATAGTCTGAAATCGCCAACCCGCAGTGAGCTAGCGTGGTGATTAATGCTCAACCCTTCTCTGTATGAGAAGAGGCCTTTGCCCTATGTTGGGACAGTTGCAGGCTGATTTATATTATTTACGACATCAAAATAAATTCTCAAAATAACAATTATTTAAAAACACTGGTACAATTATTGTCACCCATCCATGAACTGACTGTATCAAGCGCTGCCTACACTTAGTGATTGCGACAATCATCGTGGTGCCACATAACCACATCGCAAGGACAATTAAAATTATGTAGGTAATAAATAAATACTTTATACCATTTGTGGTGAGTCCCACTGCTCCAAAAAGCGTGGTTACCCTACACGAGATATTTGTTTTGTTTACATTCGAAGATTCGTAGGTACATCGTTACAAAAGGCCAAAGGTTTATTTCAGATCAATAAAATTGATGATGCTTATAAATAATTGGGGGCCTATCAATACGAGACAAAGCATAAGCATTTATAAGACTTTATTTGTTTGTTACTTGTATAACAATATCTGTGGAAAAGCTTTGTTTATTGTAATGTAACTTGTTTACAGGTTGAACAATGATATTTTGATAGAAATATTATTGATACCTCCCGACCGATTTCGGTCACGGCGACTGCTTCGCCGAAATATTATTAACTAGCTTTTTACCGCAGCTTTGCTCCCGTTCAGTTACCCGCGACCCGTAGAATGTTCTCCTGTCTAATTGTCAAGTTAATACAAACATCGGACAGAATTATCACTTCTTATGAACTTTCTTTGGATTTCAACGAATATTTAAAAAAAAAAATGCGTAATTGGTTTTTGAGTTTTGCACTTAGCAACACATTTAGCCAGATTTAGTCATTCATTTTTATGTATATAGTCTATATTATCTTTTATTTAAAACTAAATAAAATCGTAAAAGACAAGTCATTGAATTTATTAATATTTAATATATTGTTAAAAATATTTAAATTTCGATAACGCATATTATTTAAGTGCATAAAACTAATTTTCAAAAACCTATAACCTTTACAATTTTAATAAATTTACTGCCAACAATGAACAATAGACCCATCAAAACAATTTATTAAAATAGTTTTCATAAAGTAATGCAATTTTAAAAGCTTACAATAAAAACTTTTTCAAATAAAAAACAGATAAACCACCTCCATGCACCCTAAAGAGATTACAAGCAAAGCAGAGATAGCACGGACTGGCACGAAACATTACACTGACGTTCGAATTTCGAACGGCATCAGTGCGGTCGTGGCTGCCAATCGTACCCAACCAAAATGGCGGCTAGAACAGGTGACAGGTCGAAATGGAGACGAAGAAAATGCTCCAAAAGTCCTTCGGAGGATGACAATGATTGTGCGAGCCTTGCATGGCTTTTAAACTTCAGATTGGATGATTTCGTGAACATCAAAGTGCCAGATGATGAGCCAGTGGTAAAAGAGCCGAAGGTAGAAGTCAATGATATGCCGCCGGTGCCGAAAAAGCCACCATACACGTATCCTGAGTTGATAGAAAAGGCTTTGAGGGAGAATGGAGAGTTGACAGTGTCGGCGATATATCAGTGGATCTCGTGAGTGCATTGAAAATATAAATTTATAGCCTATTGTCTTTGTAACTTGTAGATCATTTATCACCAATTTAGTAATTAGATTAAAAAGCGGTGCAAATCATGGTGGCTCTGATTTTATAATATTTATGATCTTTATAGTACGCTGATTTAGCGATGAGTTATTAGTCTAATAGAAGATTATAATAATATAATAATTATTATCTGTTGGATAACTTTTAAACAGCAGAGTAGGTCTGCCCCTAGGAGTCTTTGTCCTACAGAAGACGTCTATAGCTATAATATGACGATAACTTTTCTTTATAACAAACTGTTATTATAATCATAAGTTATATTGTAGTCGTGATAGCCTAGTGATATGACCGTAGACTGGCAAGACAGAGGTCTCAGGTTCGAACCCAAAACGATCTCTGACTTTTTGTAAGTTATGTGCGTTTATTACTTATTCCGTACCTCGGAAAGCAAGTAAAGCTGTTGGCTTTGCGCCTGATCTCTCTCCGGTCGTGTTGGATTGCCGTCCCATCGGACTTTGAGAGTGAGGGAATAGAAAGTGCATCTTTGTTTGCGCATACACTTGTGCACCTGTATCTCCTGCATAGTTCGCTAGTCTCCGTTGAGATTGGCCGCTGTGACCGAAACTCTATCACATTTGATAAATTATTGGACATTATAATTGGTTCTTTAAAAAAATATATTTATTGCTTTTACAATAATAGAGTTAATGTTTTTTTTTTGCCCTAAGCATTTCAACATTCGAATGCGAATAAGATAGCAGTTACAATTATTATAATTATTTACACTTACATAAATCGAACCCATTACATAATTATTCTGGTAAAGTCGATAGTATTTTATTGAATTGTTGCAAAATACTTGAACTATTATAAAAGCTGTATACTGTAGCGCTACTCCTTGCTCAAGAGTGGTATGTTTCAGGATAGCATGTAAACAAAGGGAATTCGATTCGTAAGTCGTTATATAAAGTCAATGCGGTACATTGCGTCACAGTCTACAGTGTGTCGTACTGTAGTCTAACGTTTTGCAAACTTAAACCGAAGATAAATATTTATGCTGTGGTAGTACGCGATTCTGCGCGAGTCCGACTTGTATCTGGCCGGCTAAGATTGACTTGTATGCATATTTATTACCTTTATTATTTTACGTGTTGACTAGTGGTAGCTTAAAATTTCGTTTAAAATTATAATAAGAAAATTTGAAAAAACCACTGATACGGATGGGATGTTGTTGTTGTTGTTGTTTTTTATTTTTTTTTTATTAAATAATTATATTTAATAAGCTATGATGTGCTATAACATGTAAAAAAATTCACAAAAATATTCGTTTAAAATTATTTAGTGTCTGCCAAATTTAATTGCAGTCAATAAGATAAATGTTGCCTTAATATAAAATAAAATTTTATTATCCTCTTGCACAAATTTCGGTCTTCGACAACAACAGAGACAGCCTTGTTGCGTAGGAGCTATTAAATTTAGTTCTTTTTTATAAATCACATTGAACCTTAGAAGGTTAAATGAACTACATACACACATTATATTTTAAGGTTATGTCTGACTGTTTGTCACGGCCATTTTACTCGCAAACTATCAAAGCTAGGCTGCTGAAATGTCACCTTCTCTATACGAACTATATTCTCTTTCAATACGAACCCAATCCCAATTTACATACGAACGCATTGCAATGATGCAAAAGTGCGTGCGAACTTTTTTGATATTTTTTTTGCTCATTGATTATGGCATTTGTAACTTTTACATAGTTAAAATTAGGTTCAAAACAAGTTTAAAAATCCTCTATTATTTCCTAATCACTAAGTCTTTTGAATAACAATAACAAAATACAAAGGCTTAATATCTAATTACGAACATACAAAAGATCATTGTTGTATTCTACCCGGCGCCATTCCACGGGGGGTATCAATTCCGTCCATATTACATACAATTTCCAGGCCCATTGTCGCGTTATTGTGTACTACCAGTGCTAGTGAGGGGTTAATGGTTGATTTGCGTTGATTGTCACCTTGTTGGGGTAGGTTATGTTAGTTGTGTACGGGGATACTGGTCTTCTGCTAAAAGGTTTTAATGTAAATTTTATTTGGGGTTGTGGTGATGGTGGTGGGGGTGGTAAAAATGTGAGACAAGCACACTAAAGTTTTAGGCTACTCTAATCGTTAGAGTAGCCTGAAACTTTAGTTTCTTCTTTATCTTTAAAAGAAAAATTGGAATTACCATTTTACCCATAAAATTGTAGAGTAGGTATCCCTGTTTCATATACATTTTAATTTAATCATCAGTTTCATTCCAGATTCTCTACAAGTACTTTGCTTATAAAATGGCACATACTCTTCACAACCAATAAACAATACACGCTAATCGCTAGCTTACGAATCACAAAGCGTCCCCTAAACGGTAGTGTAAACACATCGCGATAATAAATTAATAAACGTCGCCCTCCGTTCCGCGGCGATAACCATCGCAATCCCCATGTAAACCATGTAAACGTATCGTTGATAGCGTAATTGTATCCCCGGTGATTACAGCGAGATTAGAGATTATAGACGTTGATTTGAAGAGTGGTGTCGTATAAAATTGGCTTTTTACGGTAGATTTGTGGGGGCTTGAATTATTATGTGGTTATATTTTTTTACACTTTAGCCTCGTGATTCTGAAACGTTCAAAATATAGTTCCAGAGGGTAGGTAGATAGGTAGAATAATAAAAATATAAAAAATAAATAAATCGGCTTGTAACTGTCCCACTGCAGGGTAAAGGCATCGCGCAAAAAACTACTGATTGGATTTTGATGAAACTTTACAGTAATATAGCTTATAGATTAGAATAACACATAAGTAGGTTACTATTATCAATATACCATGCGGGCGAAGCAGCAGGTGGAAACTAGTAAGAATATATTTTATGAGAGTGTACATCCGCGGTCGGGACAGTCCATTCATATCTTTCATTCATACCTGGCTCTACTACCTACAAAAATATGTGAATTTGATTTTAAAAAAATTACTTCTAGTTCTATTGCACTTACATTTTTGATTTCATATTTTGTACATCTTTAGTTGTAGTGGAATAAGCGATATTTTGTTATCTTCTTTTATATTTTTAGTTGAATTTATAGACAGGTATATATTAAAATATCCATAAAAATAATAATGAGGTAGTTTAAAATTGATAATTGGAAGGGAATTCGATCTTCCATAAATTTTATTGTACCTATTTAAATCTTACCTACTAATCTTTAGAATAAATTCTAAAAATAAATTAAGTACTTTTCATTAGTCTTATGTTAAATAAAAAAATTAAATTTAAATTTTTGCTCAACTAAGAGTTGTGACTTGGTCATTTAAAAGTTCCACTTCATAGTGGTAAAGTCAACTAAAAAAAGTGGGATTCAGGATATTTTCAAGCATTTTTGTGTATCGAAAATCTAAAGTCTCGTTCAAATTTCTCGAACCATGAGAAATAGAGAATTCTTGTATCTGCCGTCGACGGTTGCGGTTCGCACAGTAATCGATCACAGTACCAGTCGGTGACGGCGCGCGCGCCCTAGCGACGCAGGGTCGCGTGTCCCGGTGTCCATTGTAAACATCAGACAAAGTACTAAGCAGGTGTTATGCGAGATTTGGGGCTGTTTTGTATAGGATTTTAGTACCGAGTCACTAGGCTTGTGGTACGCCTGATCGCTAGGGGCAAAACGTTTTCTGATATTGCTACCGAAGTTATAGCTCTAAGGTTTTTGGTGTTTAGATAGGTCGTCGACGAACCTATTGTGTTTGAAGCATATCACTTGCTAAAGAGTACTTAGAGTCTCGTTAAAATATTGCTTATCAATTTTGTAACAATAAATTGTTATAAAAATACCTACATAATACCGATATAGCAGATTTAAAGTCAGTCTGTCCAATAACTAAATAAATTGTACTTTCTATACAAATAATGGCGATCAGCAGATGAATTTGTAGAGGAAGACCAATTTTTTAAAAGACAAATGCCTCCCGGTTCTGCGCTTTCTGCGGCCAATCCTCCCAATAAGCATCTAGCTTGAGAATGTAAAAAAAAGTAAAAAAGATCAGTCCGCAAAAGATAAACTTTAGCTGGTATTAACTCAAATTTGTTACACATTACAGTGACCGCTTCCCTTTCTACAAAGCAAACGACGAGCGTTGGAAGAATTCTGTGCGACATAACCTCTCCATCAACCCACACTTCCGGAAGGGCGCGAGAGCCCCCCAGGGCGCCGGCCACCTATGGTCCCTAGCGGCCAACGCGATAGACTTGCTGCCGCTTAGGAACCCCATATTTGAAGAGAAGAAGACTGCTGATATTGTGAAGACCAGGGTTATAGGGTTCCCCAAGGTAAATATAAGAACACTTTTAATACTTAGTCATTATGGAGTTTCTTGCCAGATTCTTCTCCATGAAGGGTAGGCTGCCCTTGGAACTGGCAACTAGAGTCACTCTTACAACAAATAATATTAGAGTTATGACTATTCATAGGTGCCTAATGGTCTACATGAATAAAAATATTTTGATTTTGATTTAATTGATTATTTTTCCGAGGCAGTTTACAATTCTCGAAACTAAGGTGTGTGTTAATCCCTGGTTTATACCACTTTTTTTTTATTCTTTATTAGCGTTATAAAAACAATGATGACCATGTATCCAATCAATTAATTTTCAAATCGGTTCATAAATGACCGAGTTTTGAGGTAACAAACATAAATAAAACATACAATTGAAAGAGAACCTCCTCCTTTCATGAAGTCGGTTAAAAATACGTAGCACAGATGTATGTAATTAGTAGATTGTGTTCCGATTGATCCTGATTGTGATGCGCGCCTCTCTCATGAAGGATTCGGCGGTGGCTTAGCCGCAGAATCCAGCCCTTGCTGATGGGGCACTCATAAGAGTTTTCCACACGCCAAAAAAAAGTTAAACCTTAGAGTAATTAAAACTAGAGGGATAGTTCCTTGTGAAGCGACGTCATAAATGCGTTTCCATTTTATACACATTAATATAGCGTTGACATTAGGTGAGTGGTTAGGCGCATGGTAGACGCATTAAGCGTGTGGCCATCGTTTTACCACCTTGTTTAAAATGCGACATTTTTGGTACGCGGACTGCTATTCTGTACGTTTTAGTTCAACGAATTAATTTCATATTTGCAGGTGATAGTGCTTGATGAAGCAGCGATTGCAGCTGCCAGCATCATTCCGGATCAAGACTTATTTACTGGTAGCACAAGTAAGTTCATTTATTCTGTTAATAGTGTAAAATGAGACACGGGCTTAGAGTATGAAAAGTATAGAGTGATAAGCTTTCAGCATCAGGTAGTTTCATGCTGGTTAGAATTTTCTCAGAATAAAAAACCAACGTCCATACAAAAAGCAGACAAGTCCTACATTGTTTAGTACATAATATAAACCTTATGGAAGAAATTCTCGAATGATAGGGAAAACAGTATCAAATTCCTTTGAATCCGGAACCAAAAACTTTTAAAATCAAGAGATCAGAAAGAGAATCAGAAACAAAGACAAAAATAGAGACTTTACTTTATACTATTTAGAGAAATGACGTCGTGATGCCCAATTAAATTTAATTCGTTGAATTTTGTTGCAGTGTTCTTAAATCCGGTGTCAACGGAGCAAGTGGTCAGAGAAAGCGGACTCATCACAGTGGATTAGATAATATTTGTGTCAACTAGTATAATATGGAGCGCTCGAGACATGTTGTTGGTGTTCATTGGTTTAGACTTGGGTTAGAAAAACATCTTGTAACAAAAATTAATTGCCATATCGCTTGTAGGATTTTTTTTTTTTTTTTTACGCTGTCTCTCTCAGTTAACTAGGGAGCTCAGACTGATTAACCGGACTTCTAGCGAGAACTAAAGGCCTCCAGCTAAAACTTGTAGGTTATTGAAACCAGTTCTTATCAACTCCATCATTTTATTATGAGCACGAGGTCCTGGGTTCGACCCCCGGGTCGGGCAAAGGGTTTTTCCATTTTTAGATTTCCAAGAGATTTTCAGTAGCAATATGGAGTCTGGAATGTGCCCGGTAATGGCAATAGGTTCGCCCCCTATTACATGGGATCCCTATTAGGTACGTGGGTGTACTGCATATACTTCTACCTACCCCCTCTGGGAATACAGACGTGAGTGTATATTTATGTATTTTATTATCCTAGCTTGATTTTTTTTTGTAAATTTTGTAACAAGGAAGGAATTTGTAAATGAAGCAAATTATGTCATTAGCTTTTGTAACGCCGCGAACATAAAAACAATATTTACCTACTTCACGTATTTTCTCAGGGCTGATTTTTACATATTTTTAGATTATATAGTTCAAAATAAGTTGTCAATACTCCCAGACACTTTCCGTGGGCCATATTGCTTTACAGACGCTTTAAAGCTCTCCAAATCATGATCACAGGCAATTTCTCTAAAATTCGATTTAACGCCATCTAGTGGTATTTTATGGTATTACATTTTTCTCATTATGTGAATCCAATCTGTTACGTAGTTTATACACGCACACAATGACAAAAATGTAATACCAAAAAATACCATTCAACAGTAACACCCTCCCGTCGGCGTCGTTCACACTCACGAAGCAAAGTGTTCACACTATTGACAAGTAGGATTTTTTTTAAGTATTGACGATCCTTCCCGATCGGTCACACACCTCGTGAGATTGTACAAGAGTCAAGACCTAAAAATTGATTTTAATCTGACTTTCTAAAGGAGGGGGTTATTTATTGTTACGGCCATGGTTTAGGATCGCTTTTATCGAAGTAAGCGTTATAGAATCTCCTAAAACTTGAAAGAAAAAACTTTTGCATGATATGTAAGGGGCTGAAAATACCATCACCCATGAATACAATATTAGGTGTCCTACGAATCGAGACTTTATCCACGTGGACTAAGCTTTGAAACACACGAATGATCTCTCAATCCTCAAAAAT
Organism: Protodeltote pygarga; assembly: GCA_936450705.2. Classification (NCBI taxonomy): domain Eukaryota; kingdom Metazoa; phylum Arthropoda; class Insecta; order Lepidoptera; family Noctuidae; genus Protodeltote; species Protodeltote pygarga. Next base: position 14,621,913 of record OW388254.2, read on the forward strand.
TTCTCTATAATTATTTAATAAGAAAAAATTATTTTTTTATTTCTCTACCTAATTTAGGGTCTGAACTGATTACACTTGGCTGGCGTCGTCGCGCGTCGGTTGACAATTCACAAAATAGATAGAAGCGAAGCGACAGTAAAATGGCGGCGCTTGGGCCGCTCTGCCGGCGTGCGAGTCCTTCGTGTAACGTGACTGTTCTTGAGCTCGGTCGATGACGGAATGCTGGTGCGATGCAACAAGATGGCGGCGCGGTGGGCAGGCCGCAGCCGGGCGGCGCGCGAGCCGATGAAGCGCGCGGCGCCACTAGCGCGTTAACACGCGTAGTATATGTTTTGCTCTATCGATGTAATTCTTCATACATATATACAATCTCCTATTTATATTTGTTGCAATGACATAGCATGCTACAAATAATATTTTGTCTTAAAATTGACATCAACAATATGGCTCGAGTTTGTTAATTATAAATAATATACAATAAAATACATTAGATTAAGGGTCAAAGCAGACGGTCTGCAAGTTTACCGCAAGTTTGCTTAAAGAGAATTGCAGTTGTGCGATAAGAAACAGCGATTTTGCAGCTGGTTTGCGATCCCAAGGAAGACTGTCTGCATTGGTCCAAATTCGTCGATCTCATGCAGCTAGTACATATTGTAAAGCGATGTATTTGATAGCAATTGGTTTTAATAAAATATTTAAAACTTACGTGTGTGTTAAATTTTAATATCATAGAGACCCTATTAACACTAAAATTTGCAAGACTGTCTTTTTAAATGTTGCTCGTTCAGAATAAACAAGAACAAAGTATAATACCTACCTAATATATGATTAATATATAAGAAAAAATGATTCAAATAAATAGTAAAACACAAAATCAAAATAAAAAATATAATAAAAGTCCGATTCAAATAAAAATATAAAAATAATATTTGCGATACTACAAAAAAGGTACTTACTCTCCAACTCATCAAAATATTTATAAAAACAAAATATTATAGAAAAATAAAAATGTTCAAAAAAAAGTAATAAAAAAAAATTACGATACTACAAAAAAGGTACTTACTCTCCAACTCTCATCAAAATATTTATAAAAACAAAATATTAGAAAAATAAAAATATTCAAAAAATATATTATAAAATTATTACAATACTACAAAAAAGGTACTTACTCTCCAACTCATCAAAATATTTATAAAAACAAAATATTATAAAAATAAAAAATATTAAAAAATTATTACAATACTACAAAAAAGGTACTTACTCTTCAACTCATCAAAATATTTATAAAAACAAAATATTAGAAAAATAAAAAAAATTGTTGTAAAAATATTAGAAAAAAAAGGTAAAAAACCTGATACAAAAAGTCTTGGATGTTTTCTTGGCTAAGAACAGTCGATCAACTCAACTTTCAAATAAAAGAAAATTAAGATCAGTTCATCAGTTTAGAAGCTCAATGCCTTGAGACACACAAATTCACAGATACTTACGTTAAACTTATAACAAGTCTGTCGTTGGGGGAAAACAGGTTATATTAATTTCATTTGTAATTTTACAACTTTTTTGGAAATAAAATATACCTGGGTCAACGCTGCTTCTTAAGTGGGACCTCGGAGACATGACTTCTTCAGGCGATGTAACTACTATATGACTAACTACTTCTTAACAATGGTCATCAGAAGACATAATTAATTAAGCATTTGACTTTGTCTTTGACTTTTTTGCTTGCAATTTATTGACTTCTTCTAAAGTGGATGGAAGTTCTGTATTCTTTGTCTCCGGTAATGGGATACATAATATTCCACCAATAATAGCCATAACTCCAAAAATAAGCCCAGAAACAGTTGGGGGCAAAGCATTGATAATTGGCGCTACAATTTGTCCAATCCTAGAGCACATAGATAAAATACCTAATACAGAATTTCTTATCGATGTTGGAAATAGTTCTACACCGTATAGAAATACAACAATAAAAGATATAAAGAAAAAACAATTTCCAATGCAAGCGCAAGCCACTTTAAATGTTGCTAAACTTTCTGGTACGTTTACTACTGTTATCATACACATTCCTGAAAGCAAGTTAGAGGCCATTAAGAAAGGCCTTCTACCACATATTTTCAAAAGAAATACAGAGACAAGAGTGGCTGGTACAAGTACTGTGCCAGATATTGCCACGTTCTGATGTATATCCCCACTCATTTGGCTGATATACTGTGACACACCGTAGAAGCCCATACCGCATGTACAATATATAAACGCCATACAGAACATATTTATGGTAAGCCTTTTATAACGAAATATTTGCCAGAAACTAACTTTTGGCTGGTCTTTTTTGGTCGTTAGTACACTTCCATAATAAGATTCCATGTCTGCTTTAACAGCATCAGGTGATTTTCCATTACTGAAAAATAAAACGATATAAACATTCTACACGCAGTACTTAAGCATTCTATTCCATTCATTCGCGAACACATTTTAGTTTGAACTGTCATCTAGAAAAGCTTTTAAGAATAGCGCAGTGTGTAGTCGATTAATTATAATTATTTGGTAATAATGCTCGATCCTTATTTGTATGACAAGGTTGTATAATTATTATTTACATATAAGACAAACAAATTCATTCTTACAATTTAGCAATCTTCTGCATCACTTTTACTGCTTTTTCCAGTTTACCTTTATCAGCTAACCACTTTGGGGACTCACAAACTAGATACTGGAGAGCCACAAAAAAAAAAATGGGATCGACACTGTCAACTGAAATTGGTCACAGTCCCTAAAAAGATAGGAAACTCCTGCTATTGAAATGTGACCTAAATTGACTGGTATGTGGTAAAGGGCTGCAATTGTCTCTCTATAGCCGATTCCACAAAATTCCACGCAGAGGACGTAGCCAGCTACGATTCCTCCTCCAACGCCCACGCCTTCGAGACAGCGCATGATGACGAAACCGATGGCATTAGGCATCATTGCTAGCAAACATCCTGTTACGGCTAAATGAAAAAGGCTGACAGAAAACATAAGCAGACGGCCAAATCTGAAATAGACAAAACTCAATTTAATACAGATTTTTTTAGTTTTCCCTAAATTTTAAAATACATTTATCTTTCTAAGAATAGACTCTAATGATGAGACATTAAAATTCATCCACAATGACTTTTAGGTAATTGATGTCAGCAGAGGCATCGGCGTGCGGCTATCGTAATAATTCCTGAACTACAAAAGTAGGGCAAATAAAACACCATCATATATTCATTGTTTTGGTGGACTTAAGGAGCAATGTACTCTGCAAAAGCACAGCTTGTAAGCAATGCATAATACAAATATTATGCCTTTCAATGCATTGCCTGACTTGGCTTTAAGGATGAGAAATCATGTGTAACATCACATTACAGTTTTATTGACTCACCTGTCAGATAAATAGCCATACGATAGCGCTCCCAATAAAGAGCCAACATATACCATGCTTTGAGAAAAACTTATCATCCATGTTGTTTCACAAAGTATTGTGTATTTGGTCTGAACAGTTTCTGTAAACACTGATTTGTCCCATTCTGGATTATCACAGGGGCATTTATTTGCCTCACCATCGCATGTATATTTCATTGGTGGAGATAGAAATATCAAGTTTATAACATGCCAGAATGAGGGCAATTTTGCTGCAAAGAGTAGAAAAAAAATATAATAATGGTAACGGGTAGCTTTAGCAAAATGTTTTTCGATTGGATTTATCGATGTTCTTGGCCAAATCCAATCCATGACCACAGACAGACTTATTAGGGATGACTACGCATACCACAGACTGAATAGGGCATAACCGAGTACGTTCTCACAAAGTATTTAACGTCACCGCACAGATCATAGACTTAATAGCTTGGAAGAATCACCATCATAAGGAAGTATCCAGTCAACAATCACCATACAAGGCAAAAAAAATCATCCAAGCTTAATAGAGATATTACGCAGGTATATGGCAGGTATGTACCATAACCGAAGCATCCAAGTACCTGCCTTATACCTGCGTAGTTGGATACTTCCTCTATGTGGTAGTACCCCTATTAAGCTTGAAGGATTTTTTGTTGCAGGTACAGACCAAATACGTCAAATACGCTTTTAAATCCAGAGAGTTCGTAAAGACTAGCGTTTTCATTTAAAGACCTTTGAGTATAAATATATGAAAATCTTAGAATAATAACATATAGAAGTGCAATCCGCGCACCGAAAATGTAGCACTTCAATTGGTGGAGTACTGGTGGAGGACCGCTCCGCGCGGTGACGCCGTCTCAGTGCTTGGTGACGTAAGTTTCAGAACACAGCTCCGCAAAAAAAAAAAAAAATGCTGCCTTGCGCAGTGAAATTTTGCCCAAACGAATCAAAAAATATTAAAAAATGTGATAATGTATCATACCACAGGTATGTGTTACGTTTTACTAAAATATTTGTACTTAAATCTTTAATCAAAACAAATTATTTCAAACACAATAATTTAAAAAGACGCCATGATGTCGTAGTGTTGCCAAGTAGGGAAAAATAGTTTACCAAAATTATTACCCAATAATTGTGGTAATTTTTGAAACTCATTATATAATATTAGTTTTAGTATGTATACAACATTAATATGAGTAGGTATTCTAAAATATAGCAAACTTGCATAATAATATTGTAAAAAATGTAAAGTAAAACCAAATGGCTAAAGCACATGTATTGCATGTTTTTGCATAAAAAAACATTTAAAAATAAAATTATTCATATAAAAAGATTAGCATCATACTAATATTTACAATAAAAACCCTTGCTATTTTATTTTTCCAAGTAAATATAAATTGAAATTTGGGGAAAAATTCCTACTGTTGCAACACTACCTATACGTCACCGAAACGTCAACGCTGTTTCGATGTGTGCGTGATTGAGACACTTTTACAACGTCACTTTACAAGGAACTTACTGTCTATATGTTATTAGTTTAAGATGAAAATATAGAGCAACCCTACAGAACTATGAACCTTGGAAGAATGATCAGACCAGAATTTTTTTCCCTCTAAGCTATGAACCGTAAACATGGGTATAAAAAACGCGGCGCTATCACTCTATATTTTCATAAATACTCGTAAGGTCTAGACCGATAGTACCTACATCCAAGACCGATAGTATCCAGGCCATACCCATCTACCAATGATCTTAGACAAAGAAATAAATAGTGATCATCCATGCTCAAGATATTCTCCGTTTAGGTTACAATATTCTACTCCGGATTAGGTATGTATAAGTATCACGCCTCTAGCCCAGTGGTATGACCGTTGACTGGCAAGTCAGAGGTCTCGGGTTCGAACTCAAGGCTGAATTTTCATAACTTATGTCCACTGCTAAAACATAGGCCTCTACCAATGCGTTATGTTGCCGCCATGGTTTAAATCGCTTATATCAAAGTATGCGTAACAGAATCTCATAAAACTTGAAGGAGAAACCTTTTGGATGATTCTATAAGGGGCTGAAAGTAGTAAAGTATTGTTGAACGCCTGGGTGTCAGCGGCCTGCGGCGGCGTGGGGTGTGACGGAGGAGGTACAGCGCGGCCCGCCGCGGCCGGTCTACGGGAACGAGAACTCATAGCAGCATGTATACTATACGACGGCCAATATAACTCAATACTCAATATATAAGGTGCTTCTAAATTATCTGCCACGGCTGCAATGGGAGATAATATTGGTTATTTATATTACAATAGTGAAGTAATTTTTTTTATCTAACGTCATATTTTTCTTCCTTTTGCCTGCGTTTTATTGCGTAGGTCTAATTCTGCTCCATGCTCCAATTTTTTTTTAGGTACGAAATTTCTTCACTCTTGTAATTTATATACCCAATACTTTCTCCCATTGCAGCCGTGGCAGATAATTTAGAAGCACCTTATATTTATTTGCATTCCATAATGTGAACACAGGTAGTAGGTACAATTGTATAAGATCATCATGGACCCTGTTGGGCACAGCAACTTAGGTAAGTATGTATATCTTTCCTGGAACATGCATTTTTAAAAAGTCCTATTTGAAAATGTATCTTTTAGGTAAGTAATAGCATTTGGTTTTTAATAATATATTTTTTAATTTATTTATTTTTTTAAATTTTTCTTCTTTTTTAATGAATTCGGGTAATTTATTATAACTATATATTATTTTTATGGACATTACTAAAGTACTTGAAAGTGTATATTTAGCCGGGAAGTTGGTAGGTAAATTATAAATATTATACTAAGTATTTTTTTATGATTTGCTTTAAAATGTATAATTAACTTGTAAATAAGTTAGAACTTTCACGTATAGGCATACGTGGTTAAAACTAAATTTAATTCTGTTATATTGATGCCCTAACCGCTATTTCTAAAAAAAACTTTAAATTATAACTTGCGCTTGTGTAATTTGTTTATATAGCGTGTTAAAATATTTATTTAAGTTATTTTATGTCAAAAAACCGCTGTTGACCTTTTTGTCTAAAGTAGGACAAAAATTTTTAATTCTGAAAAAAATAAATCGTTTTAGTGATTTTTACTTTGTTAATAATCTGGCCTTCTTTTATTCACAAAAACGCGTTTTGTTTTTTTTTTACCTTGATGCGGACCTGGAAAATGTTTCATTTTTTTATTATTATTTCGAGAGCCAAGTATAAGAGTAAGAGCCAAGTAAGTAAATGATTTAAGAAAAAAAATGCTGTTTACATTTAACACAGGGTTCAAATGTAAATATCCCTGGCTAGAAACATATGATAAAGAGGAATGGCATGTTCGTAAAAAAAAAAAAATTGTGGTACTATATCTTGTAATCAAAAACAACTTAAATAAAACTCAACTTATAAAAAAGAATATTTAGTTAATTACAAAAACTGTTGTCTAAAATGTTGCAATAAAAATATTATCGAAATCATTTTACTTGCTAAAAGAATTGTAAAAAATAAACATAGAAAAGTACATCATAATTTTTGTTTGCTTGAATTGAGTATATGGAAATATGGGCTATTTTTTTGGAGGAGGCTTGCCCGTAATTTGTGATGCTTCTTCCAAAGATGATGGGAGTTCTATGTTCTTTGTCTCCGGTAATGGAATACATAATATTCCACCAGCAATAGCCATACACCCAAAAATAAGACCAGAAACAGTTTGGGGTAAAGAATTTATAATTGGCGCTATAATTTGTCCAAACCTGGAGCTCATAGACAAAAGACCTAATACAGAATTTCTTATAGATGTTGGAAATAACTCTACACCATATAAAAATACAGTAATGAAAGAAATAAAGAAAAAACAATTGCCAATGCAGGCCATTGCTACTCTGAACGTTGCTGCAGAATCTGGTATGAACACTACTATTAATAAGAATATTCCTGAAAGAAAGCTGGTACTCATCAAGAATGGTCTTCTACCACAAGCTTTCAACAGAAATGCAGAGACAATAGTTGCTGGTAAAAGTAATGCTCCAGATATCGCCACGTTCATATGTATATTCCCACTCATTTGGCTAATGTACTGTGAGACGCCATAGTATCCCATACCACAAGTCATATAAATAACTGACATGCATAACATATTTATAGTCAGCTTTCTGTATTTAAAGATTTTCCAAAAACTAACTTTTTGCACAGTTTGACCGCTTGTTCCTAATCTACTTAAATAATATGCTTCCATGTCGGCTTTTACTGTGGCGGGTGGCTTTCCATTGCTGAAAAAAAACGGTATAGTAAATATTATTTAATATACCTACCTATTTTTAAAATACTAATAACCATTCAGGACTATATTACTTTTCTATTCTTATTGTAGGTATTACATTCTATCTTTATTCTGTATTCTATTAAATTATAGTTCATAATATTCTATTCTATATTCTCTATTCTTTTGTTCCATAACTTATTACAAAATATAATACTTTTACCAAAATTAAATCTTTAAAATTTCGTTGTTCTATCTAACACATTTTAATTCTGTATTGAGTTGCAACTACGCCTCCCGTGCACTGTCATTCGAAGTAATTTAAGTACTTACGCTTCTTTTATTAAACGTAGAGCATTAAAACATTTGGATTTAAATATTTTCATTTTTGTATGAAAGTCTGAAGTCATAAAACAAAATTAGTTGTTTATGATGTTAGTAATATAGTCCTGTGAGGTTTTGAGTATTTTAACTATAATCCTATACATTTATGAGATACTAAAACTTCACCTGCGACTTCGTACGCGTGTTTAATGCGTAATGTATTCCGATAGATATTACCTCACGCCCTAGGCGTAGAAAGAGATTTGAAATTTCAACTGATTCTGTTGGGATACGGTGGGTCAGCGGTTAGAGCGTCGGCACGGTACGCCGGAAATCGTGGGTTCGAATCCCATCCGTATCAGTAGTTTTTTTCATTTTTTTTAAATATTCATCAATTTCTTATTAAATATTTATATTTAATAGGCTTATAATATTAATTTGTAACATACTAATACATTTATTTACCAAAAACTATACTATACCAAAAATTAAATAATACTTACAATCTAGCAATCTTTTCCATTACTTTAATGGCTTTTGTTACATTGCCTTTATCAGCCAACCACTTCGGAGATTCACCAATTAGAAACTGAACACTCAAAAAAAAGAATAATGGAATTGACAGTACCAGTTGAAACGTATCACAGTGCCTAATAAAATACGAAACTACTGGTAAAGTCATATGACCTAAATTTATCGGTACATGATAAAGTGCTGTAATTGTTTCTCTATAGTTTTTTCCACAGTATTCTACGCAGAGGACGTAGCCAGTTACAATTCCTCCTCCTACGCCTATACCTTCGATAAGGCGCATGGCAATAAAACCGTGCATATTAGGCATAATTGCTACTAAGCATCCTGAAATACCAATGTGCAAAAGAGTAGTGGAAAACATCAGCAAACGGCCGAACCTGGAAACAAAATAAGCCTTTGTCAATATCTTACACCAGTAGATAAGTAAATGTAAGTATTGTGATCTATTACCTTATATTTGTTTTAATAAAAATAAAATAATTACCTGTCAGCTAGAAAGCCATAAGAAATTGCTCCCACCAACGAACCGACATATACCATGCTTTGAGAAAAACTGATCATCCAAGATGTGTCACAAAGTATGTTGTATTTGGTCTGTATAGTTTCCGTAAATACTGATTTATCCCATTCGGGATTAGCACAGGGACATTTCATTGCCTCCCCATCGCATGTATATTTCATCGGTGGAGACAGAAATATCAAGCTTAAAACGTGCCAGAATGTGGGCCATTTTGCTGCAAAGAGTAGAAAAAATATATAGTAATGGTAACGGGTAGCTGTCGCAAAATGTTTTTCGATTGGATTTTCTGCTCTGCGTGTAAACCAATCCATGAACAAATTGTAAATTTTACAGACTTAAATTGAATATAGTTTTTATCGAAAATTGAAAAGAAATTGAAAGTGAAAACTGAAAACCAAAGTAAAAAACTTCTATTTACTATGGTCTAGCCAAAAAGTATATAAACACTAACGTTTTTCTTTTGGTTTCTCTTTACGTTACAAAAAGAAGAATCTATTCAAAGGCGTTAAAGAATGTTGTTCGATATAATTGTTGACTGAGAATCATAATTATGAATTATAATAAACGTAAACTAAATAATATGGTAAACGGCCCGGAATACTAATATTTAATTTAAAAAACATAAAAAATGACGAGGTTTTTCAAATTACACTTACAATTACACTTGCTTACTTTTGTAGTTATTAAAAGGCCATGACGCTAAAAGTACTACACCTTTAGTTTGTAGTTTGTAGTATAAAATGATATTAATTTACAAATTTTATAGTTCTAGGTCAACGGAAAGTATCTGTGGCGTATGAATATGATGGCGTTCATTGATAGTGAATGCATCTGGGTAGTGAGCGAGACAAATTCCTTCGTCTCGGTCGGTTTTTGACACTTCGGCCCGGATTCTTATATCACTTCACTCGGAGCTAGCTACAGAGACGTATCATGACCAATTATATTTGTGCCTTTCTTGTTAACTAACTTGTTATCTGTAACTTTGTAACCTGTAATGTTTACTGTACCGTATGTAGAGAACCTGTAATACAAGAAATATTGATTAACAAGACTTTCATTACGTTCTTCTCCATACACCCTATACATTTTGATTCCCTTGAGAGTGTTGAAATGTACGTTTTTTAAATTAGATTTCAACCAAAGAGTATATAATCGTACTTACTACGATCATTTCACTCAAAGATTACTGTATATAGGTCGTCATCAAAGAAGGTTGCGTTATCGTGCGGGATGGACAGCTCTGACCTTAGAGTATATAAGAAAAAAATAGAGCAACCCTATAGAACTATGAATCGTGAGCACGGGTATGAACAACGCGGCCGCGACACGAGCTCCGTTTGCGATCATACCTCGATCGACTGCGGTTCAACTAGGCTCCACGATCGAAAAAGTTACATTTTAGCTTATATCATGGTTAACTGCTGAGTAAAATTTTGAAAAACGTCTAGAAAACTTAATTTGAAAAAATGACATTTTAACATTTCTATGGCGAGACCTGCTTTCGCTCCGCACAAGGCAATGTGGTTGACGTTATCACTCTATACTTTCTTGAATACTCTATGGCTCTGACCTTAGTTTGGTTAGATGCTCGGCTCTGACGAAAAAAGAGCTTTCTATGGAGACTTTCATCATTTCCAGGACTTTAAACAGGACCCTGTTATTTTTTTTTCAATATTTTAGAATAACCTTTAACAATAAGCAAATTTTTTATCATGTTGTTTAAAAAAGAGGTTGTTATAATAAGACTTAGTTTTAAACTCCTTAGATAAATGATCTACCTAATATTAAATTAATCAATGTAAATAAAACCATGTAAATTATTCTTTTATTTTATTTTTGGTTAAAAGTGTAACCTCTTTCTTACCTAGGCGGCCAAAATTGGAATTTACCTATTTCCTATATTAATCTCTATGAAAAAGTTTCCGTCAAAAACAATGGCTAAAGCGGTGGCGCCACGGTAGCAAGTATGTCCAATAATTCGTATTTTGTCTTTGCAACGATGTAGCGACAAATAAATGCGCCAGGGTGATTCGACTCGGCGCACTTCGGCTCTTCTCCATATCGGCCATCTTCGGCCTTGTGTATGGAAGCGAATCAATGCGATTCGATTAATTTCGGCTCGGCTTCGCTGGTGGAGGCAGTTTGGACTGCCTTATACCAGTCACGGAAATAAAGTCCTCATTCAGAACTTTTTTGTCTATTAATGGACATCTCTTTTTTCAAATTCTTTATACAACAAAACCGGGCAAGTGCGAGTCGTCATGCGAACAAAGGGTCCCGAATCATATTTAATTTCAGAAAGTTTTAGAATTTTTCATGAATATTAGAAGAGATGTAAATTTTACAGATTTAGGTATTTACAAAATATAAGGGTTTTTGGTTTTACGACGGTTTTATCAGAGCAATACTTTGATCATAAACGGATTACGGATTAACGTTTATCATACTTGATGATGACATCCTCATTGGAGAGGAGAGTGCACAAGTGTCTAAACTCAGGTGCATTCTCTATTTTTTCATTCTCATAGTCCAACGGGACGGCAATCTGACACGACTGGAGAGAGATCTGAAGGCGCAGGGTCAAGGGCTTTACGTGTTTTCCGAGGCACGAAGTAAATGATACTTAATTAATTTATAATTTATAATCCACACATAACTTACCTACAGAAAGACTGAGGTGCGCGCCTGGGAACTTAAAATCTCTGACTTACCATTCAACGGTCCTACCACTAGGCTATTACTAGTGGTAGGATAGTCATAAACCTAAAACTCGAAAACGGAAAAAGAAAATAAGTTTATATTATAACAATGTTTTCAGCCTAGCTTTTTATATTGCGCTCGTGTTTATCAAATGTGAAAATTAAATTTCACGTGGATATAATCGCGGGCGACAACTAGTGTCAAATAAGCTTGAAACCCTAAATAAGCAAACCAATTTCTTTTTATATTTAAAATTCCTGTCTTGTTTCAGAATCTTCTAACGACTTAGTAATTATAGCCAAAGTGGTTCCCTAAAAAATAGATAAATTTCTAAAACAGTACGTGACCAAACTGAAAAAGTGTCCCAATTTTATTTACAATCGTAAATTGTTATTGCGTTCATGAATACAATAATGAAAATAGCTATATTTATGGGTAAAGTGGATATCACACTGTGTCGCCGTCGTATTTGGGTGGACATTTACAGAGGCTTTTGCAAGGCAATACTATTTTTAGAAACAAAAAAATTGAATACGCGTTTAAATAGTTGTAATGATTAATTATGCTAAATAGCTAAGTTTTAATGATTAAATAATTATACTTGAACGTCACAACAGTATAATAAAATATCACAGTAGTAATATGTCTTCATACAAAAGGCCCCGTTTTTCTCTTTGGGTGCGCAATAGGGAAGATGCAGATGTAATATTTATGGAATTTGTATGATTAAAACGTTAAAAAAATATAAAAGAAAGGCCACTGAAACGTTTTTATTTTACATATTGTTGTTTTTTTACAATAATTACGATTTAAAAATGACTTGAAACAATACGTATTTTAAAACACGAATTAGCGTTTCGTGACGTCACACTTGTTTTGACAACTTATTTGACGTTATGGTTGTAAAGGTGAATAATATTATTTTATGGGAATATTAATTGCGTTTTTTTAATAAAAATGGGAGTTGGATTTATCAAAGCAGACTCCAGGTGTTTAGGTACCTAGAGTTAGTATTGACATAACATCATTAGTTTTTCTCCAGTTTAAATATTTTGAATAAAATAATTAGTTAGGTATGTTTAGTTCCAGGCCTTTGTAGTAATAAATATTGTTTATACTGTTTATATTATTTTAATCAGCATTTTAGATTAAAATTGAAGAAGCTGGATTTCTTCGTAATGCCGAGTACCCTTTTTTGGTGCAACACCTGACGGCTGAAAATTACACAGTAGAGGTGAAATATCCTTAACAGAAGCTACCTACCATACTTTCCTATGTGAAAGACAATAAAATAACACCAAAATATTGGGCACAAGTACAACTTCAAATGTTTTTCAGCATAAGGAAAATATCACTTTTCTGTATAGCACACACAAACTTTGAAAAATTAAAAGAAGTATATTTGTATATACGATAAAAGCATTTTATCTGTTATGAATGCTGCATAGAAATTCTGGATAGATGCTGTATTTCCAAAATTAAAATGTATTAACTATATAATATTTAAGTTATTCTTTTTTGTAAATTTATAAAATAAAATTCTATGCTTTGTAAATACTATTTTTTAATCGATTTAAATAAATATGCAAAAGTATGAAAGCCAACGGCGAACCAGTAAAAGACAAGAGTGACGTCATCAGCACCATAAGTCCGTTTTCCCGCGAACTGTCAAACTGTCAATTTAAAACAGCATTTTTTCGGATAAATTGCGATGTTTTAATTTTTTAAATATATTTGTGGTCTATTCTACATGGAATTCTTTAAAATGAAAACAAAAATAAAAATAGTGCATCTTCCCTATTCTAAAAAGCAAAACGCATCGGATTGAGATCTCTTTCGTTTTGAAAGTCAGCTAAGGTACTTTTTTCGCTAATCCGCTTTCTTGCTCGCACATGCCTTTAATTAAAAGAAAAGATAGGCGCCTTGATGATGATGCGGTTTGCAGCATAGCTTCACCTTATTGAACATAACAATCATCTAGGTACCACAGCGCCACAGGCGGCAGAATTAGCGGCCCTCCTGCACTACCCGGCCCCGTCCGATACAGTGCGAGGAATACGCAGGGGGAGACGTTTTTTAGTGAGTGCGAGCCCCACATAACCGTACGTCCTAGGACAGGCGGTACTTATGCATTTTTGACTCCCCCCGGCCACAAAAAAGGTACCACAGCGCCACAAGCGATTCAAATAAGCACATTATTTACCCTAAAATAAAGCTCGCAAGTCCGCAACACATTGGGAACTATCACAAAATTCACTGCAGCTAATGTTCCTGAAGGCGTGGCATACAGTCATACATTACCACTAGGGGTCAACTCGCCTAATTTACTACCACCCTTCGGGGCAAGCGTAATACTCTCATATGGGATTATGGCTCATCCACCACGATTATAATGGACCAAATTGATTTACAATAGCGTTGTTTAAGATTTATTAGGCTTAAGTGTTAAGCTTTGATCAAAGGTTAAACTTGGGTAATGTGTAAAGGGCGAAGTCGTCGGGATTTCATCACGTTTTATTAGAATTATGTAAAGTTGCTTCATTGCTTGGTGTTGCAAATGTGAATGGGTGACGGAAGTTGCTTACCGTCACGTGATCGGAAAGCTCGTTTGCGGGGGGCAAACGCGCCCCTCCCCTCTATATAAAAAAAAAACTACCTGACCCGAAGACGTTGTCTTGTCTAAATTTTAATTAATATATCAAAAATAAAACACTTTCAACATTAATTATTAAACTAACCCTACTCTACCCTACCATACTCTATCCCTACCCTTTTAAAATTTAAAATTTAAGATTTACATGTTTGAGAAAGTTTTTCTACATAATAATTATTAAAAAAAATATTCTCTACAATTCTATACCCTTATTGATCTCAAGTTCAAATACAATAATTGTATGTAGTAAAAATCAAATCAATTAAACTGCACTCATATCTAAAAAAATATTACCAATCCTGAAATATTCTTTCAATATTTCACTTCTCTTCCGTCATCGACTCAAACAATAGGAGCTCACAAAACAAATGAAGACAAACAAAATACAAAATCCTCTCACATCCGAGCTATAAAACAATATTCTTACATATTGGACAAGTTTAAAACATCATACTTTATCCCACTTAGGTTCTCGTATTGTTGGTTATAAAAACTTTTTTCATTATCCTGTGTATAGGGAGCTTATTGAAAATAACAGTGTCACTGGCTTTGTTTTATTGTAAATTGCTAGCCCGGGAACCAAAGTGTTTGTATGTCTTTGCGTCCTGATTGCAGCTTTGCTGGGATGTTTTTAGTTGTTAGATAGTTTTGCATTTTCAGTTTTTACCCGACTGTTAAGGAAGAGTAATGTTTTTTTCTTATACAACGTGTAAAATAATAAACTGTCTTTTCGCACAAAAAATTACGTCAATCCGTTGCTGGGTTAAGTAGGAAAAATTCAAACATACTTTCGAACATTATATTAGTATGATAGTATAGGATTGTTACTGTTACTGCTGGCCATAATATCATCCCACTGCTGGGCACAGGCCTCTCCCCTAATTGCCACGTCTCTCAATCTAGAAGCAGTGTGGACCAGTTGCTAGTGGACTTAGCGGCGAATAAGATCAAACCATTGTCCAAGTCGCCGCTAAATGCTTCCACTAAGTGTTCCACATCAAGTTCCTACAAGGGAATAGAAAAATAATTATATCGGGTTTACACTCAATTCAAAAGAAGAAGTAAGCGTTGATATTTATTGTTTTAAAACTTTATTTAAAAAACTGTCTCAAATTAAAACGCACTATCACATCCGAAATAATTTGAAACACAAAAATGATTCTATAAAATAAATCCATTAATCCCAAATAGAGGAAAGCAAATTAGTTTAAATACATTTGTATAAAAATTGCATGAATCAAATAAAGGTACTTTAGTATCAGATTATATTATACATTTATACAACAGCATTGTTTGACATAATTATACAACTAATCTGCAATTTGTAAGTCTCGATCGGGTTCAGACATTCTGCGCGGCAAGCTCTTTGAATCCTCCAACGAAGATGGCAGTTCTAGATTTTTTGTTTCTGGTAATGGATAACATAATAACCCACCTATAATAGCCATAGTTCCAAATACAGCCCCAGAAACAGTCTCAGGCAAAGCATTAACAGGTGGTGCTATGATTTGTCCCACTCTCGACAGCACCGATAGAAATCCCAACACAGAATTCCTTATGGAAGTGGGGAATAATTCAACACCGTACAAAAATACAATAATGAAGGACATAAAAAAGAAACAGTTACAAATACAGGCAATAACTACTCGCGCCCAATTAGAATGTGCTGGTATTGATATAACTATGATCATAAATATTCCAGACAGAAAACATGTGGTCATCAAAAAGGATCGTCTACTAAGCTTCCTTAATAAAAATGCAGCGATGATAGTCCCTGGTATCAGTAATGCTCCAGATATAGCTACGTTTATATGAATGTTCCCGCTCATTCTGCCGATGTACTGGGACACGCCGTAGTAGCCCATGCCACATGTAAAATATATAATAGACATACACAAAAGGTTTAAAGTTAGTCTTCTATGGCGGAATATTTGCCAAAAACTCATTTTTGTGTGCTTCTGTGTGGATCTTGTTGTAAAGTATTCGTCCATTTCTGCTTTGATTGTGTCTGTTGGTTGTCGGTTACTGAAAAAGAAGATGTATATAGTACAAAGTGATCCAATTTAAGTTTCCTAACTTTCATTAAAGAAAAACACGTACTATGTTATATTTTATTAGTCATTTATTTACCTACTAATAAAATATTTAGTGTTTTTCACTAAATATGAAAAATCGTCGCTAGACATTCTACAGGAGTCGATTCGTTTGAGGTGGTATAATAATAGAAAATTTCATAGTCATGAAATTTTCGCTAAAACGCGGGTATTATTTCAGCTAAAACTCGTTGAATGTTGTACTTACAATTTAGCAATCTTCTGCATTACCGTTGTAGCCTTCTCAGTATTATTATTGTCAGCCAACCATTTAGGAGATTCATATATAAGCCACAGTATCGGCACACATAAGAACATTGGAATCGACAAAGCCAGCTGGAAATGGTCACAGTGTCTTAGAAGGTAAGAAACTCCGGCTAGGGTCATGTGGCTGACGTTTATCGGTAAGTGGTATAATGCTGTCACTATTTCTCTGTAACTGATTCCGCAGTATTCTACGCAGAGGACGTAGCCGGTGACTATGGCTCCTCCAACGCCCATGCCTTCGATACAGCGCATGAAGATAAAGGAGGCAGCTGTAGGCATTAGAATTACTAAACATCCTGCGACGGCTATGACTAGACAGCATAGGGAAAACATTAAGAGGCGGCCGAACCTGCAAAAAACGTGAAGTTATTTTATTTGTAGACGTTTTTAAAACAGTAATGTTTGCTACCGCAAAAAATTCTCTTAACTTGAGGAATGATGATTCAAAATCCTTTATGTATCTCATCATTTTACTTTTGTAAAAACAAGAGTTTCCTCGTAGTCCTATTCATTTGGATGAGGTCACCTCTAAGAGATGCGTAGTATCCCTATTAAGTCAGTGTCTATAAGGAATAACCCATCAGTTGTCACCAAAGATTTCTATAGTTGTCCCCTATCATTTTCTATATTAATATTTTACGAGTAGACCAAAAAGATTATTCGTACATTATTTTTTGCCAAAAATTTGATTTTCTGTTCCTAATAAACTGGTTACATAACTAACAACTAACTACCGAAACAAGTCGGGCATTCCCGAAACCAATCAGTGAGTAAGGCCGTTATAGTATTAATTAATATATAAGTATGACGCACGAAAGTTATTATTCCAAATAATTCTCATTATAATTATTATTATAAAAATATATTTTAATTACTTACTTATCAGCCATAAACCCAAACGTCAAAGCTCCAAGCAAAGTGCCGACGTACAGCATGCTCTGAGAAAAACTTATAAGCCACACTCTGTCACAAAGTATGCCATATTTCGTCTGCATAGTCTCTGTGAACACAGTTTTATTCCACTCGGGTTCATCACAGGGACAGTCACCATCCGTTTTTTTTCCATTCAAGCATTTGAAATCCATAGGTGGTGAAAGGAATATTAAACTCAGCACGTGCCAAAACATAGGTAGTTTTGTTATGAAGAGAAGGAAAAACACGTAGTAATGGTAACAGCTAATTTTGGAAAAGGATTTTTCAATAGGATTTTTTATGTGAGACATTGTTGATAAAATTAATTTCGATGGTTTTGGTCAATCGCGTTGGTTGTGATAAGCTGTTAAAAATGTTTAGTCGACTCGCATTGTTCTCACATAACACTTCAGAACAATGTATCCAAAAATATTGTGAGCCATTATTTAAAAGAGCAACCATGGAGTTTCTTGCAAGATTATTCTCCATGAGGGGAAGGCTGCCCTTGAAACTGGCAACTAGAGTCACTGTTATAATAATATTAGAATTATAACTGTTCATAGATGCCTAAAATGGTCTATTCTAATGGTCTAAGGTCTAATAAATATTTTGATTTTGAAATTCCAATTTGATTCAATTTTTTGAAAAAATATTATGAATGGGTGACGGTCGGTCGGCACTAGGCACTAGTAATTTTAAAGTCGGTTTTGTCTCTTGTGTCTTGATTGAAATAAATAAAAAAAACAATGTTATAGTAATGATAATATTCGGTATTGTTCTGTTTAAATTTCTTACTAACTTTCATGTGGTATGTTGAGAAATTGTAGCCAACACGTGGCGCCATCTATTATCAAGGGAACGTTATTATTGTTTTCCTCGGGAACAGTACTTTTTTTCAAGATGAAAGGTACCATAAGACCGTTTCTGTACAACTGATTCTTATTTTTGCACTTTTTTCGCATTTACAATATTAGTCAGATTTAGAATTATTAATAACATACTATAATTAATATAAAATAAAAAAGTGCGTTTAGAAATATCGATACACACAAACAATAAAGCAAATAAACTAAATTTAAGACTCACATTCATACATTTGAGTCACACTATTTGGTTAACGAAAACAATGTTCAATTTAAAGCTATAAGCACGGCAACTGATCTACTATCTAATAACAAAGTTTGAAAAGCCCTCCTATTTCACAATAACACAGCCAATAACAGACAAACATACCTACATATCGACCGTTACAAGATCACCAGGAATCCTAACGTGCCCAAATGGCTAACATTTTGCTAACAGCTAAAATATACGTTCGCTAGATAGTATTCAGGGCATTAACGGTTTTACCAACTTCACATTGCGGTTCGTCAATGAAGTTTGAGACGCAGTTCAATGTAGTAAAGTTGAAAATGGATTTAAGCGACCGCAAAGTTAAGTTTGTAAGAAAATTTGGGGATCCAAAGAAGAAGTGCGACTAGATGTGGTAAATACAATTGTACCTATATATTTTTAGGGGGTCATATCCAAAGGGTGCTACGGTGAGGTATTTTAAGCAACGTCCGCGCCGTCTAGGTCTGTCCTTCTGAAGGTGATCAGTCAAATATGCAGGAGATATTATAGTGCACTCTCTTTTCACTAATTTTCATAATCCGATAGGACGACTATCCGACACGACCGGAGAGTGATCAGGTGCAGGACCAACGGCTTCACGTGTTTTTCGAGATACAGAACAAGTGATAATTAATTTATAATACGCACATAACTTACGAAAAATCAGAGGTACGAGCCTTAGATTTGAATCTGAGACCTCTGTTTTGACATTCAACGGTTATACCACTATGCTATCACGACTTACGATGGTGCGTCAGGTTATGTCAGAGGCCTATTTAATTTTTGACTACAGGTTTTTTTTATATATTTTTTTATTATGGTTTGAAATGCTATGCCTCTCGTAAAGTCGTGACTCTCATGAACGCCAACCTTTCCAAAAACAAAAATACAAAAACAACTAAACTACCTTACTTGACAATTTAATTATTTATTCTTTGAAATAGATAAAAGGTCGAGCACAATAATAATAACTAACTATAGAAATAAACTATCTATTTAAATATAAACTAATTAAAAAGATAAACTTAATATAAAAGACCGCTACTTGTAGGCAACGTTCCCAAAATGCTGGCTGCGTTGCTGGATGGCAATACTTAGCCTTTGGTCAAGATACAGACCAGCATTTTGGTCACGAGATGCCTCGACCAGACGTCCCGATAACCTAAGACTACCTTACTACTAATTCCTAAACTAAGTTCTATACAGTATGATAAGCAGATCCAGTATCTTTAAATCATCGAATGGAAGACGTCCAAGTAACGCCTTTGATAATGTATGACGCGGGTGCCGTAGTCAGAATTGATTGATACGATTTTAAGTGCCGCATATATGAAACCATTTTTTATTCATTCATAAGCTATGTTTTAGCAGACGTAGGTGCTGACATGGCTATATTTGGGCCAGATAGGGTTATGCGTATTTGCGTTATTTATTCGCGTTCTTTTTTAAATTATATATATTTTTTGGCTCAGTTCTTAATGTAGTTTCAGAAGGGTTAGCTGGTTAATGAACTGAAGATTATATTCCATTTTTTTTTTTTACTAAGTAACTCCTATAGAAATAACTTCGTAATTTTAATAGGCCAAATTGGAAAATTCTTTTTTTGGTTGGAAGGGTATACTTTTCGTTTGGTCTCATTCAAATTTGAAGAAAAAATACCACCCCTAAGCGTAAAAAAATTGGAGATGATAATGAGGGCTCGATTAAAAAAAAATTGTACACCGATTACCAACTCTCCGTGATTAGTGGGCTGATTGCGATTCTCCCAATTGGTCCCATATTTAATATTTTTATGTTTTGATGATTAACTTCGGAGACACAGAATGGAACTCCTCATATGATGAGAGCAAACTTCTCATATCAAATAATTTTAAATTGCCTGTACGTGTTGTAAAGATAAAAGTGAGAGGAGGAGTTGGCCTCCCCGTTTGAAGTTAATGTAACACTCAAAATTAAAACAACATTTACATAATGAATCGTCCTGAAATAACCACCGCCTCAGCAGAAAACAATTAGCTATAAATGATTTATACCAATGAAGCTTAAACGATTTTAAATTCTTCTAGCATTTCGTATGACCAAGTCCTTTAGACAGTTAAAAAAAAACATGATTGGCCAGACAGGTACAGGCAAAAGTGCTTAGTGCATAACCTTTAACCCAAAACCCCTATTATATATTTAAACCACATCACTAAGTCTTAACATGCTTCTAAAAATATTTAGAATTTATAGTTTTGTTAAAATTCGTGTAAAATGCCCTACAACTATTCGCTCATGCGCTGTGGGATTAATCTTTATGAAATAAGTACTTTAGATATTTAGGACTTCGAGCTCTCTACGACACTGTGGACACAGTTTACTCGAATGTAAGCTAATATCGCCTTTTTTTGTGAGGGGGCAAATGCGCCTTATGGTTACCGTCCCGCTCGGGGTATGCGATACAATTATGTCGGGCTCTCCGGCCTACTTGATACCGACTAAAGACCTCAAGCTAATGTTCCCCTGCCGTGGATCCGTTCCAAGCATTACAAAGTCACTTCGAGACCTAAGTAGACCACTTCTTTACCTGGTAATAGGTGGCCTGTTAACGTAGGTGTTACGGACAGCCTCTGTACAGAGAAAATGGCCACCCAGCTGGGTTGGTTGGATCGCAGAAGAGAATACTTTCACGAAGGCGTCTATCCGGCTGATTACCCGTGTCGAACTTAAGAAGAAAAAGAGTCTTAGATGTATCAATTAATGGGAAAATGGTTGCCCAGCTGGGTTTGCTAGATCGCAAAAGAGTACGTTCATGAAGGCATCGATTTTCGAGTGTCAATGAATGGCGGTTGCAAACTACCTGGTGCCTTTCTTGGTTAGCCACCGAAATTCGATCACGATGTCATTTTTTGACATTTAGTTACCTATGTTTTTGATGACATAGATAAAAAATAAAACCGTCATTTAGCCAAAACCTCAAAATATTTTCCAAATGGAAGCTGAGAGTCTCAGAAGTTTGCAGTAAATGCTTGCATTTGCCTCGAGACATATAAAATTCGCTTTGAGTACACCCGTTCCCTACAGTATCCATTTTGTCATAGCGTCTTAATATTTGATCAAAGTACCGGTTCTGACTCGGTCTGATAATGTTTACTAGTTTCCAAATTCAATTCTATCTCACGTTGTATGCAAATTATGGCCTTTAATGTCATTAAATTATAATTTTGATGGGTATATAACATTCATACATAACACTTTTTAAAATTATGTTGCTTTTGTCTGTCATCGACTTTTACCGAAACATATTATGGAAATACATATTTTGTACTTTTGTCCTTCTTAATTGATATTAAATGATTTTCTAATATTTAATAGAAAGGATTTTTGTCCTGATTTTTTTTTATAAGGCGTTAAATTATTTTTTCATTCCCCCGGCCCCATCTCGGAAAGAGTATTTTTGCATTTGGAAGTGCACGTTGATTAAGCAGCCAGATTGCCTGTTTTTTTTTGTTTTTTTTTTCTGACTTTGACTTGGCAATGGCAATCCAACGGTCATACCACTAGGCTATCACTGCTTTTGACTTTTTTTAGGGTAGTTTACCTCTAGTCTATCTCAAAATTAGCTTCATAACTGAAATGCCCAGTCTTCGGGCTGGATTTAAATAACTCGCTTTATCATCGAATATTCAATTTTCAACTTTTTTGCTAAAACTAGCGTCGGGTTTATTTTTAAAACAAACAAATCCAGCGAGTTTTGTGATTTGGCTTCCGTCCGACTGTCTGGCCAATCAAGTTACGGATATTCTAACGTAAAATTAACCTTCTATGTAGATGTAAAACTAACAATCACAGCGTTTTCGTTTTTACAAAAGTTATGCTTCATCGCCATTTTAATAATTAAATTAATTAAACTTAAGTTGTTTTGTGTTGTCTTCCTACTAATTGTAAAACTGGACAGACTTTATGTTTTTTAAGTTATTAACTATTGTTTCTTGATTAGGTACATCTTCTTCTTCTTTAATCGTATAGTTGATGAATAACCTGATGTCAGAGTTTAAACCGCCCGTAAGTCTTTGACATGGCTTTACACACCGTTGAAAAATCTTTCAGGTGTGCTGGTTTCCTCACGATGTTAGGTACATTAAGCATGTCTAAATGATTTAAAAAGGCATCATTGTTTACATAAAACATTAATGCTATTAAAAATAAAAATCAAGTCGTCAAACGATAAAGTGGTACTTATGTCTTTTAACCCTTTGAATCGCCTTGCTTTCAGATTAAAAAAAAAACATTTTTCTTTCCTGGTAAATTGACTGAGAAAATCACATACTTAAACTTAAACTTAACCTACTTCACTCTACCCTCCAATTTTAAAGAAACTTTATATAATTACCTTCTTGGCCGTCAACACCACAGATAACACAAGATTAACGTCACCAACGAAGATATTAGGCTGGGTGCACACGAGCCAACTGTATCAGGAGCGTGCAAGTGATTTATGCAGTGTGAACAGAGAACGGCTCGATAAGAGCCGACGTGCAAGCCGCCAGAGTAATTTAAGCTCGTGTGGACCCAGCTTTGCGATATTCGTCAGTTCAATTTATAGAGTAAGTATGTGAGAAATTAGTGTTCTATTTTTGAAATTTATTTTTGAAATTAAAAATCGTTTTAGAATTTTATTTTTATTCGGCGTTTGTGTGAGATTTTTTTTGTATGTTTAGTTTCCTTTTGCACTTAAGTATATAACATAATTATAATTTAATTAATATAAATAATACTATTAATATAAATTAATACTTATGCAATATGCATTCACGCTGTACAACAATGACATGCCCGGTAATTCCCGCAACTGGCTGGCATGATTCTTTGACATTAGCCCGCCGGCCTAACCTGCCGGTTGTGTGTAACAGCCTCGATGTGTAGACACCATAATACAATTATCATCAACGCTCGCGCGGACTGTCAAACTGCCATATTTAAAACGTGCGACAAAAAAAATCGTACACCGCGGTGTTGTAATGACAAAGTAAATCCATACATAATTTAATATTTATGTATGAGGCGAATTTATAATATGTTCGTGCGAATATAAACAAAAATAAATGAATGTCCAAACCGCGATCGAAATTGAAATTCAATTATTTTCGTGTGCATCTGGATTGAGGGCCCATTTTTTAAATCTTTGCCAAACGAAATAAGACTTATAGGGCAAGCACTTAGAAATAAGTAAAACTTAGGGCAAGGGGCCACGAATTTCTAAAACGCGAATTAAAACTATTATGACTAAATAGCTTGGGCCCTCAGTCCAGACGCTTGCATAAAGTGGCATATGTTCAATCTCAGAAAGTACTATCTCTGGGTTCATATTTTTTATTTAAGAATCTACTTAGGAATATGTAACATATTTTCAGAAATTTCTAGATCTGTAGAATATGACATTACAGATTTATGGCGGTTTGCCTTGGGCCCTCAGTTCAAATATGTTTGAACTGAGAAATCTGCAAAACATGAATTTATCTGAAGAAATACATAAATACGACTTTAATATATGTTACTTGGATGCCTCTGTGAATTTGTAATAAAGAAATAATGACACAAAAGTTCATTGTTAAAAAGTAAATACAAGTTGAAAATTCCTAAAACGTCTGAACTGAGGGCCCAAAACTTTTGCCTATATTGACTAAGCTTAACCTCATAGACTAACGCAAATTGGTATAAGTTTTCTTACAAATTACTATCTAAAAGGTTACGTACCGTCCGTTCTTCTAAATGCCATTCTCTAAAAGAAACTTTCATTTTTACATTTTCTGTATGTAATAATTATGTAGGGTGACCATAATTTTCGTCATAAGTAAGTACTGTGGGAAGCCTATACGACCTTCATGAAGAGCTACGAACCTGCTTGCTCTAAGACATAGTGCGATGAGCAGCTCCATTTCTTCTTTTTTATTCAAGTGACGGACGTCATCTTTTTTAAATCAAAAATATGTGTTCTTTTGTTAAATTTAAATAATTTAAATAATAATTTTATAATAATAAATATTGAACAGTCTACAATCAGCTCGCAGATGAATCACTAGTTTTATTTAACCTAGGCCAATCTTAGTGTAACTACTTCTGGATCAGTATAGTCCTAGAGTGTTAACAGTACCTTTCTTTTTACCCTCGGCGCAAAAAGAGAGTGGTTTTGTAAGTTTAACGTGTCTGTCTGTGTATCTGTCTGTGGTATCGTAACTCCCAAACGGATGAACCGATTTTCGTTTAGTTTGTTTTTTGCGTCATAGATAATTTTTATCCCGAGTGTTCTTTGCCAGGTTTCATGAAAATCTATTCAGACGTTTGAAGATCATCAGCTCTTTTCTAGTTGATGAGACTGTTGTTGTGAGTTGATCTGACTAACTTCCATATTATTATGTACTATCAATTCGAAATTTTGTACCGTGTTACTTCAATGATATTATTGCACCAGTCGTCGCAATTCGCAAATCAATCAAATTCATTTCGATAAATAAAACGATCGGTACAATTAAAAGAAACTTATTCGCAAAAAAAAACAGCTGTTTCATACATTTTGTAGAGTCATGTGAACATAAATGTATGGAACAGCTGATTTTTTTTTGCGATTTCAGTGTTGGTCCCATAGTAAGTTGTTCATAATGATGAGTTTAATGACCCCTTTTAAGGATGCTGGTGTTTTACAAATAACCCTGTATTACATGTATACCTATTGTATATAACTATTATATAGTACTAGCGGCCCGTCGCGACTATGTACGCCTGATTATACTACTTCTACACCTACTCTACCCCTACCCTATTCTACCCTACACTACTCTACCCCTACCCTACCTTACCCTACTCTACCCCTACCCTACCCTACTCTACCCCTACCCTACCCTACTCTACCCCTACCCCTACCCTACTCTACCCCTACCCTACCCTACTCTACCCCTACCCTACCCTACCCCTTTTTCTCACCTTTTTAATCTTCCCTGGACCTCTACAAATAATTCAAGATCAAAATTTGCCATATCAGTCCAGCCGTTCTCGAGTTTTAGCGAGACTAAAAACAGCATTTTTATATAATATAGATATAATAATTATGTAGATATGTACTATGTGGCAAAGCCGGTGCACCACTCTTAAGCATTTTGATCGCAAAGTGGTGCACCGTTCGTGTTCGCGATAGTACCTACTGCCTTATTGCAATGATGAATAATTTTATCATGGTCACCCTACATAATTATTACATATAGAAAATGTAAAAATGAAATTTTCTTTTAAAGTATGGCATTTAGAAGAACGGACGGTACGTAACCTTTTAGATAGTAATTTGTAAGAAAACTTATACCAATTTGCGTTAGTCTATGAGGTTAAGCTTAGTCAATATAGGCAAAAGTTTTGGGCCCTCAGTTCAGACGTTTTAGGAATTTTCAACTTGTATTTACTTTTTAACAATGAACTTTTGTGTCATTATTTCTTTATTACAAATTCACAGAGGCATCCAAGTAACATATATTAAAGTCGTATTTATGTATTTCTTCAGATAAATTCATGTTTTGCAGATTTCTCAGTTCAAACATATTTGAACTGAGGGCCCAAGGCAAACCGCCATAAATCTGTAATGTCATATTCTACAGATCTAGAAATTTCTAAAAATATGTTACATATTCCTAAGTAGATTCTTAAATAAAAAATATGAACCCAGAGATAGTACTTTCTGAGATTGAACATATGCCACTTTATGCAAGCGTCTGGACTGAGGGCCCAAGCTATTTAGTCATAATAGTTTTAATTCGCGTTTTAGAAATTCGTGGCCCCTTGCCCTAAGTTTTACTTATTTCTAAGTGCTTGCCCTATAAGTCTTATTTCGTTTGGCAAAGATTTAAAAAATGGGCCCTCAATCCAGATGCACACATTATTTTCTCTATAAATAAACGAAAGATCTGTCTGAATATTTACATTTTTCATTTATACGATCACGTTGTTTATGTGTATTTTTTATCAAAATAATGTAAATCTGTTGAGATTTATCATATTTTTAACCGAGAGTAATTAAAGCAGTATATTTGTGTGAGCAAAAGTTGGTTGATCCATGGCTGTAGCTTTGAAACTACTCGACCGATTTTGATAAATGTGGTATCACAAAACTCCCAATTTCTACAAATCATAATATTATGATTTTTGGAGATTGTAAGAGTTTATTATTGCTAGAATTTTTATTGTTCTGAGGCGACCGTAATTCTTTCCTACTGCGACCACTAGGAGCGGCAGTCTGGTACAATTTGATTTGTTAAATCAAATCGATAATGATTCTAATCATGTAAGTAATATAAATATTATGTATATATTTTATTTATATGTATATAATAATTAATTTCACTAATATGTATGTATGATACCTATTGTATTTTGTAGTTTAGGTACTATCGCGGACACGGTGCACCACTTTGCGATCAAAATGCTTTGAACGATGCTGCGTGCGTAGGGGTGGGGTTAGTGCTACGTTCAGACGCCGGGTAGAAGCGATTCGAACCTCAAGAGTGGTCCACCGGCTTTGTCCACGATAGTACATTATTGTATGTCTATATGTTATCTGTTCTCAGTAGTTTTTCTATATCTTTAGTGCATTTACTACGTTTTATGTATCACCTTGAAGTTGACTGGTAGAAAATGCCTACAGCATGACGTTGATATGTACAATATTACAATACACAATATATACGTACACATGTATGTACAGAAGTATCCAAATAAAATGTAATAATGAAGTTGTTGACTCTAAGTCTGTTTCTGCCGATTAAGCTCCGTTGAAAAAGGCTCGGGGTCTGGCAGTTTTTATAATGAGATACCTATCTCAACATTTGTGAAAAAGTTTTTTAAGTCAGACACCTGTGTCTGGATTATAAAACTCTTTTGAAATCTGAACATATTTTAAGAAAACTAAGCTCTTGCCCGCAACGGTATGCGATTGGAAATTTATTTAAAAATATATTTTACTTTGCATAAAAATACATTACATAGCTTGACGCCTGATTTCTATAAGGGTTAGGTAGAGGTCTATAATACAACCACAATTCGCCAGTTATGTTCAACTGCCATGTAATAGGGGACGAACCTATAACCATTAATATGGAAAAATGCAAGACTCCCTGCTGCTACCTAGAAATCCCAGTAACAGTTTTCCCAAACCGGGAACTTAACAAAGTAACTCGCAATTAGCAGATTCGATTTGAAACATAAATTGAAGCTTATATATTTTTACATACGGGTATTTTCTGAGCTGAATTTATGAAAAATAAAAATATTTATGAAAAAAAGGCATGTGTTCGACCACGAATCCACCTGTGACTGATTGTAAGCGATGTTGTGGTCTATGATGGTGCATACCTGGATATCTTTAAAGCAGGAGGATAGAAGTTGGACGGCATCCTCCAGACCCGTCTCAAGGGACACATCATACCGGGACAAAACAGTGTTTCTTGGTGGCAAGACTCTTTCCGTTGGGTTAGGAACCAGCCACCACGACCACTAGGAAGAATACTACGTACCCAACAAAAGGCAAATAATATAATGGGAACGCCAACCGAAGCAATCATCGGCCATTTTTTAAAGTAGTACTCACACATGCACATCAAACACACAAACGCGTAACATCGATCTCTAATCTTTGTTCAACACAAACATACAGGGTGTTACAGTTTGTCATCGTATTAAATCTAAATTGTCGTAATTTTTTGTTTATCAAAAACCAGCGTTGGATGAGCACAGATACTGCAATACTGCAGAGCTGCTAGCCTATTACGATGGTGATGTTTCAAGATCACCACTACCACCCTACAACAATGCGGATATTGCTGGCGACAGAATAACGAATGGAAAGGGGTGCTACTCACTCAGACGTACTCTCAATAAAGTACTTCAGTAAGTATTTTTTTACTGAAAGAGACAATAATATTTAATTTGCCGAAAGAGAAGTTATTGTAATTTTTTATATTTTTTTTATTTAAATACAAATTACTTACGTATTTAAAAAATAAATAATTGAAGTAGATCATTTAAATTTTTTTTTTTAATAAACTGAGCGTGCAATCAATAAATAAATTTCATTAGGCGCACAACCCGATGAATTTAAATACTTTTAATAATTTTATCCGGTGATCTTTTAGTTACACCCTATATAACGGGAATGACATCGACTGCATTTAATCTTCAGCGCTTACGGGCGCAATATCATCATGAGCCTAACAATGGACCCTCGATCTCCTGGATATTAAGTTTCCGCTGATACCACAATGAATGCATAGAATAGACGGGACGTGTATGAATTAGCTGGCATTCAGGCTTCCACGTTATATCTAGATTGGAAGTCTCTGAAGCCATAAGCTGTGATTAATAGTAGAGATAATAAGTATGCTAGATTGTCTTTTTATGACCACGTTTTACGCTTTTTTAACCGACGAAAAAACGCGAAGCGGAGGAAGAATCAATTCGATATGATTGTATGTTTTTTTTGTATGATCACGCATAACTTTTTTTATAATAATATTTTTTGTGAGTCATACATATCGTATCGTATTACTATAGTATTTATTAATAATGATATTTGGTATTTGATATTTGATTTCGGGAATGCCCGACTAGTTCCGAACCCAAACAGAGTCTATTTTCAAGAGCGAGTGTAGTTACGCAGCGCTTGGAAATGGACGTTTCACGCTTATAGCAATTGCAAAGAATTTATTAAAATTTGATAGGCGCGGGTAGCGATGCGATAGCTTAGTTGTTAAAAGTATTGACACGGAACAGCAAGGACGCGGGTTCATATTCTATCTCTTTTTAAATTTCTTTTAATTTGTTCACCCTTGATAGAAATTACAGAAACACTGCGGTTTTTCACCAAGGTACAACTCGTAGGTACAATAGCAACAAGCGTAGGTGCTAGAAATTATATATATTAACTTACTTAGCTGGGATTATGTGCATTCATGCAACAATTGTAATTCCCTATTATTATAATATAATCTACCTCAGACACGTGTCGTTTCACGGTATTAATTCGGCACGTAATTTCTATTACACGATTAGCACGGTGGCCAAGTGATTCACTTTACGCACTTGGTGTCAGGAGTTTGATTATCTGGATTAGTATTAGTGGAACTTTATATTTAGGTATGTAATTTACAAACATATTATAAGTATAATTTCTTTTTAATTTCTTGATCCTTCTCTGTATGAGAAGAGGCTGGCTTACAGGCTGGCAGGCTGTTCACAATTACTAGTAGTCCAGTCAGTGGTCGAAATTAGACCTTTTTTTTATAAATTTTACCTTTCTGCACTAAATCTTCTCCATATAAACTTTTACTATGGCAAGTTTCACACTCCTTCGTGAGTGCAATATTCTTAAAAAGGGATCCACAGTTTTCGCTTCACGTATTAATATAAATATTACTATTAATTACAATATTATAATATTATTATTAATTACATTAAAAATACAGTGTAATTATTTAAGCTATGTGTGCAATAAAGAATTTAAAAAAAAGAAAAATATATACCTAGTTAAACATTTTCTTACCTACCTCTACTTACTACCTTAACACTACTTACCTACTACTTTTCACTATAATAAATCAGCCTGTAATTGTCCCACTGCAGGGCAAAGGCTTACAGAGATGGATTGAGCATTAATTAATAAGGATTCCTACTTTAAAGCTATTATTTATGTCTGTCTATACTTTAGTCTTTCCTTATTAAAATATAATAATATCATTCATCATTGTACTGTTAGCTTTATCAACAATCTTAACATGTATGTTCATACGTGTTTATGTGTGTGCAAGAGTTGATAAGAGGTAGACGAAGATTGATGGGAATGTTGGATTTTTCTATTAAATTACACAAGAAACAAAAATCTTGATATTTTTATATGGAGTTGCTTGAAGGTCACACACAGGTCACGCACAAAATTAAAAATAAAATAAAAAGAAACTCGCAAAAACAACTGACTTGTGCGGGACTTGTACCCGCGATCCCTGGCGTGCTATTCCATTACTAACTACATAAGCTAACGAGTACCGGCACGCCAGGGAGTTTCTTGCCAGATTCTTCTCCATGAAGGGTAGGCTGCTCTAGGAACTGGCAACTAGAGTCACTCTTTTATTAAAAATATTAGAATTACGACTATTCACAAGTGCCTAATGGTCTACATGAATAAAAATATTTTGATTGATTTTTTTTTGAGGGATCGCGGGTTCACGTCCCGCCTGAGTCAGTTTTTTTTGGAAGTTTCTTATACAGGGTTATTTTTAAAACACTGAAAACCTGAAAAGGGGTCATTAAACGCATCATTATGAACAACTTTTACTATGGGAGCAACCCTGAAATCGCAAAAATAAGTCAGCTGTTCCATACATTTTGTTGAGTTACTGTGAACATAAATGTATGGAACAGCTGATTTTTTTAAAATAACCCTGTATATTAAATACTTTTATTTAATAAACAATACATGTGCATAAACCTGTAAAAAACATATAAAAAATGATATGATGAAGCTAAAAAGAAAGTTCATAAGTTAGATAGCAAACCAGAGTTGTCTTTTCTTTGCATACATCCGTTAACCGGTACTAATTATAGAAATCACAAGAGATATTTATTTATAGGAACTAAACACTGAACTATTTTATTAACATCCTGCTTAGCTCGCCTCTATGCAGTTTCTTATAAAAGGAAATGAGTTCCACATACTTAATTGTATATGTATATTTTTATGAAGACGTAACTGAATAGTTGATTCATAATAATCATAATCATTATATTATGTATATAGGTACCTAATTATAAACCCACTACTTATATATCTAATTATAAAGTAATATATACACTAAGGTGCACTATGGCTTTTCTTTGATTGCCACAACGCGTCGTGCGCGTTTTCATTAGAGCCATAACACGAATTACGCCATGTGGATGTTTTACTATAACCACAACGCGTTGAGAGCTATTTTTCCGCTCAATTAGCGTTTTTGATCTTTAAGCGTAACATATACACTAAGGTAAAAAATAAAAACTTAAGCATTTATGGCGTCATTAATTGGTTTTATATCCAATGAACAAGCGAAATATCAGATTAGCGACTGTCCGCAACCTAAGGGCTGCAACAATTTATTGATCTAATACCTAATACCGTTGGAACAGTACAACACAATAAATCCTTCTTCCTCTGCTTAAAATTCTTCGCACCCAAAACCTCTTAAACAAAAGTAGGCAATAGCCCACACAAAACTTCAGTCCTACCAAACTTTACCAATAACGGCTTTACGAAATTACAAGGGGAAGCAACAAATCGTAAATGGTAACAAAAAAAGCTGAACTTAACACTAAGTTGCAAACCAGAGTGTTTAGTTGCCGCTGGGTGGCGTGACAATAAAATTGCTGCGACAGTTCAGCACTTACTGGTGGGCCAGGAAAATCGCGGGAAACTGAAACGTAGCTTTTTACATGTTCAAGTCGAAATTAGACTTCACATTACTCAACCCACTAACACTAACTTTAGTACAATCCATATTAAAGCCTCTTTGTTAATTCCATAAAAGTGCCGAGAAAGATTTGCGAGTAGATAGGATAGTTTCGTGTTGTGGAAAGGCACTACTAAAATCGAACGCCAATGTTTCGAATCGAAACGTAATAATGACAACCACCATACGCAAACCTAACCACCAAATTACTACTGTTTAAAAATAAACTAAGTGCTTTCATCTGTCATTTCGTTTAAAATCCATAAAAAACAATCGAGTAAAATGTGATTTAACACTAACGAAAGAAACGAACAAATGTGCGAACCGTTAGTCGAAGGTTCGTCATTCGAATTTTGGAGTAGGCCTCGAATCGAATGACTTGTGACTTGAGTGACAGTGGTAGCATTATTCAGTGCACAAACGTGTAAGAAAGAGGGTAGATTTTTTATTTGGCAATAGTCACCTACCCGCAAATAACTACAGTTCATCCGTGATCATGGCGCTTGTAACAGTACCGAAATATAGGAAACGTACAAAACATGGTAAATATCCCGATAATTGTACTAAAGTTAGTAAAAATTACTTGTTATGAAAAGTTTCCGTTTTCAACCCGCAATTTCTCTTCACGAATATTTTATTCAGTTTCAAACCCAAAACTTTTTGGACGCACAAAAGTTAATACAATATTTTTTCCCGTATTCTTCCTAAAATATATTCCGGTTCCCCATTGCAATTTAGCATTGTTTTTACATGATATACTAGTAATTACGAAAGAACCTATATTATACGGACTCGTCGGTACATACATGTGTATGACGTCTCTTGATTCTAGCAATAAGGGAAATTATAGTAATTATAATTACAAAAACAAATAAATTTCTAATTATTTAATAAGAAATTTGAAATAATATAAGTATTTTTTGTAACGTTAAACGGTATTGTCATCAAAACTAAAGCTGTGAATAAATATCAGATCAATCTGTTAACAGAAAGGGGGTGAAATATCGATTACTAAATTTGAACCATAATAAACAGGTCAAGCTAAATGAAACCGTTTAAAAAACGACTCTATCTCATAGAGGCGAGAAAAGAGTGAGTTATAGTTTTCGTTATATTATATAGGTAATATAAAATTATAGTCTATGAAAGGGTACTATAAATATATACAAGCTTATTTTAAGTATGACCTAAACCTGAAAGTAGTTTGTTCAGAATCAGTAACTGAATCGATCGCAATAATTTTTACACCATGTTATATTTTGTCCAAAAAAATTACTTAAATGGTGCAAGTTTGGACACACGCAAATCAGTTGAATGACCGCTACCAGCCGGCCGCGGCGGCGGCATCGATAAAACGAGCCGACAGACTCGGCGGCGCCATTAGATCACATGCGTCGCCCCGCGCTGCCCGCGCAGCTGCCTCAGTCGCCCGAAAGCTAGAGAGTACTGCGCATGTGTCGCTTGCGCCCGCGTTGCCGCCAAATCACGTGTTTCGATTGAGTGTCGATTATTGTTTTGTTTCTTTTGGGAGTGAAAATGGCGTTTTAATTTGCTAACTAAAACTAAGTAGGAATTTACGAAAGCGCGCCCGTCTGTGCATTTGACAAAGAGGTGACACTTTTAACAATTACTGCGTTATATTTAAGTGTGAATAGTGCGTAACAATGCAGTGATTTTGTCGAAATTACGTTATCAAAACGTTACCACCACATTACACAAATGCTCTGTGATCGCTCACAACTGAGTAGGTTCTGCTAGGCGAGCCATCTGCGCGGCAGTGCCGCGCTCTCAGTGACCATATTTACGTGAGGACAACGATGCAATGCAAGTTGCAACAGAATAAGCTTATAACTTTGTAAGTACCTACATTTTTTAATTTTACTTAAAATTATTGCGATCGATTCAGTTACTGATTCTGAACAAACTACTTTTAGGTTTAGGTCATAATTAAAATAAGCTTGTATAGTGGAAGGCAAATTTTCTCGAAAACGACAGAAAAAAAGGAAAATTCTACACTAAAAGTCGCTAATTTTCTAGCCTCCTAAAGGTTGCGTAGGTAATGAAAAAAGTAGTATCGTTTCGGACCGCGGGCGCTGCTAACGACCATTCTGTTGTTATTTCACACTTCTACTCTTAGCTTACTGCCGGTACATGCTACAAAATTTTCTGGGAAGCAAAGTAAGAATCTGAATATTTTTTAGGAAAATTTTTACCAAATTTCAAAATTTTTATAAAAACCAATTACGATTACTGGTTTGGGTACATTTGGTTTCTATTCTGAATTTTCAGTTGACTTGAAAGTCTAAAAATTGAATTACTTAGTGATTTCTTGTCTCAACTGGTGTTTTCCGTCAAAGATTTGGTTTTCCGTATGTATGGAAAACCAAATTTAGATTAGTTAGATAATTTAGATATAGATAGATGTCTATATAATTTTAATAATTATATATATATATAATATAGTGTAAGGATTAAGGTCTGAATCCTCAAGAATTAAGTAATTTAAATATTGCTGACCTCGGGTGGAGCACGAAAGGAATCTGACAAACTCACCACTGACATAAGTCACACATCTTATGGCTTTTAGTTAGCCAGACTCCTTACATACTCCCCCTTTTGTCCAAAATACGTGCCCTCACGATTGGACAAACTCCTAAGGACACCAACCCTAATTAGGACGATACCTGGCCCTTCTTCGGCCTACCGCAACGACGTTTGGGTGCAACAGGCTGAGGAACCTCAGAGCATTCACCCTCTCGGGCATGGTATCGCCTCAAATCGGAAATGTGATATTTTCCTATCACCTCTTCAGGTATCCCCGGATAAGATAAAAGGTAAGTAGTAGGACTAACCTTTTTCTGCACTAAGTAAGGTCCATCCCTTTTAGGTATGAACTTGGAACTCACTCCCTTAGCTGTGTTACTGAGAACATGCGTTTTCATCAGCACGAGATCTCCAACAGTAAGTTCATCAGCCTTTCTGGTTTTGTCCTTAACGGCCTTACATAGATCTTGCTGATTTTCGATGCATTCTTTACTACTGCTAAGTGTCTCCGCAAGCTTTAACAGGTATGGTGTTATCTGTGGAACATAATTCTCTGCTTGAATTACAGCACGAAGATCACTTTGAACTGCGATCGGCGAGCGGAGCTCACGAGCAAATGTAAGGTAAGCCGGTGTCTGTTGAGTCGTCTTACAAAACGACGTGTTCAACGCGAAGCGAATGAAAGAAAGAACTTCTGGCCACTGGTTATGATGTCCTTCTACCAATATTGCCAGTTGAGTCTTGAGCTCGCGATTCTTGCGCTCAACTGGATTAGCCTCTGGATGGTAGAGGGGCACAAGATTCTGCTTCACACCTAGCGTGAACATTGCGTGTTGCATAACGTCGGCGACGAACTGCACACCGTTGTCAGAAATTAGACGTCGTGGTACGCCATAACGCATGAACACCTCTGCGATCAAGACTTTGGCGCAAGCTTCTGCTGTAGCTTCTACAAGAGCAAAGACTTCGATCCACTTACTTGCAGTATCCTCTACAATAAGGATCCATCTTTCACCTTTGGGTCCTTTAGGCAATGGCCCAAACAGATCAACAGCTACAATTTCAAAACGCTGCGCAGGTACAGGTGTCTGGATCAATCCCGTAGGCTTCTGGTTAGAAGGCTTGTACCTCTGACACTCGACACATGTCTTAAGGTACTCCTCTACATATCTTCGCATGCCTGGGAAGAAAAACCGTTGAGAGATACGAGATAGTGTTCTCTCTATACCTCCATGCCCAGAAGTAGCAGCATCGTGGCACTCTAACATCACCTTCTTTCGCAAGTTTTCAGGTACGACGAGCTGCGGTTCTTCAGACTCAGCATCAGCGTAACGGTAAAGTATTCCTTTACTCATATAATAACCTCTTTCTGTCCATCTCTTAACAGCTACTTCCTCTTGTCCTTCCAACTCCTTGATAATTTTAAATAACTCAGGATCAGCAATCTGATCTTGTCGTAAGGTCGTAGCATCCCAGCTAGGCGTTTCGACGATGACCGTGCAGATTCCACAACTATCCTGGTCTTCCGCATCACAAGGCGGGCGACTAAGAGTATCAGCGATAAGATTCGCTTTCCCTGGAGTGTAGTCTACTTTTAGGTCAAAAGACTGCAACTTCATGGCCCAGCGCACCAACCTTCCTGTTGGGGTTTTTAAGGTAAGTAACCACTTCAGAGGCTGATGATCGCTAGCCACTTGTACCTTATGTCCATCAATGTAGCCGCGGAACTTCTCTACAGCCCAGACGACAGCCAACGCCTCGCGTTCTGTTGTGGAGTAGTTTCGTTCCGCTGGTAACAACAAACGGCTAGCGTACTCTATGGGTCTCTCTTCACTTGGTGACTCCCCCTGGAGTAAAACCGCTCCAAGTGCGTAGTTGCTTGCGTCGGTCCTGAGTATAAAAGGGAGATTATAATCTGGTTGGGTAAGTATAGGCGCAGTGGTAAGTAGATTCTTTAATTTAATGAAAGCATTGACCTGATCTTCTTCCCATTTCCAGGTCTGATCTTTCTTAGTAAGGAGCGT
Source organism: Protodeltote pygarga (assembly GCA_936450705.2). Classification (NCBI taxonomy): domain Eukaryota; kingdom Metazoa; phylum Arthropoda; class Insecta; order Lepidoptera; family Noctuidae; genus Protodeltote; species Protodeltote pygarga. The sequence continues at coordinate 14,658,784 of OW388254.2, forward strand.
GAGCGGCTGAGCGACCTTAGAAAAGTTTGGTACGAATTTCCTAAACCAGGAACACGTTTGGAGAAACGTTTTCAGATGCTTAAGCGAACTCGGCTCTTTCATATTAGCAATAGCGGCTACCTTATCGGGATCTGGCGACACCCCATGTGGTGTAATAATGTGTCCTAGATACTTAATCTTATCACGCGCAAAGACACACTTGGTGCGATTGGCACGGAGGCCAAAGACACGAAGGCGATCAAAAACGGCTTGCAGATCTTGCAGATGCTGCTTAAAAGTTGGCGAGATCACAATAATGTCATCAATATACCCTAACAAGGTCATATCCTTAAAAGCAGCTCCAGAACGAAAACGATCGATAAGCCTTTGAAAGGTGGCCGGCGCATTGCGAAGACCAAACGGCATTCTTTTAAAACGATGTATGCCAAATGGAGTCACGAAAGCTGTCTTATCTTGGTCCTCCTGCTTTACGGCCACTTGCCAGTAACCTGAGCGAAGATCAATCGTGCTCATAAAGCAACTCTTCCCAGTATACTGCAATAGATCGTCAATAACAGGTAGGGGATAGGCATCGCTTTTTGTGACCGCATTTAATTTGCGATAATCGACACAAAATCTATAAGTCCCATCTTTTTTGGGTACAAGTAGAGCTGGAGCAGCCCACGCAGACTCACACTCTTCGATAATTCCTTCTTTAAGCATCTTATCAAGTTGGGCCTCCATCACGGCCCTCTTCGCTGGTGTGAGCCTATATGGCGGTACGGAAATAGGTGGATGGTTACCTGTTTCGATGCGGTGTTCCGCAAATGAAGTAGGTGCTCCTAACTCGCCGAAAATATCATCATACTGCTGAAGAAGCTCCGCTAAGCTGCTCCTGTCCGAAGGCGGCAGCATCACTCCCTCGTCAGTCCGCAATACGTCTGCAGCTGCGCAGTCGACATAATTTCTGGACGTCTCGCATTGGAGTAGATGTGCTATCTGAGGACGATCAGTCGTAAACCATGTATCAGTAGCTAAGTCAAGGATAATACCAGCCTTCCGTAAGAAATCAATTCCTAACAGCGTGTCATTATTCCTAGCCTCAGGTAAAATTACAAACGTTGTTGGTATTACTACACCTTCCAGTTTTACATCTATTTCCGCGAGTTTCACGTCTAAATCCCGTACTAAACCATCAGCTAACTTGATACTAAGATGACTATCTTGAAACGAATGATTTTGTTTTCGAAGCAACGCGTACAAACTAGACCCTGCTATACTGCGCTTGGCAGCGGTGTCAACTAAACCAGTGCCGCGGAAACCATAAATTTCAATATATAAAATGGGACGTCCGCGGGTATGGTAACTAATGACAGACGCGGATTGCTCCTTCAAAGTGAAATTTTGTAACTCAACAACCTGATGATTAATAAACATATTAGGCAAACATACATTTCTACTAGGTGGGCTGACCCCACTAGTTACATTCTTATGAATATTAGTCATAACACTACTCTGTGGTACACTGGTGTAACACTCCGTTTTAACATTACTCTGTGGTAAACTAGTGTAACACTCTGTTTTAACATTACTCTGTGGTACACTATTAGTATTAGAAAATACATCACAAGTAAAGAAAGAATCTTTGTTACAATTTGTGCACTGAGCACGAATAACACCCGGTGCACTACAACCATAGCACTTCAGAGTATTTGAATCAGTTTCACGTGTTCTTCTTTTGAGCTGAGCGCAATCTGTGCGGTTATGTCCACCTTTTTTGCAATATACACAAAACTTGTTACCTTGTTTGCGTTGCGTAATTACCGGTGCTTCCACGGCTGGGCAAGCTGATGTCGAAGCAGGCGTCGCGATCATAGACATTGACTTCAAGACATTATCACGCTCTGCAGTAGCGGTGTAGGCAGCGACTCGAGCAGAGCGGCTCAATGGCGCGAGCGGCGCAGCGTGCGCACTCGGGCCGGAGTCGCGAGCTCGGGTTTGCAGGCACGACGACGTTACTGCACTGGAGAGCGCATCCAGCTCACCTGCATCCTCTACTTCACGAGCACGGCGAAGAAGCTCGGCGAATGTAGCTACTTCTTCGCGTCGGATCCGCTCGCGAATTCTCTTTTGAAGCAAGCCATACACCATGTCCAGCTCCACCTTCTCGCATAGATCGTTCTTAGGAAGGCGCGCAAGTAAGGCGCGTGCTCGGGCAACAAAGATGTCGGTCTTCTCAACCCCCTGAGGAATCGCAAATAGCTCTCTGTATATTCGATGGGGCGGCCGACGGTCACCGTAAGCGCTGCGGAGATTTTCAATGGCGGAGTCCCAGGTCGTAGTATGAACTTTGATGCCTTGCCACCAGGTTGCAGCTTCGTTCGTTAAAAGCATAGAAAATCCGCGGAGAGCGGCGGAATCCGAGACGTCAGCACATTCTTTAAAGCTCTCTACCGCATCAATGAAGCCATCTACTGACTCATGCGGGAGACCGCTGTATCGCGCGCTGCACTTGGATAGGTTACCTGACACGCTAAAACGTTGGGGGGTCGGTGACGATTCAGACGCCGTCCTGGCGGGAATCGAGTCGAAGACCCGCTCCAAAAGCTTTTCCATCGAAGCAGTTTGAGCGCGCTGTAATTGTTCCAACATAGCAGTAACGCAGGCGGGGCTAAAAGTCTCCGTGGGGGTGACGACAGCGGCGGCACCTGCGGCGCGGTCTGCAGCATCATCAAAAAATTCACCGTCACGGTCGCTTCCGCGACGAGAATCGCGACGTGAATTTCGACGTGGGCGCGGCATATCAACTTGGTTCTTGTGAATTCGGGCCGCGAGTTGGGCGCCAATGTAAGGATTAAGGTCTGAATCCTCAAGAATTAAGTAATTTAAATATTGCTGACCTCGGGTGGAGCACGAAAGGAATCTGACAAACTCACCACTGACATAAGTCACACATCTTATGGCTTTTAGTTAGCCAGACTCCTTACAATAGATATATTCTCTGTATTTTATAATATCATTGAAGATTCCACACATTTTATTTTGACCTTTTGAGAGTTGGCTGTCAATGTTAAAAGACGTATGTCAAGGGCAACGTTTTTCAAGGTTGAAACGGTCGTAACTGAGAACGAATAACAACGTATCGTATCAATTATAATTTGCTCAAAACGGCAAAGGAAAACATCGTGAAGAATCCAGTATACTTGAGAGATGTTTTTAATAACCTGTAATTGGATGAAGAATATCATCGAAATATAAGAGAATTTTATTGAAATGTAGTAATTTGTGAGAATAACGTTAACCGCATCATAGCTTACTATCAGGTAAAACATTGGCCAAATCGAGTCTGTCAATTATAAAAAAATAAATAAGATAAAGATTTCTTTTTGAGAGCTACGAATCAAAATTTAGTTCTTAACATTTTCTAAACCCCAATTGTTACCGTGAATTTAAGATTTTAGAATTCATGTCTCCAAAACAATACAGTCATCAATATAGAGAGAAAAAAATAGTTGCAACAAACACCACTAAGCAAGACGTCGTGTGTTTTGTTTTTTTTTACCCGAAGTTAAACTCACAAAACAGAACGTAAGACAGAAATAATGTCCGCCAGTTTCCGAACCATTGAATATTTTATTTCGTTATTTAGACACTAACTGCTTTCTTTTGTATATTGGCACTGTGATACATGGCTCATGTTATTGGGAACTTATTTTGGCCATTCATCGAATATTTCTTGTTCATATTTTTCTTTGATAGTTTTTGATTGGAAGAAGTTGAACAATATCAGTCGGTAATGGCGTAAATGATAAATGTTTACGGAAAAGGGATAGATGGTTTATGTTTGTTATGTCGTTAACTATTTATCTTCAAAACGACTTGATCGATTTTAAATGTGGTAACTTTGTTACAGCGGCAGCAGTGGAAGGAGAAAGGGCTTTGCTCTATAATTATGAATACTAGGTGATAATTATGAACTATGAATACTAGGCTGAATAATAATTATGAATACTAGGTACTCTAGATTTTAGCATAAAACATTTTCTCATTAAATCCCCTAATTAGTAACTCTATTAAATTAGACCACAAAGCGTATCCATTTTGCGGTATTCATAACATACAATTTAGTTCGTAAATTATTTAGAAGGTTTATTAAACAGTGATTAGTATCGTCTGTATTATGTTTATAAATCCTATATGGTTTCATAATCACTGTGTTGATGTTTATTTTCACATTCATGTTTGTATTCATCAATTCGTAATTATTAAAAGGATGGTTTATTTTATATGAAACCAAATAGATTAAAAAAAAGTATTATAAAATATTGGTCTCGAGCGTTACTAGGTACCTACATCTGTACATGCGATGTCACAAGAATGCATTATTTTCACGAGGCGATTGGGTGACAGCTCACTTATTATCACAATAAAAAAAACTATTTTTTATAGGTAGGTAATAAGCGGTTGGGGTCGCGGGTGCTCGGGAAGGAGTCACGTGCTACCGCCCACATCGAGGCTCATGGAGACTCTTTTACAGTCTCCTTGGGGATGCACCTAACAGCCGTCGCAAAATAGAGGTTATGATGTTATTCGATTTGTCCCGGCTATTGCTAAAAATTTGTGTTTCATTTTTAGTAAATAACACCTCAGAATAGATGTAAATGTATATCTAAAATTTTATGCTCTGATTCCCGATTTCTATTCAGTTCGTTTACATAGATAAAAAAATATTTATTTTAGATTCGTATGTTATCTTCCAATATTACAATTGTAACATATCTTTATCCATCGTCAAACAGCGTAGTTTGTTTCCCAATCCCTGCGGATCGAAAGCAAACAATTCGTTTTTAGAACCCGTTGGTTGTATTGTTTTCACCTGTTTTAGACCCCCTCACCCCCATCAGAGGTGTGATATAACTTTAACACGTGTTGTGTGTCCGTAGCATCGTAGCTCCCAAACTGATGAGCCGATTTTGATTTAGTTTTTAATTTGAAAGGTGACTTAGTCGAGTCTTACCGTTACTGTAACTGTTGGCTTATATCATCATCCTACTGCTGAGCATAAGGCCGCATCAATCCTTTCTGTCCAAGGCTATTGTGGATCATTAATCGAGTTTTAGCTAAAAAAAAATTATGAATAAGGAAAGAAGGACACTTACCAACTCCCGCTAATTTAGCGTCCCTCGCATTGAAGTAGTAAGCGAGGTAGTAGCGCAGCACGAGCCGTTTTGTCTTTCAGTGTGTGAAAACTTACGCGGACAAGTCTCGTGCGTCTACTATATTAGGCAATTGTATGAGTTCATTTTTAAGGAGTGTCGGGGGTATATAACTTGTAATTTTTAATTGAGAGTGCGCCCAATTTATGCAGATTTTTTTTTGCCAAAATGTACTTACTATCTAAAAGTTAGTTAGTTGTTTGTTTTTGTTTACACAATGTAATTGTTGCGTATTGAAATTTTGTGTAGAGTCGCAAACTAAAATAAAATATTTGTGAATATTCTGATTTCACTGCAAACGTTACCTACGCTTTGATTACAAATATCAATCAATCAATTATTTATTGGTTTGCTTTTTGATAGTCACCAACATAAATACGGTAACATGTAGAATTTATTAAAAGCCTCGTTAGACTGCCTCGTTAGTCTAGTGGTAGCTAGCGCGGCTGCTGAGCACAAGGTCCTGGGTTCGATCCCCTGGTCGGGCAAAGTGATATTGGATTTTTCCATTGGGAAATTCTCAGTAGCAGCACAGAGTCTGGATTTTTGCCCGGTTATTGGCTAGGCTCGCCCTCAATTACATGGGACTTATAACATAGCCATCGAAACGTGGGTTACTGTAGGTATACACCTCTTCCTACCCCCTTTGGGGAATGCAGGCGTGAGTCTATGTAATGTTTATTAAAAGCCTAATCTACAGAAACGGGTTTTTAAAATGTAAAAATATTACATTGATTATTTATCAGTAGATATAATTTACCAATACCTTATATATAGGGAGTCACTACCTACCCTTATAAAATCCTGACAACTGATCTAACCTTAGAATATATAGTATCCCTTTGGGTTACGGGGGTCACATAGGCAGTCCCTATGTACAAAACTGATATTCAGCTGCATCTGGTTAGATTAGAAGCTGACCCCAACAAAGTTTGGGAATAATAAGGCTAGGAGGATGATGACGTAATAGAAGAAAGAAGACCAAACATTCAAGACACTACCTAGACGTTTCTTTGCCTAAATGTGAGGTAAAAAGCCTGTGTCTACTTGAGCGAACCAACAGTTGTTAGTCTAGTTCCCGCTTAACACAAAAGATGGTAGCGATGAGAATGCACTTTAGCGATGTTTCCTCGGGACGGCTTATTCCGTAACCAAGAATAAATTTATTGAATGTCTGGTAATTGTAATTTACCCTGGTAAGTTACATGGTTTGAAGAAATTGAATTGAAGTTTACCCTTTACAACATGGCCCTAATATTAGTCTAGGATATTGCAGCATTTTATAAATATCATAAATATATCATAAAAAAAATGTGATTTTTTTTTAATTTTTGTGTCAAAGGAAGCAAGTAAGTACCATGTTTTTACACAATCAAATACCAGTCTAAGTGCCCCTCAAATCGGCTTTTATCTTTAATTTACCTAATTTTTTTTTTCGATTTTATATTTTAAAACAAACCTTTAAGCATTACTTTTTCAAAAATTGACTAGTTAAATATTGTGTGGTAAACCAATAAACATTTAACTACACACAAAGAAAATATTCAGTAGAAAATGTCCAAATGTCAAATCACAAATTCACGAGATAATGCAGAACACAGAATAGGGCCGCGGCAGATGGCTCCATTCTCTGAAAAGTTGATGGAAAGTGTAATAGGAACACTTACGTCTCAAGTCGGAATGATGTGATGTAACGGATATTATTGCACACCTAATGGTAGTATCTTTGTCTCTCACGGACTAAGAACGAGCTGGAATTTTAGTCTATTAATGAACTTCATTTTGCATGTTTCTCTGAGAATAAGATGATATTTTAGAATAATTTATATTCCTGCTTAAAACTTCTGCTTTTTGAGGTGTGCTTAGAGCTGTGGTTATTCCTTAGTAGTCAAGATAATTAACGAGTTAGTAACATTGTCAGTCCGTAGTGCGTGACCATTTTTGTGGAGATTTTTTATTTCTGATTCTTACTCCCTTTTTCTCTAAAAAAACTTATAGATAACTGGTGATAATCAATAAAAAGATTTCACTACCGTGACCACGACATAATCCATCATCTAGAAATATTCCCCTGTTCCGGCCTTATTAAATAGATTAATTTATTTGTAAAAATCAAAAAACTGCGCCTTCTTATAGGAACTCATACGAGGCTTGGGTTGATGAGACAACAGAGTAATTGATTAACAGAGATTTTAAATAAATAATATTAGTCCTGATCATGCCATATAAGAAGTGATAGCCTATTGGTATGACCGTTAGATTGCGAAGTCAAAGGTTCGGGACCCAGGCAGACTTAATTATCACTTGCTCAAATGGTGAAGGAAAACATCGTGAGGAAACCAGCACATATGAGTGATTTTTCAACGGTGTGTAAAACCATAGGCCTACGGTTGGTTTAAAACTCTGACACAAAGTTGTTCATTAATCATACGATAAGATGGATGCCATAATGGACCGTAATGCCATACATTTATATCTGTTATAGAAACAGTATTGAATACATCTTCCAAGTCCGAAATTCATGGTCTCATCTGCCGCCAAGATGTTATTCCTCATAACATCTTCGAGATTGGATGTAAAATGTTGAAAGCCTAGAATTTACGACTCTGGTGCAGTGGGACTGTGGTTTTATGGTTATTATCCAGCTGCAAGCAAACTTATATAAGCTGGTTTGGTATAGGCCTGTGTAATGGCTGTGATAGTAAAGTTGTACCCAGTAGAGTATAAAAGGCGACACACTTTGCTTGACGCTATGATGATGTATGGTTTCTTCCATTTCCACTGAAGATCCCTTGTTGGATTGTAGATCCCTTTTTAAGAATTTTCCGCGCACGGAGGAGTGTAAAACTTGGCATAGTAAAAATTTATAAAAAAAAAAAATTAAGTCGAATTTCGACCACTGATTGGAGCATTTATCTACATATATATAAATATGTATATAAATAAAAATAAATTGCCATAAATATTTGCCTACGCATCTCTTCATAGCAGCTAGACCGATTTTGATTTAAAAAATATGTGGATTCAATTAGATGAAATTATCTATCTTCAAAAGTCAAATCGGTCTTTCTCATCAATCTTAATTTCTTTAAACGAAATATGCAATATAATACCGCTATACTCTCATCGTACCTCTTTCGTCGGGTTTGATATTATCATTAATAGAGTACAGATTTCCGATAAGCAGTGTGGGTTGTGGTTCAATTATGTTTTTGCGTGGGCGCAGTAACAGGGGGTACTTGCTATAATCCCTATTCTACTATATACATCTTAAGTTTGTGTGTACCCCAGAGCTTAATAGATTCGGGTAAAAGCATAAAACCAGTGAGCAAAATTCTTTTATTTAGAAAAACCTAATACATACTTTTCACTTGAGAGGTGCCGCGGACATTTGTGAAGTGCTCTAAAACTTTCTACGGTCACATAATATATGTAAGTACAGCTTTCGCTCGCAGCTTCGCCTGCGTGGTATGTTGATAAATTGTAGTCTTTATGATGTATTGATATAAAATAAAAATAAATAACGTTGAAGTTTCATCAAAATCCGTTCAGTAGTTTTTGCGTGAGAGAGTAACGGACATCCATCCATCTATACATGCTCACAAAATTTCTCATCTGTATTAATTATCACCATACTATTTTATTTTCCCGACGATTATTTTGTAATTGCCCATTTATTTATCGTCTGATCACAAAATTTGGCACCTTCGTCTTGGTAGAGGTAGTATTTTCGTTATCTCAACTTACATAACAAATTTTTGCGTGCTTTTAGCGACATAGTGACGCTAAAGAAGAAACATTTAATGCAGGATAAAGCAGGTACAGGATAATGCAGATAAAGTTTATTTATTTATTTCTTAAGGTTTTCCCACAACTTGTGCTTATAATATGTAAACAATATAATAGTTAGTATTTTGGTGTCTAATTTTATACAGGCCTAAAAATACGTACGATATTCCTACTATACCTACCTACTTCCTATAAGTCAGAACTAGGATCAGCCCAAAAATATAATCTAGACACCAGTCTTGAAATAATATTATAAGCCTGTAGAGTTATAGAGCGCTGGTTCACTCAAAATAAATAATCGGTTATTCGGTATATATTGAATCGAATTCGGTATATAGTGAAATAATCTCGATATTTTCCTAAAACACTCAATACAGTTTGTTTTCAATATCAAAAGCTGTATGTTTTGTTTGTTCAATAGCGTTGTCGTTCGTGTATTGACGGCAAATATTTGAGCAAAGTTAACCGTGTGGTGATAGCTCAGTGTTTGAACAACAAATAGGTAACTGTAGTAGATAACAGAACTGCTACCCGTACCTAATCCTTCAAACCCAGACTTCGGTAGTGATTTTATGTACCTAGTAATGATTTTTTTGAAAAAAAGCACCAATTGGAATCGTGTTTGTCTAAAAAATTTTTTCTTGGTTATCTCATTGTCTCAAAAGTGGCCGCGGGATCACGGAAAATTTCCAAATACTTACCTGGGTATCTGGTCGAAGCAACTCGTGTCCAAAATGCTGGTTTTGACTTTCTTTAAAAGTTTTAAAAATACATAAACATTTTAATAAAGTATTTATGCTATATATTATGCGAACACAAAAGAAAGACATTCTAGCTCTCTAAGTACAAGGGGTGGATATAATTACCATCTGAGATAGTAGAATGTTAAAGAAAATTTCGATAATACTAGTGGGGTTACTAATAAAAATCAAATCCCGCCCGTAATCGATTTTTTCTTTCTAGAAAAATTTCGAATACCTATACGGTATTAAATGTTAGAGTAACACAGTTTCAATACGGAGTTAATTTGTCTGATAGTTGTAAACTGTGGCCACCTACAGCTGTTAGGAGAAGCTTACCTATGTCCAGTTGTGGACTACGATAGGAAGATTTGACTTCTTCGAAAGAAAAAGAAGAATCCATCACCAAAACATGCAGGCGTTGTTTAAAAAATCCCTACGAACAAATTAAAATGATCACATAATATTTTACAATTCGCGTGAAACGTAATGGTCGAATACAGTGATAAATGGCGGCCGAATGTTCACGAAATATGCCGAGTGGCCGATGCAAATGGATTCAGATGCGCTTCTAAAACCTCCGATGTAGAGCAAATACTGGAAGAGGCTGTTTTTATTTGAAAAGACAAATGTTTGATCACAATCCTACCTCGTGGTAACCGTGGCACCTCAACACAATAGAAACTTACCGAAATGAGATGTAGCAAGTAAACTAATCGGCACAATGACTTTACATCTTCTAAACTACGTTCGATCATCCTCAAATAATCAAAATCATAAACGAAATGAATAATAAAAACTGAGTGAACGAAAACGACACCTAAGAATAATTGGAAAGAGTGTATAAAGAATACTTGGCTATGACATTATCATCATTTTATGACCTTAAGCCTGCAAGTTAAAGGTTTATAGTCGGTTTAAAACCCGACACGGACCTTTGACTTTTCGAATACTTGCTAAAACTTTGATGTAAAACATTGTGAGAAAACCAGCACATCTAAGAGATTTTCTACGGTACCTATAGTGAAACAACTTTTAAAACGGATAAACTCGCGTATATTGTTTTTTACAAAAACACATTTGACGTTTCGAGATCTTCGCAGATCTCGTGGTCGCAGGCAGACGGTATGTTAAGCCATGCTAGAGGCCAGGAGCGGTTTAAACTTTGACACCAGGTTTTTCATAAATAAATGAAGAAGAAGACTAAACTACGCTTATGTTTCTCAAAGTCACTTCCATTTCTTTATATCTTCGTGTTCAATGCACACGAATTTTATCGCCACTCATAATAGCCGTTTTAAAAGTTAAAAGCCGTTAACACAAAACTCGTTGTAAATTATGTGGCAGTTTTAATTTACAATTATGATTTATTTATAATTGTAATAAATACTTCCTGAAAGTTACTTATGTTGGGTTGTTTATTGAATGGTATTTTGACGATGAATATGATTTATGGCTTTGGCATAATTATAATATGTAATACATTGAAAATCTTTTCTCTAATTAAATTATTTATTATATTTAGTGCTCCGGTAGATGTCGCCTTTAAGGCGTTAAGAAAGAGATTCGTTAATTCAACTGAAGCGGGCAGGACTCGGTAGCTTAGTTGGTAAAAGCGGGTTCAAGTCCCGCCCGAGTCAGTTGTATTTGCGAGTTTCTTTTCAAATAATTTCATTTTATAACCAAAACTGTGCATAAACATGTAAAAAACATACGTAAAATATCCTTTTAACCGAAAAAAAACGGAGGAGGCTACCTATCCATTCGATGTGTATGTTTTCTCTTTTATATGCGAAATTGTTTTTTTTTGGTACCTACTAAGCTTTTTCATGTAATTAATGTTGTTCTTATTATATACGAAATTCTCGTATAACAATTCTATACTGGGTAATGAAGGTAAATTATATAATGCTATGCAATCGTATTTGCATTGAATAGACTCAAGGAAAGTCCCTAATATTGTTACAATACGAATTTAGCTATAAGTTTTAGCAGCAATAAAACTTAATGAGGTTTCAGACAGACGTATAGGATAAAATAAAATCGCATTTAATTTGTTGTATCAGAAATATTTTGGAATACAGTAGCACCATACATCTGAGTTAAGATAAAAGCGTAAAGCTAAATAAAAAAAAATGTTTTGACATTCGAGTCCGAGTAATATCAAACAAAAATTGAGAGAATTTTTTTACAGAAAAATCCAATCATGCTTTCTCAAAAGAAGTTAAGCTAGAGGCTCGAAAAAAAACAGTTGAAATAACATTTTTGCTATAATAAGTAGTGTTTATGTCTATATACTTGGCTAGTGTGTAACAAGCCTAACATTTCTTGGCAGCTAAAATAAAACACTTCAAATAAATTCAATTCTATTCTTCGGAAGACTACTTTCCATTCCGAAGTTTCTATACAATGCGTCTGATACCGGGATTATTGTAAAAAGCTAAAACTTTATATAAAACAATATTACAATATCTTTCTCTTGAAGTGATTTTCATTTTGTCTATTGCTTTGAGAATTTATGAAATTGAGGATTTCACAAAAAGGCTAATGGCTTAACCGAAGATAGCTATTCTGTTTTTTGACAAATCTTTTTTAAGATTTAGGTAACTTGAGATAGTAAACTACATCAGATTTGCTATCATTAATTTAAAAAAGAAACGCGCACAAGAGCAATACAGAAAATAGAGTTTTTTATACACGACTAAAATGAGCTCGAGAATTGTATCCCCTTAGCAGTAGTAAACAGTAAATCCCAATGTTTTATCGCTATGGTTGCTCCCAAAGCTGAATGCAGACTGTGATTATCTGTCAGGCGGACGATATACAAGACGCTAGGCAACAATACTCATTTGGCACGATCCCGCTATGCCAAAAGGAATAAAGTGGGGCGAGTCAGTGTTATAAGTTCCCACACTTTTGAATCGTGGTGCTGCGTTCACTTGTTTGAGGGTTTGTTTTTATATACCCCGGCGCGGCGCGACTTTGTACGCGTGATTATCCCACCTCTACGCCTATTCTACTCTACCCCTAATCCTGCCTACTCTATCCCTACCCAACCCTATCCTTACTCTATCCCTACTCTAACCTAACCTTACACTTCCCCTACTCTGTTCTAGGAGTACATTTCCATTAATTTTAATAGTTATTCTGCTATTCGGGACGGTAACATACAACAAATCAAAAACCATAAAAATTAGTCTAGTAGGTGTCGAGTTATTAAGTGTTCAAACAAACCCGACTTTGTTTTATATAATTAATTTATCAGATCTGTAGATACTATAATAGTGATCACCATTTATAGTGACAGTGGCGAGGTCTGATTAGTAGATGGCGACCAAACTTTAAAATTGTCAAATCCTTCTAATTATTAAGTATACGAAAGTTTGGATATTTGTATATTTGTTTTTCAAGTCCGAACAACTGGTAGGATCTGAGACCAAATTAGTCTTCTTCGATTTTCTGACGTAATTAAACATTACTATGAATTTATAAGTTCAGTTCCACAGGAAATAGTTCGGCGGTCGGGATCCGGACCATAACCACGACCTCGGCTAACGACCGCACCGACCAGGTTAAACAATAGGAACTCTATACATATCCCGCTCTAACCGGTACGACCAACTGACCGCACAATAGGTAGCATGAATGGTCACTACAGCTAAACTTTCTAACTACCCACAATCCATTTATATCTATCCATCGTCATCATTTTAGTTTTATTTATTGTTCTTTTACTTTTACGTTATGTAAATAAAATGAGATAAATTATTGGAATGGAATAAAGGCGCTAAGCTAGAATACGTTTACATTTTTCTTTACTACTTCGTAATATTTTATTATATACTAGTAAAATACATACAGCCGCATAATGTTCAGCAGTGGACGTCTTATGGCTGAAATGATGATGATGATGATGAAAATACATAGGTACATATAATTAATAATAGTCGTGGTGGTCGTGGTTACGGACCCGCTTTGCAAGCGCGTGGGTGTGGGTTCGAACCTGGCATATACCAATGAGACTTTTTCAGTGTCATAAGTACTTTTCTTTCTTTGTATGAGAAGAGGCCTTTGCCCTACGTTGGGACAGTAAAATTACCTACACTAGTAATACATACTAGTATGTAATATAATATTACAAATAAATACAAAGAAATCATATCAACCCACGCACTTCATCCTCCCTCTGTCTGCCACACGTCAAATACTTATTATAACTTAATCCATCACTTAAACCTGCATTACACTTTCTTAAAGCCCAAACAAGTTACGAAACAAATCTTTCACATGTTTAAAACAACTTTAACTTTGATCTTCTAAATGTTATTAATGTATACACGTCAGTTTGATATGATAGATCACATGGTTATTTTAATTGTAAAAGTTTTTCTGTCTATGATTATTGCTCAAAGATTGAACAAAATTAGTGGGCGAAATGATTTAATTATGAGATATTTTACTTGTTGTATTTTTATAATTATTTTAATTCGGATTTTTTTTTGTACTGCTTTTTTAACACTAGTTTCTAATAAACTACGTAAACAAATCTTGGAACCTACTTCGGTTGGAATATATGATATGATGGTGTAGTTAAATATATTTATATATTATTATTTATTCACTTATATACAGAAATGTATGTCGAAATTTCTGAGGATTGCAAATTATACTGTGTTTTCAATTTTACATATAAGATGTAAATGCTCAACTATTAAGCGTAACTGGCTGATTCAAACTATAAAAAAAAATGTAGTTCAAGTAAACTCGCCAGTTCAAACGCAGCTCATTACGCGAGCACTGCGTTTACATACTATTTCCTCTGCTTTGCCGCCTTTACGCTCACCGGAGACTCAACAATTTCACATTTTGAACTGCAGACTTTAGGTAAGTCTGAAGACTTGTTATTATGAAACTTTAGGGTACGTGTTCTGTCTGACATTGGTTTTAGAACAAGTCTTAAGATTCTTAATAAACCGGAAAATGTGTATGGAATATTTTTTTTCAAGCGCCCGAAGCGCTATTTTCTTGCTTTCTGTTGTACTACTCACAATCACTAAGCTTAAGGCGCCTTTTTGCGCAAAGTTGAAAATGTGTGTCTGGGTTCGTATCTACGACCTTTAACTTGCCAGTCTATTGGTAGTCTTCACTAGACTATAATTTTGCTACATCTATACTCTACAATATAAAAAATGATTTGCTGTTCGTTAGTCTCGCTAAAACTCGAGAACGGCTTAACCGATTTGGATAAATTTGGTTTTGAAATATGTGTGAAAGTCTAAGGAAAATCTAAAAGGTGAGAAAAGGTGAGAAAAAGGGGTAGGGTGGGGTAGGGGTAGAGTAGGGTGAGGGTAGAGTAGGGTAGGGTAGGGGTAGAGTAGAGTAGAGGGGTAGAAAAGCCGTTGAAGTAGGATACTCACGCGTACGAAGTCGCGCCGGGGAGCTAGTAAACAATAAAAATATCTTAAAAACTCTATTTTAAGTAAAATAATCTACGCCCAAAATTTTGTCACAAGATTTCCTCTTCATCGCTTAAGGAAACTTCCATAAAAGTACAACAGGAGCAAAAAGATCGTCACGCGAACATTTTTATGACAAGGAAAATAAAGAATCATTCGCTTCCCGATCTGCATTACGTACATTCAATATTCTCGGAGATATTGAGGTCAGAAATGTATTATTCATAGACAAACCACGTGACTAAAAGAAAAAAATAAGGAGTACACACGGCAACATATCAAGCTATACATTTCCAATATAAGCTGACATCTTATTGTTCGAAGAGCCTGTACAATGCCAGGTCAGTTTAAACTGGATATTTAAAGCTTAATTTGTACCCGTGTGTACAATACATTGAGTGGCAGATGCGCTGGCATTTGTTAGCTAGGAGGCATCATCCATCATTTGCAGACGTTTTGCTTCATGATATTTTTCATAGCATAAGTGGCTTTCTTTTATAAAATATTATTATAAGAAATACACCTGTTACTGTCCCACTGCAGGGCTAAACATGCTCTAGATACTTCATTCACGATAGAGGCCTACCAAATTGAATACGACTATGAATTCAACTTGGTAAAAGGAACCAAGGCATTGCCACGGCCATTAAAGATTTATGTCGATGAAGAAATCATATCATCTGCCTAGCCTATTCCCAACTATGTTGGGGTCGGCTTCCAGAAGATGAATGAATATAATAATTTTACATAAACATAGACTTACGCCTGTATTGTATGTAGGCAGAGGTGTATGCAGCACACCCACGTTTTTCCGGCTGTGTTATAAGTCCCATGAAATAGCCGCGAGCCTATTGCTATTAACCAGGCACAATTCTAGTCTCCCGTCTGCTAAGATATACTAAGAATTTCCTATCGGAAAAGCCCAATAACACTTTGCCCAACCCGGGGATCGAACCCAGGACTTCGTGCTCAGCAGTCGCCCTTGCTACCACTAAACCAACAAGGCAGTCGATACTAATTATAATTTTCAAATATCTATTTTAGTGTTCAAACACATACTTTTTGGAACGACGAGAAATAGCGTGGAATGACGCTTTGTGCGAGAAATCAACGTTCATTTTTCCCGTCGTTGTTTTTACACGCATTATACGCCATGTTTCATATTCTGCGCAAAAATAACACCGTGAAATTCCGTGTCATCTGTTAGAGCCCTTATTTAAATCGGATGCGAGCGAACTCGCAAAAAAACCACAGGGTTCCGCTGGGCATATTTACAAATCGTTTCAACTGGGTTTACCTGGAAAACAGACTTTAGACAAAGCTGTCTAAGTGTATTGTTGAATGTTAGCCGTTTTTGTGATGCAGGGAAAAGTTTGGTTAGAACAAACTTGAGTGGTCTAGCTAAGAATATAATGTTTGTGTTGTAAATATGAGTTTAATGTAAGTAGGACTCGTATTACTAAAGAGAGTACTACACTACTAGTACCACACTTTTTATTTTACAGAAGATATATCAGATTTTAATAGAATTCTTTTGTCGAGTAATTACACAGGTAATTAAACTGATTATCAATTTATTGCATGATTGTTTGCTCAACCGTGATAATTTATACCCAATCAGTATGTTTAAATATTAAATAAATACAAATATGCAACTCAATTAACATTTAAACTGATGGGTTTACACATTTAAATGGATGTTATAAATTTTTAAACAACAAATTAATGCAATCGGTTTATTGAGTGTGTTTTTTTTATTAAACATTAATTTATTATCGTAAAAATGTAATTATCATCGAAAAAATACTTAATATGGATTTGGCAAAAGATTACAAAGTTGGTTTTACATTATTTACTAAACAGATGATGTCAAAAGCTAGGAATGTGTAATAAGTGAACTCGTAGTGAAGAGTCTATAGCATACTCCAGTAACTTCACAAAAAAATTAAATTAGTTTTTACATATCCGTATTATTTTAAACCCCGATGCAAAAAGAGGAGTGTTATAAGTTTGACGTGTCTGTGTGTCTGTCTGTGGCATCGTAGCTCCTAAAGGGATGGACCAATTTTGATTTAGTTTTTTTTTATTTGAAAGATAACTTTATCGAGACCTTAAGCTTTTCTATACTTATCAAGGTTTTTTTAAATTTTTACCTTATAGTTATTATACCTTCTTTGAAGTGATATTAAAACCTTATTCAAAACATGACAAAGAAAATTTATGCAAATTTGTATTGTTGATCGAGCTCTTTTTACGTATTTGTTATTATCAATGAAATTCCACCGACGCAACGCGCGACGGACAGACACCACAGAAGTTCAAAGTGTTCGAATAAATTCGCCTATTTTCGTGTTACTTCGTGCGCGCTTCAGTCACGATTGGTATGTCAACCAATCGACTGGCAGCTTGCAGCCTTATTTTATTACTCGACCAAGTTCTGCATCAGCATTTTAATGGCAACACTGTAAAGAACAACTAAAATCTTTGTGCTGCTATATTGTATATTGATTGGAAGGTGTTAATGACAGCGTATCTTAAATATTGTAAAGTGTTTTTAAAAGTAAATGATTACATTAACACAAATGTTAATGTAATCATTTACTTTGGCAAATTAATGAACATTATTATTATTATTTTACTTTCTTTATTATAGTTATTTTCTATGTTTTTCTATACTTATGTGATCTTTATGCTGCTTAATAAGTGTAACTGGTGTAAATCGTTTTTATTAAGGTAAATAAATAAATAAATAAAAATAAAAATTGTAAAATCGGCAAAATGATGAGTATGACGACACTACCAAGATTTTTACATAATTATTAGCCTTACAAAAATCTGGAAGTCTAGAGTCTCGTAAGAGTCTGGGGTTAAGCTCAGATAAAACCGACTTCAAAAGGAACTAAAAAGCCTAAAACAACTTTAAGACGTTTTGGAGTCGGTTCCAAGTCAAGTTCTTAATGAGAAACTTCTGCAATATTAAACATTTTAGCAGGATTCCAAGTAAGCCAATGGCTCAAATCCTGTTTGTTATAAATTTTTTTGCAACTTTGAAATTTCTGTTATATTTTTTTTATTCTTCGCGTGTTTCAAGAGAGATAGACTTTTTTCTCATCGACTTTAGAATTAAAGACTTCAATTTCCAAACGAATCGTCAAAAACGTATTTCCTCAAGCTCTCACAAATTCGTATTGTATTAAGCAATAACAATAGCAATTTTGCGATCATTAATTTCTCGTTAACACCCAAACTCTGCTAAGTGTCGAATAAATGAATACTCGATTTAGAATAATAGTAATTACAACCCAAACAATTATTGTAACGATCGTTATAAATGCGATCCATGGACCAAATTTCCCTTTAATTGAAGTCACTCATTCCTAATGGACCAGTACATAATAGTTTGCGAGGCATTTTCCTCAGAGGTAGAGATAGGCACCTCAAAGCTGACCACCATTCACCATTAAAATTAATTTGAATACCAAACCATGTGAAAACGGGCGAGGATGCTTGCAATGTACAGTTTTTTTTTAATATAGCCGGTGGCTGGCTGATTTAAACAGTAGGTAAGCAGGTTTAATTCCTGCGCGTCATAATATTATAGATTTTTTTTTTAACATTCAACTTTAAATTTTGCGTGAATTGATTGATTGATTTTTTATCTGCAGAACATGGGCACAACAAGTTCTTAGTCATAAACACAGATAGTTCTTAACCACATTCAACCAGTTACGGCATGCAAAGTTATCACGATTGCGGTTACATACACAATTTCTTTTATATAATTAATAGACAGTGGAATAGAAAATTACAATGGTAAATTAATAAGTGACATAATACGAATACCATTTACATTCTAAAAACATATCTTTTTAAATTTTTTAAACTTATGCTATAAAGAGTTTTATTTGATATCTCTTGAAATGGTATGATTATTTTTATACATCTTATACTAGGGTTTTTGTATCGTAGTGTATCACACATCTCACAAGCCCATTGCGATCCAAAAGACCGACTAAATTCCCTTAAAATAACGTTCCTCATAAGTGTTAAACCTACTTATCTGCCGCCCCAAGTGGGTTGTGACGATGAAAATTAATATCAGCATAGTTTCTAAGGATTTCGTCTTAATTTAGCATTAGCGTTATAATTATTATGGTGCTATAAGTGAATGCTTAGTTTACGTTTATGTTATGATCGGATTACGTCGTTAAATAAGGGAGTTGCTTCTTGATAAAGCGTGTTTTAGGGGTAGGCACGAATTAAATATGTTTGTTTAGCTTTGGTTTGCTTTTTTAGATAATTTAAAATGTACTTCTGACCAGATTTCGACCATCGACGCAGTAGATATTAATAGTGCACAAGATTATGAGTTAGTTAACATACAGTACACTATCCATTCTCTCACTCTCAATGTCTAATGTCCGAAACACTACACTGCATTTCAAAACACAAATAACTATCAAAGCTTACAAATCCGAGTTGGGCTGGCCATATTTGTCGTATTCCCGATGAGCTGTGTGGACGAAGGTCACCACAAAGTAGAGCCCTTATATATCAAGACAGCGTCCCGACTATATATAATTTTTAAGGACCAGTGTCTCTTAAAATTATATTCTATCTATAGGGCATTTTTTTTAGAAAAAACTAGAGCCGCGCAAAGCCGCGTGAAAAAGCTAGTTACTTTATTTCAACAACCAAATAGGTACTCCTTACAAGTAGCTCCTTCAGGTCAAAATACATATTTATTTCAAGTCAACGTGTGCTCTTGTCTCCAAATACCCGAATGTATTACGCGCTCAACGGCACAGAACCTTGAAAGCCTTTTCCAGGTGTCTACTGACGAAACTCACAGGAAAATTTGAGAAGATTTTGCTTATATTTCTCGGGATATGAGTATTACTGAGAAATGTAACATGTCTATATTGAATTTATAATATTTATGCTGATTCTCTTGTACATTACGCTAAAATAATTATTGTCTAATTATATCTCTCTCTAATAAACATCATCAAAAAAAGACAGCAGATTGAACTGTCAACTTTTTTCGGTCATCGGTAAATTTTTAATCTTTAGGCTAATATAAATAGTTTCTTTTTAAATAAAATCATTGTCAAGTTAAGTAACAAAATCTTATCAGATAACGGTGTAAAAGGGTTCAGTAATCTTTACCAAAACCGTTTCTGCTTTCAGTTTCATTTTATTTTTGAAAAACCGCACAATTTGGCATTCATAAAAACAGATAGCACTTTTTTTATAAAGTACTTATAATTTTAATATCATCATCATTAGCCTGTATTTGTCCACTGCTGAACATAGGCCTCGCTACTAATTTTAATGTATTTTATCATAATTTTCAAATTCGACAAATGTCGATTTAATCTCTCGAACAACTCGGCAGCCAACTTTCGACAACAATCAGTAGCACCCCGTCTTAATACCCGTTCATTTGGACCGTCATTTGTCACAGCAACATTAAGACACCGACAGAGAGGCTCAAATGACGCTCTGCCCTATATTTTATACTGACAGCATTGCTGGCTCGGTTGGTTTTGTTTTGATTCCATTTGTTTTCGTCTGCCGCATGCATTTGCATGTCATCAACTTGTATCATTTATATATATTATCTCTTTTGTAAATACCACCAATACCTGTATATTATGCCATAATATATATAATTAATTTTGTATATTATCTCTTTTGTAAATTACACGGTACTGTGTAAGTTATACCGTATATAGGCTGTGGTGGAATTCCTAAAAAAATGATACTGATACCTATGACTAATCAACGACTAACTTGCAACGGTTATACCACACATCTATCACTTTACTCTTATATTATTTATAAAAAATAAATAAGTTGTAGATAGTTTGGCAGGGCCGCTTGTTAAGGGTAAATCTTTTTGTAGAAGTAAGCATGTGATTGTGAAAAATCGTCTAGTTTTGTATAGGTTTCAGTTATACCTTTTCAGAAAATATGGTAAAATGAAATTGTATTGATGACATCTTAAAAAAATTACAACGTTATCTAGCGCCCCCCTCAAACTAATAGCTTTGCTGTGTGTACACGTCCACACATAAAAGTTTCCACACTATGCCGCAGTAGACACTATGTTCCCACCACAATACCGCGCTATTAGTTGCCGTTAGAAGAGTGGTTCATTTTTTTATCTTGTAAGTGGTGGTCGGTAGCGTGGACAAGGTCCATTGTTTTCTCGTTAACGTGTTCGATAGAGGCAAAATTACTGGAAGTGGTCTAAGTATGACCATAACAAATAACTGAAGGACTACACAAGATAATGGAATAAAATAAATATAGTTGTATATTGAAAGAAACGTTTATTCAACTAATGGGCTGAATAAAAGATATATTTTCCCACTGATTGTTTAAATGCGTTGAAAGAAAAAGCACTGGACACTAAAAACGTCTAGTGCTGGTTTTCAGATCTCATCCCTTACGGACGGAGCTGACTTCTACGTAGGTATAATTATTGCACATAGTCACACAAGTTTTAATTCAGCCGCAGCAGGGTTTTTACTATAGAGTACGGCAATAGGCTCGCTCCTAATTTCTTGGGACATATACCATAGACAGCAAAACGGGGACGTACTGCATATACATTTCTGCCTACAGCTCCCCTCTCTGGGTAATTCAGGCGTGAATCTATCCTAAGTGATAATCCTATCTAAGTGATGTAGATCATTACAAAATTGTGTCATTTTTATTGAATCTTATAATTTTACAATTTCACACATAAGTTAAAACAATTTTGCGACTTCTAAACTATTTAACTCGTAGACCGAAAGGTCCAGGGATTGTATTTTGAATAAATTCAGAAGCTTAAGCTACGGAGTAAAGGCTTAGTAGGAATTTATTATAAATTCATATGCTTTCGGGCCGGCCAGCGGCCGTCGGTCGTGGTATTCTGAACATTATGACTCGGCTATCAACCTTGTTTTAGTGGTGCTTGTAAATTGATTCTATAATTTTTGGGTCTACTTTAGTTTTAGTAATTTAACCCAAGGAAAACTGTTTTGGATCGCAAACGCAGTGTAGCTGAATTAGGGATGTTAACTATAAATTTAAAAATAAATCAATTATAATATAGTAAAATAACAATTTAAATAAGTATTTTAAATAAATATGTTAAAAGTTGAAAGGGTTTGAACATTGTTAGACAGAGACGGCAGCTTGAACAGATGACGTTGTGTGTTCAAATGCCGAAGTTAAAGAACTCACTTCTTACACATTTTATTGCGAATTGAGTGTCGAAGCGGTTTCAGATTCATTTTGTGGGAAGAAGATAGCAATACCACCCTCCCCCCTCCTCTCCGTTAGAAAGCTTATAATTTTGGCATTAAGCAACCGATTGTAATTTTTTTTTCACGTGTTGTATTATTAAACATTCTATATTATGGTGATATCATAATATGTCAAGTCCTTTTTTTACATTTGACAACTATTTGATTTATTATTAATTGATTTTAATTACTTAAAAGTAAAGCTATTCTTGATTCTAGAGACGATTAATTAACAAAACCAAGTACTTCGTCTTCAAATATCCTCGCTTATTGGCCATTCATTAGTTGTATCGTATCACACTGATGAGTACTAATTAAATAAGTAAATACGAAGCACGAATGAGGTGTGACCCAGGCCTTACCATTACGTTTCCCGTTAGCGGTGAAGTCGGCAATAACTAGGTTAGTCTAACCCAAGTTTAGTCTAACTTAACTTGATGTTTGGTGACTAAATACTTAGCTTGATAGCACGAAAGACATAAAACAGTTTAACACTTAGTTTAGTCAGTTTATGTGAGATCGACGGATGTAGTTAGGTTATAGCCTACTAATGAATATTATTATAGAATTTTCATCAAGAAAAAAAATAATTAAAAAAAGTTTATTTAGACGCAACATTTAAAGTCAACAAATATGGTTAAAATACTGAAAAATATAAGTTTAATACCTAATAATAAAAAAAGGCAATGCAGTTTACGGATTGACAAGCAAACAATCATGCGCAAGTGTCTCACGGCTTGACCAAATGGGTGTCCAGATCAGCTTCGTGTCAGGTTCATCACGGATATCAGTTAGCTAACATGTGTTGTGTGATATAATTGTGTTTAAAATGTGTAACATCTACTCATTAACATCACTACTTGGAGTCCCTGAATCTTTTCCGTTAATCCCTTCTCTTGGACGAAGAATCTAGATGTGTTATATAACTATGAATGCTTTATCAGCAGCAATTCTTTTTTACACATAATTCTACTTCTTTTTGCCATAATTAAGCCTGTGTAAAGAAATAGGGTAACTTCTAATTACCTTGAAGAGACCAAACTATCCACTAACAGCTACATCTTAATTCCATGCATAACACGATTTCAACAAATGCTCACTAGAGATGGGAGTACAAAGCAGTTCATTAAGCACCTTCCAAAATGGCGGCAACACTAAGGTAACTTAGTAAGCTTTACAGCTTAAGCACGTGGAGCTTAATGTGCTTTCGTAGGTCTCAAAGTTAGCAAACAAAGCAGAGCCTGTGATTAACTTTTTGTGTATTTTAGGGAAGATTTATTTTGTACTAATTTTAAATTGTGGAAATAATTATAATGTAGTCATGTTATCACGTGGTGGCGGCGCGGATCTCACTGTCCCTAGTCGGGCGATCACGAAATCAATCTGTGCTTAAATAATATTTCGTCATGAACAAACGAAATACAAACATAATTTATACTTATAAAAAATAATAACAAGTTTGTAATTGTCCCACAGCAGGGCAAAGACCTCTTCTCGTACAGAGAAGCATCGAGCATTAATCACCACGCTAGCTTACTGCGGGTTGGCGATTTCAGACAGCAAAATCCAGGTTTCCTCAAGATGTTTTCCTTCACCGTTAGTCAGTGGTGTCTTAGATGTATCTGAGAAAGTACATAATGACATTGAAAAAGCCACATTGACCCATGCCAGGTTCGCAACCACAGCCATGTGCTTGCAATGCGGGATCCGTAATCAATGTACACGACACTGACACCAAAATACTTATTATTATTAAAATCAATGCATAAACTCTTAGAAGACAGACCTACTGCTGAATGTTATGCTGTCTGCACTCACAATATAGGAACAAAACCTAGTTTAAAACTGAGGTACCCAAAGTTAAAAAAAAGACTGGTAACAAAATCAACAAAAACTACAAAAAAACATTAATTTAAAAAAGTTTAAAGCGTTTCGCTATTTACTAGATTACTGTTAGCAAATTTTTGTCAACCAGCCAATTTTTATACTCCACGAGAAGTAAGCCAAAAATGTAATTAGGAAAAAGCTTCCTAAATTAATTGAGATTAAAACTAAGTTACTTTTAGTAGTGTTATCAATGGTAATTAGCTTATCAGAAGTTATAGCCTAGTGGTATGGCCTTTGGACTGCAAAGTCAAAGGTCGTAGGTTTGAAACCCAGGCACCTATGAATTTTCGAATTCATGTGCGTTTTAGAAATAAATTAGGTATCACGTGCTAAGACAGTGAAGGAAAACATCGTGAGGAAACTAGCACACCTGAGAGATTTTTCAATTATATGTACAGCCATGACAATAGCCTACGGGCGGTTTAAACTCTGACATCAGATTGTTCGTCAACCATACGATGAAGAAAAGAAGAAGGTCATACTAACAGGTATAACAGGTACAGGTAAAACAGGATTGAATACACGAGCAAAACATTTGTACGTACCTTTCACCACTGCACCAACGCCATTTACCTTTACATCTCTAACAATTAAAATAATTGAAAAACATCAGAGTTAACTAATCATAATTATATTGTTTTTTAATACATGTTATTTATTAATTAGCTATTTAATGCTTTTGAAAAATTAGAGGAAATTGAACAAGAGCAGGGCAGAGAAAAAACCTTCCTAAGGTACCCAAAAGACCCTCCTTATTATTAACTGTCAAAGATCTTCATGGCAGTCGGGGCCGAGGCACAAAGCAGGTAACAATTTAATTAAAATGCGCCAATAACATACGAAAAATCAAAGGTGCAGGCCTTAAGTTCGAATCTGACACCTCTGACTTGCCAGTCAACGGTAATATCACTAAGTTATCACTGTCTGAAATAAATTGGCCATACCGTATAAAAGTTAAATGGAAACAAACTCTACCACACCACTAAACGGTTCACCAGCTATTGCCCCATTAACAGCACTCGATTCAAATTAGACTCAACAAATCGTTGAGACAATGACACCGCAGTCCACAACTACAATTATTGTAGACACACCGCCACTTAACTGCTGTTTAACCGCTAATGGTTAAGATTTAAACGTCTTTGTAATTTGTATGGATTTCAAGGGATTTATAGGGTTTAAATGTAAATGGTTATGTTAGTAGTATTCAAAAGGGTACACGTATATGCGACGCTTTTTGGTAAATCTGGTCGTTTCATTTAGCATTGGTTTTAAACATTGTAATATATTCTGTAACTATATCTATGGATATAGGTACCATCGTATATATTTTGAGCTCAGAACAATCATGGCTCGATAAGGTTGCTTAAAAAAACACTCATGTTGGACTTTAGTGATCGCTAGTATATAATTATGCAAAGCATTTTGGACTTAAGTGATCGCTCGCATTTATGCTGTATAATTTTTATTTATACTTTCTAACATTTGCTTAGGTATATCAATGCAAGAAGATCTCAAGTTTCTTGAGTGAATAAACTTAACGTATAAATCAGCAATTCAAGCGGATATAATGACAGAAAAAAAGTTCCCTACAATAGTGTCCCGATGAAATATTGGTGACGAATATCTAATCAGTAGGGGTAACCTATAATTTTTGTGAACTATACTATTTTCATTTGAATGGTATAAGATATCTGGAAATGAATATTAAAATACACCTGATTTGCCGAAAAAACACGTACACGTAAAGTCTGTCCTAACAAAAAAAAAACTTTAAATTGAGATAATGCCAAATCCAAATCATGATAATGATCATCAAATATAAATATGAATACTCTCTAGTAACTCTTTGATTCTTTACAAAAATTTAAGTCAAATATTGAAAAATGACATCTTGGAGACACATAACAATGAATTAAATAAATTGTTATGTTATATATATTGTCTCCGAGACGTCTTTGATAGTTGAAAGGTTGAAACACCGATTTTACCCATCAAGAATGTTATTTTTTTTTTTCAAATTAATTTATTTAGATGAGCTGTTAAACATTCCTTTTTTGGATTTAAACTATGTACTATTTACTTATAAACTTTAAATTTTTTTTGTTGTACAGCTGCAGACCGACATTGTATACATTTTCGTGCAATGCCGAAACGTCCAGACTAATCCAAGACGCCTGGTAGACCTACAATCTTCAATATAATCGACACAGTATGGAACTAGGTCGAAGGTATTCATACTCACATCAATATGTAAGATGTTCTCAGAATCCATTGGTATCATGTTTGTGATTACTACATCTGAATGGATTCGCCTTCTAATCTAGCTAGATTGTGGGCTTGTGAGGGTACAAGTATTTAGCTAAGTTTTGTTAGTAGTTCTTTTTATACCATTGTACCTGATTCGTGATAGCTTAGTGGTGGTGACCGTTGAATGGCAAGTCAGAGGTCTAGGGTTCGAACCCAAGGCGCGCACCTCTGACTTTTCGTAAGTTATGTGCGTTTTATAAATTAATTATCACTCTCTGTGCCACGGATAGCACGTTAAGCTGTCAGCCCCGGCTGTCAATTGTAGATCTTTGACAGTCGTTACGGTAGTCAGAAGCCCGAAAGTCTGACAACCAGTCTTACCGAGGGGTATTCACTTGAGTGTCGCCGACCCTTTAAAACTCATAAGTAAATCGAAAAAAGTATGTTTTATCAATTTTTATAAAGAAACTAAGAATTAATAATGGTTTTAGCTTATTCGTAGACGGTGGTGCATTGGTTATGAACCCGTTTTGTAAGCACGCGGGTGTGGGTTCTAACCTGGCATGTTACCAATGTGACTTTTCAAAAGATACCAGAAAATACCACTGACTAACGGTGAAGGAAAACATCTTAAGGAAACCTGGATTAAATAACTATTATATACTATTAAATAACTATTGATCATCTTCTGTATCAGGAGAAGCCTTCACTCTTCAGTAGGACAGTTACAGGTTAGTTCATTATTATTGTTAAAATGTATCTAAGCTTATTCTCAGCTTTTAGTATTAATAAAATAATAAATTTGCATCACGGTTACAATAAAAAAAACCTTTTTTTCTTCGAGCCGAACACTGTATTTTTATAGAAAAAATGTGCAATATTTTTGTACATTTTTTTGAATTCCTTAGTACACCATGTTTATAATAACTTGGACGTCGTGATACGTTCAGTCTACTCAACAAAATACGTACTATCACGTACAATTAATGTAGGACGTGTATCTTCAATCTATTGGTGGCATTTCATTTTAGTACAAAACGCGACTCATAGAATTTTAAAGCAAATTCCAATTACAACGGAATTCTTTTCGGAAGCGAATGCCATTCCACCTTTCAGAATGAAATGGACGTTATAAGTAGGTAAAATTCATAGTGTTATGTAGGGAATTTGATGCGGGGGTTGAAATGCGGTAAGGGAAACAGGAGGGTGAACGTCCTGTTTAAACACAGCGATTGGTTTTTTAATTACTTGATGCATTAATTAATTTTTTATTGACAAATTTTTACGGTGAACGAAATAGCGCAGAAGGCATTTATATAGATTATACCTTAGAGTATATAAGAAAATATACAGCAACCTTATAGAAGTATGAACCGTGAGCACGGGTATGAACAACGCGGCCGCGGCACGAGCTCCGTTTGCGATTATACCTCGATCGACTGCGGTTCAACTAGGCTCCACGAGCGAAAAAGTTACATTTTAGCTTATACCATGGTTAACTGCTGAGTTAAATTTTGAAAAACGTCTAGAAAACATAATTTGAAAAAATGACATTTTAACATTTGTATGGTGAGACCTGCTTTCGCTCCGTACAAGGGAATGTGGTTGACGTTATCACTCTATATTTTCTTGAATACTCTATGGATTATACATATATTTCATAATACATTCATTTGCATTAATTGTACCTTTTTTTAAAAACATAATTATGTGAAAACAATAAAGTTTTGAGTATTGAGTACCATTGCAACATTCTTCTTCTCTCAACCAGAGGCAGATTTCTATATAGGTTAAATAGACCTGGAAACTTTGCCACAAAAAACTTACTCAAAAATAAAAACGGGTTGCATCAGTATCATAAGACACTAAATGAGATCATTTTATCATTTAAGGAGTCGTTATTTTTTCCAAAAGAGAAAGGTATCTTATATCGAAAAAATAACAGTCCTGTTATTCTTTTATCCATAACAGTCAAAAGACCACAGTTATATTATAACACTTTTAAAGAGCCAACAAAACAGTGATTTATCATCTCTATGATCAAAGTTGCTGTGCTGAGTATCGCCAAGTTCTGGATTTAATTTCCGTGCATAGCCGTATTCGGGTACATTACGGTATAACTTTGTTATTCAACCAGGTTCGAACCACCGTACTGTAGTTTTACAACTAAAGTGTGCAAACTTTGAGATATAAGTAAGTAGATTCCAATTTAATATCTTTTCAAGTTTATGGTATGCAGTGTGAATGTTGTATATTCTAAGATTTTGTTTGCCAGTTTTAAAAAAATATGAAATAATAAAAAAGGCTTCCTGACCGAATTTTGATCGCAACGCGCAATCTCAACGGTTGTTGTTATAGTGCTCAAGTGGTCGCAAACATAGGTGTACTCTCTATTTCGTCACTCTCATAGCCCGTTGGGACGACTATCCGACACGATCAGAGAGAGATCAGACGCAGGGCCAACGGCTATACGTGCTTTCTGCGGCACGGAGTAAGTGATAATTATTTTATAATACGCATTTTACCATAGAGTATTCAAGAAAATATAGAGTGATAACGTCAACCACATTGCCTTGTGCGGAGCGAAAGCAGGTCTCGCCATAGAAATGTTAAAATATCATTTTTTCAAATTAAGTTTTCTAGACGTTTTTCAAAATTTTACTCAGCAGTTAAACATGATATAAGCTAAAATGTAACTTTTTCGCTCGTGGAGCCTAATTATTGAACCGCAGTCGATCGAGGTATGATCGCAAACGGAGCTCGTGTCGCGGCCGCGTTGTTCATACCCGTGCTCACGGTTCATACTTCTATAGGGTTGCTCTATTTTTTTCTTATATACTCTAAGCATTTTACTTACGAAAAGTCAGAGGTGCCTTAGGTTTGAACTTGAGACCTCTGACTTGCCAGTCAACGGTCACCACCAAGCTATCAGGACTCCTTACCAATTCAATATAAGGATGATATTAAACCCTTCGAATTAAATATAATTAAATCGTGTTTAAGAAAAAGCTTGTAAACAAGAAAACATTTTTAATTTTCACACTCACGCAGACGGCATACAAATGAGAAGTTCCCCTGCCCATTGGTTTTACTTGAATAATATAGTTTTAATTACTGTACAAGGTACGGTATATTAGAGCCAAAGCGAAAGGCTGAGGTAGAAATACAGCGCCCATTAAAAAATAGTTAAGTTCTTAAAGAAAAAATTAACGGGTTCCGTGCTAAATGTAAATGGGAGGTAGATTTATTTAAAACCCACAGTCAAACCGACAACACGTTTTGTAGGACTATGTACCTATATACATAATCACTAAATAGTATAAAACAAAGTCGCTTTCTCTGCCTTATATCCCTATGTACGAGTATGCCAACAGATTTTGATGCGGTTTATTTTAATAGATAGAGTGATTGAAGAGGAAGGTTTATATGTATATTGCACTTGTGAGAAGCCGGGGCGGGTCGCTAGTTATATATAATATGTAAAGCTACTTATATAATTTTTTTTTTTTTTTTTTTGACATTGGTGTTACGGTTTTTTTTAATGTAGGAGGCGCCTCATTCGCGCTATACCCTTACTATGGATTTTTGAGAGTACAGATATATATAATATATAAGGCCTTTGCATCTATTGCAGACGATTCATGGCGTAATGTCTGCGAGACAGCGTTTTTGGTTTTTGAGAGTACAGATACGAGGTGTGAAATACAGTTTTTTGTTTATTGATTAATTATTATAACTGTCAAAAAATACACACCCCAATACAAAAAACCTGCTTGGAACATTTTGTATTATATCACCTTTCAATAAAGAATAATTAAGTAATTTTTTTTACGTAAAACGGTTTTGTCATCAAAACTTAAACTTTGAACCAAATAATAAACCGATCAAGGTAAACATAACCGTTTAAAAACGAAATCAAAACCGGTTCTTGCGTTTGGGAACTGCGATGCGATTAAACTTATAAAATCCTTCTTTTTCATCGGAGGAGATTACTAACAAAATATGGGATTGCAATTTTGCAGTAGATAGGTTAAAAAAATACAAACATTCATCCTACGGAACCCAAAACACCAATGAAAGAAACCGTTTACACGGCAATGATTCCTGCATTTAGCGAAACACATGGAACATTATAATAACAACATTGAAAAACCACCTTTATCTCCAGCAGCGTAAGGTCTAACAAACATCTAACACTATATTTACACTTAAAGAAATTAAAAAGCTTAAAGCGTACATTTTTAAGATAATTTAAGGGGGGTTCTGATGAATGAATTCTTTTATATAGCTCTGTGTGTATGGTTTACTTTGAAGGTTTGTTAAGAATAGGTTCACCTTTCAATCCAGTGACTTTTTGACCTGAACTTTACTACGTAATTTTATACCATTTTTTAAAAAGCATAAATGCTTGAGAATTGAACTTTAAATTTTTTTCAGATTAAATTAATAGCCCTCAGAGTAAGCCATAGCTGCCGTAACAAGGGGTAAAAGCCCGCCTGATATTCCATCCTCGCAAACGACCCCATCGTAAAGACCCAGTAATTGCTCTCTCCGATTCTATGGAGCCCGGTAAGGTAGCCCAGTACCTGATCTCTCTCCAGTAGTGTCAGATTATCTTCCCATCGGACTATAAGAGAGCACCTGTGAATGCGCAAAAACTCGTGCTCTATAATATAACTCCTGCGCAGTTTGCTAAGCTCCGTGAAGATTGGACATTACTGGAATTTATTTTATTGTGCCTTAAATGCAAGACATTAGTTTTTTAAAAGAAATCCTTTCATCAGAATAAAACAAGCAATTTTCTAGTTTAAAAAAATAAAGCTAGGCATTAAAGCAGTTTAAAAAAACAATACACTCCTTTAAAAACCACGCGAGTAAAAATCAACCCACAATCTGCTACGTGACGTTTCAAAAGTAAATTAAAAAGAAAATAAGAAAACGATCTAACATTTTCTAATGCCATAAACAAGAAAAAAAGACATTTTCTAAAGATACTTCGTGTATCAAACTGAATAACATGCTCCTTCAACCGACCTACGTATTTTATTGTCTACAATAAAAGTCAAATAAATAAAAACTTTTCTGAAAAAAAAATACTAAACCCACAGGTCTAAGATTGACCTCAAAGTAGAGCTAAATAAAAATAATGACCCGAAAAGACCGAACTTAGGCAAACACATAAATTGTTGCGCTAGTTCAATCCTTTGGAGAGAACAAACCTATAACATTCGTCTCAAGCTAAAACACACCTTATTTCTAACAAGTAAACTTCAATTTCCGCTGGCGCTTAACTTGTAACGTCTTCAGTTTGATATGTGTTTCAACTAAGTTAATTGTGCAGTTTGTGTGTACTTTATTGCGTTGTACTAAGGTTGAATTTTTAATGTTTTTATGTTCAGTGTTGTAAGACATGGTAACGCCTTTAGAAGTGATGAGATAATTTATTAAGGGTTTGTGACCACTTTTTTATAACCCTTTACTATTTGTTCTTAACTTTTGTTGTTTTCTAGTGATTTTTAAGGGGTAGTTTGTCTTTTGATAGTATATGTTAGCTTGTAACTTCAGAACTTAATTTAATCTACAAAAAGTACGTAGTCAATATAATAAAATAAATAAAAGCTAGTGCATAAATTATATTTCAGTTCAGTTTCAGTTGGTCAGTCAATTGGCCAATTATACAATTGATATTTAATCTATTAGATTTCGAAAGCCAAAGATTTAATACTCGAAGAATCGAGAAGTGTATTTTTTTAAACTACGTGAGATAGTATGTGCTAAATCATTAGGATTTGGATTGGATTAAATAACCCAGTGCCGATTGGATTGAAAATATGTTTTCTGTTTTCTTTTAAATATAATATTAGGTTTTATAATATAAATCACGTAAGTACCTCATATTATAATTATTAAGGGTGCTTTGTAGAATTTATTATCAATAATGGTTCGTATTTTGCAAGTATTACTCATAATATATAATTGAAAACTCCCAATCATTACAGTGATAAATCTAGACTAACAAACAAAATTTAAAAAACGGACAGGTCATAAGTGAGATGGGAGAATTGATGATAAAATATAGCAATTTAGTTACCTACAGATAGGACTCTGGCAATGTGCCAACTCTCTTTTTGCCGATGTCTTAAGATGACTAATTTAATCGGGAGATACGGGGATTTTAAACAACAGCCATTGGTGCAGGTTTTAATTAAAAAAACAGTGATAGCCTAGTGGTAAGAGGTCTCAGGTTCGATCCCAAGATTATGTGCATGTTATAAGTAATTATCACTTGCTCCGTGTTTCGGAAAGCACGTAAAGTCGTGTTGGTACCGATTGTCATGAAGATCTTTGACAGTTGTTAAAGGAAGACAGTATTCTTATAAAATCCTGACCTAACAATCTAACTTTAGAATATCGTATCCTTTTGGCTTGCGGAGGTGAGATATGCAGTCACTCTGTAGAAAACGGATATTCAGCTGCTTTTGGTTCGATTTAAAAAACAAAGATTAGAAAAAATAAGGCCAGTAATATGATGATGATAGTCAATCAAATCACCATCCGAATAAAAAAAAATTCTCAAAATCGGTTCATGCATTCGGGAGTTACAATGCCACAGACACACAGATATACACCTTAAATTTATAACACCTCTCATTTTTCGTTGGGGTTTAAAAAGGCAAGTGTTTGACCACAAAACCACGTGGTGGTTCGCGGTGTTGTGGTTTACGATAGAAAACACGTACCTTCTGACAGAGAGGACGAAAGGAGAAAGTTGGACGGTACCACGTGTGACATGTGACTTTATTTCACACTTTTGCTCGCGTTAATTTACACGTGGCGCCATCTTTTATCATAACAACGTTATTGTTGTTTTCCTCGGGAATAGTACTTCTTTTCGAGATGAAAGGTACTGCGGTGGATTCCTATACGGCCTGCATGAAGAGCTACGAGCCTACTTGCGCTGAGACTTAGTCCGATGAGTAGCTCCATTTCTTCTTTTTTATTCCAGTGACGGACGTCATCTTTTTTAAATCAAAAATGTGAGTTCTGTTATGAAATTTTATAATAATAAATATTTAATTCAGTCTACATCCAACACGCAGAAAAACCTGTTCTTTTATTTAAAAATCGTACTAGGCTATAGCAGAGGCCTAGGGTTCTACAGTACTTCATGTCCTTTTCTGTACACCTGACAACGTAAATGCAAAATTTCAGGATGATTGGTTCAGTGGTTTAGGCGTGAAAAAATAACAAACAAAACTTTCGCATTTAAAATATTAGTTAGCCTAGGATGTCACGCACACACACCAGACTTTTAAACCTACTTTTTGATTCTACCGAAAAAAACTCAGTCTGAAACATTAACCCTAACTTTACTAGCGAACCGATCAGTTAATAACAAACTTTCCAAAAACGCTGCAATAAAAAAAAGAAACCCGGTACGAGATAATCCGTAGAACGGTTACGCTCAACAAAAGTTGGTCTTTTGTACCGAACTATGTTTTTCTACGGAGTTTTGTCTTTGTATCGTAATTTCGTATGCAACAGACGGTGGGGGCAAGGGCTAATTGTGCCCGGCCGTGGTTGGCGCAGCGCCAACTAATTCCTGGCGGAATCTGCTATAACAATATTAAGGACCAGCTTACTCGGTGCAAAAAGCGTGGATGTTACAGTTCTATTTAAATGGGTCAGACATATTTGTGGAGGTGACAGGTGTCATTTTGTATTGATTTATATTATTGTAGTCCCACAACCTCCTTTGTGAAGGTAGTATGGCAAACTGCCACCAGTCCGCCACCTATAATCAAACTTTGACACTTTACAAGTTTTATAAAAACAAAGACGTATTTTATATTATAATGTGTAACATAACTAGGTATTAGGTACTAGGTAACTATAATGTGTATTTAACGATGTGGATCAAACCATCAAACTGAACAACTTTAGCCTTTTGGTATGACCGTTGGACTGCCAAGTCAAAGTAATTCGATATCACTTCTGACTTTTCGGGTTTATGTGCTTATTAGAAATAAATGATCACTAGCTAAAACGGTGAAAGAAAACTTCGTGAGAAAACCAGCACACCTGAAAGATTTTTCAACGGTGTATAAAGCCATATTAGAGGCCTACGGGTGGTTTAAACTCTGACACCAGATTGTTTATTAACCAAACAATAAGAAGAAGACCCCTTTCGTGTCGACCCATTCTTTTTGATGGTTAATCCACCATTGAATCTGCCGCAGACATTATTTTCTTCATGAAACTATTACGTAATACCTTTATTACAATATCAGTATCCTACAAAATGGCGCTCTGTTTAACATCCATCGCTTTGTCCAAACACATAATGTTTATCAAAGCACTTAGTAAACCGTCAGTGGAGGCTGAAGTGTGGCCAAAATCAGCCATTATGTACAGCGTGCGTTTGGACTAAATAAATGGGCAAATGTGCCGGCTGCACTACCTGCTCTTTATCACTGAGCCTGAATAAAGGCTACCGTGAATGCCAAGAACTGACTGATGTTGAACATGTGTAGGTATTATATTTTAGAAAAATAATAGAAAATTAAAAAAGACACGTGGGGTTTGGACGCGTGGCTCTTAAATTATCGCAACGATGCTTTATGCCCGCACCTATCACATTTTAAGTTCCCTTCCATCTTGAGAAGGCGCTTAGGTAAGTTAGGTGAGCTGAAAATATTGTTACCTACTGATAATATGCCTTCTGCTTTGTTATCAGCTACAAGTCCACTGGACTGCGTAGCTGTTACCTACCATGTAACCTCTGTGCTACGGCGTAGACAATAAGCCTGCTACGACGTAGCACAAATAGCAAAGGTAGATATTTTATTATTAATCAGATTATAAATCTTTTTATATTAGAGTAATCGAAAACTTTGAGAGAGGATTTAAAAAAAATATTGAACTCATTTTAAATAAAGAATTATATTATTGAGTTGTGAGAAGATTTTTTAAAAATAAATAATAAAAAAACCCATTACCTCTCGACACTCAAAGTAAAGCCTAAACACATTTAAATTTGACACTCAATCTGAATAATAAAAAACATGTATTTTGAATTTACAAATGTTTTGAACATTTCAAAATAAAAATAAGTACTAGGGTCCCAGAGGACTAAGAGGTCAGACGATCCAAGTTTATGAGAGTTGAATTTTTGAAACCGTTTTTAGGTGACTGCCTCGTTGGTCTAGTGGTAACAAGCGCCACTGTTGAGTAAGAGGTCCTGGGTTCAATCCCCAGGTAGGATTTTTAAAAATATAATTGGGTTTTTCCATTAAAATATTCTCAGTAGCAGCACGGAGTCTAAAATTGTGCTCGGTTAATGGCAATAGGCTCGCCTCCTATTACATGGGACTTATAACATAGCCGACGAAACGTGGGTGTACTGCATACGCCTCTGCCCACCCCCTCTGGGGAAAACAGACTTGAGTCTATATTATGTTTACATTATATTTTTTTTTATGATTCGCAACATGTGATAATTATAATATCAAGCTTATAGTGAATTATTTATTCTGGGCGATTTCTGCTAAAATTCTCTCAGTTGTAAAGTAGCCAGTATAAAACTTTGAGTTATATGGTAGCTTACAGCATCTTCAAGATTTTGAGTAAACGAGCAACTTAAGTTAAAGGTTTGATAAATTATATTTATAGCATCATTACTTACTATTAATAGTTTTTAGTCTCGAAAATAGGTCTCAGTTTTTGTTGTTTTATGGTAATTTATTGTGGTTACCCATTATTACTATAGTAGTTTATTATTTTAGGATTAGATTATGTAGTTTATTTATGTATTATTGATACTTTAACACTTTGCAAAAAGCTAACAATAGGTATGTCAAAAACTGCTAATTTGTCTGGTCAATTTTCAAAAAATTAGTATAATTGGCGTATATATGACTGAAAATACTGAAAAATAAAATATAATATGTATTTTCCACAACATACAAATTAATCTTATCGAATAAACTAAAACGTCTCAACGTAAACATATAACATATGAGAAGTTTATTTTTATCGTATTGCTTAAATTGCCAATAATTGGGTAGATTATTTAAATCATAAAAAAAAAACTTTAGAACCTACAAAACTTTCGCCCAAAGCCGATTTTGGTCTAAAACAACATCCAATGGTTCGCTATGATCTGCATCACAAACGACTGAGCATTTTTCTGTTGAGGCGACGTCCAGCGTACTGCTGCATACATTTCCATCAAGTTTTGCATTTTTGATGAACTAAAAATAGATGGCGATCCACAGTGGAAATCACAGTTTTCTTTTTTTGGTAAAAAATCCCGTGTTGCCGTTTTTTGGAAGTTGGCCGGTTTCTCGCGTGGAGCATTTTTGAAAACGAAATTCCTGCATTTTATTAATATTAAGTTAAGTTCTATCCTGCTCATTGCAGTTAATTTGCATTTCCTAAGGGTTGGACTATTTTCTGGCAAAGTATGGACAACGGTGCTGATTCTAAGTTTTCCGAAACTAAGTACAAAAAAATAAAAAAGGCAATATAATTACGCAGTTAAGTCACTATATCTCTTAAACATAATTAAAAAAGGACAGAAAATATCAAATTGTCAAATTATTCTATGCTTAGGTAAATGGACTATGCAACTTAAATTCTGGTTGTATCGAGCTATTAAAAGAATTAGACAGAAAACAAATTGTGAATCTAAGTTAGTTTATATCTGTATAATCTTTAAACTGTATAACTGTATTTTACTCGCGAAAATGTCTATATGTCTATGTCAGTAGAAATAAATAAAATAAAAAACTCTATACGCCTTTAATATAATAACAATTTGTTATTATATAAATTCTAAATACAAAAATTTAAACAATTCTGACTTTCTTTAACAACACTCACTAACAGTCTGAAATATCATTCAGTGCGATTACACAATAATTAGACGTTGCTATATGTAGAAACAGCAATAACTAATGAATGCTTTTGTTTCTTCGACCATGTATCAAATTACCAGAAATAAAAGAAAGGAAATGTAATTTCCTGCAATGCTTTGAAATACAACGCCTCGCGCCTGTCAGGTGGGTGATTAGTTAACTATGACAACGATTAATAGTCAAGTTGAGTACCAAGTTACCTACATAAGAGTCGAAGTTACTTTTTAAGATTTTACTTAATTACTTGCTGATGGTGATCACCGGGGTGGTTTTAGTGAGGTAAGATTGGGAACCCACACTCCCCGGTCTCTTTCCCCAGAGGCCGGGTGCTTTTCAAGGTTTTCCCTCGTAAACAAAAAAAAAGTTGGTAACAATAATGTAGGTTATTAAAATGTCTTTAATTATAGTCTTTTATCAAAGTAACTTTTTATTTATTCAGAAAAAGGGATGATTTTAACTACACACTCACCTAATCGTAAGCGGTGTTGTATAAATTGCCCTTATAATTGTATAAACTGTTGCCCGATACAAATAAATAAATAAATAAAAAAAAAAAAAAAAAAAAATATTTAGAATTGAGTTCCTACTTGTAATTTCGTATCTAAATTACGAGTACAGTCAACCGCACATCAGTGGTAACAATGTGACATTGACATCACCCTTATTACGTAGCAGTAAAGGCTATTTTTGTAGTTCAGTGTCACTACTGTCATGCGGTTGACAGTACAATCTTAATTCTAAAATCTTATTAATACGAAATGTATAAAAAAGTATCTAATTCCAATTTTAAATAGTACCACAAAATCATTTGATTTCGAAATCTAATATGTTTGTCTCATAGAACTTTTATGACATGCAGTAGGAGAGGGGTTGGTGCTTTTATATCCCGACATCAAAAATATTTTTAATGATATAAAGAGATTTTGGTAATAATAAACGCTTTATCAAAGTCTAAATGGAAAAAGACCAATAGACCTAAGAACCGTAAGAAAAATCACTGAAAACTTCACTCAAAAGTTTAAGTAACAGCAGCAGAGTGGCCAAAGATCTGCTCAAGACCTTTCTCGTTACGATTTACGTAATCAAAAATGCAAATCTTCGTTGAAATTACGCTGATTTTTGCCGAGCAACCACGGAGCAGAGTTTTTTCCCAAACTCTGTTGCGTTTTACACGAGAGTTATCTGGAAATTTTTTAAAGCTTATTTATTTATTCATAAGTTCCGTCCGCGGTTTTGCACACGTGATTCGTTTTTTTTTGTCGACTTTTTAAAGTCCCTTTTTGCATTTAAAATGTAATTTAAAACTGACTTTTCATTTATTTTTTGGGTTTAAAATATCCTTGTGTATCGGGTTGATTGAAATGATGTACGCGATTCATTCCACATGATTTTTGGAATTATTTAATGTAACGGAAAATGAAGATGTATTTTATATTGAAAAACCTTTTGTTCTTGAAACATGTATTTAATATCAAACATAGGAACTTAACGTAGAAAGTCTAGGAACCTGCATTAACAAAAATAGATAACTCCTCTGGTTTCCTCTCTTATACTTTGTATAATAAAGGTCCCTAGTCAAAGTTTGGCACGATCAAAAGTATTAAGCCTTTTCACTACGACCAAGTTTAGAATGCATGGTATTGTGAACCCAAATAAAGTTCTATCTTCAAAATTCGAGCGCTTCAAAAGCAAAAGTGTTCAACTATAAATCGTGCTATTTTCAGTTTAAAAATAAAGCAGAGTAAAAAGCGCTAAAGAGCGCTTTTTGCGCCGATAAATCAAGTGGAGATCTCTTGAAATGCACGCTTCAAGTGTCTCACAGAATGGTGCATGTGACGTGAGTGGGAATATTTTCCATACTACAATGTTAAGGTAGATGCATTTGGGCAGGAATACATCCATTACTCTGTAACTATGTCGTATTATGAAAAGTAGGTACCTTTCTTCTGTAGCCGGGGGGAGGGCGACCAAGCTACGTTCCGAGATGTTTTGTCTTGTATAATAGATAGTACATACGAGTATATGGATGAATGGATAGATAATGGGATATCTAACACTCATCAAGAGTGTATATCCATAGCAACCGTTGCCAGGATACGGGATTCTTATAGTTCTGCTCAAAACAGACGTAAAACTCAAACCAAGCTACCGTAACCAGACTAGACTCCGTAAACCCTAACATTGTAAATTTTATCAAAATGGCTAGAGCAGTTTTCGAGAAAGTGAAAAAAATATAAAATTGTTCGTATTACGATAAGTTAATATAAAGAGAATAAGATAAGTATAAGATAAGATAAGACTAAGATAAAGAAAATAATAATGAATCAATACAGTCTATATAACTCCTACTTATTATAAATGCGAAAGTAAATCTGTTTGTCTGTTTTATTACCTTGTTACGGCAAAACCACTGAACCGAGCAAAATGAAATTTATCAAAGCGGTAGCGTGGGATTTAGAGAAGGACATGGATGAAATATATATCTGTTACTGCAAGCACGATAAAAAAAGTAAAATATGGCAAAAATGCACACTTAAAAAAAAAGATTTAATGGCATTTAACCCTTTGAAATCGCGTGAACCGCGTGAGATTTTCACGAGTATTAATTTCACATGAATTCCAGTACAATTTGGTGTGACATATAAAAATGTAATGAAAAGTGGTGTTCTCATGCCTCCAACTCCTCATTAGTAACTGACAGGTTGTTCCAAACGACGTTGTGCTATAACGCGGGGAATGTATAACACCGAAGTGTGTCAGCTTATTTTAATCCAATTTTAAAATGCTTGCAATTATAATAAAAATCGAGTGCAATAAAGTTTAATAAAGATAAAAAGGTCTTATAATATAATACTGCAGAGGATATTGAACTTTTTGAGGGTTTTTAAAGTATGTATAATTTTACCGAATTCACTTTTTTCCATTGACGCTGGTTCATTTAGTTTCTATAAATAAACAATGCGTGGTTTGGCTAGAAAACTATGCTAACACAGCAATCTCTACAAACCTAAAAATTCAAAGGTTTTTTTTACTTAATTACTTGTTTTTAGAGATATTTATATCAGTGCCTCTTAGAACAAACGGCAACATAATTATACAATTACAATTTAGTATAAGCTGACCACTAGTTAATGAATTCTTGAATTAATTCTTGGAAATGAGTAGCGTGATATTATTATGTTGGTGTGTGTGTGTGTGGTTGCGAACAGAATCTATCTTTCCTATATTTCCTGAATATAAAATGAAACGGATTACAGAAACTGTGGTCGTTTGGTCGTTTTTCAATGTATTATTACTACAATGTAGGTACCAACATTTAAATAATATAATGTTTGAATTACGCAACGGTGTGACAGACGTCTAGTCGCAGGGCGTTCCCGACGTCGGATAATTTGATTACGTATGCATTAAGTGCATTTCCATTTCCCCATACTGAGTGGATCTGAGATCTCTTTTAGAACCCGCCGATGTAACCTTTAATGACATGCCGCTGACTTTGGCTTAAGGGATTTGCACATTAGGAAATGGTTTGCGTTGTTTTGTGTCTACTAACTTGAATTCATTTGGAATTTTAATCGAGATGCGAAAGGTAGCAGGAATTACTGTACCTACGAAAGATGTGAATGATTCGGAAGCAGTGGATTGAGTGGAATAATTATGTTATCAGCCATGTATAGGTTATACATTTTATACTTGCTGTTTTTTTGTTTTTATAAATACATGCGTAGTAAATATAATAATCATAGAGTATTCAAGAAAATAAAGAGTGATAACGTCAACCACATTGTCTTGTGCGGAGCGAAAGCAGGTCTCACCATAGAAATGTTAAAAAGTCATTTTTTCAAATTATGTTTTCTAGACGTTTTTCAAAATTTAACTTAGCAGTTAACCATGATATAAGCTAAAATGTAACTTTTACACTCGTGGAGCCTAGTTGAACCGCAGTCGATCGAGGTATGATCGCAAACGGAGCTCGTGTCGCGGATGCGTTGTTCATACCCGTGCTCACGGTTCATACTTCTATAGGGTTGCTCTATATTTTCTTATATACTCTAAGCTAGGAATACATTCAGATGTTGCGTTTGCGACTGTCAAGCACGAGGTCTCGGGTTCAATTCTGATGTGCGGCAAATCGATACAATATATGGCAACAAAATTCGCCTCCATTATTTTGTGCAGACACCATTATGTGGTTTCCATCATCAGGTGGGTTCGTGGTAAATTACCCATAATAAGAAAATATAAATTAATTTATTCATCCATCTTTTTTTTAGTTTTCTCTTGGAAGAGGGATCTTCACTGATAACCATCCACATTAATACTTTAAACTTTCCTTCTTTCCTTTAAAATTCAGATATTACCGTACGCGCCACCGATGTTAAAGGCTATAAAGCTGTGGGTGCGAACGACACGAAAATCTATTGGTTTAACTTAGTTACATTTTATTCTTTTACCGCTACCCGGGGACAGCGATGCGGAGGAGTTTTTTGACGCCTTATAAGTTTTTTTTTTCGTTTGATGTATATATATTACTTTATATTTAGATAAATTAAGTATTAAATAAGTTTGTACATATTTACCGTTAAATATAACGGAGATTATTTTCATACATTAAACGTAACCCACGAATTTTCATGCAGGAACTTATAAACGCGAGTATTTTATGCGCAAATGACTTCACAGCCTTCTCAATCTTTCAGTCACTGACGCCACTTTCACTGGTTTTATTTTCAGTACAGCACTGAAAATGCTTTACAACCAAACTCAACTGTAGAACACGCCTTTAAAGTAATGTTTCCGAATCTCCGACATATTGTACATAAAGAGAAGCTTCAAAAACCCGCTGTTTTTATCGTGATACGCAAATATCGTCCTATATGTAATGAGCTTAAGGTTCTACGTCGCGAATTGTAATCGTCTGCATAACCGGTTAGAGCTTAGATCGGTTCAATGCCGGTTATAGAATGTAATGTATATTGCTTTGGAGATAAGATCTGTCTGGTTACGAGAGAATATACCGAAGGGAGTATTATAACAGATCGTGGGAATAGACTTTTTCAAAAAGAAAGTAAGAAAATATATTTACTTATTCAGTAGTAGTCGTGGCGCATTGGTTACGGACCCGCTTTACAAGCGATCGTTACAGGGTTCGAACCTGGCATGTACTCTTTCAATGTCATATTTATTTTTTTAGTTAGTTTAAGATGCCGCTGACTAACGGTAAAGGAAAACATCGTGAGGAAACCTGAACATAAGTCTGAAATCGCCAACACGCAGTAAGCTAGCGTGGTGATGAATGCTCGATCCTTCTCTGTATGAAAATCAGTGCAGGTAAGGGTGTCCCCCAAATCTTTCTACTTTTTTATTTCCTTGGCAATCTCCCTGCAGTCGTTCTTGAAAGTATCGAGATTGTCTCGTCATCGCATTCGCGGCCAGCCCCTACAATATTTCCCGTCTTTAGGCAAACAAGTTGTAGTGGTCTTTGCACATCTTTCCGGAAGCAACCAGCTGAAGTATCCCGCCCACTCCCATTTAAGCTTTGCTGTTTAGTTTTCCACTGGTAATTTCAATCGCTTAACATAACATTAGAAAAATTGATCGAATTTAGAACCTCCTTCTTTTTTAAGTCGCTAAAAACATACTATCAAATCAACTCTATTACCATATCAAAATGGAAACACCAAACAAATATATGGAAATAC
The DNA here is from genome assembly GCA_936450705.2 of Protodeltote pygarga. NCBI lineage: Eukaryota > Metazoa > Arthropoda > Insecta > Lepidoptera > Noctuidae > Protodeltote > Protodeltote pygarga. The sequence continues at coordinate 14,702,023 of OW388254.2, forward strand.
AGTACAGATCTCGGAGTGCAGTATTTTTCGACGAGTCTTGCAACACGTAATGCATCGCTAATTTTCTTGTTAACTTCGCAACAAATCTTTCTAGCGAGGTTTTAGAATGTACGAGTGGAATATTGTTCTATACTCTTTATTCTTTCTTTTTTTTAATGCATAGGTACATCTCTCAGCGGCGTTCTCTACCCTCTCCTCTTTTAACCCCGACCAAAACAGCGAGGTACAATATCATATATGTTTACATTAGGATATCATAGGTATAAGCTACATTTATCAATATACCACGGGCTAAGCCGCGGGCGGAAGCTAATGATTTCATGTAAGCATGAAATCATTACCTTTCATGATCATAATCATTAGCCTACATAATATTGGTTTAATAAACTAATCAAAATATCACTAAGTTTCTAATTTCTATCTTTTTAATTGGATTGAAAACTATGGTTAATCAATTAATTGAACTAATCAAAATGTATTTTATCAATCTAAAGATTTTAATCTACATAATTAACCGTAACTCCGACCCGGATTTCATCACGCGACTTACTAAAGAATGAGAATAGTTTGTTTTGAATTAAAGTAAGTAGTCATTTTTGGTGTGGGGTTAAGCAATAGTCTTTTGAGCTTGTTGTCGCGACTTCGAACCGCACGGACAATATTTGCGTGATTAACAGAATAATATTTTTACTTTTAAACTTTCGCGCATGATTATTATAAATGGTACAAACACGCACATAATATCTTATTATTTTATTTTTCCGACGTTTCGTTGTCTCCCCGTGACCACGAACAGTGTGACCTACTCGAAAAAACTATAAATAAAGTATGTGCGCCTTAATCCCCGTCTTTTACTAGTTTAAAAAAGCAATGACAGCCTAGTTAGCTGTTGGACTGGCAAGTCAAAGGTCGTACATTCAAAACAGACACGCACTTCTGACTTCTCGAATTTATGTGACTATTAGAAACTAATTATCACTTGGTAAATCGATCAAAGTTATTCATTTGAGAGTTTAGAAGAATGTGTGCGACATTAAAATGTAAACAATGACCAGAGTAAAACAAAAAACTAGCAAGTATCAAGTATAATAGTACGCCGCTGAAAATAAGGCGTAACAACACGAAAGACTAACCGTTAAATTCAAATCTTATCTACAGATTGTAATCAGCATTATTACCTGAAATTCTTTGGTGACATCCCCATCAGTCATGCACAGGTTCCCACGGTACGACACGCAAACGCACATCGCTAAAGCTAGGTAGGTAACTTATTAGGCAACATGCAACACGTAACGTGCAACGTGGTAATGTTGCAGGTTCCGACTTACTTTTAAAGATTTATTATATATTTAATAAAAATATTCGTGATCGGAATGATCGTGTCATGATTTATATTAAATTTATGCTTACAGTTTTTTTTGTAATGGTAATGGATTTTTTTCCTATATCGAAAATGCAGTTACAGATGTACATAATACCGATACACTATCAACATATGCTGAATCAGCTCCTTTTGTCACAATATAAATATTGTCATTCCTTTTGTGTACATTTTTAATTCACAATTTTTTAGTAATTTAAAAATTAAAATTAAATTAAATTATATTATACATTATTTCTTTCTTTCTTTAAAAAAAATAATTTCACTACCAACAACCAGACCAAAACATACATCTTATCGATTACACAAAAATTGTACCTTGTGGGAGTCGAACTCGGAGTATCAAGCGTCTAAGACAAATTGCTACTAGTAATCGTCAACCATATACTTATTACTGATGTTGTACAAAATTGGTTAATTATATTTTATGTATTTTTTTTAATATGTTTATGCACTTTTTTTGGTTATTAATGATATTATATTTTAATAATATTTTTTGGTTGATTAATAAGTTGTCTTATATCGCGTCTTGTATCTTAATGAAAATGTAATGCACAATGCAACGCACTCCGTATCACAATACGCAACAAAAATCTCAGTGTATGCTCAACTTCGAACAGGAAATTATTATAATAAATCGTATCCGTTTACAACGAAGACAGTGGCACCCCTTCGTAATTGCGACTAGGCATGCAATGTTATCGTTTTAAATTTCTGTGCGGTATTCTTGAAATTTTCGGCAAGTACAATAAGATTATACTGGTAGGTAGGTGTTATAAAAATGGTTTTATGGTGTTAGAGTCATGCTGGTGTCAGCACAAATGAGCTGGCTTGACGGGGGATTAAATCACAGATTATTTATTTCACCTATCTCCTAATCTTTTCTAACTAAGCAAGTACGTAATCGTAATCGCACTAGACGTAAATGAGTCGTTGTGATATCATCTTTGATAGTACATAATACATATACATCGTACATAATACATCGTAGTGCGACTCATTTTATTTATTTTAAGGAATTCATTCATATTTTACCACAGGCTTATTTCTACCATCGCAGTTCTTATCACAGCAACGGGCGCAGCGCAGAGTTTATCTATATAGCCTAAATCAAAATGGAGAGATTTTAGAGGAGTTTCCTCCCGCGCATGAGATTAGCTCCCAACAAAGTCTTCCTGACAAATGATGTTCTAAACGCTTGTAATCGCATACCATCAGGCCTGTTTTCTCGCTGTATAAAAAAATCCAGTCCTGACTTTTAAAATAAAAGTAACTCTTTAGTACATGCTTAATGTTTCCACATTTACAGTATTATGTCGTTATGCCGTTTTGAGTAACTAATTGACTCAATATGATATGTTAAATAACAAAAAGTGCACCAATCCACTACATCTCATAAAAGCCGTACATTTTAAAATATCACTGAAGAGAACCATTTGGAGAATTCGACAAACATCTCATTGCATTACTGCTTTGGCACGCAGTCGTGCCTCTGAACGCCGTATAAACCAGCAATGTTTGCGTAAGACTATTGTTGAAGAGATCTCCCTCCCTCCTTTTGCCCCCTAGCTGCATCGCTTCCATTCCTTTAAGAATTAGTTTGGAGGAACGTTGATGTAGGAATACTTGCAGTTGGCTCTAAAAGTGTGTTGAGTAAGTTTAAGTTTTGCTCCTTTCTGAAGTGCTGTGGCTTTGATGTAGATATTAGGAATTATTATTTTGAGGTATTGCTCTTCTTTTTTTTAAATCATTACAAGGAGTATTATAACAATGAAGTAGTCAAAGCTGCTGTAGCAAAACAAAATGATAATTTTATTTCAGAAACTATATTATTATTATTAACTACATTTTAAATTAATTACCAGTTGCTATACCGGTAAGGGAAAGCATCGTGATGAAACCAGCACACCTGAGAGATTTTTCAATGGTGTGTAGGCCATGTCAGAGGACTATAGATGGTTTAAACTTTGACACCAGGTTGTTCATCAACCAACATAAAAGATCATAATTTAAAGTTCGATACTTGTATTTTTCTAATTAACCCTGCTGAGGCTACGAGCATGTTAAACACATTAGTGATAGTACATACATCGTCTCATGCCTCTCACATCTGTTTAAACGCAGACGTTAAGGTGTACGTGTTTACTGTGAAGCGTGCTCTGCATTCCATATCACTTTATATCGTTATAATATGAGAATGCACGGAATACGTATTATAGTACTTTTATCGTTTGGTTATGGCCAATGGACTGCCGAGTCAATGGTAGTAGGTTTGAACCCAAAGCGCGCAATATAGACTTTTTGAAATCATTATCAATTTTATTGTATCTTACAGGATATTAAAACTTGACTAATACGTTAACAGACATTGCAGACACAATGTAAATTCTATTGTTGTTTCATTTCGATTTTTGTTACCTTGATTTAATAACCCTAACGAAAGTTGATTTACAGATAATGTCATAATTATGGCATTAGGTGGACTTATTGCATTAAATGAAAACTTTATAAAAGAAAATATTACTTAACTGGCTACCTATTTGCTACTAACGTTATTTGAAAGTGTCAAGTTAAACAACAACATTTTCCGACAAACTACATACCCAACATCACTACAAAGCATCGAACTTTGTCCATCCCGCAACTCAGCCACTAAACATAATTTACTACAAATTTTCAATTAGAGCGTGGAGTAAAAGTGGTGATTAACTGGGATTTGTCACCGGCGCCGGCGCTTGCGGAAAACTATTCCATCTAATTTAAACTTTGATTCTGAGCCGTGATGTTACTAAAGTATTAAGCTTGTGTTTATCGTGTCTATGTGGTCTAATAATAGAGCTTGAAGTCGTGAAGAATCATGTCATGGAGAATCTAATAAAATATTTTAGTATTGTTAGATAGAAAAGAATATTGAGGTAAATATTTAGAACTCAAACTTAAAACAACTTATGAATACAATAGTTCTCCGAACGACGCGACGTGGACGTCCGGTAAACTTAACTAGCTGAGATGGTTGAATGCAGAAGAAAATATCGATAGCACGGGCAGAATTACAAATAGTTCAGTTGGTAAAGAAGCTATTTTTAAAGTTTAAAGTAAACTGAACATTATTTGTACATATTTTTGACCTAAGTACTAGTTAACTATGTAGTAGGTCAAAAATTTGTAAAAAAAATTCGCAATTTAGTAAATTCGCTTTACATGCTAAATGCTTTATAATTTATTTTTTTACATTTGTAACAAAAGAATAGTCATAATTCTACACATCTGGATGGAAATTGTTGCGATTTGTTAAAATTATTTTCTCCTTAAGGTGAGTCCTATTCATTGGCGCGGTCGCAGGATAACTTTCAATGGAACCATTTTATCAGTCTCTAGTGTATTTAATGGTAATTATACGGATCTTTCTTTCGATCTTAAAAATGCAACCCCATACTAAGATTTTCTGAATCGTGGGCAGAATTATATACTTACCTAACATACTACATATAATTACACAATACACAATCACCTAGACCAGAATATAATGTCCTATATAGGAATTAAACCATCGGCGAATCGCCTAACAATTACACTTATCATATCGTCAATTGAAAAAAAGCAGCAATGTATATCCTAAAGTTACATGATCTGAGCGGTAAAATTAGCGCAACGACAGTGGCAACAGTTTTACCAAAAAAAAAGTGCTTAAAACTACTGGTATATTGTACACTACGGTGAAAAGCGAATCACTGATATCTACAAAATGTACCAACAAATAAGTGTCCCTAGTGGCAACGAATACACAAACCAAGCTCACTGCTCAACCCCTGGGTTAGGTAGCGCAACGTATTTCCCCAGCCAAGAAACTCGACACAACTTTAATCTTGGTGAATAGCTGAATGTTTAAGCAGGTGGACTAAATTCTGTTCGGACGGTCTCGAACTAGTTGTTCAAAGGTATTAGAAGTTGCTTGTTTTATATCGACGACTTGCTCCTGGGACAAGTTTGTAAACCGGACTTGTTCGTGTATACAGGTGTACATGTATAGCTGAGTGTACAGTTAAAGTACAAATTTATTCAAAATATCCATATTTGGCATGATTAAATTAAATAACTGCAAAGGTAGAAAACATCTACGTTTATAGCTTTATCTTAAAGTAATTCTGCATACAATTAAAACGGGTTAACTACTATATTTTTATTTTGATATTTTTTCTATAAATAACGAATTTTTTGTATGTTTTTTATATAAATAAATGCGATTAAGTATAATGCCACTTGCCTACCAAATTTTGTTTTTTTTTTAGTTTAAGAATGATGTACAGATTTATTTATTTTATTTGTGCCATCTTATCTGGTCCGCCGCGTGATTATTTTAAAAACAAATATCTTTCACAGTTTAAAATCACGTCTAGCAAAAAGTCTAAAAGTTCCTTCTTATTTTGGTATCCAGAAAGCCTCTTGGGATCAAAGTTGTACTATTACTATTACTATTTATTGTATTAAACCATATGGTTTAATACGGCGTATGGGTTTCCTTTTAAATATTCTACAGTCTTAGCCATCTTTAAGACTTGTAGAATACAACCTTTTAAATACCTACTGTACTTCATCCTGAACTGAAATCATTAATGTCTTCACAAAAACAAACTTTATTGATTTTCTAAAATCAACCTTGTTCCCCAGAGTTAAAGTTGAAACCATAAATGAAAGCTTTGAGCCACTTGTTGCAACTTCTTGGAATCCATTGTTGTGAGATTCAATCTAAAGGATTAGCAGTATTATTAGATAGGTGTTAGTAGGAAACATTTATAGGAGTCCTGATGCTTGGAAATCTTGTTCAGTTCAGATCTTTGATACGCTCAATACGCTCATTCTCTTCTACCTATCATTTGACAGTCAATTGGTATTAACTGTTGTATATGTCATCGGAAAATTATGAGTAAGTAGAGTTTATAATCTAACGGAATAAAACTCGAGAAATATTTATCTCCTCCTAGCCTTATTATTCCCAAACTTTGTTGGGGTTGGCTTCTAATCTAACCAGCAGCAGCTCAATATCAGTTTTCTACTGAGCGACTGCCTATCTGACCCCCGTTACCCAAAGGGATACGATATTCTAAGGTTAGATTAGTCTGTCTATTGTCTACTGTCAAAGATCTTCATGACAACCGGGGCCAACGGCTTAACGTGCTTTCCGAGGCACGGAGCAGTTGATAAATTATTTATAATACTCACAAACTTACGAAAAGTCAGAGGTGCGCGCCTTGGGTTCGAACCTGAGACCTTATGACTTGGCAGTCCAACGGGCATACTACTAGGCTATAACTGGTGAAGTTTTTAAGTATGGATAAATTATCAAGATACCTAGCCCACCCCCGACTCGGTTAGGTTATGTTCGAAGAGGTGTATATTCGTGTTCGTCTATATTCAATGTACGCGTTAATACCCGGTTGAGTTAGGCGATGGCTGATGCATTCATCATACGGATACCCGTGAACTGGTAAGTACCATCTGTTGGGACTCATCAACTCAGCTATTAAAGTACATACAGATATTTATGTCGACACATTGTCTCCACAATACCTCAAAACAATGTAACCAAAAATATTGTAAGCTCTATTTAAAAGAGCAACCATGGAGTTCCTAGCCAGATTCTTCTTCATGAAGAGTAGGCTGCCCTTAAAACTGGCAACTAGAGTCACTCTTATAATAATATGTATTAGAATTATGACTATTTATAAGTGCCTAATGGTCTAGATGAAAAAAATTAATTTGACTTTGATATTTAAGTTGAAAGGTGACTAGAAAATTTCTTCAAGTAACGCGTGCCTCAAATAAAATATGTCATTAAATATTCATACAACATACATTTAATAAAGGTCTGCAGAAATAAAACCACGAAATATAATTCAATTGTTTATTCTCAGTACATTCAAAGCATGTCACGTGCCGAAGTATATACTTATAAATATATTTACATGTAGGTACTTATTGTATAAAGTATTGAGAACGCTTTCTATTATTCTGCCGTTGACAGCGACAATATTTGCCTCGATATTCAAAACATGTAAAGAATTGGCGATAGCTTTTTTCCGCGGCGTCGCTTCGTAATTTTAGTTTTTTCGGGATAAAAGTACGTATAAGTCATTCTTCGGCCCATAAACGATCTCTATACGAAATATCAGGTCGTTCCGTTGCTCCGTTGTGGATAAAGGACAAACTAAAACACATCCCTATAATAGACAGGAGTGGATTTGGAATAAGTCCACGGACCCTTTTAGTTACGGAACCCTAAAAAGTATGAGAGTTTTTGCTAAACTAATTTTATCGAAGTTGATATAATAAAATATTCTTATTAAACTATTTATTTTTGCAATGATTCATTCACTATATCCATGCAATATGTTGCTTTGATTATTGCTTTTTCATCAGATTTAGTTCAAATTGTGTTTAAGAAAAAATCGTTTACAAGCGGACCTTGTTCACTTGTTGTTTGTGTGACATTATTTTGTTTTAAAATTAGGATTACTATTAAACCCGTCACAAATATACCTATAAATATTTATGTACACTATAAAGAACTTGTGTATAATATTATATTTTGTATTCACGGTGAAAATAAACTAAAATATAAATATTGTGTTTTGATAGTACGGTTTTCATAATATTTTTAATACTTTTGACAACGTAAACGTAAGTATAATATCGAAGCTACGTCATTCAAAGAAGAAGATTATTTCAATACAAATATAAATAGTAATATGCCATGCTAAAATATATTTTAATATAAAAATATATATTATGTCTGTGACGGGCTTACAGTCGCGATTATTTTTAATTATGAAACAACTTTAACCAGGATAATGCAAAGCTTCCGAAAAGTCAGGATATAAACTTTTTATAAGAAATACACCAAGACTATTCCGGTTAAAAAGTTGTTCATTCAGAACAGTGATCGTGAAAACTTAAAAGATTATTAGTATTTTTATGTTTACGTATTTATTTATTGAATTACTCTTAATTGAAGTTGTGTTTTGTCTTGTTCTCATATCTAGCAAATTTTACTTGAGGATTATTTTATATACAAAAATATTTAATTACTATCAACAGCAAAATAATAGGTACCTGTTTTGTATGTAAATGACAACACACATTTTCATCATTTCATGATTTAGGAAGCGTTCGTGTTATCAATACTAGGGTCGTACTATGACGTGTTATCACGGTTCTGTTTCGGGCGACTTTTATATAATTTAATACTTATATCTTTGAAATAAAGTATACATTTCAATGCTAGTGAACGACCATGGAGGATCACAGTGGGATTCTTGAGGTATTATTAATGCATTGATTTTAAAACCTACTGATTTGTACTGGCCGTAAAGAAGATTTAAAGGACCAAGATTTATAAAGCGGAGTTTTTTTTTGTTTGCAATCAAAAATAATTGTTACTACACGTCATAGTACGAATCCTAATTGTTAAGGCCAAGCGAATTTTGTTTACTAGCTGTGGCACAATCTTTAGCCTTTATCACCAACCATTAGAATATGTTTTGACGTCAAAGATAGTCTATTTTATAATAGACTATCTTTTTGACGTACCTGCGTTTATTTAATTTCTGTAAAATAAAATTAATTGAGCCGTTTCGTATATAAAAAGTAAAAAAGCAGTTATTATAAGAATGTCTGCTACAATATTTTTTAATTATAATATAAACTAAGAACAAAAGGAATCACAGCTGAAACAGTCGAAAAAACATATTTTAAAACGAAATTGAAAATTATTGTTTTATTCAAGTCAAATAATATTTTTCTTTAGTTTTGTAAGAGTTAACAAAACCAAATAATAATTATCTGTTAGTTAACTGAGAAAATTAAATGTTTTTTAAACGTTACAGTTCATAAATTAAATTTTGTTGTAGAAATAACAATTACTTTTAAAGCATTGAAAGTTTTTATAATTAATCTCTGTCTGCAGAAATGAAATACAGAGATATTTAATGCTCAGACAGCTATTATTCAAACGGTTGATCATAATTATTACAAATCACTAATGCTAGCGTAAAAACTTTTTTTGTGCATTTTCATATAAATCACTCTCCACACACTCTGACAAAAATAGATTGTTTTTCATTTTTTTTATCACTACACATCGTTTAAATTAGTTTTCTATCTAAACACGACCAATTTGGAAACTGTTTTTCACGAGTTTCCAAATTCGAAGCACCACTTAGCTACAACTTGCGATATTGTCGGCGTATCTAGACCTAAGTCGGTTAACAAAACAGCCAAGCGTCTCCTAATCGAAAATAAACGTACACGCTCAAAATATCACACTTCAAAACCGATTACGTCACGTATCAAAACAACTCGTCTCGCTGTGTTTTCACTTATATCACTCGAGGAATCAGACAGAAAAGTTGAGCAATCGGGACTCAAAAAAAAACATATTTTTATAACCAAAATTGATTTTTATGAGTCATGATTTAAGAAATCTAGCAATTTGAGCTCTTGAGAATTTGACTGACTTCGATTGACACAAAATACATGGACCGTTTTTACATTCAAATCATTTGTTTCAATTAGAAGTCTCGATTGCTTCTCTCCTAAGAATTAGAAGCCATAATCAATACGTTTTCATAAGTATATGTTCTGCAAGAGGTGCACCAATATTTGATATAACACTGTTGCTCTTTTTCTTGTCTTTTCTATGCAAATTACACTTTTTGTCTTTAAGTCCAATTTCGGATTTATTATGTGGCGTTTTTATCTGTGACGATACAGATAGGTTACGTTTTTTGGTCCCACAAGATTTATTGTCACTTTCATTTTTATCACTCGCGATTTTGTTAGCACTTTTTGTATTTACAGTTTTGTTTTTTTCTTCTTTATGTGGTTTTTTTTCTTCTTTTGATGTGACCGCTAGTTGTGAGTGGTCGAAACACTTTGTTGATTTCTGTAAGCAAGAAAATATATTTTAATTCATGAGATTTTAATCGATTTAGAAAATTCGTAATCTGATTAATGATTATCAGTTCGAATTATCTAAAATTCTCTAAATTAAGCCTAAATTATCATAAAAAGAAGTTATTATACAAGATAAGATATAGGTATAAAAAGTTCAGAATATAAGAAATCTCTTTTTTTTAAATAATACGTTTCCTTTTTAACAAATTTTACTTTATCAACTACATAAGCTAATGAGATGTATAAAATACTTAGTTTATTATTATAGCAGTGTATATTTTCTTCACATTTAATGTCATTATTTTTACAATTTAGCTCTGTAGTAATGCTGACAGAAACTTTGTAACTAGCCATTTATTTTAGCATTTCCGTTCATCGAATATAGCAATATTGTTAGAGTATCCACCTGTGTCTTCCTACTCTCTAATATATTTGGAGTAACTACTTTATTATAGGCAACATAGTCTTGAGAACGCTTGTAACTTAAACACAGTTGCACTCTATCTCGTCATAAACTATGGAAGTGTCATTAGAATTTCAATATTGCTGAAGAACTTTGATGTATAGAGTGAAGTAAAATTTTTTGGAGCAAAGTTAGAGTGGAGTTATTTTTAGTAAATTATTTGATGCAATATTATAAAAAAAATCATCATCATTTTCATAAGCTGAAAGAAGTCAACTGTTGATAAAAGCCTCCCCCATAGAACACCGCAACGAGCGACAACTTGCCGCTTGCATCCACCGGTTACCCGCGACCTTTACAATGTCGTCGGTCTACCTGGTGGAAGGCCTACCAACGCTGCGGCCTCCGTATATATAACAAGATAAATGAGGTAAAGACAACAAGACAAGATAACTTGAACTATACAAGTAAAAACAGTTAAGAAAACTAAAAATTGTTTGTAAAGGTAAAAATATATACCTAAGAAAGTATAAACTTACAGTTGGATTAACAGCGTTGGAATATATTTGCGCTCGACCCTCTAACTCCATTTTGAGTCTCCAGTCTCTTAAGTACATGTGTGCTGCAGCTGCACTTGGCCAGCCTCGCCGCCAAGTGTGCCACCTATAGATAAAGAGAAATTTATACGGGTATAGATAAAAGTTTCTATGAATATGATAAGAAAAGGTTTCCAACTCCATAATTTTGTAAAATCGTTCCATATTACACCATTTGCATTTATTAGTGGAATTTAACAATGTTTTTTTCTTTCAATAATAAAGATACTATTTTTACATCTACTAACCTTGTTAATAGTTGTAGTGTCCTAGACTTTTGTCCTAGTGACCGGTACATTAGTGCTGTGTATCTGAAGGTTACTAGATCTGCTCTGACATTTCTTTCTACTCCTCGATACCTCAAAGTTAATCTTGTTGCTTCTAAGTAGTATTTAGCTGCTGGTGCTGGTAACCCTAGAATTGGAATTTACTTCAGAAGCACATCGGTATTGAGAGAAGAAAACTATCAAACTTTGAAGCAAAAATACATTTCATAGTTTACCAACTGACTGTAGAAAGATCTACTAACCTCTACTTCTTAACCAGTCACCGTACAGCACATAATGTTCCCAGTTATTCGGTTCCAGGTCGACCAGCCTCGTCAATATCCTTTGCTTCTCATTCTCTGTCTTCAACGTCAACAGTTCCACATGAGCTTGCACAAACCTTGGTTGCAGCCATATGCATTTCTCCAACATTGTTATAGCTTGGTTGTTTTTGCCACTTTTCCTAGAATACAATAGAATTCATGTTGCTATTCATATTTTATTTTATTGTAAAAGCTTTATCAGCAGTAAAAACTTTGACTTCATATAAAATCGATATTGAATTATATATAATTTGAAATTAGAAGCAGGCAGACGTCTCATAAGGCTAGGTATATTGATTGTATTAAGACTATGATTAATTAATAGTTTAAAGGGAAATTCTTATTTTGATTTAAATGTTTTAAATACGATTAATTAATGTCAAACAGTACAAGTTGCGATATGCTGATATGATGTTTAATTCACATTAAAAATTCATTCACATTAACGACATCAATACATGAAAAACCAAAGAAAATATTCATTTTGTTCTATATCTATAATTAGGCAACTTTAGACACTTGCAAAATAACTTCTTAACTATTTAATGATGTTTGTAAACTTGTGTAAAGTTTAGAAATTTTAAGTTACGCCTTTATTTAATATAGGTCTAGTTTCAAATCACAAACATCGTAAGGCTCTTAAGACTGTCAGTTAGTCTAAGTTGCAATAAAGTAATGTTCGTAAATTGTAATAAGTTCTTACTTATAAAGCTTGCCAAGATTGTAGTGAGCGTTCACGTGGTACTTATTAAACTTTATGGCTTGCAAGAAATGATGTTCAGCGTTATCCATTCCGGAGACCAGAGTGCCGATGTTGTTGTGTGCGCTTGCGTAGCTCGGCCATAACCTAAAAATAATGCGGTTGTTTAACAATCTGGCTACTAAGCTACTGCTACTGGCTACTAAGGCTTTGCTTTTAAGGCTACTGAGGCTACTATATTTATTTCCAATTGGACCTGTAATTGGCTTACCAATGCTTATTTTGTTTACTATTATTTTTTGTAGCTTTTGGTTTTTCTATTTGAATAAATAAATTCAATTATTTTAAATTTGACGATACGAGTTGGTATATTAATTACGGATTCATGTTTTTAATGTTATTTCAGATGGACCCAAATAGTCGCGTACATATAATAAAAAAAACATTGTTGAATTAATAATTTTAACTTGACGTTTTGGTCAAGTTGGAGTTGCATTGGCCGTGGTCATGAGAAGACTCCGGATTAATTAAATAGGGGAAATAAAAAAGAGGATCGCGATAATTTGTATTTATGACACGGACACATGTTGACATCATTCTAGTGAGCTGATTTTTTTATCCTATTGGCCTAATAACCTAAAAACTCCAGATTTAAATAGTGAAAACCTATCTAGACCAAAGTTTAGGTCGAGGTATAATAAGAACGCACGAGGTCCCCATTTGATTCCCATATCGAGTAGACTGTGAATTGTTTTTATTTGAAATTTCTCTAAAGCATCACTTTGCCTCGGTAATGTCAACAGTAAAATTATACTTTGAAGGTTGAAAAATGAGACACAATAGGAATTCCATGTGTTGCCGAGATGGAAAAACTCTTTCAAAGGTTAAATTACGTAAACGTTCCCACTACAAGAAAACAAAAATCATACACAACACAAAAAAATACTAAAATACAAAAAAGACTCTGTTTTTTAGTGCTACATTATTTGGGACCTACCTTTACAAAAGTGTTTAGGCACATTCTTCCGTTTTGTCAAATACACAAATCCGGAAACACGTGTAACCGTATTATTCATTATACTTATAAAATATTCTTTATCCATTTTTAGAAAACAAAAGGAAAAAAGAATATTATATGTAAGTATTTATTATGTCAAGTTTCTACCTTGAAGTCTCAAATTAAGCTTATATTTTCCTTATAGGTATAACAATTTCTACTATTTCTTGCACGGTGATAACTCGTATGCATCCGTGCTGTTATTTGTTGTTATTAGTTGTATTAATGCTGTTATTAGTTGAGAAATTTCGAAAAAAAAGGCTGGTCCCGGACATAACGGAGGTGGTGCCATAAACAAAATGGACTCAAAATATTTGTCACTCTCATAAACATTACTGTTCCGTGCGGGAATCGAACCTACGACACCAAGTGCAAAAGGCGGACATAACCGTTACGTCAATCATTTTATCGAATTAGTGTCATTTAGATACTAGTTCGCAGCTTATTTGATGGACAAGTCTGTCTATTCATCCGAAAAATTAGATACTGTGGGAGCCAGCATAACAGTCACTTAGAACCCCTATATTACGCACAACAGCTAGCACCAATCCTAGTGTCCATTAAATAGTTACTAGTTCTGTCTTCAGCCCGTAATTCCTAGCTAGTACATATCACTTGGAAAGCTGAGGCTATCAAAGACGATTAGCACGCAATTTGATGGCAGTAACGTCGCAAGAGGCTTCGTCGTACATTGGACCATTTATTTGGAGTGCAATTGTCGCAGTTACGTCTCTGAGACGTTCTATTGTGGTTTCTACATGGAACTATAGACGTTCAATCAATGAAATGCGTCCTACCACACGTGTATATACAGTTGTTGAATATTAGTTCTATTGTCGCTCAAAGTGAGAGTTGTAATTTGCATGTGTATACAACAGCATTTTATAACATTTGCATTATAGTGATTTAGACTGACTATCTGTGTTAAGACTGCCGCGTTGGTCTAGTGGTAGCAAACGCGACTGCTGAGCAACGAGGTCCTGAGTTCGATTGGTCGGGCAAAGTGTTATTGGGTTTTTCTATTAGGAAATTATCAGTAGCAGCACGGAGTCTGTAATTGTGCACGGTGCAATAGGCTCGCCCCCTATTACATGGGACTTATAACGTAGACGGCAAAACGTAGGTGTACCTACTGCATACACATCTGCCTACCCCTTCTGGGGAATACAAGCGTGAGTCTATGTTACGTTATCTATGTTATATTTGATACAAAGTCTTAATTTAACGCTGAAATTCTCTCGAATGTTTAAACTTGTCGACGAAAAATTAGCTTCAGATAAACTCAGCTTTACTCCGCGCTAAGTTTAGGGTAAAATATCTCGCATACATGACGAATAGCTTAATAAACTTCGCTGAACTTGCAATAGTTCGGGTTAAGGCAAACGGCTTAGTTACCTCAAAGCTTCTTTGTAATGTTTGATGGCGCTGTCTTGCTGCTCTGTCTCGCGTAGAAAGTTCGCCAAGTTGTAGTGCAGTTTAGCGTTTTGCGGCAAAGTCACTAAATCCGCTCTGTAACAAACAAAACACATTTGGAGGTAATTTACGCCCGAATGCGGCGACCGTAGAGCGAATATTGCAAGACTTGTAAATCGCGGTTACCATTTTGTGTCATGTTTTATACATTTCTCTTTAATGTTTTTGGAAATGAAAATTTTCGAGGTGTTTCCTTGTGAAACTTATTAGTGTTTAGGGAAAACGATTTGTGGGTGAAATTGTGTTTGTTTTGGTAATGGCGGTGTTGGGTGCGGTGTTTTGGGTTCAGATTAGCTATACATTTTTCATTAAACTTTTAAAATTGTACGGGTTTATTTGAAAGGTTTTCTGAATATTATTAATTGACTGCCTCGTTGATCTAGAGTTGGCAAGCGCGACAACTGAATACGAGGTCTTGGAATTGAATCCCCGGGACATGCAGTGTTATTGGGCATAGGTATTAGGTATCCATTAGGTAATTCTCAGTAGCAGCACGGAGTCTGGAATTGAGCCTGGTTAATGGCAATAGACTCGTCCCCTATTACATAGGACATAGCATAGCCTGAGAAACATGGGGAACTCTGGGGAACACAGGCGTGAGTCTATAATTATTAAAATAAATTTCGAATATTAAATGGAAAATAGCTTATGATACATATGGATTAAAAGCATAAATTCTTAACCTATTCTTCTGTCTATTAAAAACAAAAGGCTCTCACAAACTAAATATCTCTCAAATCTATGAGCTAAGTTTGTTTAGTTTGGAACTCGATCTATTCAAACAAGTGAATCCTAACGTTAGTCTAAAGCAGTCGTTATACAAGTTTATCTTACGCTTGGAATGCATTGAGTTTTTGGAGTCTACTTTGTAGTGCATAACGACTGCCCATATAAAGTTATGCCCAACTTTACAAGCATGCGTCGAGATAATTTAAAAGATGGCTTAACTATTTTGTTTATATTCAACAGTTGGAGCTTATATTCCTGGGTGAGGCCGACCATGGAGAATTAAAATCAAGATACGTGCCTGTGGGTTATTATGGAGAGGGAAATAGGAGTAGAGGAAGGTTATCAAAGGGGGATGGGGCCTCAAGTGCTCTCACTGACTGTACAAAATAAATAGAAAGAAAAAAATATATTTTGCAACCTCACAAGGGCAAAGAAAATAAAAGAAACACGATATCTATCTCTGGATGTGTGAGGTCAAAATAAGGTGCCTATCTCAGTCTCAGCTCATACTGCTGCTGAAGCGCTGGTATTCTGATAGCTCTAACGTTTAACGTAATAATAATAGGTACATAGTTTAATAGAACAAATACGAATATTGGTGAGAGGGTGTTGACCTAACCGTGCCGACTCGTGGGCAACCACCCTCTCGTGTTGATACCTGCACGGCTTTGCCTCTTAGATTCGACTGCTATAATTAATTCACTTTATTAGACATCCACAACTCAGTAGGAACTCCATTTGTATGTATTACTATTCCACAACTCATCTAATTTCTCGAAGCTCCATCAAAAACCATTAACTGATTGGAATCGTAGATAACGGTAATATTAATAATTACTTTTCACTATCCGTTTCGTTCCCCTTAATACTGTAAATAACCAGCCTTAAATACAAATTCGTAAGCACTCGATAATATATTAAATATTAAACTAGTCGGACAATTCCGACATCAACCCAAGCGATGTTGGGATCACCCACCTAATTTCAAACTCAAAACGAAGATCATTTTTATATATATTAAACTAGTTTTTGCCCACGGCTTTGCTAGCGTTCATAGAAATAAAATTTCAATCATGATTAGAAAGACACGTAGCGCTATCTATTATCGTAAGAATGTTATTATGGTTTTCCTCAGGGTCTACAGGTACTTTGTTTTTCTGGATGGAAAGACCCTATATCCGTTTCTGTACACTGACAACGTATTTGCAAAATTTTAGGACGATCGGTTCAGTGGTTTAAGAGCGAAAAGGTAACAAACAAACTTACTTTCGCATTTATAATATTAGTTAGGAAGTTGGATGAAACTAAATTTATTCCGTAGTAAGTATAGTGACCATCAAAATATTCTTACCCACACACTTTAACACGTAAGGTCCACCATAAACAAGCTTTAAAACTTCTAAAGCGTATTTTATAGAAAATAAAATGGACTCGTAAACCGTCGACAAAATTTAATATAACCGATATTTCATTAGGTAGTATTTTATGAAGTTGTATCTTGTTGAAAGACATCACTTCCGTAGCTCGTCGTGAGTCTTGAGTCATGATAGCAGTGGTGGTGACCGGTGGCTGGCAAGTTAGAGGTCTCAGGTTCGAACCCAAGGCGGCACCTCTGACTTTTCGTAAGTTATGTGCGGATATTAAATTGTCAGTCGACGGTCATACCACTATCTATCAGGCTATCGGTGCCCTCAGATAGGTGTCCGAAAATAAAATTTACTAAACATTCACATAATAATTATGACTTATTTATTAATCATGTATGTATGTATGTTTGATAGAAGCTATAACTAACGAAGTAGATAGAAGAAGTATTATGTTTACAATTTTTCTCTGAATATTTTCTATGCCTACGGTCTAACATTAATAATGCAAAATATATACTCAACGTATTTGCGATTTGTTGTTTTTAATAAAACATATTTTATAACAAGTTCTATTTGAAATAAATCCTATCGTGAAAGTCTGATGTTTTGAGAGAATTCTCATAATAATAATATAACCAATTACTTATGATTGGATCAATCATTATTTTTTAAATCGAATTCATAACAAGGTCTGTATATAGGTATCTTTTTACAGAAACTACTAGTCACTAGACCTGTAAAATGATATCGGTGATAAGAGTCTGTAAAGTAATTGCTTTAAAGAAGACCTGGTCCATCGAAAAATATAATATATTATGCAATCAGTACTTATTTTTATTATTTTTTCATATCACATAGTTTTTAAACAACCTAGTGCTTTAACCCCCTGTAGGCCTTTAAATATGGCTTTGTAGGCCATTGAGAATATTTCTAATAATTTATGGTAGCTAAACCGGTAAGTATTTTGACCGTGTTTGAAAATGTTAAGATTTCATAATTTATGCCGATTATTTTATGTATGTTTTTACATAATTATTTTGCTTACTAAATGAAATTATTTAAAAACTCGCAACAAAAACAGACTGGGGTAAGATTTGAACCCGCAATCCCTGGCGTGCCGTACCATCGCTTTACCAACTAAACTCCAAGTCAGTTGAAATTACGAATCTCTTTCTTAACGGCTTAAATGCTTGAGATAACATTTACCTTTTCTTATTAAATAATTAAATTTTACCGATTGATTAATAACCATATTTTAATTTAATTCGTATTATTTTACGATATCTTCATAAGCTGAGTTTATTGATTAGCCCAGAACGTCAAACCAGCGCGGTTTGAGAATTGCCAAAATTCAGTTATTATTTAGTTTGTAAATTAATTACCTTTCTTCAGTCTGTAAGGAAGGCCTTCATTTATAAACCAAACCAAAATGAGTTCCTGAACAATTAACTAAAATAATTGGAACTTCGTCTTAGAAAATTGTTGGCATAAAATAACAATTTGACGTCAATTAACTAGTTTTCAAGTTTAAAACTTTACGAACGTAACTGTCAGAAGTTATCCAACTGTAATGAATAATATCGATAGCTTTCAAAGTTACCTTGAAGCCTGAAAATTTATTAGAAAATAACATTTATACATTTATAATTATTTGATAAAACAAATTGAAAAAAAATATTGGAAAAAATTGAAAAAAAAATGAAAAATCAAAATTTGAACAAACTCTAATAACATTTACACATATAATATTATTTACAACGTCATCTTCTTCATCGTATGGTTGATGAACAACCTGGTGTTAAAATTTAAACCACCCTTTAGCCTCTGACATGGCTTTACACACCATTGAAAAATCTCTCACATATACTGGTTACCTCACGATGTTTGCTTTCACCGTTTCAGCAAGTGATAATTAGCTTCTAAAACGCACATGAATCGGAAAAGTCAGAGGTGCGTGCCCGGAATTTGAACTTACGACCTTTGAGTCGCAATGGTCGTATCACTAGACTATCACTAAAATGTTAGTAAAAGTAATAAAGTTGAAATCTTTCTCAAGTCACTTCTTATCATTATCGTCTCAGCCGAGCAAGATGTCTACTGTTTGACAAATTAGTGCTTGCTTAACGGTCCCCACGATTTATTCCTCAGCATATTAAATCTTAACTACTTAAGCTCAGCTGAACCAAATGGATCCATAATCATAATCAATATGTGTAACATGTAGGTTGACATCACTAATTGGTGACCCCCTTTTTTTTGTGTAGAGGAGAAATGCGTCATATGCATACCGTCCCGTTTGGTGTATGCAAGACGGTTATGTCGGGCTCTCCTACAGACCTATCGCCTACATAAAACCAATGCAATTGGGCAAGCTTCAGGTTATACTAAGAAGGTACCTTTAATGAATCGTCGTAATGACCTAAGGACAGGCCTATGCTTATCTCATGGTTATTATCATATTGTGTTCAGCAAAATGGACATAGATGGGTACATTTGCGGAGCTACGAGCACAAATATGTATACACTTGCGTTTTTTACATCGCATTTAATTAATATCTGATTTGGATAGAAATATTAAAATTGTCTATGGGTAGACTGAATTGTCTAACTATCTCTATTATTTAATTATCATAGTAACTAAGGTTCAATAAATATTTTCGGTGTGTTTGTTATAAGATTGTGTTTAAGTACATGTTTTTGCTTCAGATTGTACCTACTCAAATATAAATTGTTGTATCCGCTTCGTTCCAGCACTGAGTTTAATAAAGAAGTATCTAATAAAACGTTTGATTAGGCTATGTAGTTGTTACCTTAGCAACGTAGAACGGTCCCTCCATTCTGCGTTCCTGCGATGCGTTCTTGCGACTCCACTGGCAGCCAGAACAGCTAGACCAACTACCAGAAGCACTTTGGTGCCAGGCTTGGAACACCACATCAGCTGCACGCCATATGCTGTTATTATTACACTCCCAACGCTGCAACAAGCGTAATTTTTAGAATACTGACTTTTGTCGAAAGATATTCGCGTTGAATTGTGTACAGCTTATTTACTTATGATTAGAGATCGGATAATCAAATGCGTATTTACCTACAGTTGAGATATTGGCTATTACGTTATCATCATCATCATCAGCCTATACATACTGCTGAATATAGGCCTCTCCCAATGCATGCCACTATTGTGCGGTCTTTGGAGGTATTTTCACATAATCGCCTCGCTGGGCATAATGGATCGCTGTAGCAGATGATTGCTGTTACACAGAAGGATGCTGCTGCTCATCTTCCGGATCTTTCCTTTTGTCGCTTCTTACGATACCCGCGCGGGACGAGTAGGGATGGTTCTATTCTTGTGCCGGAAACCACACCGTGAGATGTAATAAATCCAAATTGCCATAAATGATAGTTGACCTGTTACAACGTAATATTATGGTTGCTTTTGCCTGCTCTTGTTGTCAGTGATTTTTGACGAAGCAAAAACAACCTCGTAACTAGTGTCGAATAGAGCCTATTAAACCACAGGAAATATAATATTTAGTATGTGTGCGAGTGAGACTGCGGTATACATCCGATTAGATATACAAACCCGGGATTTTATTTTTAATTACAATATCGAAGGAACCACTTTCATAATTAATATTGTGAACCAAAAAAATAATTTTAGGTTTATGCATCCGATTATCAGATCTCTACTTATGACTTGAATAGAGTTCAATATAATAATATCTATTGACGCAGCTCACAGTCTAGATTTCCAAAAATCGCAAATTTATAAGTTGTAAAAGTTAGCAAGAGTTCATTGGTTGGTCATTTAAATTCAATAATGTTAGCTTTTATTTCTAGCAAACTATGTCTAGAAGAAACTCGCAATTGTCTGAGATAGTCGGGACATAAAGATAATAGGCTACGTCTAGGCTGCCTCAGGGAATAATTAGTGTAATAGAGTAAGAATACGAAATGATAATAGTTGTTTTATTTGCTGCTTTCAAATAAAAAAACAAAAATATAGGTATATTTTAAAATTAGAATGAATATTGAATTTTGTTTTTTAAATCAGCCTTTTTATTTGCTGCTTTCAAGTATAAAAACGAAAATATTTACATTTTAAAATTAGAATAAATATTTGTTTTTTTTAAATCAGCCTTGGAACATCGTAACTTTCTGAACGCCCCGCCCGCGGCCGTCTGGCTCATTGGTGACCTCACACAATAGATTTGTAATTGTGTCTGCAGCATGACATTTAACTTTCCAAATCTATTACTATTTACTATCGCTTTAAACAAAACATTTTAATAGAAATTGTAATTAGTTCGTAGTTTACTTTATAATAGCTTTTGCCCGCGGTTTCGCTCGTGTTAATTCGATTTTTTTAATCATGATTCAAAAGACACGTGGCGCCATTTTTTTAATAAGAACGTTATTGTGATTAGGACTAGTACTTTTTCCAGGACAAAAGGTACTCTATGTCCGTTTCTGTACATCTGACAACGTATATACAAAATTTCAGGATGATCGATTCAATAGTTTAGGCGTGAAAAGGTAACAAACACTTACTCACATTTCACATTTTTAATATTTGTTAAGATTAGGATTTGAAACGAAACTCAAAACAATAAATTAAATAAGGCGGTACTCCTGGACTCGGCTGGCATAGTCAGGAGGTTCCTCTCTCTAGAGCCCTGACCACCGGTAGTTTGGACCCTGTTCCCGATACTGGTGGCCAACTATATTTTATACTTTTAAAAGTATATCTTTATTTTTTATATTTATAGGATGTCTATTTCAAAATGTATTTTGCATGTACTGTATTTGAATAAATGAAAAAATTAAACAAATACCTCGGTATGTAAAGCACTCTCTCGGCGATCACAAATCCTACTGTGACCAGCAGGTTACTGGCAGGCACAAAAGGTAGAACCATGAGAAGAAGACCTATAACTGCTGGTGTGTGCTTCTGTACCTACAAATAAAGTACTATTTTAATAGGTATTTAAAACTAAACTGCCTCGTTGATCTTGTGGTAGTAAGCGCGACAGATAAATGAGGAGCATTAGGTCCTGGATTTGATCCCCGGGTCAGCTAAGGTTATTTTGGTTTGATTAGTGTTATTGGGTTCTTCTATCAGGAAATTCTCAGTAGCAGCATGGAGTTTAGAATTGTGCTCGTTCAATGGCATGTCCCTATTACATGGGACTTAAAAAATAGTGTTTTAATTTAATATACTATTAATAACAATGCACATAATCTATTTTCCTTAAGATTGAGCATTTGTAATTGTGAAATAAATAGTTTGATTCTAATTTTTTTTTTTAGCTTTTGAAACGTGGATATACTGCATACACCTCTGCCTACCCCCTCTGAGGAATATTATACGGGCATGAGTCTATGTTATGTTATGTTCACTTACCTCCAAATCGGCAATAAACCGATAGCAGAGTAGCAACAAAGCTCCAAAAGCGGCACACGTGAGCAGGTTCCGTGGATCCCATCCGCTGGTAATAAGAGGCACTGATCCCATTTGCCAATCATGACTTAACGTCCACGGACATAAGAGCAACCACCAGTTGAATGCCGCTAGGTAACAGAAGGTCATTAATCTAGAACAAAACAAATAATTTCATCATAATCATCACTATCATTACATAGTATAAAACAAAGTCGCTATCCGCCGTCTGTCTGTCGCTATGTATGCTTAGTTTTTTTAATAGATAGAGTGATTCTTAAGGTAGGTTTATATGTATATTGCACCCGGCCCTTGCGAAGCCGGAGCTGGTCACTAGTAATTTATAATTTCTTCTTCGTATCTGCGTAAAAATTTTAATCCTTCTAGCTTAATTAAATGCAGCTGAATATCAGTTGTCTACGGAGCGATTGCCTATCTGATCTCCGCAACCCAAAGTGATATGATATTCTAAAGTAAGATTAGTTGTCAGAATTTTAAGAGGGTACTGACTCCCTTTAATGACTGTCAAAGATCTTCATGACAGCCGGGACCAACGGCTTAACGTGCTTTCCAAGGCGCGGAGCAGGTGATAATTATCTTACGCTCATAACTTCTGAAAAGTCAACGAGCCTTGGGTTCGAGATTGATCTCTGACTTGCCAGTCAACGGTCATAACCACTAGGTTATTACTGCTATTTCGCAAGCTATAATTTAAACAATGATTTTTAAGTTAATTAAGAATCAATAAGTGGTGTTTGGTTTGGACCGTAGCTATTTATTAATTAAAATGTAGGAATATTTAAAAGTAAATGTTATGTTATGTCTAAGCTAAAATTACATGTTGCGTCTAGATGTTTAGGTACGTTTATTAAGCATCTGTCTCAAAATGTTAATTAAGTCTTAGTCATTACAAAAATGTTTATGAAATAAGAAATAAACAAACTGTTGAAAAAGTTCATTTAACTTAAATGAACAGAATCATATATTTCAATGATCTGTCTGGCTGCTACATTTTCATGTATATTGATTAATTTCATCCAATTTATATTCAGTACAATATTTCTCCAAAGAATCGAAAAGTATTAAATTATTTTCTTAATTAAAATAAACGTCGGATTGACGTCACCTAGAGGTCAATTTTCAGTCCAATGTTTATGCATAAATGTTCTGAAAATTCGGAAAAATATACAAGTTACGGTTATGAAATGTTCTTAATGAATTTTAAGACTTTAAAAATAATATAGAAAAGGAAATTGAAATCGGATTAGATCGGTTGGTTAGTTAGCGGCTTCAAATACTGCTCAAATCTGTCATTCTATTAACTTCCATGTTTATTCATTTCACTTCAATAAAAATTAATTCCAGACCAAAGACATTAAATATAAATACATATATTTGCATTTGCTCCATAAAAATGATACATATCCAGCTGCACCTGGTTAGATTAGAAGTCAAGCCCAACAAAGTTTGGGAATCATAAGGAGGAGAATGATAATGATCAAAGTATATTTTACTAAAATGACAAAATCCGTTCCATGATAGGTCAATAATTACACCTTTTACGCTAATCACGGCAATAGTACTTACAGTAAATTTATTGTTTTACTTAAAATTTTGTCTAACTTTTTGGAACACAAACTTTTTGGAATACACACGAAAAAAAATAGTATACTACACTTACCTGACAAAAAAACTAGGATGAAAAGCTGCGGGGTTGTCTTGTGGTGAGAATGAAGGCCAAGTCCCTTGAAGTAGAGCTAGTCTTAAACATACCAGCAAAGCCAATGATACCACAACCTTGATGGTCCGTATTGACAAACCAGTACATTTCTTTTCAATCTTTAGTGAACATATTGACCTGAAATTTCAATTAAATGAGTAAAACAAAACATAAATTGTTACAGAGGCATTTATGTAAAGAATTCAGTAATACGTCACGACTCACGATATATTTATCGGACAATTGGAATTTTTCCATGGAACATGTAATTTGAAAAACGTAAGTTATTTTGTTTTAAATAAAATATATATTTTTCCATTTCAATCTGGGGCTCTACTCCGAAAACGAACAACGATGTTTCGGATCGGAACGTAATAATGAAGACCATCAAACACAATATTTACCACCAAATTACCACTGTTTAATTGTACTTAGTGCTTTCATCTGCCGTTTCGTTAGAAATCCATAAAAAAAAAACAATATATTAGAAGGTAATTCAACAAACAAACATGCGATCCGACAATCGAAGCTTCGTTGTTAAAATTTCGGAGTAGGCCCTCAGTTTCGTTCCGACTGTCCACAACAAAGTTTTTACTCAACACAAAGGCAGTACAAAAAAGTGTGCTCATTTTGTCAAAAACCTTACAATACCGATCATTTTTAATATAAAACTCAATTGACTGGCCCTTACAATTAAAATGAAAGCACCCTCGTTTTCCGTTTAAAAAGGTCAAATTAATCGAAGTACTAGGGCACAAGGAACTTCCAAGAGAGCGATCAATGAGTATTGAGCTTGATAAACAGCGACACTGCGGTGCGTAAAAACCAATGACCTTTATTATTTAGTAACAA
The DNA here is from genome assembly GCA_936450705.2 of Protodeltote pygarga. Taxonomy (NCBI): domain Eukaryota; kingdom Metazoa; phylum Arthropoda; class Insecta; order Lepidoptera; family Noctuidae; genus Protodeltote; species Protodeltote pygarga. The sequence goes on from OW388254.2 coordinate 14,727,282, forward strand.
GGCGGTTAAAGGACCTCATTTTTTATTTTATTTCACCAGTTATAGGTATCATTATTGTTGTAAGGTTGTAAGTGACATTAATTATCTGGGAATATTGATGATTAGCTTTCTGATTTCGCCGTAAGCAGTTAAAGTGTTTTATGAAACAGTCTTTTAGGTCAGGCCTGTTAGCTTTCTACTCGTGAAATTTTGTTCTGTAATCTCTCTATAGCAAAAAAAAAACATTTTTGTACCAAGGGTGTATTTTTTATAGAAATCTAAATGGTTTTTTTACGGAAGGCGTGTTACTATGGCTGCTTTTACGATATCATTATTATTTCAGCCGGAAGACGCCTACGACTGGGCATAGACCTGCCCCAATATTTTTTATATCAGTCCCTTGCTGTTCTCATTCACCGACTTCCCGCGACTGTCACGAGGTTAGTCAATCTTGCAGAAGGCGGGCCAACTCTACGTCTTTCGATGCGCGATACCACTGTAGAACATTATTGTGCCCCATCGTTCGTCATGTCTACAAGCAATATGCCCTTTCCACTGCCACTTGAGAATGGCTATTCCCATGTTTTCACGACAACAAAGTACAAAGTAAAACCCTAAGTTAATGATGATACGAAACCCTTAATTACAAACTAAATAATGTTACTATTTTTTTGACAATTAAAAATTATGAGTGCACTACATAAGTTGAGACACTAGAAAATAAGTTACTCAAACTTGTCATTAAAAATATATATAATAGGTACGTCTGTCATAATATTTGTCCATTATATGTACAAACCAAAGAAAAACTGAGCCACCACTTTTACAAATGAGAAGCAAACAGCTACAAGTGTCCTACAAGCTGAAGTAGAAGGTCACTAGTTTATTATAGAGTTTGTTAAGTTATTACGGACTAACAATTGTTCGAAAGTAGGTCCAATTATTTGTAACTTTTAGTTTGGTGTGTGGGCGCAAAATTAAAAATCAATTGACTGGTGTAGTGAATCTTTAATGTAAACTAGTAATAGTAACTTTAAATGTTATATTAATCTACTTTTAATCCTCATTAATTTAAAACTTTCTACGCGATCTATTAAATTCATAATCTGAAACCTACTACATAAATGTGACTGACAATAAATCCAAATGGACGTCATCCATTCATTGGAATGGTATTATGCCGCAAAAGCGCAGCCATTTTGAAAATAGCATACACTCTCGCGGGCAGATTTTTTAATGCAGCCAGTCATATATGCAGGATGAAAGCATAAAATACCTACCTATTTATTAACATTTTAAAACTCGTTTTCTTTCGCAATTTTCAGAATATTGTATTTTTTATATTAACAGCCAACCAAAGTAAAGAATTTCATAAAAGATTAAAATCTATTACAATACCTTTTAACAAACGGCCAGCATCTATAAAAGTCGAAGGCTAGATTGAGTATAAAAATCATGATGCCGGTCTCTTTGGCCATCATACTGAGAGCTCCAAGAACCACGCTGAGCCAAACACACTTCTTGTTGCTGGTAGGCCTAGAAATAATGGACAGTATTTTATATGCTATATTTATTGGGATAAAAGTAAAAGAGCGAGGAAATGAGGTGGTTGATTATATTTTCTCCTATGTTTCAATTTTGATGTTTCCCTAGAATCAAGTTTATTGCAAAATTGATATGTTGTTGAAAAACTTAAACACGTAAACTGTGCAAACTGTGTTATTTTAAAAACTTATTTTGATTTAAATTCACGTTCGCGAAATAAGCTTAGCCTATAAAATGTCGAATAGTGATTGACGTAGCGGTTAAGCGATTCACTTTCTACATTTGATGCCCGTGTTCGATTCCCGTACAGGACAAATATTTGTGTGATTGATAGATTTATTTTTCCAGATCTGGATTAGTAGTAATAATTACCGAAGATTTAATAATTAATTTAAGTAATTAATTTACGACTGTAAGATAATTATATAGGTCTTAATAATACGCAATATAAATAAAAAGACTCTTGTCTGTCAGTCTTTCTTAAGCCCCTATTTTGAGAGTAAGTACTGAGTATTACAAAATGCGTACTTATTACTTATTACCAAGAGCTTTGTCGAATATTTTTCATTGCGCAAAAAAACTTAAGAGGCTTTTCCCGTCAAGTAAAAACGATACTTTCAATTGATATACGAACATTTATTTATTACTTTATCTTTACAGTGCACAAAAAATATTACAAAAACATTTATTTGAAGTGGAATTATCAATCGTCTAGGTTTTTAGGTAATGCCTAAATGGAAAATATTTTGTAGTCTTTGTTACGAGTCTTATTATTTTCAACTTTTGAATAAATATTTAATAATTTCGTGAGTGGTCCACTCTTGAATGTTAATACCACATGTCCCGATCTCTGACGTTTGTTCACTTTTACCAAGAAGGCGGCCACAGTGTAGGACATGGTGTACAAGCCACAGGCAAAGGACCGAACGACATGGAAGTACTTTTAACAGCAACAGGTACCTTGTCCGTGATATTGGACCGAATATGTTGATTTAACAACACTATGCAACAAAGCAACAGTTAGAATAATTTGTATAAATAATTTTAAAAAATGAAAGTAAATAGATTGTACGTTAAGGCCTAGATTCACGGGCTACGGATATCATAGGCTTTAACTATTAGGTAAATTCAAAAATTGAACAGAGTTTGTAAGAATTTTTTTGTTAGGTAAAGTGACAGGAACTTACCCGTATCCTGTGAAGCAGGCCCTAAAAATCTTGGTTGAAATGAATTTAGAGTTGTTAGCCTTTCCAAAGATTTTATCAACAACATCAGGAAGTTTTGTAGTCGTACGGATAGCGTGTTTAATAATTAGGGACCCCTTCGTTTAAAAGTATTGCTATAACATTAAACTAGCTTGTTTTTGAATGTTTATTTGAAGATATTATTGCTCTGCGATAGAACCTATAATAAACTTTTTTTTTAATTAGTTTTATTAACTCAGATTTGAAGAAGGTTATTTTCAGCAGGGTTCATCAATTAACGACGCTGTCTGTGCATAAGATATGCATCTATAATAATAATTAAAAACGATAATTAGAAATAGAAATACGAAATTCTTTAGAAATAAGTAGTATTAATAAGTAGTAACAGCTAGAAATTTTAAACAAACTTGAAAGTAAATTAAAAAGTTAAACTCACCGATGATACACTAGTAGTGATGATAAAAAGAATATACAAGCTAGTACGTCGGCTCTGCCTACTACTCCGGCTACCTGCCGACAAAATATATTATTTACTTAAATTACATAGTTTAGGCTCACTGATTTGATTTTTTAGCACAACATATGAAATGTGTCTCGAAATCATTGATTTTCGCAATAGCTAATGAATGCTAATGAAAGCTCTTGGTAGATTTATGCTGGTTTTTGTACAAAAGGCCCAGATTGACCGGGGATGTAAATCTACAGTCGAAATATCATATAATTATTGTAGTCGGTCATAGAAGTCGTTTAGACCCGCACTATTGCTCTTTGGACTGACTATATGATATTTAGACAATGGTACCCTCTAACAGAATATCAGCGAGAAATTATATTCTTGCCATTGTGCATCGTACAGTCAATGAGAGCGCCAGAGATCCAATCTTCCATAATCCCCCTCTCCAGAATCCTGCAAGCTTCTAACCTGTTGCTACCTTGGTAGAATCGGTAGTATAAAAAAAACTTCTATATTTTTTTTTAATTACCTAGATGTTTTATTTTGAGTCCAACAAGAGTCCACTGCAGGATTGTATAATCAAAAATCTTTTAAACAACATATCTATTAGTTTTTATTGTAATGATATAACCTACCGCCTCAGTGTGTACAGGATGTACAGCGAACAGCAGTGCTGCCAACGCAGCGAACGGCCGCTGCAACCTCGCGATTGTGACGCAAGCTCGCGCTACTAACGCGCAACAAGCAGCGTGTAATGCAACGTTGCACGCATGCCACCACCATGGCCTTAAGCCCGCAAGAGCATGGTTTAATCTGCAACAAAGAAACACGATTGTTAGTTTTATTTTAGTAATGATTTTAACACTCGTTGAAACATTGACTTATATGTACGATATTTAAAGTAAAGTTTGATAAGAACTTTTACCTACAGCTTATATGCGATATAATCTTCATTCAGTTGTATTTTTATGTTATAACTGAATTAAAACTGAATCAAATGAAAAAATGGTAAAAAAGCAATATGGTAATATTTTAATTAATTTTGCTTGAAAAGAAACACCGATATGAAATTAACGATCAATGCTTCATGCAAAAACATTAATGAAAATATGCGCGGTATTTATACCGAACACATTTTCCTGCATGTTGAATGTAGGAATGTAGATTGGTTCCGAGCTGCTGTCAGCAGTAGACAGGTTAAGTCAATCATTGCGGAGCCCATCTATATCAGGGAGTTTCATGGCTTTAACTTTTTTTTATCCGACTGCGCTAGAAGGAGGTTTATGTTTTTGCCATTGCAGTTGCTTGAATCTTAAAATTTAACACGAAGAAAATATCAAGGCAAAACCTAAATTTTGGTTTCAGTAATTTATGAATCAAATCAAAATGTAAGATTAAATATATAACTGCAATAGTTGCAACACTCCATGACGCCTCTTCAAAATGATGTAGAAAAGGAATTTGAAATTTGATAGGTGCGAGCAGCGATACGATAGGTTAGTTGGTTTAGTTTTCAGTTGCTAATTTGGAGCAGTTGGCAAGAGAGAAAGTATCTCAGATTCAAGTCCCGTTATTTTATTATTTATTGATTGAATGATTACAACATACATACCTACATTTTAATACATAAACCCCACAAAACCGCTTATCGGTTTGACTATGGGAGACCGCCAAAGTTAGTCTTCTAGTTTTAACCCAAAAGTTTTTAAAAGTATACAAAAACAAACTACTATCTCTATTTTAATTTCCTCTAATTATTTTAAGGCATTATATGGCTGTAACATAAATAAAAAAATAAACAATAAAAGATTTTATGCCCTAATAAATGCGTCTAAACTCGTAAAGTTTAGCAAATAGCCTATTGACTACTAGCCATTAAGTTAAATAAATAGGTTTAAACCTTAGTAGGTCTCATAATGTCCCAAATACAACACAAAATAAAACTACCCACCATTTAGACCGAAACTTGTTTAGAATTCTATTCAATAATTAAGTGCACAGCCCCTTTGGGTCTTAGTTTTATGATTAATGGCCCTTGTTTGTTTGTTCACAAAACCAGGGCTATTCTCAACTCGTTAATTTAACTTTAAACTTCGCCTTGCTTACTTTGTCGGCGAAAGCCTCAGAATCAATTGTGGGACCCTGATGAAGGGTGGCGAAAAAATAGAATTTTAACTTTTCGTTATTAAGTTTAAGTTGTTTAAATTTTCGCTGTTATGATCGGTTGTGGTTAGCTTTATTAGGTTTTTAAATTAATTTATTAATGATCTAAATGTATTAGCTGCCCAGCATGCTGATTAAGGGCAAACATCTTCTAATGAGCACACAAAATAAGTGATGCGTATGAGAAGAGGCCTATAACTAATAGTGGACAGATATAGGCTATGTATAAATTATGTATGTATCAAAGATCGACAGCACTGATAGCCTAGTGGTATGATCGTCGACTGACAAGTCAGTGGTCTCGAGTTCGATCCCAAGGCGCGCACCGCTTTTTGTAAGTAATGTGCGTATTATAAATTAATTATCAGTTGCTAAAACGGTGAAGGAAAACATCGTGAGGAAACCAGCACGCCTGAGGGATTTTTCAATGGTGTGTAAAGCCATGTCAGAGGCCTACGGGCGGTTTAAACTCTGACACCAGGTTGTTCATCAACCATACGATAAGAACATTCAAAGATCGAGAAATGAGAAACAATCATGGAGTACCTACACATTTCATTGATCCCAAATACATTATCATCAAATCGTCTCTTTCATTAAACTTATTTAACTTATTTATTTACTTATTTTTTATTTTAAGGTTCCGTCTGTCTGTCACAGCAATTTTACTCGCAGACTATCAATGGTAGAAAGATGCAATTCGGCGTGAGTATAGATAAGTTACATTTTGACTTTAAAAAATCTCTCAAATTCCATCAAAACACTACACACCAAAATGTCGGTTAGCCATTCTATCAAATTTTTTCCTCACAAACTTCGTATACAAACTGCTTAAACAAAAGCCAATCACAGAAAACCCCCAAACGGGTCCAATTTTCTAAGAAAAACTGACCAATTTTTTATTTCCAATAATTTTGGGTATAGACATGAAACTGATTCGTCTTGAGGGATTTATCAGAAAAAGAAAAGCTCAATGGTAGCCAGCCATAGACATGATAGCAATAGCAATATTATTTTTATTGCCAACAAAGCTATACAATCAACTTTTACTGTTCTAGATTTTAGTGTAATCGTAATGTGGTCTGCATTACGTAACGCAACTAGTGTCATAAAGATTGCTATCGTGTAAATATTTGCTTTGTGATGCGAATAATAATTTGTAGTTTTATTTATTTTACTAATCTAATCCATTTATTCATATACAACACACATAATATATATTTTAAATATGTATAAAAAATAAATATACATTTTAAAATATATAAAATATTTATAATGGCCCACCGGTATCGGGAAAAGGGTCCACGCTATCGGTGGTTATTATTATTATATGTCATTTTTATCTATCTTTATAGGTAGGTATATTATAATAGATAAAATCTGGCCAAGTGCGATTAGACTCGCACACGAAGGGTTCCGTTTTTAAAAACGCTAAATATAATATTTAACGTTAATAAACGCTTATCGTTAGATATTTGGACTGGACATTGTCTATCAGGTCAGCTAGTAAATAAATAAAAAATATAATATAAAATTTATCGTTTTATTTTAACCCAGACAGTGAGGCTTAACAATTAAATAAATATTGACTGAAGATGGTTATTTTAAGTTTTACTTATAAATAAAGTAATAATCTCCGTTTTTAAAACAAATACTTATTGTATTATTATATTTTTAAATTGGTGTACAATAAAGAATCACGAACTATTATTAAGTTTTTTGTAAAAAAATAAAACCGGTGTGTGGGCAAGGGATAGAGGTACTTACGGATGGAGGATTTTCTTCGATAGCTAGGAGCAGCGGACAACCATGTCACGGTTTCTTCAGAATTTCACCCACAAAAGTCAAATTAAATAGTTCACACACACAATTACACAGTATTGTCTTATTACTTGCGTTTATAGTCTTTGTAAAGGCCTAGTAGACTTCTTTATAAATTTTGTGAGAGAGCACCGTCGCACGCGCCCGATTTCGAATATGGATTTTTTGCAACTGCTTGCGTAGGGTGGGGAATAGATAGGGATGGAACAAGACCGATCCTCTCGATTGAGTAAATTGTATAGTGTAGTGCGTGCGGGTGAATGAAATGTAGTCGATTATTGAATGCAGTTTATTTTATATTTATATATTATTGTATTTTATTAAAGGGCGCAGACAACTCCCCCGGCCTAGAGGTTTCCTCTAAACATATAGCGTGAATATTTAGCGTAGCGTATTTAAACTTATGCGTTAAACTATGATGCGATCTAAACTTAAATTAAACTAAAATTAAAATAGCGTTTGCGTAGAATTAATATTTATTAATTATTGCGACGGCAGTGGACAAAGCCGAACCACTGGCCGTATGTATGAACCAGAGGCAGTCCTTACTTTAGCGGTGCGTATAATATTATCCTTTCCAGGGTAAATTGCGTCAACTATCCCTAGAGGCCAACAAAGAGGATGTGCATTATTGTCTTTAACAACTACTATGGTACCTAGCTCAATAGGCTTTGATGGTGAATTCCATTTCTCTCTTTGCTGTAAGGAGGTAAGATATTCCTGACTCCATCGGTGCCAAAAGGAATGCGTAATTTTATTAAGTAACTGATAGCGTGTTAAGCGATTATCTGAGATGTTAGTTACATCTTCAGCGGGTAAGAATTTAAGGGGAGTTACATTTAAAAAATGATTTGGAGTTAAAGCGGATAAATCAGATGGATCTGAATTGAGAATACATAGAGGTCGACTATTGAGTAGACCTTCTATTTGTACGAGAATAGTACTGAATTCTTCGTACGTGAGAATTTGCGAACCTATCACTTTAAATAAATGCGTTTTGACACAGCGAACATTAATTTCGCTGAGTCCATTAAAATGCGGACCATAAGGCGGACTATGTTTAAATTGTATGCGATGTTCAGACAGTTGCTGACCAATATAATTTAAATGCGATTTGGACTGTATAAGAGCGTAAATCTCGTTAAGTTTACGTTTCGCGCCAATGAAATTGGTACCTCCATCACTGTATATCATCGAAACGGGACCTCTACGAGATATAAAACGTTTAAAAGCGGCGAGAAATAAGTCAGAACTCAAGTCAGAGACTAACTCTAAATGTAGTGCCTTCGTTGTCAGACAGACAAATAAGCAAATATAAGCCTTCTGGCTTTTAATTCCGCGTTTACGGATGTGCGTTATAAAAAAAGGACCTGCGTAGTCAACAGCGGTATAAACAAATGGTTTCGCTTCCGAAACACGAAATGCGGGGAGATCACCCATTGGGGGGTAAGTATTTTTTGGGTTAAGTCTGAAACATTTATTACATTTATGTACTCTTTGACGTACTAGGTTTCTAGCGGATAAAATCCAGAATTTTTGTCTAATTAGTGATAATAAAAGAGCGGGACCTGTATGAAGGTTAATAATGTGATAATAATCTACTAAGAGTTCAGTTAAACGTTCTTTAGGCGGGAGTAAAATAGGGTGCTTTTGACCGTAGTCGAGTTGAGAGTGAGTTAACCTTCCACCTACTCTGAGAATATTATTAGAATCAATAAAAGGGTTAAGTTTAGCGATCCTTTTAGTAACTATTTTATTTGTTTTTAAAGCGGAAATATCTTCATTAAAATGAATGTTTTGAATGTAACGTACGAAATACATTTCTGAAATATCTAAATCTGAAACAGTGATAGAACCGTGCGAATTTAAGCGTTTTGAAAAGCGTAAAACATAAACTAAGATGCGAATTAATTTTGAGTAACTAGAGATGCGATTTATTAATTCTTGAATGGAATGAGTAACAAAGGGTGGAGTGACTTTAACTGTCATAGTAACATTTTTAGTTTCTAAAAATTCAGAATGATTAGGGTTGATTTCAAATTGTTTAATAGGCCATTGACACATGGGATATGAAAACCATTGCGGAGCGTTAAACCAAGGAGTATGATTTAATAAAATTTTAGGCGTAACAGGGCGAGAAATGATATCAGCGGGGTTCTCACGTCCGTTGATATGAAACCAATGTTTGGCAGGTAATTTACAATTAATTTCGGTTATCCGATTTGCGACAAATGTATGAAATTTATAAGCGGGTGAATGAATCCAAGTAAGAGTTACAGTTGAGTCAGAAAATGCGTATATTTTATTTATTTTACAGCGTTTAGTTAATGTTTCTTTAACAGCGGTGATTAAATTTGCTAACAATAATGCAGCGCAAAGCTCAAGGCGAGCCAAGGGCATTTTATTAAGCGAGGCGACGCGTGATTTTGACGTAAGTAATAATACGGAACCAGCGGTTTGGTCCTTAGAACTAACCCTAATGTATACAACAGCGCCGTAGCAGCGTTCACTAGCGTCTGCGAAACCAAGTAGTGTTACATGAGAATCAGAACTGATACCTACATGTCGCGGAAATTTTATTTTTTCGAGATAAGAGAGTTCGTTATGGAATTGAATCCATTTACTTTCAATATGCGGTGGTACTGGGTTGTCCCAATCAAGATCATGCTTCCAGCATTCTTGAACGAGTAATTTCATATAAGCGGTAACTGGGCCTATTAGACCTAAGGGGTCAAATAGACGTGCGGTTGCAGAGAGAATAGTGCGTTTAGTACATTTTAAAGAATTTGACTTAATTTTAAATTGAAAGGTGTCTTCTGTAGGGTTCCACTGCATACCTACAATTTTAGTATTGTTTGAGTCTGCGTCGAAATTAATGTTATGCGGTTTTTTATATGATTGAGGTATTTTACTCATGAGTTCAGAACTATTAGAAATCCATTTAACGAGGTTGAAACCACCTGACTTGAACATGGCAACCATCTCATGGTATGTTCGTTCGGCTATATCGACGCCATCTAGAGAACATACATAGTCATCCATGTACATATGGTTTTCAGCTTCATAAGCGGCTAGTGGAAACTTATCGCGACTGTCAGCAGCGAGCTGACGAACTACTTTCATAGCGAGATACGGAGAGCTAGATACACCAAACGAGACTCTGTTGAACTCGAATGTGCATATTTCTGAGCTGGAATCAAATCTATATAATATGCGTTGAAAAGCGTGATGTTTAGGGTTTAATTTCAATTGAAAGTACATCTTTTCTGCGTCAGATGTTACGGCGATAGAGAACATGCGTAAATTAATGAGCAAATCGAAAATATTACTTTGTAAATTCGGACCTACATATAAAATATCATTTAAGGATTTACCTGACGTGGTTTTAGAACCAGCGTCGAGAACAATGCGAGTTTTGGAAGATTGTTTATCAGGGCGATAAACAGCTCTGTGCGGAATATAATAATGCGGAATGTGAAATGAAGGATTATCGACCTTTGATAGATAACCTTGATCTATATATTCTTGAATAGTTGCGTTATAATTTTTGCGAATTTCGGGATCTGAATCTAACTTTTTCTCTAAGTTGATTAGACGGCGTTGAGCGATAGCGTATGAACTTCCTAGTTCAGTATAAGGAGTTTTAAAGGGAAGACTAACAGTGTATCTACCTGTTTCGTCGCGTGAGTGCGTAGCGTTAAATATTTGTTCACAGGCCTGATCATCAGGACTCATGTGAGTTTTATGAGGGACATTTTCTAGTTCCCAAAAGCGTTGCGTAAGCGTGTCTAAAGAGTGAGATTGCGCGTCGCAGAAAAATGTTTTATTTTGAGCGTAATTATTATTTTCAAAGCGAGCGGAGTATGGAGGAAAGCGTGAGTCACAATCTGCCCTACCCATGGCAATATAACCGAGTGTGGTTTGTACGGCTACGACCGAGGAGTCAGGTATCGTAACCTTTCCACTTCCCAAGAGGAACGGGAACAATTCGTTGCCTAGAAGACAATCGACATCAGCGGGAGAATAGAATTCATCATCAGCCATAGGTAAGTTGCGTAAATGAGTTAAGTTTGAGACATCTATGGGTACGCTGGGTAAACCATTAGTAATCTCGTCTATTACACTAGCGAGAATAGTGTATGAACAGCGGGGATCAAAGCGGGAATATATTTTAAATGTTGTTAATCCAAGCGAAGAGATTTTAGCATTGCCTATACCAATAATAGTTGTATCATCATGCGTAATTTTTAAATTTAATCGATCACAACAAGATTTAGTTATAAAATGACTCATTGAGCCTGTATCAAGAAATGCGCGAATTTTAATAGGTTTATTATTATTATAAACATAAACAGAAGCGGTTGGTAACAATACAGTAGTATCTTTAAACGTTTTAGAAGTAGATGCGGTCATTGATAACGCTAAGTCATTTGAATTTTCGCGCGCGAACGTATTATCAGAAGCGCGCGGGAGCGACTCGATCGCGGCTGGCATCGAGGTGCGGTGCGCGGGGGGATGCGCGGGGCGCTCACTTGGCGGCCGCGGAGGCGCGGGCGCCGAAGCTGCGTTGCCGTACTGATGGTTCAGCGATGCGTGAGACGCGGATTCCGATCGTGCGTTCCTAGGTTCTAATCTATTTTGCGGACGAAAGTTATCTACATGTAATAACGTGTGATGCTTTCTATGACATATTGAACAAGTATTTGTTGACTTACAGAACTTTACATTATGATATCCGAGACAATTATAACAATATTTATATTTATTTACTATTTCTATTTTAGCGCGAGCGTTTTCATGATTAAATTGAGGACATTTATAAAGCGGATGAGCGGGAGCGGAGTTACAAACATTACAGCGTTGTATTTGTTGTGATTGTTGAAAGTGCGTATTGGCAATAAAAGCGGATTTAGTTTTTGAAGCGTTATAGTTATTATTACGTGAAGAAAATTGGTATTTGTCAGATCTATGTGAATTAGTATTGCGTAGCGTTAATATTTTATTTTGTTCTTTCAAAAAGGTTGTAAGGTGTTCAAAAGTAGGTATTTTAATATGGGAGTGTGCCCGTTCGAATAGGTTTACGGTTTCCTTATCTAATTTACTGAGAGCGATGTGAGTAATTATAAAATCTGAAAGATCATCAATCTTTAAGCGACGTAAAGCAGCTTCTGCTGAGTAAAACTGTTCGATGAAAGTATCAATGGATTGCAAGGGTTTAAATTGAATGAGTTGATTTATATAAATTGAGGCTTGCACCCGTATATCTTGATACTTTTCTAAGAGGGCGTTCCAGATAATTAAATAGTTATTAGCGGTAGGCGAAATACCTGAGCAAACTGTCAAGGCTTTATCAGTTAAACAACCAATCAAATATTGCACTTTCTCAGCCTCTGAGAGTTGAGGATTATCGTGAATAAGACTTTTGAAGTTTTCGTAAAAAGGTGTCCACTTACTAGGTGTACCGTCGAATGATACTAATTTGAGCGGCGGTAATTTACGGTTAAATGAATCGAACTTATGAGTATTGCTACTAAGGCTAGTTTGGTTTTGAGTGAGAGTTGATTCTGTATGTTTTATGTAACAATACAGTTCATCAAATGATTGCAAGGCGGCGTAGTTAGGCTTTGCCGACGGATCGTCTTCGAGCTGAGCCATAATGAATGAGTCAAGAGTGGACATGAAGTTAGATCGTATCTGCTCTAACGATGATAAGCGTGATAAAAATTGCAATTTTATTTGAGGATCGGAAACCTTTAGACTGAGGTCGTAAATACTTTGAACTATTTCGAAGAGACTATTTTTCTTAGCGTCAAGTAGTGCTAATTTAGGATTTAAATCCTGTTCATCATCACTCGATGATTTCCCTTTATGAGTAGGAGCCATTTTAAAACTTAGGTAAGTATGTATTTAGCGTAAGTAGTTTATATGAATAGCGTAAAAGAGCGTAAATATGCGTATTGCGTAATTTGTTTAGTTTATTTTTTATTATTTAGGCGTAGTGGGTATTTATTAGCGATGAATTAGCGAAAGTATTATGCGTAGGTCAGTACGTATGTATACGTCTGCCACTTATTAATTTATGAGCGTAATTTAGCGAAATCTCCGAAATGAATGCGGGTAATTAGTTATTAGCGTTATTTATTTAAATATATTAGCGTATTTGAGCGTATTTTGCGTGTATGAGCGTGATGTGAGTTGCGAATGTTATTATAAAAATGCCTTAGCGGCGTGCGCGGCAGCGGGTGCGGTATGTATCGGTCAATCCGAATAATTATAATCGTGCGGATGAAAATATTATTGAAATATAATAGACATGTATTAGTGTAATAGAGTTACGAAGAGTCTACTAAGTACACGATCTTTAATACCGAGATATTAAGCGATGTTTGTCGCCGCGCGGGCAACGAGCGAAATGGCGGCTATGGCTACCTACTGTATTTTGATAATTTGCGAGAAATGAATGTAATGTGCGTGTGTAATGCGTAGTAAATCGGTTATTTATCCGGCTCGAAGGACCAGAACTTGTGTGGGCAAGGGATAGAGGTACTTACGGATGGAGGATTTTCTTCGATAGCTAGGAGCAGCGGACAACCATGTCACGGTTTCTTCAGAATTTCACCCACAAAAGTCAAATTAAATAGTTCACACACACAATTACACAGTATTGTCTTATTACTTGCGTTTATAGTCTTTGTAAAGGCCTAGTAGACTTCTTTATAAATTTTGTGAGAGAGCACCGTCGCACGCGCCCGATTTCGAATATGGATTTTTTGCAACTGCTTGCGTAGGCTACGATAGATAGGGATGGAACAAGACCGATCCTCTCGATTGAGTAAATTGTATAGTGTAGTGCGTGCGGGTGAATGAAATGTAGTCGATTATTGAATGCAGTTTATTTTATATTTATATATTATTGTATTTTATTAAAGGGCGCAGACAACCGGGATCCTTTTTTTAAAATTTTGTTCGATGGATGAGTTTTAATAGGTCAAAGCCGCTGCCAATCTTTTTTTTTATTTCAACAACAACACATAAACTTTTACAGTTCAATTACAATAAAGCTTAATGAGGTACTTTATTGCAGATTTCTATATCCTCGTACAACTTCTAATGTCTGTATGTGAAAATCTCAACGGAGATAAGAAGATTAGCTAATTATGCAGTAGAATTATAGTGCACAAGTGTGAGCGCAAATGCAGGTGCACTCTCTATTCCCTCACTCTTACAGTCCGATAGGACGGCAATTCGTTACGTCCGGAGAGATATCAGGCTTAGGATCATGCTTTCCGAGGCACGGATTAAGTGATAGTTAATTTAAAATACGTATACAAACTTCCGGAAAGTCAAAGGTGCGTTCGCCTTGCATTCAAACCAGAGACGTGTCTTGCCAGATGATCATACCACTAGGCTATCACGGCTGGAGAGATTTCTATCTGTTACTTAGAGCATAATATCTTCTTTCGTAAACAAACATGAAGGTACAGAACAAACCTACATGAAGGTACTATCGTGGACACGAACGGTGCACCACTTAGCCATTAAAATGCTTTGAACGATGCTACGTGCGTAGGGGCGAAGCTAGCGCTACGTTCGGCCACCGGGTGCAAGCGATTCTAACCTTAAGAGTGGTGCACCGGCTTTATCCGCGATAATACCTTGACACCATTAGAAACATTTACACTCTCTTGAAGCTTTGAGTTAATAATTCCACAAAAAAATTCTTCATTTTTTTTTCTCTCCATATTAATTATCGTCACTTTTCACGCGGGAAATGCGTATTCCACGTTCACATCTACGGTTTATAACGTATGCGCGTACATTCCCGTAAGTAAACTACGTGGTGAGACCTTTTTTCCCTACAATTTACCCCAAGACGTGCGATCCTTATAAAAGGGGCGGAAAATGTACATTTTCCGCTTATTTTTGTTATACTGACACCTGCAGGGCCGATTTGCAGGCTTTTGGGTTGCAGCTACTGTTTTTCTTACTAATATTTCTTGGGAAAGTAACTGTGTCTGTATGTTTTTGAATCTTTCATGAATTTCGCACCAAATCGAACAAACAAAAACATACCTATCTCGGGTAGCGATAATGTAAGTAGTATAATTAGGTAGTTTAATTACCGTACTGTGACAACGATACTGCCAACTATAGTTGGCAGTATCGTTGTCACAGTACGGCCTATTTGTCTCGAATCTTGTTATTTAATTCTAACAAGAAATTTCGTGGTTATTTTTTTTTAATATAAGTCAAACCACTTTTATTCTATTTCTAGATGGTTTATATGAGAACTATGTAAGTTTACTAAATATAGGCTCAATCAACTATGAGCAGATCAGTTCCAACAAACGGCACCGGCTCAAGCATTTATATGAACGGTATTATATTTTTCCTTGGAAATAGTACTTTTTCAGTATGATAATAACACAATATGATTCGGTTTCTGACAACATAATTATATGCAAAATTTCAGGATGATCGGTTCAGTGGTTTTGGCGTGAAAAGGTAATAAACAACAAACTTAATTTCATATTAATAATATTATTTAGGATTAGGATTATTATTCTAGCGTTGACATCAACATGCAATGTCATTACATTCGCCACAACTTGCTAATAATGTATTATTCAGGTTCCTAATTAGTGTAATTGACAGGTTGTCAGTTAATTACGTATTTAGTAACTGGAAACGTTACTTAAACAAGTACATTGCATTGTGATCATAGAAGTCAGAATTTAACTTCAGTAGTAATTAGTGACTATTTAAAAAAAACATATTTTGATTAAAGAAAAATAAATTTATTTGTCATTTGACAGAAGCGAAATGTGAGTTTGGAGGTCTATGGGGACTCTGTGGGCTTTTAATAATAATAAAAATTCCTTTCTCTGGAGCCCTGGTATCGTCTTGGGTTTGAAACTTAGACCTCTGACTTGTCAGTTAACGGTCATACCACTAGCTATCACGACTCAATCTCTCATGACTCAATATACAACATCAATATCTAAAATTCTAGGAAATAATATTTACTTTACATTAGTGTACAGTTCAACAGTAGCAAATCAAATAATAATCAAATAATGTATAACCTTTGACGCAACCCTTGAATCTCAACATACATGCCACAAAATTAATGGCAAAAACAGCATCCCGTAAATTATAATTAACTCAATTTGATAGTAAATTAATTAACATTATAATTTACGTTGTAACAAGGCAGACTATTTCGAGTCAAGCGCTGACAAATATCAAAATTTGCGATTAAATTAAATTTACCCAAAATTAAATGAAGCTTACCCAAAATAAATGGAGCTTACCCAAGTATTTATGGAAACATGTTGGTATGCTCAGATTTAATGGACCCGGTTTCGATTAAATTCTTGAACTCATTGTTGTTAATGTCAAATAAAGTGCGAGAGACAACATTATTCGAAATTTGTGAATTTGTTTCGTATACGTTACATTTAGAGGTTAACCCAAGATTATAGTCTTACTTTACATTGCTTCACGAAAATTGGGGATATCGATTCTATATATTATGCCTTCTAAAACTGAAAAGTTTGGAGCATGGGATTGGCAGTGTATATAGTACTCCGGTATACACCACCACATGCCTATATGGCGTTAAAAAAAAAAACAAAATTTAAACCTTTTAAGCCTTAAAACATGTCAAAATCACAGAAAGATTTGATACCAAAAAGAGGATAGATAAGGTATTGAAACCAGCTCTATTCGACGTGACGCACGGTCTTTTACTATTTTATATATTTTTGTTTCAAAAGTGTATTAAAACAATGAATGTTTATTACCGAGATGAGACATAGTTAGTCAAGTTTCTTGTTTGCTGTAACCTGATGAATTGTTTTCGTCTACAAGAATTTTGTGGCTAAAATATCTTGAATAAATCTCTGTAATATTTATACCTATCTCGTAAATTCTTGGTAAGCTAACGTTGGTAACTCAGCTTTTATATTACATACATGATGAATACAATCTCTTAGAAAACTTTTTTTATTAGGTATATTATTATATTTTTCTACTTAACTATAATAATATCATGCATGTTTTTCTCTGAAAGTTAGGTGGAATTGTTTAAAGAAGTGAATCCTGTACCAATCCAGAGGACTGCTAAGGAACACACCCCTGTGGTTTTAGTTTCACCACCAAGGGTTGGCAATTGTTTGGTGGGAGAGGGACTCAGCAATCAAACTCGAGGTTAATTTAAGACTGATATTTTTTAAAAGTATTTAATCAAACAATAGCAGTATTAGTATTTGTATATTAGGTAACGAAGATTATTTATATATTATAATAAGCTTTCAAGTCATAGCGATGAAAAAGATCTATAAGACAGTGCCTTAGAAATGTGCAGTGTGCTGCAATCACATCCCCGAGTTGTAAACTCCAAAGAACAGCGCTGAAATTAGTCTTAAGTTTCTTTTTAACATTAAAATAGTGAGGAAAGCACCAGCAGCAGACTTTGAGAAAGAAAAAAATCAAAAAAGGGTAAAAGATCAAAAAATATAATTTCTAAAGAACCTTCCTTTTGAGTCCTGGATATGAATCTAAGTTCCTAAAGCTAGGAATTACTTTTTGAATGGTGACGAAACGGAACTACATAAGTACATCGTCATTTACTTTTTCTCTTTCAGAAAGGGATGTAAACAAGGAACAAAGTAAAGAACTGGTCAGGTGCGAGTCGGACTTGCACAGTTAAGGTTTCCATAGTTTCTTAACCTTTACTATACTATGGTATGATGATCTGTTTTCCGCAGGTTCACGTTGTAGATCGTATTCTGCGTGATTACTACCTGTGCTACTTTAAGGTAGGTTAATTAATTTCTGGCTGAGTATTGATGAGAGTTGAGAGTTGATGTCATCATTATCAATAATTTAAGAGCTTTGTGAGAGAGCTCTTGTCGAGCTTCTTCCAGTTCTCCCTATCAAGAGTCAATTACTTGACCTTTATACGTCGTGATATTTGCTTTTTCTATAATTTGCTCAATATAAATTTGTCTTGGCCAACCTCTTTCTCTATTTCCATAAACTTTTCCTTCTATAATACTATTCATTAATGTGTCATGCCATATATGATTGTCTATCATCTTGCCTCTTCTATCGTCTATACTAGATATTAGTTTTCTTTTCTCTTTCACTCTTTCTTGTCCCTTTTTTTGAGTCATCCTTTCCGTCTTGTTGATTGATTGATATAATTCTGCATATTTCGGTCTGAGTGCATGTGCATTACGAAATTAAATGTTTGTAATTGCAACTAAAAAACCATAGTTCTATAAATAAATAGATACTTGCAATTGCCATACCCATATAGGTTGGTATATACCAGAACATCATTTCCTGAAATTGTAATATTCCGTGCCGCTAAATGTTTTATAATGACACAAGCATTTAAACGGCTTTGTTTGTACCTCTTTGTGGCCATTTTATACATCGGTTGTACGAGCGGTAATGGCGCGGCGTTCAACGGTCAACAGCGGCCATTTCGGTCACTATTGTGTGTAATGTGCTTTAATTGTGTTTTTGTAGTGCATTATTTTACTTATCTATATTCATTGATATTTTTAAATTCATAAATTACAAGTTCAATAGGTGTCATAATTGTTCAGCCCAAAACTTAACCAGTTTTTTCTTCAAAAGGCAACTTTGGCCACACATTTTTGTCACTCATATTATTCTGAATCTTTAATATTGTCTGGAAGTCTAGACTTTTAAAGAGACTTTGGTCCTTGAGTTTTTTAGACGTCCATTCTCAAGGCTAATCCAGGTGTACAATATTTCGGCTTAATTTGGCTTATAGTGACTTTATAAAACCGTTTTATATTAAATAAATGACTTTGACATACCTATTAAAAACGTTTACGAGACATAATAACATAAATCAAGACACCAAGCTCCAAAGGGAATAAAACATATTCGAGATAATGTCTCTTACGTCTCTTGAGAATTGAGGTATAAATTCATACATTTGAAATTCTATTATTGTATAATCAACAGTATGTTCGATGCAATGCTCCTCTACATAGAATTACAATTATATTTGTTCGATTTAGATGTCGCAGTCACTGCCAGTTTAGAATTTTGCAGTTGCTATTCAGCTGTTTATTACTATAAGTACCTAAATTACACTATTTTGCGCTGAAGCTATCATCTATTAATCTATGGTGTTACGTACGTATTCCAAATGAAAGTTGTTTTGCCCGTAATTGACTAGTGTGTAAGCCCTAGACTTTCATATGTATACTAAGAACATATTGTATGCACAAGCAGAGGGAATACCTCAGGAAATATATAAAAAGAATAGTATGGCGGAAAAACAATCATTTATCCCGTAAAAAGAGTAAAATTCCCGAGAAAATCAACAATAACGTTTCTCTAATAATACGTTCTTCTAATAATAGATGGTGCCACATGACTTTCGAATCATGATTTTTAAACAATTTTAAATTCTAAATCAACACAAGTGAAGCTGATAAAGTGATAGATCACAAGGTAAATGGTATCCTATCTAACGTAAACAGATCGCTAAAAAGTAATAGGAACCGAGAATCACGTTTTAAAAAACAAGCAAGACAACTAACTATTGGTTCTAAAGCCTCGTGCCTGGTTGATACCGGTGCCTATTAAAAAGCAATCAAGGATCGCTTCGTTAACCTAACCTCCTGTGTTCTTGCACCGATAAAATGGATACCTTTCTATTAGCCGATCTAAACTAGAATAATGTTTTTCTTTTTTGTGCGAAAATGGACTTTGTTTTTTGTCTAGCGCGAGATTGATTTTGTGCTCAGTGTAAACAATGTTTTTATACTCGTTTTTAGCTTTTAGTTATTGATTTTAGGTATCGTTTTCATAACTTAATCTCAGACTTCATATTTATTGTTTTTTTATGCTCTCAAATTTTTTTGGTAAAATTCAGAAAATGATAGTAAAACTCTGAGTTTTATATTTCTAAAAGCTGCATACAAAAAGTTTCTAAAATGTAACCAAAAACTGCACCAAAAATCCAAGCTGAACACACTGAAAACATGAGACTTGGTGCAACATTGTAGCATTTTTAAATTTTGAAGGAACAAACATAATTGCCAATGAAACGAAAGAGTTGGCCTGCCAGGTGTCAGCCGGAATTATTAATACCTCGAACGTCACGCAAAGCTTCCCAGCTATTATAGTTTCAGTGCTACTGAACTGTAGTGACTTGAACACTTGAAGAAGTACAAAATAATGAGTGGTAGAGGTTTTGATTGATAAAGTCTGTGGTCTGAAGTAAATACTGGTGAATTGAATGCGAAAGCTATGAATCAAGTTGGCTCACACCTAAGCGTTTAAATAGGTGGTTTTATTTGTGTAATGTTAATAATTGGTTTCTAAAAAAGTGGGGGGTGAGAGTTGACATCCCTTCTGAAGTTAATGTGCCACTCAAAAATAATGTAAACAAACATTTTAACAATAAAATAAATAACACTCGAATAGTCAGAAGATTCCTCTCTCTGGAGCCCTGACCACTGACTGACCTGAGTGGTGCGCTACTATAATTTATATTTTTAAATATATCTGTATATTCTTTATATTTTATATATATTTTAATTACACACCTCTGCCTACCCCCTCTGGGGAATACAGGCGTGAGTCTATAAAAAAAAAAAAAAAAAATAATATTTAATTAATGGAAATAAAAAAAAAATCTTCCTTCAGCTTTTCGCATTCAGTTCATAAAATGCTATAGTTTTAAGATTTACCACAGAAACTACTTTCTGTAAAGATATAGCTTAGAATCGCATTATCAGCACTAGTTGAATATTGCTTGCGAAATAAAATGTCGGCACACTCGAGCTGTAGCACCAATAGCGATAGATTAAAACTGTAGAGGAATTCATAACATATTATGATGAAAATTGAATATACGTTGACGGCATTTTTATCGTAGACTATGGATAAATTATTTGTAAAACTTTTGCGATATATGCATATGCAGACGCATTGTAAGACGAAGGACCAATGTCATTGTTGTGAAGTCTCAAGACCAGTCATTGTGGAATTATAAGGAGAAAATCTATGTCCGGCAACGGATGTCTACCGACCTATTGTTGGACCTTTCGCACAAACTGAGGTGAGAAAATCAGTCCACCATAATGATCCACTGTGTGTTGATGAAGGAGGATTTGTGGCCACTAATAAAATTTGTATAAAAATGATGTCCGATAAAACTTATTGCGGAATGAGTCTGAATTTCCGTTAGCTTTTAAGGTAGCTCGTTATAGACCACAATATAATAAAAAACTATCCATTTTTTGCATAAAAATATCAAATAAAAGTAGCAAACTTTTTTGTGAGACCTAGAGTCACAAAATACTACAATAAAACGCCCAAATACTGAAACTCTCATCAATAGCAAAACGCAATATAATATTGGGACTTGACAATTATAATGTCAGGGGCGGACAGTTTAGGAAGTTACCAATATTTAACCGAAGAGGCTCCAACCCCTTTTTTTTCAACGAAATGTTTTTATTTGCCTGCGAATTTGCAGATTTTTGTACATTGTTGCTTGAAGGAAATGTTGGGAGAAAGGTTATAAGTATGAATGTAGATGGCTATAAAAGATTCTAGATTATTCTAGATTAGGGTAACTGCTACAATCAGGTTGACTGCACACTTGTTAACTATCTACGTAGTATAAAAAAAATACCAAAGAATCAGATCAATAATATAGTCTCAAACTTTCGCGATCACTTAACATAATGAAACAACTTTTCACACACAATTAAAATAAAAATGCGAGTTATATCCGTTAAAAAGTTGTTTCATTATGAATCAGATCAAATTCAAATTCAAATTTTTATTGCATTCCACAATGTGATACTTAGGTGGTAATTAAACTATGAGATCATCGCGGACTCTGTCGGGCACAGCAAAAGTATGTTAAAAAAGGGCTTAAAACTCAGTCCAAAACATTCATGAAAGGGGCAAGAATATTTACATCTTTTCCCCAAGACAGTTAGAAAGATATTACAGATATATCAGTAGCTTCGCTACAGCCAACAGAACCGAGACAGCGGCCATGTTTATGAGCATGTGAACCTCGTACTAAATAGCTAAGGGACGCTTGTGTCGTTGTACGCATAAATGATGGGTATTATTTTGTGATGATTGCGTTTGCGTGTTAAAAGTTTACCAAATGTATCGGACAAGAAATCGATCCTAGCAAGTTAAGTAAGTCGATTTTTAGCCATTTTGCATTTTTATTGCGAAAATTATTGTTTTTAAATATTTTCTCACAATTTTTTTTTAAGTTAAGATGTTTTGAATTACACAAAGCACTTTTTGCAATTGCACGATACATAACCCACCAACAAGGTATAAAAAAATAATTATGAGAGCTCTAGTTTTTTAAAAATTATCACATATTTCTCTTTAGTCATCTCTACACTGTAAAGTTGACATTTCAAGTTCGCGTTAATTACTGCTATCGAAATGTAAGACTAAATACAAACCAATTTCTATTTCAGCTGAGTTAGACCACTTAAACTAAACTGTATGAAATACTAAAACAATCAAATTGTAATCTAAAACAATAAGCTCCACAGTTTATGCAGTGACCTTGCAAACCCGTTGTCATAGCTGATTGCTTTTTCAATGAAATTTCTGAACGATACGTTGGGACAATCGATGCTGGACCAAATTGGATATGGACTCGCATTCAATTCTAACATATGGCCAATTTTATTTAACAAAGTTTGATATTAGTCAAAAACACCACATGGATTGATTTTTTTTTCGATAGATTAACTAGAAAATGAACTAAGAAAAATAAGAAAATATATGATATTTTTTTTATTAACTGCCTTTCTTTAGTCTGGTTGCAAGCGGGACTAATCAGCGCAAGGTTGTTATTGGCTTGGCATAATATTAATAGTAATCAAACTACAGGTGCCATGTGATTTCCAGCCTAAGAATAGAACACAGAACCATTCTGTCTATTTACAACAAACATCTACAGCAGCAATTGTAATGTAACAAATTAATGATTCAGAATCAACATTGCGATGCAATACAGTATTATTTATTCAGGAAACAATACCACAGTCACGGTCAATAATAAATTATGTTTGATAATCATTATGTGTACTCGTATAATAATATGTATAATTGATGTGTGATTCTCAAAATATGATTCTGAAATATTTGCGAATAAAGGTTGAGCTTCCCTGCGATGTCTTGTGACCTTAACTAACAATTTTCCAAAAGGTTGGCCTCATCTGCCTATGGTGGTTGTAAATGTGGCACTTGAACCCCTGTGTTTTCCAAACACAAACTGCTCAACTTTTTTTTGTAGGTAGTACATACTTGGAAGGCGACTTGATCGAGAATGTTCCAAACCAAAAAAAATATTTGAGGTGTTTAGTGTCGGGGGTTTTTAAATTTATAGTGATTAAATATCATCAATTTACACAAACATACGCTCACGCATGTGTTTTCTAGAGGGGGTAGGCAGAGGTGTATGCAGTACACCCACGTTTCGCCGGCTATGTTAAGTCCCATGTAATAGGAGGCGAGCCTATTGCCATTAACCGGAGACAATTCCAAACTCCGTGCTGCTACTAAAAATTTTCTAAAGAAAAAACCCAATAACACTTTGCCCCACATGCTCAGCAGTCGCGCTTGCTACCACTAGACCAACAAGGCATTCTCTATTGTCAAATCATGTTTCAAAACCCTTTCTATATTAAACTTTTTTAACAATTTAGTAAGTAAACTAACAGTAGCATAAGTAGTCCAGTAGTAGTAGTAAAACAACACCTTAACTTCATTAAAATCATAGCTCTATACATAGTAGGTATAGGTTACTAACCAACCCGTCAACCTGTCAACGTCTAGCTGAGTTTCATTTATCAGCGACGTTGCTGTCCCTCTGTGTGGAACTGATGGCTCAATATCATTCTCTTCGTGAATAGACTTCAGTCGTAGACTTGAAAAGAACCCTTTATATCCTTATCTCTGAATCTAAGAATGCTGAGTATTTTAAAATTAAAATGAAAAATCTTTTAACAGAAAAACATCGACTTCAAAATAGTAAAAAATTAAACACTCATTTCGAGGTCGATAAATAATTAACTTAAAATAGAAATAATACATTATATCCATATTAATAGTGTTAAGTTGAATTCGTAACGTATGAAGTTTTTGTAATAAGAGTAACCGATTTTACTGACCTATACTGAGTCTGTTTCAAAAGCTACCAAACAATAGGTAAAGGAGGACAAATAGTAGAAAAGGTGGATATATCTTCCTTTAGGATACCATCTAGTAACCCTAGTCCCAAGCCAAATGGGTTCCAGATTTCAATAAAACATCCTATTAATGTTTAATTAATATTAAAAATCCCATCTTAAACCTTGGCACCGAATTAACTCAAACTCAAAATAAGCGTTTGTATGTTTGAAGTTTGTAATCTTCTTTTTAAAGTAGTCTTTTTGAAAGTTTGATATTTTTTGATAATGTTTTATAAGGTTTAAGTTTAAAATATTGAGACTAAAAAGCCAAGAGTTTCCCAAAACTCACAATTAAACGTATTCGTTTAACTCTTAAACCTTCAACACATTTCAAACCAGAATAAAACATGCCAATAAATAATAAAAGAGCCAATAAATACACGCACTTTAACATTTACGTAAAACCCATTGTAATCATTGAAGCATACTGCTAACATTGCGTTTAGAAACGCGGTGGAAATAAACACTGTTATTTATACAAGAAACAATTTTTCAAAAGCTCAAAGTAAGCAAGGCGGACTCAACAAATGTAACCACTGAACCGCTAAGATATTAGACAGGACAGCTACAGAAGGCCAAGTTGGTAGAAAACTTAAAATAATGTCCACTGCTGAACATAAGCCTCTCCCAATGCGCTCTACTTTTGGGCGCTCACTGGAGGTATTTACTCATAATCGCCACGCTGGGCAAGCGGGTTGGCAATCGCATTAGCAGATGGTTGCTGTTACACAAAAAGATGCTGCTGCCCATCTTCTGGATCTTTCCCTTTGTCGCTTCTTACGACACCCGTGGGAAGAGTTGAGGTGGTTCTATTCTTAGGTCGGAAACCAGACATTTTTAATATACTAGGCAAATATAGAGGCAGCAGATAGATGTGGACTGCCAAAAATTGGGATGGTTGGCTCTTTTTAGGGGAGGTATTTAGTAAGTTCAACAGTAGACGGTAGGTTGATGTGAGAGGCAAGCAAGAGCTATGGGCAAATATTTCCTTACAGTGGATCCCAGAAGGCGGAAAAATATTTTCATCAGAGAACTTTGCCCTGCAATGGGAAAAGTTTGGCTAATAATAAATGGCAAACAATGTTAAGGTTTTTCTTGTATCGGGGGTTTTTATTTTTTAAATTAATAGTTATGTTTTAATTAAACCTTGCCATGCCCTCAGACTGCTGGGTAAATGTTTTCTCTTACAGACCGAAGTTACAGTGAATGACTCAGTTGAGAAAATTCTATTAAGTCAGTTAAATGAGACTCAAACATATATTCAAATATTGAATGATCAAAGTATAAAGATACGATATGAAATAATTCTCAGAAAATATCGAAAAATATCTTGCATTACTGTGTTCCCTGTCGTTTCCGGCGTATCAAGGCATGTTTTTTCCGAAGCACGGCAGTTCGGCTGATAAACGATCTTTGATTTCACATGTCACTACAGAAAGACTGACATAAGAGATCGCGACGACTTTACCGGCGACGTATATTTTATATTTAATGTACTTTTTTAGTGGAAGATCAGACTTTGTCATGTTATGTTGCTTATCGACAGCATTGAAGATGGATTGCTGGTTTGAGTTGAGCTTGTAAGTCTGTGTCAAATCTTTTTTGTATTTTATTAACTTTGAAATTTGTTGTAACTCGATTACTATGGAATAGGTGAATAGATTTTTTTTGACGTTGTGGAAATTCTAATCGTAACTAATATTATAAATGTAAAAAGTAAGTTTACATTTATATTGTTTGTTACCTTTTTACGCCTAAACCACTGAACTAAACATCCTGAAATTTTGCATATACGTTATCAGGAAACGGACGTAGATTGAGCTAAAGGGTCCTACACTATTTAAATTACACGACACGTTGATATAATTTGCAAATAAAACTGGCAACTAGAGTCACTCTTATAATAATTATTATGACTATTCATAAGTGCCTAAAATGGTCTTCATGAATAAAAATATTTTGATTTTGATAACAAAGTAAAACAAAAAAATAACTAGATATTATTAAAACATTTCATAAAAAATACGCAAAAATCCATAGACTTAAATATAACTTAGATCGGACTAGCACGTTAAGGTTGAACAAAAACATATAATTCAACAGTAAGACAGTGTCATTAACAAGTTGTACGCGTAATTACGCACAACGGGTACAATAAACCGTAGACGGCGCTTATTAAAAAGGAACAAAGCCCTTAGCAAAGACTACAATAGTATAGACTAGGTATAATAGTTGTATTCTTAGTTCCGAGATTGTAAATCTGAGGACATTTTGCCGGGTATTTCTTTCTTGTTTCAGTTCGAAAAATAACTGAAAAGTAGACAGTTTGAAAATGTTTCGTGATAATCTATTTCCCACTAGCTTTTTGCGGTTTTGTTCCCATGGTTTGATTTTTATTTATTAGTCGGGCAATTCTGAAATTACTCCAAAATAATTAATATACGTTGGAACTTTGTGATCGCATGGGATCTTTTCAAAGCTCGTCTCAACAAACACATTGCCTGAATGCCCTGAATGCTTATTAAGAGTAGGTACTCGCGGTGAATTATGCATTTTCAAGTAAACACCGGAGAAGTAAGCAATCAACTCATACAAATCATAGCTTCAACCTACTATTATTTGACAGACACGGTACCGAGTAGCGACATAGTAAAACTCAGACATTACGCAACTTTGACAATTATGGTACTCCCACACTATTTTACTCAGATAGTAAGTATTAAGTAAGACTTTCACCAACAAAAATAGACCTTAAGATAGAGTTGACGGAGCCCCACGTATTGTAAGTAGAATAATATCGAAGTTCCATAATTAATGGAATGGCGTAATGAGTTCCGTAGTATCGCAACGTGTGTTCATCGAGGTTATATTTTCGAGTACAATAAACTGTCCTAAAAACATTTTTTCAACAAACAATAACAATAATATAAGTTACAACACAACACACAAATCAATATATCTGAATCAAAACATAAATCGCACAAACACACAGTTATTCCGCTTTTATATAATATACGTTACACAATTTACTTCGTCGCCATAGTGGCCGAAAGATTGGTACTTTTCTTTTTATACTTTGATTTACAGTTATTGCCGATTTGGCCACCTCCACCGCAACGCGATTGCTACTCCATGGCCTCCAAAGTTGAGAATACGGACTGTGACATTTTAGTTGGTTTTTATACTAGGTATGAGATATAAGGTATTATACCTAGTATTTATTAGTAAATCCATATCAGATTAGAGGATTTTACTTTTGAACTACAACTCGAATCCCAATTTTCTGATCATTATGGAATAAGCAATTTTTGATATTAGGTCAGCCAAAAACTGAAAGAACTCTTCAAAAACTCACTAGTCTCAGTACTTCTAGTACTCAAGGTATCCGAAGTGAGTTTCCTTCAAAAACTCACTTCGGATACCTTACTCCAGATTTTTTTAAATAATATAAGATGAGAAGATAGATGCTTGATTTTGTTTCGAATCGGCGTTCCTCTTCAGGGATAATCCGACAAAAAATGGTCGCTGTCGTGTTCAAAGATGTTTTTTTTAAAAGTTTTCGCTATTCATTGGATCTTTCTAATTCACTCAAAATTTAAAAAAATTACATACGACGATATTTTTGTCGTATAAATCTTATTAACTATGTAAACCAGTGAGGTGAGTGAATAATAGGAAATTGTGTAGTTATCGTAGTGGAGGCACTATGAGTAAAATATTTCATTGTGGATAGAAATTTAAAACTGGCACAAATAAAATAATGGCATCCATTCCTTTTGTCTGATTTTTAGTTATTGCAACGCGAGACCATTGCCTAGAGAGTCGTGAAATGGTGCAATCACAATGGACGTTCCAATTGAACGATAAAATATCTGTATACTAGGTATTGGTAATTTACGAATAGCTTAGTTCTTTATAAGTCTTTTTTGTTTTATCCTGTCTCCCCACTCTTTACTAATGTCCACAGAATATCCAGCTTAACCGAATTTTGACCATAGCACCAAATACCAATGCATAAGTTATGATAAAATCTTATCGGAGACCGCCCATCTACGTAGATAAATATTTTACTTATAAACAATTTTGGCATAAAATAACGTTTACATATTACGGCCATGTTGGACATTTGAAACACTTGCCATGGAACAACAAGTGTCTTAGGTTTAAATCCCGCTAGTAGATAGAGCATGGTAGGGTAGGGGTTGGGTAGATAGGGGTAGAGACGGGTAGGTAGGGGTCGAGACAGGTAGGGTAGTGTAGAGTAGAGTAATCACGTGTGCAAAGTTGCGCGCGGGCAGCTAGTTTCCTATAAGGTAAAACTTACATTATACACTCACATACATGTAATGCAATCATACAGTTTTTGGCAAGTTATAACTGGCTGAATATGGCCGTAAAACATCTTTGACCCTCAGAGAACAAGCGAGATTGAGCCATGTAATTTATTACACTAAACGTGAATTGTGGCCTGGCCGCCATCATAAAGGCCACGGCCTGTCCTGTTCGATGATTGCGCAATTCCCCGGTTATTATTGCCATAGTTCGGAAATTTAATGTTTTCGTTTATTTTTGTTATTGGCATCGTTTGTCATGGCCGTAGTTTAGTTGAAACAATGGCCGATAAATCCGTAGTCGGGTGAGTGAAATCATTTTATTTTGTTTGTGTCTATTCTATTATGATGGGAGACGTTTTGGCGTCTTTATAAGGTTCCGTTGGAAAACCAGGAACCCTTATAAGTCCTGGTTTTACAGCGTATTGCGATCTATATTCGGACAAATTTTAACTTTGTCGATGTTAAAAATAATTAAAGCGATGACCCTCCAAATGTCTTAATCTTTAATAATAATAAATCAGCCTGTAACTGTCCTACTGTAGGGCAAAGGCCTCCTCTCATACAGAGAAGGATCGAGCATTAATCACCACGCTAGCTCACTGCGGGTTGGCGGTTTCAGACTCTTACCTAAGTCCAGGTTTCTTTACGATGTTTTCCGACACCGTTAGTCAGTGGTGTCTTAGATTAACTAAGAAGTACATATGACATTGAAAAAGTCACATTGATACATGCCAGGTTCGAAACCACACCCACGTGTTTGCAAAGCGGGTCCGTAACCAATCACGACATTGTCAAACGCCACGACATAATCCTAATCTAAAACCCTAAATTTCCACTAGAAACCATCAAATTTAAGAATACTCGTAACTAGCATCACAATAGTATTCATGTGAGATCATTAGATCAACAGGTTGCAAATAAAATCCAAGAATGCGTGCGTACACAATTGTAATCGTAAAACTCCCTCAAACATGTCGTGACATCACATTTCGTATAATGTGGACTGGAATCCCCATCGTTTATTTCACTGTCATTTTAACTCTCATACTGAATACAGAGATTATCTCGTTGTATTTTTGAAGAATACATTTCATTTATTTATTATTTATTTATATTTGTATATGATTGAGCGCAGACAACCTAGGGGTTTGCCACTGGGCTATGGAATGCAGTATTTTAATAGTAAATCTTAATGACTGCATCCGAGTTTCTAAACTCCATACTGCGCTCCAAAACACAAAAAGGTACATCTATAATAACTAATATTGATACTAAAATGTCGAATAAAAAATACAATCATTTATTTTCTTTCCCGAAATTACACTTCAAATGTAGTTATGCTCCACTTTTGCATTCGCTTCACAATGAGCTTTATCTATCGAATTACAAAGTCACTTGCATTATGTAAATCGTCCTTTAGACTCTACTAACAGCCATACAATGGCCACAATTTAACGGGAAAACGAAGTAAAAAAGTACAAAGCACATGAATTTCCTGAAGTTATTTTCAAAAATTCAAACGTTAGGTAATAAAATATTCCGTGGCGCTTCGTCGGGTTCACACGGGGAAGATAGCCGATGTTTTACGGCTGCGTCGGGCTAAAATTTAGAGCTATTTCAGACGGGGCGTAGGTATTGTTGGTAATTTACGTTGGTATCGGTTGTGACTTCAAATAGAGCGTGCCGTGTGACGTGGGTCTTTGTCAGAGCATGAGTTACGTGGTTAGAGTAAGTAAAAGAGTTTGGTTCGCTGATCGGTTTAGTTATTAGATTTTCTGTTAGGTCGTTTTTGATGGTAAATATTAGATCGCATTTTTTCTGTTTTAATAAATGTAAATAAACATGCCCTTACTATTTTTAAACGATTTTATTTAGCTTGCCCTGTTTGTTTTTTATTTGTTTGGTTCAAATTCAGTAATTCAAATTTTACCCCCTTTCTGTTGACAGATTGATCTGATATTTGGTACATACCTTTAGTTCTGATGACAAAACTGTTTTACGTAAAAAAAAATTACTCATATTATTATTGGTTATTTTTATTTCGTAATTGATAGCGTGCTGCAGGGCTTTGAGCATGGCATAGCACACAGTTGAAAAATCTCACGATGTTTTCCTTCACCGTTTATGCAATTGCAATTATTTTTTCATTCATTTATTTTCTATACATATAAAATACATTTTTAAATATATATAAAAAAATAAAAATATACATTTAAAAATATAAAATATAGTAGCCCACCGGTATCGGGAACAGGGTCCAAGCTACCGGCGGTCAGAGCTCCAGAGAAAGGAACCTCCTGACAATGCGAGCCGTGTCCAGGAGTACCGCCCTCTGCACCAAGCCCTTTATCCAGCCATCTAACGAGAGCCTCTTAAGGTGTTGATCGAGGCTCTTGGGTATTAAACCATGGACTGAAACGACTATCGGCACAATGACAGCTGAGTCCACATCCCACATGTCGACAACCTCGCGGGCCAAATCTAGATATTTTATTTGTTTATCTTTCTCGGCCTTTCTTGCAATTATTTTTATTATTATTTAATTTGACTTTTGTTTTTTTGATACACAACTCTTCCTAAATCAACTCTTACAACAGAACATCTAAAGGTACACAAAAAATTCAAACATTACATAGAATACAATACAGACCATAAACAAAGTCCAAATTCTCCCCGGAGTAGTTCCCATTCCGTCCGCTAGGGAGCGCTGTTCTCGTAGTTTCACCGCCGCAAATGTACCGCGAAATTGTACGAAACTAGCGTTTGAACAATGGGCATTATAGTAGTTTAGCTAACGACTAAATCCCACTTAAATAATGTTTCAAATATTTTATGGCCGACAATGAATTTGAGGATTTTATTGTATTGCATGTTTTGGTAATTTAAGATTGATAAAAGATATCTTGGTGCTCTTTCATCACCATCATCATCAACATCAGCCTGTATTAGTCCACAACTGTATTATTTTGGCGCGCCACTATTGTGCGCTCATTAGAGGTATTTGCCCATAATCGCCACGCTAAGCAAGCGGGTTGGCGATCGCAGTAGCAGATGATTACTGTTACGCAGAAGGATTCTGCTGCCCATCTTCCGGATTCATTCAGTTTGTCGCCTCTTACAACATCCGCGGGACGAGTTGGGGTGGTTCTATTCTTAGGCCGGAAACCACACGGCACAATAAAAAAATATATTTGAAGATTGTTAATTCCTGTTGTAGAGAATACTCCCAAAAATTATCAAAAAGTTAATGGGTAACATCTTGTTTATGGTTTAGTTAATCTACCATTTTGTTTTTAAACGGTTTTGTTTAGCTTGCCCTGTTTATTATGTGGTTCAAATTTGGTAATCGATATTTCAACCCCTTCCTGTTGACAGATTGATCTGATATTTGGTGTTAGTTTCGGTGGTTAGTTTCGATGACCAAACCGTTTTATGAAAAAAAAAATTTTTACTTATATTATGTAGGTATATATTCAAACATCGAATTCAAATTCCACGACATTCACACGCGTCTTTACCTTCGAAGTTTCTGAACGATACGCTAGTCACTTACAGCAAGTCTTTTATCCGGTCCGGATGAAAAGTTACCTAAGGCTTCATGACGAATATACACCTCTTTACGAACGAAAATGACTGTAGTTTATCACCCAGCTTGTTTTATTTGTATGACATGCGGAACATATTGCCTAACGTTCGGCGGAGTTCGGCGGTATTCGGCAGTTTCCGATCGTGTTCGCACGAAATCGGATGAAAAATGGCCGCCGTGTGCTGAGGTAGCATTTGGCGTAAATGGCGCGTTTGAATGCTTTTTTTTGGCGTGAGGTGAATTGTGTGTATGAGTGTATTACTCAGTATTGGTTACGAAAGAAATTTTATGCGGAGTTTTTGTGTCAATGTCCTTGGTTCATTGATGTTTGAACATGATGAAGCTTTTTTTAAATCGTTCTTCTTGGAAGTCTCACATTTATTAAGTAGTTAATAAATTGAAATTCGGCGAAAACAGTTCAACTTTTAGTAAGGTTTTAACTTAATGAAATTTTGTTAAAATGAAAAATTTTAAGTCAGTTTAAAAACTTTTCTAGTTTTTTTTTTATATTACTTATTAAATTAAAGTCGGACCAGAAAGAGAGGGCAGAACAAACTGGACAAATAATAATTAAAAAATTCTTTATTTTCTCTCGTCAGTACAAAAAAAAATAAACTAGAACCTGTGATCTCTGTCGTGTTTTAATAAGGCAGAGATTCATAATTTCGACTGAAGCGGGCAGGACTCGGAAGCTTAGCTGGTTAAGATGGCACGGCATGCCAGAGATTGTGGGTTCAAGTCCCGCCCGAGTCAGTTGTTTTTGCGAGTTTCTTATTAAATAAGTGATAATCAATTTCTAATCCGCACATAAATTCGAGAAATCAGAGGTGCGAGAGAGAGAAACCCAGACAGGGTTTCAAACCTACGGCCTTTGACTTGGCAGTTCAACAGTCGTACCATTAGGATATCACTGCTTAATATACTGCTTATCTGTATACTACTTAATATACTGGATATCACTGCTTTTAAACGTAGGTACGTACGTCGTACATGATTTAAAAAAAGTTTGTAGTGTGTATCTAGTTTCCAAACTTTGAGAACAACGGTCATATCACTAGGCTATAGATTCTGCTAAAAACAAATGCTATACGACAAATTACTTAATTTCTGATCAAGTAGGAACTTTGTCTTACAATTTACATATTAATTCACTCACTCATAGGTAAGTTCTTTTAAAGTAAAACTTCCTTATTCACAGCCGCGTCCGGAACGCGGAAGCATCAATTTTTCACTGTACATATTTTAAAATCCTCTGTCTTGAAATACCTAGTCTCTTTGCTATGCAGATCTTACGTAAGACAATCTACTGCGCTGAAATTTCATTGCATTTTTAATATGTATATTGATGCTGCTCATATTGTCTAGGTTTTTTTTAGTTTTTGTATCTCGTTGCATACGTAGATGCTTATTTTTGCTTACTTGAATATAAACATATTTCTTGAAGACCAGCCTAATTTCGGAGATGATCAGATCCATGAAACTGAATAACTTTCCCCAAGAAACATTCTACACAACAAAGTCACGTGACTCATGTTATAGTAGTTGAATTTTCGTTTTAGACGTTTTGGAGTCGGTTCCAAACCAAGTTCCAGCCTTTTTAACCTCCTCATTAAAAACTTACCGACTCTAAAACGTCTTAAAGTTATTTCAAGCTTTTTAGTTCCTTTTGAAGTTAGTTTGGTTTTTTTTTATTGTAGTTAAATTTTGATACACATCACTGTGTCATAAATATTATAACGTGCTGAGCAAGAACCAAATGACAGCGACTCACCCAAATCACGACAGGTTTTGTTACGTGCACGATTTTTCCATAGATACACACGGCTTCATATATCATAAACGACCGTGTCATCTCAAGGGTATTTTATTCCTCTTTGATTATGGCTTATGATTCCCTTTATTGCGATATAAGTATCCAGACTTAGGACGAAGTTAAAGCACATCGATTTGATGTCAGTAAATTCTCGAATACGATATTTTTAGTACGAATATCTTCGCGATATATGCTACCATGTGGTCAGGTTTCGCCGTAGACCGACGACGAAGTTTTCTCGCACGAAAATTGTTACGATAGAGCCACAGTATAATAAACATACAGTATGGAAATTACGTACAAACGCTCGAAAACGGCACACTCACACAAACATGCGTAACGACGCGCATGTTTGTTGGTACTGCGAGTACCGTGACGTTCGCTTAGAAGTCTCTTCGTTTTTGTTGTGTGTGCTTAGCCATATACCAAAGACAAAGTTTTTGCCAAGAAAATTATGTAGGTAAGGAAACCAGCACATAATATTTGGGTATAGCTTTGCCGGGCTTTACAAACCATTACAATTATTTGAGGGTCCACGACCAGCTTAAATTATCGCTAGATTAACATCAACCATTGGGACGCGAAAAAACGCCATAATTTTGACTGCCTCGTTGGTCTAGTGGTAGCAAGCGCAACTGCTGAACACAAGGTCCTGGGTTTTCAGGGTTTCAATTTTAAAAAAAAATTGTGGTGGACTGCCGCGTTGGTCTAATGGTATCACGCGCGACTGCTGAGCACAAGGTCTTTTATTCGATCCCCCGGGTTGGGCAAATTGTTATTGAGTTTTTCCTTTAGGAAATTCTCAGTATCAGCACGGAGTATATAATTCTGCCCGGGTAATGGCAATAAGATGATCTCCTATTAGGTACATGGGGCACATAACATAGCCGACAAAATGTAATTGCACTGCATACCAACACCTGCCTACCCCCTCTAAGGAATAAAGGCGTGAGTGACTCTATATATTACAAATATAAACGTACAATTATTTCTAGAATCTTCTTTCTTTATCAACAAAAACCAATTGAAATACCCCCGGGATTGTATGTACCGTCTCAGTAATCCGTCGTCAGTCATGCGGTATTAGGTCTGACAGCAAGGCCTGGCCAACGTTACACAAAAGGTTGATAAGCTTTCAAAAAGGAAATTTAAGAAAATTTAATGTTCATAAATGGTTAGTATCGTGGTCGCGAAATTTGAATAATAATATGAGAAGAATTAATGATACCTTTTATACTAGAGACTCTTTATATAGTTCTTTTATTTTCTCTCTCTTTTTATGATGTTTGTAAAGTTTACAAGGTAAGAATTCACTGATTTTTACATAAACTCACGCCTGTATTCCCCAGAGGGGGTAGGTGAAGGTGTACGACGTATGCACTAGAGCCAATTGCCATTAACCGAGTACAATTCCGACTCCGTGCTGTTACTGAAAACTTTCTAATGGAAAAACCCAATAACACTTTGCCCAACCCAGGGATTGAACCCAGGAGATCGTGCTCAGCAGTTGCGCTTGGCACCACTAATAGACCAACGAGGCAGTCACTGCCTTTTTTTTACCGCGTAATGACCAGATGTTGGAGAACTGGGCTTGCTAGCCCAGCCACGTCGCTTAAATGCTACAGGATAGATAGATCAAGGTTATCACGCTGGATGCCAGTGGGCAGACATAACGGTCATGGTGTCAAGACACCAAAGTGAGAGCGGTGTGACGATCTGGACCTGTTTGCAGGACGGACGGACGGACGGACAGAGAAGTTTAAAAGAAGAAATGGAGGCTTTTGTCCTGCAGTGAGATAAAATAATTGCTACAAAAAAAAACTGACAACGGCAGAAATGCTATAAGCAAGTTATACTTATAAAACAATCTGCTCACCACTTGTCTTTCACTAGGTTGAAGACCGAATTGTATCTGGTCTTAGAGGACTATTAATTGTGGTACCTAAGGGTTTCTTTCTAGAAACTATATTGCATTGTGGAATTTTAGCCGTCTTACAAACTTGCAAGGGTGAAAGACCTTATGAATGTGAACAACTTTTACCATGGGAGCAACTCAGAAATCTTACGTCATAAAATATACCTCACGAGGTATTATTTCTACGTATGTTTGAAACCTCAGAATATTTTTACCCTGTGAGTGATATTTTTATAAAACCTCCTGGTTTCAAACAAATTTTCTGAATTAATTTCCCGGTTGAGCAAGCGTATTCTTTTTAAAAATACGTTTTAGAATTACTTGTCTTTTTATCATAAACCGCTCCCGTACGTTATTCAAGAAATGTTTTTAAAATCGAAATTTGAATCCGTTTTGTGATGTATGGTAAGATATTGAATTCTTATTTGAAAGATATCCCATATTGTGAGGTTAGAATCGCATTTTCCACAACAACACAGCTGAAGTAAAGTATTTAGTTGATAATATACAAAACAGTAAAGAAAGAAAGAAAAAAGTTTTATATTTGACAAAAAGTCACACATAAATGCGTAGAGAGACAATGAGATATTATATTATATTATTATGTTACGAGACTTTTTTTCTTTCTTTCCACTAATCGGGCACAATTACAAACTCCGTGCTGCTACTGAGAATTTCCTAATGGAAAAACTCAATAACACTTTGCCCGTCCCAGGGATTCAACGCAGGACCTCGTGCTCAGCAGTCGCGATACTACGACTACTAGACCAACGGATGCAGACATAAAAAATAGAGGCTGGAAATCTTTAAAAAAATCTCTATTCTGACCGCAACCAGCTCGCAGCTTAATAAATTGCTATCTTAGACAGAATCACAAAGAATTCAGACTTGTTCAATAAGTGTACCTATCTTTAAAAAAGCAATCTTTGCTGTCCCAAGTTCCTAACCGATCAACCGACAAATTGTGTAGGGTAAAGTCCCCAACATTGCAATAAGTAAAAGTCTGGCTAACGATCAGCCCCGGTCTAACGAATCGTCCCAGGAATTGCAATCTATGTCTTGATTAGAAGTGTAATGAAAATTGGAGCTTCTACCCTAAATACTGATGGTTTGTACTTTGTACTGAGCAAAGAACAGTATTGTCAATCGAGTTCAATACAGTCCGTAAGAGATGAACATTGAACAATCTTGTGTCAGAGTTTAAATAACGTAACTTTGGGATTTCAAGTTAAAATTTCTTAAAAATTAAAAAAATATGTGATGGATTTTTTTTGGGATGGACTGCTTCGTTGGTCTAGTGGTAGCAAGCGCGACTGCTGAGCACGAGGTCCTGGGTTCGATTCCCGGGTCGGGAAAAGTGTTATTGGGTTTTTACATTTGGGAATTCTCAGTAGCAGCACGGAGTCTGGCATTGTACCTACCTGATAAATGGCAATAAGCTTGCCCCCTATTATATGGGATTTATAACATAGCCGGCGAAACGTGGGTGTACTGCATACACCTCTGACTACCCTCCCCTTTGGGGAATAAAAGCGTGAGTGTATGTTATGTTATGATTTTTATTGTAGGAAGTATTATAAGACATCAAATCCGTCTTTTTGGAAGTAGGTTAAAAGTCATAGTTATATAAAAACTAAGCTAATTCACACCTCTTGAATAATCTTAATAAATATTCTACAGTCTTCTATAGTAAATACAAAGCATTAATTTAAAAACCTATAAATATCTCCACTTTCATATCGTCACCCCCACAATCCCGGGTGTTAGCCACTTAACAATTAACTTAATAACCGTAACTTACCATCATAAACTCGGGCTTCCTTATCAAGCGGTGAGCTTAAGTCCCTAATATTTTACTTGTAGATAGTTTCCAGAACTTAGCTTAGCCGTAATGACCCTTTTCTTACTGGTGTTTAAACTCTTGTAATCTGTGAAGGATTTTCCTTAATTCGATAGAAGATTTGAGCGTGTAATTGTTTATCTTTTTAGACCTTGAAATTTTAATTTTAAATTTCACGTTAGTTCTCGGTTTTCAGCCCTCTCGGGACACGTCCCGCAAGCACCCCGAGCGGGACGCCTGAAGTCCCGCTTTTTCCTCTAAGCAGCCAATTTGGCGTGATGGGTTCTTCATAATAAAAAATAACCGACCCTAATTGATTAGTAAGATAGATCTCAATAAATTCTGTGATTTCGAATAAATGATGGTGATCACCGGGTAGTTTTAGTGAGGTAAGAATCCCACACTATCTGGTGTCTTCCACGGAAGCCAGGTGCCTTTTGAAGGTTTCCCCCGTAAAAAAAGGTTATACCTCATGACAACAATCGACAATTTTTAAAACAATATCTTTACCGTATCGTGAACAATACAAACGCTTCTAATGACGTACAAAAGACTGAATCGACTCACAATATCTTGTTCCCGACACCCTAACTACAATGCTATCGCTTCTATGTGTGAGATAAAGTTGAAAAGTGGGTTGTCTAACAATACCCTATTGTTTTATCCCCTAGCAAAGGCTTAAAGGTATGAAAAGAGATGAAATAGGCGCGCATCAATATAATTGGTGATGGTTTTATTAATTGATAGAGCTTCTTATCGGGGTTCCGTAGTAAACCAGGAATAGTGTTCATAAGTGTAGGGCTAATAACTATAGTTGTCAGGTCTGTCTATCCGTCTGTATGTTATAACCGCTGGCTATCAATACTAAACATAGCTAAAATTCTATACACATATCTAAAACGTCGACAAAGATAATATGAAATATTTTTTATATGTAATTGAGTTAATTTGAGGCGGGCTGCATCTACTTACATGTAAAGTGGGAATGATAACTTTTTCAGATATTATTAACCATAATGCATATCATTTAAAAAGGCTTGCTCTAAGGGTTAAGAACATATTTTTAATGTCTGTGAGTATTACTTAACTTATTACTTTCTTAAAAAAAACTATTAAAATATTAAACGAAACCCTTCATGCGCGAGCTCGACTTTCACTTATCCGGTTTTAGTTTCTCGTTTTTGTTTTTTTACTTCTCGGTAAAGACAGAGACTGGTGTCTCGTCTTACTAAAACTGTCAGTATTCTCATGGGTCGTAAGCTTGTAATAAGGGTACCGTTTTTCCATTTTTACTAGTCTACTAGTCCCTAAAAATAGGACTATTAATTAAAGAACTTATAATATAAGTCTCCACTAAATTAGTCGATTTAGCATACTTAGCAATATCTTGTAAAATACACAAACATAGTTAATCAAGCAAATAATATTTGCATGTTATGCACACACTATTATAAGTTGGCACATCTCTAGCGTCATTAGTACGCTACGTATTAGGTGTTTACATAATCATAAGTACGCCGCGTATTTGTATAAGCAAGGAGTGTATTTTGAACTACGAACTAAGTAATTTCTATTTACTTAAACAAAATAAGTACACGCGGAAGTAATGTTTTATTTAAAAACTACTATATTTTGTTCTGAATATTGTGGATATTATTTATGATATAATTAATTAAATTATAATTAATAAACTCAAATTCTAGCTGTAATCAATTATAATCCCAATTCTATGCAAAAAGGCAAATTTCATGATCAGACAAGAAACAGCGCACATTAGCACGTGCTTTTGTAATAATTTCTTTTAAAAATAAAAATAAAAATTGAATTCGAAATACAGATAACTTATCAAAACTACAATGAATTATAAAATTGTCTCTAAAATAACAATTTCGTAACAAAAAAAACATAAATTCGAACGCAGTTTAAACGGAAACCATTTTATTTGCGGTCACATAAATATCCTCCCTTCCCCATTCTTACGCGTTTCGTATAAAACTTCGTTTTCTGAAACGCAAAATTAAGTTTGTATTGCGTGTTTCGTTTCAGTAAAGCTTCGTAATAGTAAAGACGGTACTACTTGGCACTGTGTGTCATTTACCGAAGAAATTATTATGAACGACCTTATTATTTTTGTATAGAAATCTTATGGCAGTTGTAAATTATGGATAGATTGTATAAATCATTTATGTAAATGGAGCGCGATGGGGATGATGAACTAGGGGGAAGTTATGGTTTATGAGTAACATGATTAACGTTGTTATTGTGTTTTTGTCAGAATGTGCTTAGCCTTGAAGACCTTGTAGCGTCTGTACTATTTCTGATTATCTTTCGAGCGAAAATGATTGAACTCCTTTTTTTATGCCTACTTTTAGAACTACTCTACTCATCAGGCATACGACAGTCGTGGCTAGCCCAATCCCACTTCAATTTCGCGGCCTTGTGAGCGTGCCGTAACATTATTTAAAAAAACGATACTATTGTCGCAGCGGTTAGGTAATTTTCCTTTTACACTTCGCGGGTTCGATTCCCGCACGGAACCAATATTTTTGTATGATCTCTATTTTTCCATTTTTACAGTGTACAAATACCTAGATCATAACAAATATATTATGTAAATTACCTGTAAATTTTAACAAAGATACACGAGAAAATCTTAGTAACCGAGTTTTAAAAAAATATAAGGACCGCCTATACTTATACCCAAAACTATAGTTACTTATAGTTTTTAGCGTTTGTTTTAGTGTTA
Organism: Protodeltote pygarga; assembly: GCA_936450705.2. NCBI lineage: Eukaryota > Metazoa > Arthropoda > Insecta > Lepidoptera > Noctuidae > Protodeltote > Protodeltote pygarga. The sequence goes on from OW388254.2 coordinate 14,767,965, forward strand.
GTTTTTAGTTTTAGTTTTAATTGTATTTTATTAATTTTAATGTTTATATCTGAACAAAACTATTAATTCATTCAATATAACATTCCGATTTTACTTTAATTCAAATTCTCAAACTACTTTATTATTAAACCCTTTTTTGTTTTTAAAGTATTATGAACTTTGAATATAATATTTGGTTACAATAACCACAGCTTCATTTTATGGACGACAGGCAGAATTTAAATGCATTTAACTTTGTTGTTATGTTTCGATCGTAAATGTGTCGTCATATACAGCATTCAATAAACTCGAAAATGTCGAATATTTACGTTATTGTTCTGCTTGCAATAAATGTACTTGTTTCAATTTGTATTACATTTTACTTAAACACAATGCAATTTAGTACGCACATCTATACATTTCCAGCTACACATTTCCAGTATAAGCTGATATCTTGTTGTACGAAGAGCCTATACAATGCGAGGTCAGTTTATACTGGTTTTGTACAGCTTGATGTGTTCTGTAACCGTGTGTACTTACGTAATATTAATATTCTGCATTAAAGAGCTTTTGAAAACTTTTACGTGGATAGTCAAAAAACGATTAGCAATAGTCCCATAATTTCTAGCGCTATCATGACATTACTTAGTAATCTAATCTAGATTTACTTAACTAACTGATCGTTTTCATCTATGTTCATGTGTCTTCCAACATAGAGTAGGCCTCTCAGGATTTTTCCTTTATTCGCAAAAGTTAAAAAAATTCCATCTAGAGTCTAGAGTCACGTGACCTAGCCACTATGTATGAAAAGTCAATTTTCTATTTTCAGATTTCGACCTATGTTCCTTGGGGAAAGATGTTCAGTTTCATTGACCTTATTAGCTTCTAATTTGGCTGGTCTTTAAAGCAACAGGATATGTACATAATCATATGGAGATCCAAAATAAACGTGATTGTCTAGATGGACTTGGAACCCTGACTCCAAGTTTGTGAAGATACCCTATCTTCTTAAGCTAGATTAGCTTAAAGTAGCCCAAAAAGCGAACAGTTTAGTCGATTCTGAAATAATTTTTTGCGTCATTGTTTACAAAAGTAATAAAATAACGAATTCTTACTTTTTATAGCAATTAAAAATCATTTCATTAAATTCCAACGAAAAACAAACAAGTTATTAAATAAATTAAAATTTAATGCTATAAAGTTCCCTACATTGGTAATATCAAGTCAAATACAAGTAAATTTACAAACATATTTCTGTGACAGTCACTGGATGGCACGCGCCTAGCTATTCTGTGGTAAAAACCGACTCCTTACAGCTTGTGGAGTAAGTGATAAGCGAGGCGATACAGAGCAAAAAAAAAGTAAAGTAGTGAAGTTCCTAATGATTAACTATCGTTATAATAAGTGATACCTTTATTTAATCCATCTTTAGGTTTTTAAGGTGGAATACATACCTGAAACAATAATAAACAAAAATATTAGCTAAATTATTTATATACCTAGTAAGTTTCTTACTCAATTAAAAACAATAAAGTTTACTTTACTTTACTTTACTGAAATGGTTCTTACAAAATCATCGTGGGGATTCATACCGTAGGTTATAATTCATATCAAATATCATACCATTAAAGAAATAAATATTGTAACATTTAAAAAGAGGCTCCATCTTCTGATTGGTACCTACATCTATTTCTAATCGTGTAATCCTACTGGCCTCTATGCTGTGCTGTGCTGGTTTTAAAATAATGTATTCCTTCACCGTTTTTGGTTTAAAATAAGCCATTTTTTAAACAACTAGAACAGCAAATATATGCATGTGGCCCGACTGATGGGAGATTATGGAAATGAATTAGGCACGGGATTAGGCTTCCGATTCTCTTACTGGCCGTATGTAAAAGTACGAAAAGTGTGTATGAATGTTGTATTAATGATAAATGGTGCCTTAACTGGACCATCCGGATATCACGTAAACCTTATGACTTATGACCCATTGTGAATGTCTACAAATGTACTTTAAGGTAATTGTGAACAGCCAGCGACATAAAATTGCAAATCCGCTTCCCGCATACCTCTTGAACCACGATATTATATAAAAAGAACGTTCGCGTGAGCTCTACCATTAATTTAGTGCGTGAAAAGAACGAGACGAGGAACGTCGTCGACTGCGAGGACACGGCTCTTTGAATGATAATAGATGCCTTTTGAACTATGAGAATTATTGCCATAGAATATTATTCCTAATAGATGAATATTTTATAAAAGGTCGTTGGTATGTTTGTTATGAATATATGATACAGAAAAGGATTTTTATTATTTGTGAAAAATAGTCGCATAAGATGAATTAATCAAAGATGATATTGACTGCATCTTTGATTAATTGGTCGCAAGCGTTCGCTGAGGTATAGAGATCGATATTCAGGTCAAACAAAGTGTTACTAAGCTTAAAAATTTTAAACCCGTGAAACTCAATGGCGATTGGCGATCAATGGTGTGATAATTCTGTGTAAAATTACAGATTCCTTTCCTATTCTCCATCCTTTTAGGCTGTGTCTACAACAAAGATGTGCGAGGTAGCTAAGCGGTGAGCTATACAAAAATTCACCAATAAGAGAACCGCGCTATGCGAGGCTAGGAGAATGAACTAATCTCATAGGTGAATTGTTGCATAGGTCACAGTTTAGGTAGGTATCTCACACATCTCTAGTGGAAAAGCCACCTTATATTCCGATGGGACGGTAAATACGTGCCTCGGGATTAAACATGAGACATTAAAAAGACAAACGTATGTGTGGGATATTATTTTCTTTTATATCGTGGGTACTATTTCATTACAAACATCCATACCGAAACAAATATCTGTAGATTACACAAACAGAATAAAATCGAACCCGTGACACTAAGCTCAGAAGGCGAATCGCTTAACAGCTACTCCAATCGTGTCTTAACTTGCCCGTCAACCACTTAGACACTTATAGACTAAAGTAAATACAATCTCAACCGTCAGGTCAAGGTTGTAATCACAATTCCTGTAATTAAATGGTTGTCGATCGATTGACATGTTTGGTTAAGCCTGGCCTTGATTGAGTGATGTCTTTATAAGCTGAAAAGCAATTTCTGATGACGCCACTTTACCGACATCACTATACCTATTGGGCACTATATTGAAGCAGTGATAGCCTAGTGGACCATTGGACTGCCAAGTTAAAGGTCGTAAGTTTGAAACCCACGGACCTCTGACTTTTCGGATTCATGTGCGTTTTAGAAATTCATTATCACTTGCTAAAATTGTGAAGGAAAACATCGTGAGGAAACTAGAACGCCAGATTATTCAACAGTGTGCAAAGCCATGTCATGTGCAGAGACCTAAGAGCAGTTTAAACTCTGACCAGGTTGTTCACCAAACAAAAACACTATATAGGGGTGTAGTTTAAAAAATATAATCCTAAGGTAGCAAACAAGCATATTGCCCAACTGATCGTAACTGGTACAGTAACGTAATATAATAAATATGCTTGTACTTTTTCTTTACGTTATGGTTGATGAACAAACTGCTGTCAGAGTTTAAACTGCCCGTAGGCCTCTGACATGGGTTTACACACCGTTGAAAAATCTCTCAAGTGTGTTTGTTTCCTCACGATGTTTTCTCTCACCGTTTAAACAATTGATAACTAATTTCTCAAACGCACATGAATTCCAAAAGTCAGCGATGCGTAACTGGGTTTCAAACCAACGACTTTTGACCACTAATCTATCACTGCTTACTGGATGCTTGCATCAACAGAGATATAATTTACGCATTGCCTACTCTATGAGAGATTATCGAAGGGGGATAGCGCTTCCGGCGCTCTCATGAACCGTACTAATATTAACGTAATGTTATTTTATGCAGATATTATGTGAGAGGGTGGTGGGTACTAACCCAATCGTGCTAGCTCATTCTACCACCCTCAAATGAGGCGATACAAATAGGTTAATCATCTTTTTAACCGACTTCAAAAAGGAGGAGGTTATCAATTCGGATGTTTTATTTTTGTTTTTTAAAATACGTAGTAGGATTTTCACCTGCATCAGCTCAGACCGGAACGGATTTCAGTCCAAACCTGCGACGCAATGCGTAAAAAGCGATTTGTGGCTACGACGATCGTGTTTTTTCTGACTAAGTTTATAGACTTAGCGCTAAGCTTATCGTTGCTTAAGATTTTATTGTAGAAATACATTGACAATGAAAATACAAGTCATATGAAGATAAATAGGTGTTATCACAATAAAAGTGGCGTGTAGATTAAAAAAAATCTTCCTATAAATGATCATCATGAATAAATAAACATTACAAAAGTATTCAGAAACAAACACATTTTTAAAGGTCCCACTCAAATATTCAAGTCGCAGCCACTTCACATTTTAAGTTATTTAGACAAATGTCTAGACATTTCTCGAGTTGTATTCAGAGGTTGGTTGGGATGTATAATATCATTTTTGTGTTTGATTTAAATATGAGCATTATACTAATGTTTACCTCTAATATAAAGTGTTTTTCAATACATTTTTTAAAATATATTTGAAAAAGATTTCGTTGTTTTCTCAATATTAAAAGCAATAGAAAAAGCGTGGTTTATAAAAACTCTCAAAGTTAAACAAACCTTACAAGCTTTGAATTTTTTTGTTTGTTCAATTGATATTGTTTTTTGCTGAGTAAATTTTTATATAATTCAATTCAAAAATAGATGTAAGAGGTAAAAAAGAGAAGGAGGTAAGAGGGTAGAGAGAAAATAATAAATATAATAATATTTTTTTTCTACCATATTTTTCTACCATAAAAAAATAATTTTAAATTTCGACTATTATACGTTTAAAAACAAAATACTGGTGACAAATAAGTAATAAAAATAAGGAAACGCATATTATTATACTCCTTAACAAAGATAGGGTAAGTTGTTTAATGATGTTTCCGCAATACCACTGGCAATTTCCATCTAGACTATGCATACTTCAGCTAGAAGTGGTTCCACAATACTTGAATCGAGATAGGAATTGAAGTTACGACCACTTGATCGTTTCTCAAGTCTATTGTTAGATCACAATAGTTCAGTATGATATTAAAGTTATGACTTTTCTTTATTAAATCTCGATAGTATTTGCATTGGCTGCTTATTTGGTCAGAAATTGCAAGAATGGATTTTTAGGTGAACTTTATGATTTTTTTATGATTATTCCTGTGTCCGAATAGATGATGATAGCGAAGAATCAAAACTAACATGGAATAAATTTTCCTACTATGAATATCAGCATGAACGACGATAATCCTTGTGAATTATTTGAATATTAATCTTGTCGCTTTTTCCATGGCATAATGCTCAAGCTACACCTACTCTTAACGCGATGATTGTGTTCCTATCTTTATCAGCTCAATAGTGACTAACAGAGATAGCGTAATAGTTGCTGCGTTAATCAACGGCCTTTCCCGTTGGTGTGGCCCCAGCATAAGTACGGAACATACATTGTGGTATATGATACGCCTTTAAAAACTATCGCCATTTGCAAGGTTGCAAGGGTAACTCGTAACTGCTAGACCAATATTTATCCCATACAAGAATCTAACCACGCAACGCCTTTCGATGCAATTAAAAACTACGTTACAAAACTGCGGAGCGGCTTTTTGCCGCAGTGCTTTTTTGTCAAGCGGCTAAAATCTCGTAAAGCACACCTAGCCTTACACAGAATATCAATTTATGTAATAGATATTCTGTGTAAAGCTAGGTGTAGGCCTACATACTGCGGCATGCATCATCTGCCTAGCCTTTTCCCAACTACGTTGGGGTCGGCTTCCAGTCTTATCGGATGCAGCTGAATACCAGTGTTTTACATGGAGTGACTGCCTATCAGACCTCCACAACCTAGATACTGGGTTACACGATACCCCTTGGTTGTCAAACTTTTGGGCTTATGACTACACGTAACTGTCAAAGATCTACAATTGACAGCCGGGGCCAACAACTTAACGGGTAGCAATCCGAGGCACCGAGAGTGATAATTAATTTAATAATACGCACATAGCTTACGAAAATCATACTAATAGGCTATCACGACTCACTATATACTGCGGCATGCATGTCGTCTTTAAATATTCATCGACGTAGGGTGACAATGACAAGTTTCACATTGAGACTGTCAAGCGGACGGGGAACGATTAGTACCTAACGAATAAAAATAGTTTTCTAGTTCCAATGAACCCAAACACACAGCCTATCGCTCTCACAGTTAGTGTAACCATGAATATTTGACACTGTCATTACCGTAATAAGAGGGCGTCGGCTGGGGTGTTCATTAAAATAATGACAACTGTAGTGCCCTTAACTGGTTAAAGCGGGCTCTCATTAAGGCTGGTTGAAAGAAATATGTCGGTCAAGTATTACATTTTTCTGCTTTGGAATAAGTACATCAAGTTGTGATTTTTACGAGTTCGTTTTTTTTTCGATTTTAATAGAAAAGGTGATTTGTAAAAGAATTTTTATTGATGATTTGTAAACAGTCTAGATTAATCTGATACAACTTTTTTTTTACCTATATGAAGGAAATCTTTATGAATGTTTAATGACTGTGATTTTTACCCGTGGTGATGGTTATCACCCACAGGTCAAAGCCTTTCCACCAAGCGACTTGGTCGTGTTCGGATACGGATATCGATGTCCGGGAAACCTATCTGGGTGATGTGTCTGGACTTTCTTTCTCCGACTTTCTTCCTCCTCTTCTGACACCAGGTAGATTTGTGGTCAAACTCTTGCCTTTTTGGAATAAGACCTCTTTTTTTTGACTTAGAATAATACCTATAGCTGCGTTCTAAACGCGACTATTTCATATGAACAAACCGCAGCCAAAGATATTTATAAAGAAATACTTATAGAGCGCCCATTGGCAATATATTTTAGTAGAAAAACTTTAATCTCAATTGTCAGTACATGCAATGTCACGTGGGTACGTCATTTTGACACTAGACGACTGGGCCCTCTTATTACGTTAATGCCAGCCGACTTATTACCGCTATAATACGATTTGCATCACTTTTTTGCTCACTTTGTCTGGCCTGTTGCTATTTTAAATGTTATATTGCTATATCATATTTTTCATGTCTTTCCCGCAGCTAACTTCATAGATAAAAGATCCGCGGTGCGTCAATACGACAATCTAGAACCACTCGACTGTATTTGCGTCCGTTTCAGCGCGAAGTATTAATACTTACTAAGTAACAAAGTAAATAACTATTCTTAAGTAATTACAAAATGGTATTTGAGCGTTAATTCTCCATCCGCGAAGGAAGGGATCTTTCCCACGGTAATATTACGTTCCTATCGATTTTGGAGTTTCACTGTTACATTAACTCTTCAATGTCAACGCTTCATGCTTTATTTAATAATTTAAAATCTCCATTGATTTTCTTTAAGCAAATGGAACAATCCGTTATTCTATATTTAAAACAATCAAGTCTTAGTAATTATTCTCTTATCGAACATAGTAGGCCATTAACTTCCAAATATGTGAACTTGTAACAATTTTTGTACAGATTTTTTTTTGTATTCATATGTAAATGTTCTCTGTTTTTCACTTTGCGTGTCTTTTACGGACTCAGGTGTCGAAAATGGTGCAAGAGAGGTGCTACTTACGAAGGCAACCCTTGTTTTTTGTAATATAAAAACAAAAAGGTTTCTACGGCTTATGGCTCGTTTTTGCCGTTAGCTAAAAGTGTCAGGTCAGCAAAAAAATGATGTAAATTTTTACCTTCAAATGATAAACATAGAGCATGAGGTTTTGCTTTTTGTTACACTTAGTTAGATCCAGGAAAGATATAATGACACATATTTGGCACGTACGGCAATCAAACCTGGGACGCCAAACCCAGAAGAAATCAACTTTACCGCTACGCAAATCTTTTTTATCAAACTTTTATTGCGCTTATTTATTTGGCTAAAATTATAAAACACATAGGTATACCTAACGATTTTCCTTCAATAACAATCATACTATTTTAGTGCCTAATAAAATAATGTTATTCTTCGTTCAAGGTCTACATTGAATGCGAATTGAGTCGATGTACCGTTGTAAATTTTGTAATTACGCTGTCGCAGGCCGTACCATGTGGAACCATGGCGTATTTGGCGTAAAAGACATAAATCTTACTATTATGGAAGTTCCCTCACTGGATGGTACGCTTTTATAGCTGCTTAAGATGGTAGAAATGTTTTTAAAATAAGACACAGAGATTAACTCTCTATGCTGTTGAAGTGTACAAGTGAGAGTGTCAAAACACAGGTGCCTATTAAGTCACTTAAAATGATAGAAATGGTTTTAAAATCAGACGGCATGTGAAGCTATCTCAGAGGCCTGCAAGCGGTTTAAGCTCTAACACTTTTAGTTTATTTTTAGTTTGTTAAACAGCCACCTGATAATATCAAGCTTTAAACCGTTGAAGGTCCTAAATGGTCATCCGAAATAATGAAAAAGAAACCTAAAGATGATTTTCAAATATTTATTCACATGTATACTCCCCATAACATAGTTCGTCGATTTTCTTTCTCACAATATGGCGTCTGATTGTCGTCATATTGAATTTTGATTAATATCATGTCTAGTGACATTCGCAAGATTAAAACATCGATTGACGTAAAAATCATTAAATCAGCCCACTCGTTTGGTCTTTTGAGCGCCACAACGGAACATATTACCCTCTTTTGCGTCGCGCAGTCGGTTAAAAAAAAGGCCTTACTATAGGAATTTGGGTTTGAAGTATTTGCAAGAATAGTTATACACATTCCAGTATATCTAAGCATCTCGGTATTTACCAAAATGTTGTTGTAGCAAGCCACATAATTGCGCAGTGGCATGCGACGACGCATACACGTCAATGCTATATTTATAAGATAAGCTTTAATTCTGGTTATTAGCCGCAAATAACGGCTTATTTGAAGCCGTTTAACAAACAGAAGTTTGTGAAGGAATTTGTGTAGTTTTGGCATTGAGTTTTTGATTTAGGTGAGTTGTTTTAGGATGAATTTTAAGTATGAATAAAAACAAATGGTACTGGATTGTAAGATAAATAAAAAACATAACCCTTCCTGGCAGTCAGGTAATTAAAAGTATAATTGTAACTTTTTCACGACTCAACCTATGCATATAATTGGATCTTTGATCTTTTCATCGATATAATGCGGCTGAAGTTATACTTATGAAGTTATACATTCATAAGAGCCCTATTCGGATGTTCTATAGCCATGTAGTAGTAGAAATCTAGATCGTTGGCTACAACTAAATAAAAGGTAGAAAGGAAAAAGAATGGATTGGGTTTTCGGAATGGCTAATTTACACTTTTAAACAAGTATTTTTTTCGAAACGTATTAGGTATCGAAGACCATCAAACGCGAACCTTGTCACCAAATTACTATAGTTTAATTATATTTACTTAGTGCTTTCACCTATCATGTCATTTCGTTTCAAATCCATAAAAAAATAATCGAATAAAAGGTGCAACGAAAAACTTAAACAAACGTGAGATCCGTCAGTCGGAGCTTCGCTGTTCGTATTTCGGAGTAGGGCCCCAGTCGCCAGCAACGATTCGACATCGAGTAGTGATTCCGCTCGAGGTGACTTCGCATCAAAGTAAAACGTGCATGATATCAGGCGACGGCGAAATTATCTAGACAGCTGCCAGACGAACCCATATTACAGCCACGGTACAGTTATCACAGCCAAATCTGTCCCGCTCCCTGTACGCTGTTATGTACAGCTAGCGTTTGCCTGTAGCTACGCTCGCGTTGTTTTAGAATTTCATTTTCAGTCATGATTTGAAAGACACGTGATATCTATTGTCAGAAAACCATTATTGTTGCTTTTATTGGAAAAACAGAGATAGCGTTATAGTTACCGCGTTAATCAACGGCATTTCCCGTTGGTGTGGCCCCAGCATTACTAGAGGAACAAAAACTAGAGGAAATTAAAAAAGAGATAGGATACAAGCGGGGTTTGCACCCGCGATATTTGAAACTTAGCTGCAAAACAATGACTCAGTTGGTAAGAGAGCATATCCGTGCCGTCGGCAAGTGTCACGGGGTTCAAACCCAGCCCATATCCTATTTCAGTTTCAATTTCTTTTTTTTTCTAGACGTTACGTTAGTCCTTACAATACTTTTACATTACATTATGTTATTTATTACTCTCTGTACTTCCAAATTGAAGGGCCTTTATTTTGTGTGGGCAAATATGTTTGTTGATATGGGTAAGGAAAATGTATTAATGCAAGTGACAAGCTAGCGTAAGTACTTGAAGGAATTGTGTTGTGTTTTTATTTAGCTCTTGGTAAAAAATAGCTTCGAAGGATTAGTGTTTGCAAGCGTGGCTGCTGCGCACGAATTTCGGAGTCGATAAGTAGATCTCTGTCAGCTTTGTTGGATATTTAAATCTTACATGAAGAGCATAAACACGGAAGTTAGTAATTATAATAATTAATTAATTAATTTTACACGATTTACACCGTCTTATTCCGGTTGCCTTAAAAACTTGTAGGTTTTAAAATACACGTGAATGTGATCAACTTTTACTTTTTAACTCGGAAATCAATAAATAAATAAAGGTAAATAAATAAATCCAAGAAAAAAATATACCATCTGTTACTTACGGCGTGTAACGAACGAGAAAAGGCGCTGGAAATGATTAAACCACAGTTTTTTTTTAAAGATATTCTTAATCAAACACATAAAAAGGTGAACCCGTATGAACTCCTAGTTTTTCACCGTTGTCATTGCTTTTTGAATTTAGAATACAAAATAGAAATCCAAAAAGGTAATCCAAAAAGGTGAAGTTCAAATGGAGTTTGTATGTAACACCATCATTGCAATACCACCGCGTTTATGAAGCGGCAGTTTTTTATTTCGCATCTTTGCATGGGCATCTCATGGGCAAACAGTATTGGGACTAAAGTGTTGAATCGGCTTAACAATATTACAAAACTAAACGTGGAACAAAGTAATAGATACCCATAATACACAGCTATTTAATATGAATTTTACGATCGTACAGTCAGCAACAAAACAATATTTATATTAAATACAATTTTAAAAAAAGTATTTAAATAAATATATCGAGTAGGTACGAGATTTTCTGTACGAGAATAGGCCTTTCCCTTCAGGTGAAACATTTACAGGCTGATTTGTTATTATTATTTCCGAAAACCGTGTTCATATTTTTATAAATAGCTATACAAAATACACACATGATACATTTTCTCACGATCAGTTAAATCAATATAATTTTACAATGAACATTCAGATCTAAACAAAATATATTCTGTCGATCACATTAATAAACGTCAAAACTAATACAATAATATTTCTTCTCTGGACAAAGTCGCGGACAAAGCGCGAGTATTTATATTATAATTATACCTGTGACATTATTAAAACATTTTTAATTTAAGCTTTCATGCCGATCCTACTAAGACCCTCACTGCAGTTGAATACTTATAATATTACATAGTCGTATATCTTATTAAAGGTAGGATAAACTCTGCTGTAATGAAACTAGGAAAACCGCAAACTACTAACTTGTACCTAGTATATCGTACCTGGTATAAAGGATATACAGACTATGTTTCATTCACGACGGTACAACTTATGAGGAGAACGAGAACTAGTGTGAAAATTTTAGTATGAACTACGTGTATTAGGTACATACTTTACCTCTTTGCAAAAGAACGCGTATCTGGTCATCATCATCTGCCTAGCCTTTTCCCAACTATGTTGGGGTCGGCTTCCAGTCTTACCGGATGCAGCTGAATACCAGTGTTTTACATGGAGCGACTGCCTATCAGACCTCCACAACCCACATACTGGGTTACACGATACCCCTTGGTAAGATTGGTTGTCAGACTTTCGGGCTTTTGACTACCCTTAATGACTGTCAAAGATCTTCAATTGACAGCCGGGGCCAACAGCTTAACGTGCTATCCGAGGCACGGAGAGTGATATTTAATTTGTAACGTATCTGGTACGTAACTATGAATGATTTTTATGATAATCAATTAATTGGTCTCTTATCTAACACTATAGTATTTTTGGTCTATATGGTTGACCTCTGATTTTCCAGTCAACGGCATACCACCAGGTTAAGTTAGGACTAGGCTATCACGACACTACTAAATAAATAAATAAAATAAACCAACCTGTAACTGTCCCACTATCGCCAACCCGCTTGCCCAGCGTGGCGATTATGGCCAAATACCTCCAATGAGCGCACGATAGTGGCGCGCATTGGAAGAGGCCTATGTTCAGCAGTGGACTAATACAGACTGATGATGATGAACTGTCCCACTGCTGTCTCATACACAAAAGAATCGAGCATTAATCATAATCACCATGCTAACTTAATGCGTGTCTGCGATTTCAGACTATTAAGTCCTAGTAAAGTAAGTAAGAAAGTATATTTTTTTATAGTGTATTATTTTATTCAATTATACACATATTGCACGACAGTCTGCCCCCTTTTCTAATATCTTCTATTCCAGTCCATCCAAAGGTTGTCTGGAAGAGATCGCTTAAAGCGATAAGACCACCCATTGTACATCTCCTAAATACTTTATTTATTTGTAAAATCTGTTTTATTGTGCAATAAAAAGTATTTGTACCTATTGTATTGTAAAGTTTTCTTTCACTGTTAGTCACACTACGATACTACTACGAGAACAAAATAGGTATACAGAACGCGACTCTCGTGTCATTCAATCAAAAAGATCTACAGTCTCCGCTCCTCCCGGCCACCTTGCACCGCCGACCGCAGAGCACTTACGTATATAATATTTTTATTGCTACCCCGACCGTCACCGAGAGGACGCGACTAAATAAAAATATATCGCTAAAGAACGGTCGTATTGTGGCTTACGTCAGCAAAATTCCAGCGGTTCTGTAGTCGGATGTTTTCATTATTCTATACAGATTCTACGTGGGTGGAATTCCGTATTGTCGTGTCATATGAGATGCACGACGGGGATGGAGGTAGGTATGTATAATGCGCGGTGCAAGTCTGGAAGGTGTCTTTGTAAGCTTACTGTTATATATTTAGCTATGTTTATCATTCTTACAACATTCAAAGATTTTTGAATAGAGCCATGTTGATTTCAGCACAAATAGGAATCAAAAATCAAAAAATCAAAATATTTTTATTCATGTAGACCATTAGGCACTTATGAATAGTCGTAATTCTAATATTTTTAATAAAAGAGTGACTCTAGTTAGAATAGAATAGAATACTCTAGCTAGAATGCTTGACCGGTTGTACCATCTATCATAGAATATCTATTGTATAGTTTCGTACGATCAGTAAAGGCCGAATATCAGTTTTTCACGGAGCTGCTGTTGACCGCCGCAACCAAAGAGATAATTACGAGTCATGATAGCCAGGTGGAATGACCATTGACTGGCGAGTCAGAGATCTCAGGTTCGAACGCAAGGCCACCTCTGACTTTTCGTAAGTTAAGTGCGTTATCTGCGCCTAATATCTCTCCAGTCGTGTCGGATTGCCGTTCCATTGGACTATAAGAGTGAGGGAATAGAGAGTGCATCTGAGTTTACACATACACTTGTGCATTATAATACCTATCTCCTGCGTAGTTACTTAATCGCAAAATCAAGAAATGCATCTTATCCTTTAAATTTTGTACATAGGTAAGTATGATATCTAATGATTTAATGTAGTGCACGGACAATGCAATAGCCGTGACCAATATATGAGCAAGGTTACCTACTACCTACTAGGATACCTACAAGAAAAAAGTTAAGTCAGCTGACACGAAAGACGAAAAAGTATGATATCATCCAGTATTTTGTTTTTTTTTTCACCCAAAATGGATTTATTATGACCAAGTCACCAAAATATTTCATCTAACGAATGTTTTCATCGCGTATTTCGTGTAAGAGAATGACAATATTTGCGAACGTGTGTTTACATCATTTTTGCGTGAAGGGACGAGGCGTCCGTCGTATCAACAAGTTGTCTGTTTACTGAGGCGAATGTTTTGGTACTTAGCCACACATTATTGTCCAATTTTGGTCACAATTGAGATTTTAATAGCTGTAATGTAATGTAATGTAATGTTGATGGACGCAGACGATGTGATTTAATTATTGTAATTTAAAAAAAAAACTGTAACTAGTTTAAGTCTATCAGTAAATACTGTACTAAAAATAATGTTTTAGCACATGTTAGCTTATTAAATATAATTAAAAAATAAAAAATAAATTTGAAAAAACAACTGATACGGATGGAATTCGAACCCACGATCTTTGGCGTACCGTGCCGAAGCTCAAACCGCTGAGCCACCGATGATCGCGGGTTCGAATCCCATCAGTATCAGTTGTTTTTACAAATTTCTTTTTTAATATTTATAAGGCTATTATTATTATTATAATGCGATCTTTTAACACTTTAGACTTTAGAGATAATGCAGTCATCAAGCATCATCATCTATAAATTCTATAACAATATCCGAAGATGTCGTGGTGGCGCATTGGTTACGGACCCGCTTTACAAGCGAGTGGGTGTGGGTTCGAACCTGGCATGTACCAATGTGACTTTTTCAATGTCATATGTACTTTCTTAGATATTCTAAGACACCACTGACTAACGGTGAAGGAAAACATCGTAAGGAAACCTAGACTTAATATGAAATTGCCAACACACAGTGAGCTAGCGCGGTGATTAATGCTCAATCCTTCTCTGTATGAGAAGAGGCCTTTGCCCTACATAGGGACAGTTACAGGCTAATTTATTTATCCGAAGATAGAACACTAGAATTTCTCTTAAACAGTTAAATTCTCTTGCACTAGTTTTAACTCTTTTGAGCAGAGATTATGAGGAAAAGAGAAGATCGCGTCAAGAATTTTCGTCAGCTTTAAAGACATAGATTAATTTGATCTCTAATTTAACAGTGCAAAAAAATAGCGTTGCCACGGTACGGCTAATGACGCGGGTTCAAATCCCGTTCGTATCACAATTTTTCTTAAATTTTTCTAAGGTGACCGTATGACCAGTAAGTATGACCGTATTAAATCAACATATGATTAACAGTGCAATTTAAGTAATTCAAGAGAATTGGCTTTCCTTTGTTCTCTCTTTTATTTTCTGTCTTTTTCCTAAGCTGTTGAAAAGAAAGAGAGGCTAAACTAAAATCAATTAGCTGTGAAGAAAATCAGCAAAATAATAGTCTTATTTTAGTAGTTTTTTACATTGGCCCGTTCCCTGGCGCTGGTATAAAGGCAGTAGCATATTGTTTGTCTAGAAATAGCACAACTAAACGCTTTTAATACCTAAATACTTTCATGACATCCAGCTGTATCGAGCAAATTGCACTTTTATAGCCTCTTAAATATTTTAAAGGGGACTTTATGGCTAACAACACGTTCTGTTAAATAATAAAATTGAATTTAACCCGACTAACGTAGTATTAAACATGTATGCTGCGTTGATTGAGAAGCCTTCTGTTTTGTGTCTGTTTTGGGATGGGAATAATATGTGAATTAGATCCAGTTGTTGAAATACATAAGTTATTTCATTGTTGAAATACATTACTTATTTATTTACTAGCTTTTTTTGCGACTTATGGTTTTGTGTGAATAAAATGACACTTAAGCTATTAAGTTGGCAGGGCCGCTAGTTAAGGATAAATTTTATTGTATATGTTTGCATGTGATTGTGAAAAATTGTTCAGTTTTGTTTCAGATAAACCTTTTCAGAAAATATGGTAAAGTGACATAGACTCACGCCTGTATTCCCCAGAGGGGGTAGGCAGAGGTGTGCAGTACACCCACGTTTCGCCGGCTATGTTATAAGTCCCATGTAATAGGGGGCGAGCCTATTGCCATTAACCGGGCACAATTCCAGACTCCGTGCTGCTACTGAGAACTTCCTGATGGAAAAACCCAATAACACTTTGCCCGACCCGGGGATCGAACCCAGGACCTCGTGCTCAGCAGTCACGCTTGCTACCACTAGACCAACGAGGCAGTAAAGTGACATCTTGAAAAAATCACAACCTTGATAGCGCTCCTGTCAACTTAATAGCTTTACTGTGTGTATATAAACTATATCGATGATAAAAAATCCTTTTTTTTACAAGTAACTTTAGCATTGCATGCATAAATGTTAAAATATACATATATAGGAATTCGTCAATATTTTGTACTTCGTTGAATAACAGTCATTTACACTATATGTTTGTTTGTATACCCGAGTGGTTTCCGGCCTAAGAATAAAATAGGATCACCCCTACTCGTTACGCGGGTGTCGTAAGTAGCAACAAAGGGAAAGATCCGAAGGATGGGCAGCAGCATCCTTCTGTATTACAGAAATCATCTGCTACTGCGATCGTCAACTCGCTTGCCCAGCGTGGCGATTATGGCACACAGGCACATACAGGCTGATAAAGATGAATGCATAAATATTAAAATATATCAATTAAATCGTCAATATTTTGCATAAACAGCACCAACTAAACGCCCACTGTCACGTTAGTTGAAAAGCTTAAACAGTCACGTTAGCGTTAGTTGAAACACGTAATAAAATCGAATAGCAGCTATGTAGCGATGTTGACATCAAGTATGTAATCGAATTGCCAGCGCACTAGCCACGTGGCACCACAAATCACCGTGAAGTTAAGCCAAGTCCGCACGCGCCAATTACTATCAATCAATCTAAACGAAATATCGTTTTCGACCTCATCTGCTGTTAACAAACGGGATCAATTCCCTGTACACGGCCCACTAGTGACGCCGGCGCCGCGTAATTACATGGAAATAGAGCTATTTTACGGGTAAACATGATTCTAGACGAAATGATAACGGATGTGTTCAAAGTCCATGTTTTGCAGGAAATAGGTAGGTAGACTACCTCGTTGGTCTAGTGGTAGCAAGCGCGACTGCTGAGCGCGACTGCTGAGCACGAGGTCCTGGGTTCGATCCCCGGGTCGGGCAAAAGTGTTATTGGGCTTTTCCATTAGGAAATTCTCAGTAGCAGCACGGAGTCTGGAATTGAGCCCGGTTAATGGCAATAGGCTCGCCCCCTATTACATGGGACTTATAAAACAGCCGGCGAAACGTGGGTGTACTGCACACCTCTGCCTACCTCCTCTGGGGAATACAGGCGTGAGTCTATAAATAAATAAAAATAAATAGGAATAGGTATCTACCTATACAAGGTGTAATAAATACTCTGTTTTCCCGTTAGCTGCGTTATCGAAGTGATATTTAAACGTAAGAAAATAAGTCATTTTGGAAAACAAGTAAAAATCTTTACATATAGGTAAATAGATACCGCCCTTGGACGAACAGACCGACGAATAGACAACGGACCCTTAAAAATCAAGTCACTTATTTTCTCAAACGATTTTTCCTAAATTGCTTCAACATATTGGAATCACAAGTGAAAATAATATCTAAGAATAAGAAAAATGAACAGAATATGAAAGAGAAACAAAGGATAGCTTATCTTATCGAATAAGTAAAAGTAAGTTAACAGAAAGTTGAAAATATGTGTGTTTGTGTTTCATTCGCTGAATGAATTTAGATCAGTCACTTTTACATGTAGGTAGAAAACGAACACGGTACTGGATAAAGAAGTGCTCTTCAAGACAAGGAGTAAGTAATAATAAATTTATAATAAAACCGACTTCAAAACGCTAAAAAGCTAAAAATAAGACAAATGCTGATAGCCTAGTTTCTCCAGTCTAGGTCTCAAGTTCGATCCCAAGGCGCGCATCTCTGACTTTTCGTAAGTTATTTGCGTATTATAGATACCTTGTAGATTACCTTGTATACATACTTTAACCTACTGTAATATGGAAATAAGTTCCGAAATAAAGATTTTATTATTATATTATTATTATAAAATAATTATCAGTAGCTAAAACGGTGAGGGAAAGCATCGTGATGAAACCAGCACACCTGAGAGATTTATCAATGGTGTGTAAAGCCATATCAGAGGCGTATAGGCGGTTTAAACTCTGACACCAGATTGTTCACCAACCACACGATAAGAAGAAGAAGATTTAAAAAAAGAAACCTGGTCCTTTAAAGGGTTTAATAGTAAATAAATAAATCAGCCTGTAACTGTCCCAATGTAGGGCAAAGGCCTCTTCTCATACAGAGAAGGATTGAGCATTAATCACCACGCTAGCTCACTGCGTGTTGGCGATTTCAGACTATTAAGTCCAGGTTTCTTTACGATGTTTTCCTTCGACGTTAGTCAGTGGTGTCTTAGATTAACTAAGAAAGTACATATTGTGACATTGGTACATGTCAGGTTCGAACCCACACCCACGCGCTTGCAAAGCGGGTCCGTAACCAATGCGCCACCACGACACGGCCTTTGAAGGGTTATAACAATTAATTGAGTTCCATTCCGCGCTTTCGGTTTCTCGCTCCGCGTGTTTATAACGCGCGATGCCAATACCGTCGTAATATGCGTGCGGTTGGTAGCAAATTGGCTGCAGATCGCGTCGGGAGTTTGGTTTCGATGTAATAAGATTGTTTGGGGAAATGCCGCTGCGTTTGTGAATAATGGAAGTTATGTTGTGGAGTCTGTTGTAATTGACTTCGCTAATACTACTAATAGGTTCCTAAAATAAAAACGTAGTAGTGATCTAGTGGTGTAACCGTTGACTGGCAAAACAGAGTTTTAGTTACACAATGGTGCTGATTCTCTTGTACATCCCGCTAAACTAATTTTAGTCTAACTATATCTCTTCCTAATAAACACCATCGAAAAAGGACAGCAAATTGGACTACCAAATTAGAGCTGTCAAATTAGTCTACCTCCTTGCAATTGACGTAAAATAGTACGACATGCCGACTAAATTCTCGTTGTTATCACGCAAATGGACAAGTTTGACAGCTCTAAAAATCTGCTATCCTTTTCTAATGATCCCTGTTAGAAAGAGAGATGGCGAGTCTAAATTAGTTTAAAGCGTGTGCAAGAGAATTAGCACCAATGTTACGAATCCTAACTTCCTAAAGTAACTTATTTGTTTGTAACCTTTTCACGCCTAAACCACTGCACTTTTAATTTATTTATTTAATTCTAGTGCGTGTGACACATGTTTAAATCTAAACGTCAGGGACCAGCTGAAAATCAGTGCTGGGCACTTTGCACAGAGAACACTGAGCTGGATCCCTGCTACACTTTTTGTTGTTGTGTTACTGTCTATTAATTTGTTCTAAAATGTGTGTAGCAAATAAAAGGTTTACATGGCTTAAATGTACCGATCATCCTGAAATTTTGCATATACGTTGTCAGATATACAGAAACGGACATAGGGTGCCTTTCATTCCGAAAACAGTATTGTTCCCCAGTTCGTTCTTATGATAAAAGATGGCGCCACGTGTCATTCAAATCATGATAGAATTTTAAATTCTAAATGAATGCAAGCGAAGCCGTGACTTCTTGCTGACAAGTAACATTCTTATAAAGCATTTATGCATTAGAGATATTTATTTTAAACCACGTTATTCGTATGCCGTGAGGTAAAATGCTTTTTTCATAGCCAATTACCGTGATGGTTCATCAAAATCATGATAACAGCCTACCATAACGGAACATGGCTGTAAAATATTCACCAAAATTCAAACAGGTACCGGAAACCTCGCCGCAATCAAATCAAAAATTGAGTCCAAATTATTCAAAATCTAATCTGGTTTTTACGATGACGTCATTACAGTGCG
The DNA here is from genome assembly GCA_936450705.2 of Protodeltote pygarga. Taxonomy (NCBI): domain Eukaryota; kingdom Metazoa; phylum Arthropoda; class Insecta; order Lepidoptera; family Noctuidae; genus Protodeltote; species Protodeltote pygarga. Next base: position 14,787,695 of record OW388254.2, read on the forward strand.
TTCATCGGGGACTCAGTCAGGTGCAAGTCGATTCATCACAGCCAACTTTATGGAGTATTAGGCGACAAAGATTAATATACACCAATTTATTTGAGCGTTCTGCGGAGCGTGGTCTCTTTAATTTGGTCGGTTTGCGCGGTTGGCACACACCCGAGTTCCTATTTATCAAAGCTCCTGTTAGTAATAAATAAATCGAGTTTCATCTTGTTAACTCAGAAAAAAGTCTTTATGGAGCGTTTATTTCGTTAAAGTTATGAAGCAAACTCGTCAGCTCTGAAAATTGGGACGTGGGAGCTTCAGATTTATGTCGAGAAAGTTTGTAAAATAAAGATTGGTAAAAAAAAGTATTAGATATTCTTGTTTGTATGCTGGCTAAGTCTGTTTAGTGTCGATTCTTTAATTTAATGATACAACCTTTTTCAACGGATTCGTCGCGTAAAAATATTTATTTATTTGTCAAGTCCTGACGTTTCTGAAATTATTAAATTATGTTGACGGTAGATCCAAAAAAAAAAACTGTTCAGTCTGCCTGCAACTACGAGAGCTGCAAAATACTCGATATGTCAGGATTTGAAAAATAAATAAATATTTTTAAGCGACCAATCCGTTGAAAAGATTGTTTCATTAGATTAAACGTTCGCGAAAGGTTTTTTAATTCTTAGGCATTATTAAACTTCTAAAATACCTATTTTACTTTATTTTATTAGTGTAAATAAGACAAAATGTTAATTGATTAAAAAAAAGATAATTATTAAACATTTACAAAGGCGTACTTTGCTTGGAAGTAGTTATAAATAACCTATCTTTACTATATCTAACATTTACAATCACCTTCTAAGATCTAAAATAAATAAACATAACACTTCACTCACTATTATCAATAAAAACGGTGATAAAGTTCTATCACACCCTAACATGAACACTATCGGCTGTAAGGAAATGTTCACGTATCTATAAAAAATAAGATTACACGACCTCTATACGCCTGCCCCTTGGGTGTTCGTTCTAGATAGTGTTGTCACGTTGCCCGAACTCCCGGGACAACGCAGTTTTTCCGGAGCGATGCGATGGCTGCCCCGCGGGATGTAAAGGTCGGAGTTTTTAACGCTGCCCAACCGTTTAAGTGATGTGAAGTGATTCAGAAAGTTTGCTTATTTTGACTTGGTTATGATATTGTGGAAGTAAATGTTTTAGTATAATCATTGAATTAAAATTCCTATTAAATGCAAATAAGGACTTAAATCAAATTGTTTCCCTTTTTTATCCAAAATTTAAAATAAAATAAAAAATATATATTTAACTTTTCCTTTTAATAATGCATAGAGAAAAAAAAAAGATAATACGTCATGAAACGATCGTGGTGATACTCTATTCCACAATCTTAAAATCAAACTCATTATTATACCTGTAAATAAAAAATGTTAACTAAAAAAACTCATAAAATAGCGTATAAAACGTTGCTGTCATCCCTGCAAATACTACGAGTTAAAGTCTTGTCACAAACTAACTACCGCGAGTGGCTTTCACGAAACATAAAGTAACACCAAAACTCCGGCGGCGCCGGTCCCGGTCCCGGTATCTTTAATTCCGTGTTTCCGTTCCCGGGGGGTTACTGACAGCACTAGGGTCCCTGCTATTGGTTTTTGCTGAAAAGCGCCCCCGTGTAATCCGATTTTGGCCGCTTTCGTGTTTGTTTTCATAGTCTTAGCAAAGTTATACCATGGCGTTATACGTTTTAAGTTTGTTTTGTGCTAGTTAAAGTTTTGCGAAAATATTATTTCATTCCTGGCGCGTGTGGTAGCTTAGTGTGGTGAGGTATTCTTTGAACTTGCAGTCAGCAAGACTTTGGGACCAAAGGTGCTTGGTATTACATGAATTAAGCTAAAAACAATGAACGGAACCTTCCTAAATTTTGAAAGTTTATCGAATTGGAATCATAGTTATATTATTTCGGGTTTATTCGCGCAGGTTCGCTGACCACTGTCGCACACGACACAGACTTGACGCGTAGAGGTTAGTTATGTAATGATATTTAAAATAGGTATCCGTAAGCGAATAGACTCAAAATAACATTAAACATTCTCATAGATATTTATTTCGTTCCGTGCGGTGGGTTTTAATTTTAAATGATGACAATGAAAAATCCCCATAAATACTTCACCATTAAAAATTTCGTTTTCCCGTCACAGAGGGTAGACATAACTTCTGTCAAAAATTGACAACGCAATTTACGAATTCAAACGTTCCAAATTTAAAAATCAGGAAATTGAAAAATGAGGGAAGCGATGAAAGCGTTTTCATGTAGTAGGTAAGTTCATGTAGAACTTTATTTTGATGAATTTTGTTTTCTGATAGCGAAATCGAAAATCTATATCAAACACGATATCAATATTGATGTACAAGTTTTAAAAATACTCATTTTAAGTTTGGGTAGAAAGTTGTATCATGAAATAGAAGTCCTGCAAAATTGGAATCGAATTCACTTGTAGTTTCTGGTGAGCGCAAAATTATGTTAATTTGTAATGTAAAAAGTAACAAGGATGCCTGCACCGCTTTGGGCTTTAGTATAGGCTGGAATGTTATTAATCTAGTGTATGTTACTTTACTGATATTCTACAAAAAGTATACAAGCGTTTTACATATATTATCTAGTGTATGCTTACAATTAGCACAATATATCTGTAGTGGAGTACGACGTAAGAAAACCTGGACTTAATGGTCGGAAATGGCCAACACACAGTTAGCTAGCGAGGTGATTAATGTTTGATTATTCCCTGTATCAAAAGAAGCTTTTATCCAGCATTGAGATAGTTACAGGCGATACAATACATATTTTTATAGCCTATTTCCCTGTTCTAATAGACTCTACCTATCTACAAGATAAATGAAATAAAACTAAACTTCCTTTCAGATATAGTTATCCGAAATTTTGATGAAAGTAATTATTCCTTCAAATTATGGACAAAAGCATTAACTACAATTAAACATTAGACATCGTTTCCAGCTCTATATACATACATATATACTACTATTCCGTATGTATTATTATCAAACAATAGAAAATCGATAATCCCTCACGTTTGGTATAACAATCAGTCATTTACACGTCGGTTGATTAGTTAATTATATCAATGATTATGTTCTTATGATAAACGGATAACTATAAATAGATTTATCGTGTTGAATCAATATCGTACTATCGCCAACTACGCAGGAAAGATTATAGTTCTCAAGCATTTGCTGATACACAGATGCACTCTTATTTTCCTCCCTCTTATAGTCGGATGCATTGGGACGCCATCTAATACGACCGGAGAGATCAGACGAAGGAACGATGGCTTTACATTCTCTCTGGAACACGGAACGAGTGATAGCAGCACGCACATAACGGCACGGTTTAAATTTGTGATTTTTGACTTGTAAAGACAAAAGACATATCACTGGGTTGAACCTCTAGACTACAATTGAGCCGCAACAAGCGCTCAACAAGTCAACATGTTCAGCAACGTTACACAACAACATGGCGCAACATGTTGCAAACTACAACGCCAAAGTACCAGATGATGATGATGATGATGATAAAATATTACTCAGCTTAATGTGCTCATCACGTTAAGGGACAGGCAACCCGCACACATTTTACCACCTTGCTAGCACTGCTTTTTTAAAGAAATCAACATTAACCTATTGATAACTGTAAGAATGCCTTTAAGACCTTTAACAAAATCGGAAATTCTCACAACCGGTCTGCTCACCCCATTACCACAGGATACCGCACTAATAAATTATGATAGCACGTGCCTCAAAGGCTGGCTCTTATCTCACACGGAATTCGCACTTTAACAAAAATGTAAATTTATGGCATTTTGCGCTTTTTTTCCGCGACACGTAATGGGTAGAGGTATCTTCCCGCTTTGTTCAGGGGCACCGTAGTGTCTTATCATGGGTTACTATTGCTATGACGTAAGGGCATCTATTGGGTGCGAATGAATTGGAATTGATTTATTTATTTATATATATTCGATTAGCAAGGTTAGAATGTGTTTTTTAAAGTTCTAGAAGTGTTATGTTGTTAATTTTTAAAGCATCGTTAAAACATAATTGTAAAGTGGCCGCGACACAAGCGGTTCAACTAGGCTCCACGAGAGAAAAAGTTATCTACAATTGAGCTAATAACATAGTTAACTGCAGTGTTAAATTTTGCAAAATTTACTAGAAAATATAATTCAAAAAATGATATTTCAGTGGTGAAACCTGCTCACGCTCTGCACAAGGCAATGATGTTGCCGTTATTACTCTATATTTTCTTATATACTCTAAGAATACAACCGTCACTAACGGGTAATGTGACGTTTAGTACCCTTGTAGGACTAACCATATTAAGTAACATTCAATCCCAACAAAACATTGAAACTGTACCTAATTAGAACTTGGCACGCGTCCATACTTTCGTAATACACGTTATACATTGTTGGCAATACACACACAAGCTAAACACTCGCGGAATTTGGGCCGGCAATAGAGTTGTAGTGGAGGTTTGGCTTGAAGTTCAAATATGAAGTCATAAATCGTTGTTAGTAAAACCTAACTGTACTGTTTTCTCTTGAGCGTTATTGCGGAGATATTGCTTTTTGTATGAAGGGTGTAACTGTGAAAATGAAATCGTGCCTACTGACTATATGTAGTTGTTTAAAATCAAGTTAGTGGTCCGTGGATCACTAGGGTTTCGCGAGAAAATAATCTAGGTCCACGAAACAAACGACGTATTAGGAACGCAGGGGTGGGGAGAGGAAGCAGTTGCAGTTCATGCCACTTAGCATCCTTTTCTTAAAAAACCCTGCACCGAACAAAACAGTAGATTTAGATGCTGCACTGATGCGATCTAATCGCTTGTGTGTAGTTTTATAGTCTTCCATACAATACAACCAGCTGTCATGTGGACCGGACAGTCTGTGGCAAGTATAAATTAAAAAAAAACATCCAAACTCACCTAAATGAAAGCGTAGTCAGCGGCCTATAAGACTTGTGACTATTAGGGTCAGCCATCGGCATCCCCCAATAGTCATCCAGAAACAATTGCTTCAATGAGTTGCTTCCAGTCACATCTCCATTTGTCACTATCGCTGGTATGTCGTCGTGGACGAAGTCTCCATTGAGGCTGTTCATGTAGCTGAGGACAGCCGTGGTGGTCACCATGACGTAGATAGCGAAGTCGCTACACACGGTCTTGTGGTGTGTTTCTTCTCGAACCGTGGTCAGTGATCGGCGCTTCATTTTTGGTGATGTTCGTAGTTTTAGTGTTACATTTCTACATCTACACATTTGATGTTCTGAAACAAGGAAAGCGGAATGTTAATAAACATTAACTACATCTAATTTTGATAAACTATAGTTGATGATTGATTCGATTAGCTACATTAAATGGCCGGTTAACAGTTTAACTACTGTACAAATTTAAAAATAGAACATTCCACGCCTGTATTCCCCAGAGGGGGTAGGCAGAGGTGTATGGTAGGTACTTATCAGAATATCAGCGCTGCTGCATAATTTTAAAATTCAACTGCAGCATTATGCTGAGATAGGGCCCTTTTCTGGCCTCGTACAGGTATTCCGTGATTTTTTTTTTGTTAGTTGTTACTCATGTATTGTATCTATTTGTGCGAGTCCAGAATAAATGTCTTTTCTTTCTTTCTATGCAATACACCCACGTTTCGACGGCTATAGGTCCCATGTAATAGGGGGCGAGCCGGGCATAATCCTAGACTTCGTGCTGCTACTGAGAATTTCCTAATAGAAAAACCCAACAATACTTTGATGACCAGACCCGGTGATCAATCCACAACCTCGTTTTCAGCAATCATGCTTGTTACTACTAGACCAACGAGGCAGTGTAAATCGAGGCAGTTAAAAAAGCTACTAAACCTTACAATTCCGTTTAAAAAAAGAAAAAGAAAATTCGCAAAAAAAATGGACTTTCTAAACCTACAAATTACACACAACCACATTATTATTATTATCTATACATTACTGAGGTACATACCTACTTCTTGTTTGGAATTAAATACACGAATAAAGACGGACGTGACGTCACATCACGTGATAATGTCAAAACAAAGTTTGCGGTCGGCATGGAATTGAACGAAGTGAGTTTACTTTAATCCTAACTGTCGTCGAGGCAACACGTCTTCAAGAGTGTTTATAATAAAGTGTCGTTCTACGTTTATTGTGCCAAAATCTTTTTAACATATTTTTATTATTTATATTAGAGTATTGTTTGTAGACAAAAATAAAATACTTAGCAATAAACTGTTCAGTTAATATAGTCTCAAACTTTCGCGAACATTCAACATAATGAAACAACTTTTTAACGGATATAATTCGCGTTTTTATTTTGATAATACAATCCTGACGTTTCGAGTACCTACTTTGCAGCACTCGTGGTCGCAGGCAGACTGAGGTTGACAAGAGTGTCTGAACAGTTAGTTATTTAAAATTATTTTTGATCTACCGTCAACTTTATTTAGTTTTTGCCCATAGATATTATGTGAATTTTAAATTTTAAATTATATTATTAAATTATGTTTAGTTATATGTATGATAAAATAACTTAAAAGAATTGACTAACTGTGTTTTCTTTAATTATTTTATTGTATTGTTATTATAAATATATTGAAGGAGGTTTTACGTTTGACTATATATAGTTTGATACTTAGTAATAAATGACTGGCCATCGCCACCAGGTCAAATAAGTTTGTGGCACTCTACTTTAATACATAATAAAAGCTATCTATTATTCGTTTGTATATAGGGGATTATATTCTCTACTGAACCGATTCTAAAAAATGTTTCACTACTAGAAAGCTTAATCCCTGAGTAATATAGTCTTATCTTAATTAATTCAGTTGCTAAAACGGTGACGGAAAACATCGTGATGAAACCAGCACACTTGAGATATTTTTTAATGGTGTGTAAAACCATGTCAGAGGCCTACGGGCAGTTTAAACTCTGACACCAGGTTGTTCATCAACCATACGATAAGAAGAAGAAGACCTTAATTAATTAATATCTTAAATCTACGTCGACGAAGCTGCGTGGAAAGTCATAGGATAAAATACAATCTACACAATTTAGATAGAATATAGAAATTTGACCGATGCCAAATATTCCAATAACCGTATGGCGGCCGCATTGAGCTCTATTTAGGCATATTTTCACTACAAATGGGTAGATAAAAGAGCGCGCCCATAAATACCAGAGCAGCTTGTGTATACGGAAAATAGTTTGTTAATAATTATTAAAGTTATTTTTATTGACATGAGGAAATGTAGGAAATCTTTATTAAATTTTTTAAGCTTTACGTTAAACGCTTTTGATAATAAAAAGTAAATAATCCTTTAGACGTTTTTACGTATTGTACCCTCCATTCGTCCATCCTTCTCCCACACACGCCAATCTAAGCTGAGACCATTAGAAATGAATAAAAAAAATCTAATTGGCTCCTCACAAATTTTTCAAATACTTGGACAACGAAAGTATAATACAAAAAAGTTACTCAAGAATGATGAGTAAACAGAAGTTTTAAGAATAAATAAAAGCTTTTCTGACAGGATTGACGAATCTAATTTTTCACGGAGGCTGAGTCTATTACAGGAGAGTCCATGTAGGTGGCTTTTTTATCTAAAAAACTTTTTTATATCATAAAATATGAAGCAAGACTTTTTTCTTTGTCACGTTTTTACTGAGAAGAGAAAGGAGAGTGGTTTTATTGTTTGTCGGTTAATACTTATTATCCCTCAAATATTATGTCTAACTTTTATATAATTCAATTCCATTAAGTTTCCGATATATTAACTGTAACCAACATTATATGAATTGCAGCGGAATGCTAGGTAATTGGTTTATATAACTTAATTTTTTTATTTTATCACTTATATTTATTGTCAAAATTTGTATGCCCATAATGTTGCCAAAGTATGGAGAATTATTTGTTAACCTTGACAACACCGGTTTATTAATTACCCATGTTATAAATATTTACTTTTAAATTCCTGATAATGTTTTCCAACTGTCTAAATAAAACTAATTCCTTAAATCTAATAACAAATAAAAAATATACTTAATCATAAAACATATCCTCAAGAAACTAATCTCAAATAAAACCAGTGAATACCACCCATCTGTTCGTATGATTCCAACTGTAATCTAAATAACTATTTTTCAATATAGCCCTCGCAATATTGCCGAGTTATGAATTTTCGTCTGGCCTACTCAGAAACGTGGTACGTGCCCGAAATATAAGATATTAAAGGGAAAAAAATCCGTCCGCAAAATTCGTATAGCACTAAATATAAATATTTCGAGTTCCAAGGAGTTTGGTGTAACGATGTGTGCTTTTTAGAATGTCAAAAAAATATTATTTTGTGCTTCTTTCGATGTCGCAAAAAGTCGTAGTAATTGTTTGGTTACCAACCCGTTTTGCAAGCACGTGTACACCTGGCATGTACCAAAGTAATGTTTTCAATGTCATGTCTAAAACCTTAATACCTTCTTAAGAAATTTAAGATACTACTATTTAACGTTGAAGGAAAACATCGTAAAGAAACTTGTACTTAACGGTCTGAAATCGCCAACACGCTCTGAGTAAACATGATTAATGCTCGATCCTTCTTTGTTTCTGAAGAATGCCCTGCAGTGGGACATAATATTGTCAATACTGAGAGTCTGTTACATATCCATGCTAACATGATGGCTCATTTTCTGGTTTGAAGTGACTGTTCAACTGTTAATAGGTACTATAATCTATTTATTTATCTGTCTATGTATTACTGGAATAAATATTACTGAAACCTACTGAAAAACACTAGTTAGATAAGTGACCCAGTGTGCAGAAATAGTGTAAATAGTAAACAATTGACTGGCAAGTCTGAGGTCTTAGGTTTGAATACATGGTACGCATCTCTGACTTTTCGATAATTACTTGCGTATTATAAATTAAATATTAAATTAATTATTTTACGCGCCTTGAAATGCACGTAAACGGTTTTGGTTTAGTCTAGTCTCCGTTAAGATTGGCCACTGTAGTTGTGACATTCGTTAAAACAATATAATCGTGGATACAATAAAACCCCGACATTATAATAATATAAACGAAGCTATTCCCATTTTTTAATCATGCCAAATTTTCCTATCTGAATTCAATCGAAACAGTACCTTCGAATTTAATATAACAACTAACTCAACAATATACACTACAGGCCACAAAATACCACTACGTTTACATTTACCCTTCAATAATTATACGCAGCTAATTCTGAGGTAGCTTGTACCAAATTTATGGCCTTAGTGTACTTGAACATGTTTATTAGTCTCGTAAAGTTAATGAACACCTCACGACTCGGTTGATGAAGTGAGCTTATAATTTTATCCAATAAACTGAGAAAAATGTCGCAAATTTGAAGATACTGTTGACTGAATACTCAGAAATTTTCTAAAGATGAAGTAATATGTTTTGCAGGGCAAATTTTCTGGCATGAAGTGTAAAATTATGTTTGGAGTATTTTATTAGATTTTTGGCTTGGGAATAACATTTTTACAGTTTTAATTTTACGCTTGTTAAATGTTTGAAGTTTCAGAAAACCATATAAATACAGGATTATGCAAGCGTTTGTGGTTAAGAGCTCTTCAAGTTTTAAAAGCGCATAAAATTATATCGTTTTGTTTATTTGAAGATTTCAGTAGTCTGAAACTTTGTGATAAATTGTAGGAAATAGGTACTAGCGGGTTTTTTTTGTGATGTTTATTATTTGGTTTTTGAGAGCGGAATATGTAAAAACATATACACTTATGCACAGTAAAAATATGTAAACAAGCGGAAAACAAGCACTGAAATTTGTACCTACACAGCCTTTATCAGTCCACTGCTAGACATAGGCATACGTGTCACATATTTTGTGCGGTCATTAAAAGGTGTTTGCCCTTAATCGCCACGCTGGGCTAGAGGGTTGGCAATCGCAGTAGCAGATGATTGCTAATACACAGTAGTATACGACACCCGCGGGATGAGTAGGGGTGGTAGGTACTCTTAGGCCGGAAACCACACGGCAGATATAGAAATGCAGCATAGAGAAATATGTAATTTATTAAAATTTTCAATGAGCTTTAATTTAAATTCTATTAGATATTATAAATGTGAATGTTTGTGAGTTTGAGAATTCAGATGTTGGACAAAATGGATTTATAAGACAGTAACCTAGATTAGGACAGAAAATATTTAAAACCTATTTGCAGGTCCAACTTCCATGACCACGAGCAAAAGCTAGTTACTTAAAAAAAATCTGGTCCGCCACCGATGTGTGCTAGAACTTATTGAATTACATAAGTACAACCTCAAGATTTCTGAATCTTTTCTGCAGACATCAGATATCATCGCGGTACCTCGATATTAAAGAACATTAAAGCTTCAGAGATCAAAGGGGATTTACAAAATAATATCTGAAAGCCGCGGTGGGAATGTAATTTTATATTGGTATGGCTCTAGGCTGTGTTAACGTGTCTATGGTACAGTAAAATTTAAGCGTGGTTCCGAAATTCAAACAAAAAAGAACTATTCATTATCATAAATTAAATTACTTATTTTATACTATACATACATCACTACATAGTATAAAACAAAGTCGCTTCCCGCGTCTGTCTGTCCCTATGTATGCTTAGATCTTTAAAACTACGCAACGGATTTTGATGCGGTTTTTTTTAATAGATAGAGTGATTCAAGAGGAAGGTTTATATGCATAATACATGCATATTAGCGTAACCGTGCGAAGCCGGGGCGGGTCGCTAGTAAACTATAATACTTTTTCCCATGAGGGTAGAACAGAAACAAGCGGGCTGTTTGCCACCTATTAATTTAGAATTTGAAATTATATAAAATTCGAAAGACACTGGCGCTTTCTATTTTCATAAAAACGTTATGGATTTTTTCCTAGAGAACAGTAAATTTTTTCGGGATAAACGGTACTATATATATTACTTTTGTATATTGTTACTGTTACTGTTAGCTTACATCATCCCACTGCTGGGCAAACGCCTCCTCCCATGATTTCCACACCTGTATATTGTTATTTAATATATTTATTTAATAAGAAAATTTGAAAAAACAACTGCAAATAACAACAACAACAATCCCATCTGTATCAGTATTTTTTTTAATTATTGTTAGCAGTAACTTTCGGCCTACCAAAGGCAAATCGGTTTAGTAACATCTTTGTATTCAGATATTTCTTTGTCACGTCAGGCGTCACGTCCTCTTCCCGCTGTAGTTCATAAAGTCTTTAGTTATCAAAATATATTGGTTTTATGCACGCAGACTCCAAGAGGCAGTATATTAGCATATTTGGCTTCCAATTAGCATTGGCTTTTTTTTGTATTTGTTTTTTCTTTTTCGTACGGTTGATGTACACCCAGATGTCAGGAGTTGAACCGCCAATAGGCCTCTGACATGGCTTTACATGCCTGTTAAGTCTCTCAGGTGTGCTGGTTTCCTCACATAACTTACGAAAAGTAAAAGGTTGCCTTGGGATCGAACTCGAAACCTCTGACTTGTCAGTCGACGGTCATACCACTAGGATAACAGAGCTACAAAATAAGCATAAAATATAGTTCGTCTGTCATTCTTATCACACTTCTAACACGACAATGTACTCGCGTATAACCTTTAAAAATAAAAATCAGCAACGCATCGTAAACACGCACCGTGTTTGTATACAGAAAGCTCTTCAAATTTAATTATTAATAGTTTTCAGGCTTTACGAGTGCAGCCAATGTAATATGAAAAAAATATAGGAATAGACAAAAATTGACCAAGTGCGTCGGACTTACGCATGAAGGGTTCCGTACCATTATCTATACAATATTAGACATTCAAGCGTCTGCCTGTTGCCGTTATTAATATTGGGCAAAAAAACGGCAAAAACCTTCTCGTATCGGATTTTTGCCACAAATTTCAATCCGAAAGAAATCGGATTTAATTATTTAGATGCAACTTACGTTGCTTTCAAAACCATCTATGAAGTAAAAGAATCATTTGAGGCAAAAAAAAAAATATCTGTCTATTTTTTTGCAGTATATTTATTGAATGTAGAGGACCCGTTTAAATTTCGTTCTTCTGTTAAAACGGTGTATGTGCTCCATCGTAGAAATAATATAAGTAATTTTTTTACATAAAATGTTTTGTCATCAAAAATAAAGCTGTGTACCAAATATCAAATCAATCTGTGAACAGGAAGGGGGTGAAATATCGATTACTAAATTTGAACCAAATAATAAACAAGTCAAGCTTCTTCTTCTTATCGACTCAAGCTCTTAAATTTTACTCGACCAATATGTAGCAAGCTAAATAAAACCGTTTAAAAAAAAACTTATAATCTAGTCTAAAATAAGAATTATTTAAAAGTAATAAGCAGTTGCTGAGCAAGCCTTAAAAAAATTTCATCATTGGTTACCCGAGACTGAATCCCTTCATTTGCACAAGAATTTGAAAAAAAAAAAAATATTTTTTCCCTTAATTGTTCGTTTTATGGATTCGGTGGGTGAAGCCCTATGACTCAACCTTTGTTCGTTAACGAAGTAAACTGAAACGTTTTTTTTTCTGTGAATACGTATAAACAATAAACTTTTTCATGCGAGTTTGTTCGGTATTGTGAAACTGAGATTTTTTTTTAAATTCTCATTTCGCAAAGTTTTTAATGAAAATAATAACGCTATTCACACTGCTCCATGGTTACACACGTCAATATGTACTTATATGTACGAATCTGATATGAACAATGAGCTTTATTTTAACGAATCAAACATTTTGCTTTTCAAAAAGAAAATCCCAACTGCTATCATCGATAATAATTGATTCATGTAATAACCAACAATTAATAATATTATCACAAATTTAACTAAGTAGGTCCTACTATTGATACGGGCTTCAAGCGGCCACCGTTTTTATTTTATTTTATGGTGACAAACGACGATCTGGTCAAGAACGCGGGAAAGAATTGGATGCGGAAGACACAAGACCGTCAAGAATGGAGTGCTATGGAAGAGACCTACACGGTCCACCTGATGGTAAGCGGTTACCAAAACCTATAGATAGTATCACTAGGACCACGATTAGTTTTAATTTTTGCAATAATGATGATATAATGATAATCTCCTGACCCGACCGTATCTGACCCCTCATCCTGACCGTATTCACACTCAGGCGAATCGTGAAAAATGTCGTGACATAGTCGTATACGTCTCCATCGACGTGGTCATTGGATTCGTACAGTGTAAAAGGAACGCTCTCATAAATGTGTACATCTTACGTCATTAACGATTCGTTATTTATCACGAATCGTCAATGACGGATGTAGGTATATGTAAATCAACTGTTACTCATACTAGTAGTAGTAGTAGGTACCTATGCGGATTTCTCGTGTTTAATATTCAAATTTTCTCATAACCTTTAATTAACGACAACGTGTATGCTTTAGCATCTGGTTATATCGAGTGGAGCTTCGAAGTATATAAGCTTATAAATTTAATTCAGCCGCCATCTTTATATACGTCACGTCGCTCACATAAATGCTAAAGGCTCGGCCAGCTGTGCTCGTGTGACGTCATAAATGTTAGGTTCTGTAAAAAATGTTCCAGTGTACGCTCTGGGCACGGATGGGCTAATTTAAGAAGTGTATATAAGATTTTGTATATTTATTTGTGCTTGGGTTTCATTATTTTGATTCTCTGATATTTGAGTTTGTTTTGGGGTCTACATTTTGAAGTGAGTTAACATGTGACCAGGGTATTGTATAAAAGGGCTTTAATTAGCACAAGCTAAAACACGTTTTTAATTATTTTTATGATGTATGGTTTTCGATAAATTCGTAGTAAAAGAATTTTAAAAAAGATTACCTACAAGCGATCTTTGTATTTCGTTCCGTAGAAACATCTTTTAAATACGTAATCATAATACTAGAATTTAAGATACATTATTGTATTTTGCTCCAATCGCAAACTGTCTGCGATAAACATAATCACTGCGCAGCTATAAATTTGCACATGTATATGTCTGCGTTATAATCAGCAAATTGTCCCCAATCGAATGAACGGAATGTCTGTGCGGTTTTCCGCTGATTGTTCCACAAGTCATAATATGAACATGTCCGTAATTCCGTATATTTGTATCGGGGTATTTCGGACGTAAATACAGCGGATTTTGTCAGAGTTTAATTTGGCCGTGTATGCTAGATTGCGAGCTTCGTTGTATTGTAGTTGTGAGACTGATCATGAAGTCTGTAGGTACCAAGTTGCTACCAAGGTCGGACTAAATTACTACAGAATTTTGTCAAGAAAAACAGAACACTTATTTGTGTGAATACATACATTCATAATTTCAGCCGGAAGACGCCCAAGTAAATAGATTACATTGACGTAAATAGATCCATCGATTGCTCCTGTTTCTATGGGCTAGAAATAACATTATTACGCCCTTCTATTATCAAACTTTGTTCAAATTTACAACGTGTTGCTTTAAAGACCTGCCAAATTTTAGGTCAAAAATGAAAAAGGACAAAAGTGAGTCACTTGACCAATGACTTTATATGAAAAGACAATTTTCGATTTTCAGATTCCAATATGTTCTTGGGGCAAAGTTGTTCAGTTTCGTGGACCTTATTACCTCCTAAAATTTGGCTGGTGTCGAAAAAAATAGTGATTGATGCTGACTGAATTTCAGCCACATAAGCCAAATTCAATGGATATTACCTAACTAGAAGACACATAGTGCACAAAATACAGATGCATTCTCTATTCCCTCACTCTTATGGTCATGACCGGAGCGAGATCAGGCGCAGGGCCCGTCATAGGGCAAAGGTTTAATCAGCGACCAGTGTCGGAGAGGTGATAATTTATTTATAATATACACGAAACTTACTGGATTCAAACCGGAGACCTCTGACTTGCCAGTCAATGACCACTTTAGTTACCACTGCACACTTAGCTGCACGCAAAGAAACCACCTTTCTCTAACAGATAATGTAAGTACTCCATAAAGAACCACAGAAACAAAAGATAACCGACTCCATGTATCATAAAGGAATCCTTGGAAATAACTCCAACCATGGTGGGACCGTCATTATTAACCAAATGGGACGTAAATGTCCGCGACCCCTACTCCGAACTGACCGGGGTTTCGTTTTACGAGCCTAGCGGTCACTCGGTGTGATTAAATAAATGTATTTGGCGATAATGCTGAATTTTATTCGGTTTTGGATGGTAAGGGATTTGGTGTAGTGTTTTATGCTTGGATGATAGTGTCAACTGTCGATTAATGGCAGTTACATGACGACACAGTTTTTTTGAAGAAACAAAAAGGATTTATTTAAATCTTGTTGGCCGAATAGACGATATAGTAGAAGTGTAGAACAATACGAACTATATTACATACACAGCCTGTATTAGTCCACTGTTGGACACAGGCCTCTTCTCATACGTTTTTTTTCACTTTTTTGTGCGCTCATTAGAGGGTTGGCGATTGCAGTAGCAGATAGTTGCTATTACAATGCTTTGTCGCTGTTGAAACCACAAGGCAAACTAAACTATATTATATTTTTTTAAAAATCCTCGAGCCAGACATTCTGAATTAAATTAAGGTTAGGTTATGTTATAAAGCCTGTTTCACAGACTACAGATGGGTATAATCTACCAGGTAAACCAATAAAAAAAAATATAATTATGACTATCTATCAGGTTACCCAACCAAAAATATATTACTCAAATTAACTCTTTAATTAAAGAAAAATCGGTGTTAAAACATGAAAAATAGAACATTCTTTATATTTTATGAAAGTCAGTAAAAAAACATAAAATAACATTAATAAATTCGTAACTTTGTAGAAACAAAAAATCGTTTCAAGCGGGATTTGAAACCGCGATCTACTGGGTAAAGCCCCCAGTTGCTCTACCACTAAGGTATTCGTAGTAACTCCGCCCTATCAAAATTCTCTTCTACATTCGTAATAGAAGATGTTTATCATATTACAATGGAATATGGAAAGAACGCTGCTCTGCACCGTCAACTCTTCCAATCGAACTGTCAAGTCAGTACGGTGAATAGTATCCTGGCCTCTCCTGATTCCGACCAAGCTAAAAAATTATATAGGTTGTTAGTTTAGGAATTAGTAGTAAGGTAGTTTAGTTGTTTAAATATTTTCGTTTTTGGAATAGTTGGTGTTCGAGAGAATCACGATGAGGGTGGCATAGTAAATATTTAAAATCTTCTATAACTAGTTAATAAAAAACCATCTCAGATGGTTTCTTCCTACAAAATTTCCAACTTTAGTGTTCGCACATTATGCTGAAATTCTTTATAAAAATGTTTTTATACTTCCAAATTCATATTGTTGACTAATTTGTTGATATAAGCCTCTTCGTAATAAACAACGAGCCTACAAAAGGGGCCTATGCCTACGAAATACTTTGATCAAATAAAACAGTCGTCTATTGAGTTTTCCACTCTAATTCGATTACTCATTACTGCTACAATTTATTTCGCCATCGCTACCAAGTACCACTACTAAGGATCTTAAGGCAATATTAATAGCTCTCAATCCTCAAGCAATTTGACTCATTTTAATAAATCATTCTTGAGATTGACCTTGAGTTTTTTATTAAAAAATCTGCAGACGGTATTTTTAGGGTTCCAAAGAGAAAAATACGGTGGCTACGGTGTTATCTGACAGCAGTTTTCATCTTTATTTTAAAGATTAAAAGAAGTTTAAGACACTTATTAAAAAAAAAGTTATCATAAATTAAATAATGCAAACCAAATACACAAAAAATTAAATATCAGTAAGAGAATCTGCATTGAAATCAGATTCATTTGAGAGTAAAGATTTCACAGACAGGCATACTTACATAAGCTTCAAAATTATGACTCCCTTTTTGCACCAAGCGAAAGGTAATTAAATACTCCCCAAATTGTAGATTCTAGTTGCTGGAATTTTTTTAAAGTTTGTACAAATACTTTCTCAAAAGAGATTCCTGCAAATAGTACCACACAAAAAGCCCACCATTTAGCCACAGCCTGTCATCAAGATAAAAACGAAACTAAAAAAGAAGGCAAGAAACTCATTCATAAATCACTCAAACAATAAATCATCGAGAACACACAGTAGGGCCTCTCAGACACAGCTCGCAGTGAATAAATTAGATTCAGCAGATGTTATTCGCGATGACAATTACATTTCGTTTGATTACTTCCTGCAACGCTTTAGAATAATAATGAGCGCTTTTTGTGTGTTCTCAGCCTTTTATTGCTTTATGTATGCATGTCAGCTTAATTTTTGTTTATTTTGTGAAAGAGTTTATTGGATAATTTTTAAGAAGTTCTTAATGAAAAAGCAAATTATTTACTATTGGACGACGTATAATTTATAATTTTCTTGTTTTATCATCATCATTATTGCCTGTTTTAGTCTACTGCTGAACATAGGCCTCTCCTAATGCGCGCCACTATTATGCACTTATTGAAGGTATTTGCCCACAATCGCCACGCTGGGCAAGCGACACAGTTACCAAGAAGGATGGTGCTGCCCAGCCTCCGGATCTTCCCCTTTGTTGCTTCTTACGACACCCGCGGGACGAGTAGGGGGGTTCTAATCTTAGGCCGGAAACTACACATCACTTTTTGTGTACCGTTGAATATATTACATAGAAAGTAATATATTACATTATTGTAGACGCAGCTGTATATGTCGCGACTTTACCACTCTAGTTAGAGGAGTTTGCGTTGACCTTGAGAGTTCAATTGAGTTACCCTCCGGTGCTGCATGCGTCCATAGGTCACAATAACTGGTAACACTGTTTTTTTTGTGGTATAAATATAACTAATTGTCGAAGGGTGTCGTGTTCCCGTGTTTCATAAAACGTTACACGACACCACGCAGCAGTGCAACACGTAGCCGACACATAATATTTTTACCCCTTTTTTTAACCCCTGACGAAAAAAGAGGAGTGGTATACGTTTAATGTAATATTATCTGTGTGTCATTGAACGAGCCCTTATGTATGCTATTCATTAAACGTCATAAATTCACCATTAAAAAATTAAGCAGTACATTAAAGTACCGTAAAAAATATATTTGCCCAAAAATAAAATACAAAAATATTTTTGCAAAGTTCACGACCCAAAAATAAATTAAATAAAGCTTTGAATACTTAAGTCTTCTTTATTTGGAGTCTTTTAAGTATATCCCGAGTATTTTATTAACACAAAAGAGTCCTGATATTTTAACGCACCGTAAACTGAGTCAAGTGGGTGCCACCAGTAATCTCCCCATCGACGTTTAGCCGCAAATTACTGCGGCCCGCGAACGACTTTAAAAGCCCCTAATATACGTGTGTTCTAACTTAATGGTTTATATCAGGGGTGGCGAACCTTTTCAGATAGTCGTAAATTAAAAATAAAATACCATACACATTTTTATTTTTGCTTAGGCTAAGCTTACTTAAAACTTATGAAAATAAGATAGAAATTGGTAGCTTTATACATAGTTTTTGGTAAGCTGAAAATTTTGTGAACGAAGACTTTGCTTAGCACGTACTCAGACTAATTTGAAGATAATTTAAAAATACGTACGATCTAGTTAGAACTTTGTTAGTAGTTAGTAGTTATACCTACGCTTTAAGTTTTCTTTGTTTTATAATCATAAATTAATGTAAGTGACGATGGGGCACTTAATATCGTGCCCTGCATGTCATTTGTTTATTGAACTGACGGACGCTACTGAAGGCGTCAATCTCGTAGCCCAGTTCTGGGCAGACACAATTTAGATTGCCATCGACACGCTAAGAAGAAGAAGAATGTAAGTGTTATCGTCTTGTACCTCGTCACTTAAATATATTTTCTTTTAACTTTCTTTTTTTTTTCTCTCTAGATCTCAGCCTTAGACGCGCGGCCATAGGTTCACGATCTCTGCCTTACTCTCTGGAGCGTTTCCTTGTTAAATGAGTCTGAAGTGTGACGAGCCAGTTTTATGAAGACATTTAGTTTTTATTGGTGGAATTGTATGCGTCATTTTTGCGTCAAATTGAGGATCGAGGTTGAATAGTCATAGTCATCATGTTAATGATAGAACTACCGGGTTTATTACCCGGTTTGTGTTGTACGACAATTTAAACGTAGAATAAGCAACTGTTATTTTAAAATTAGTCTTGGCTGTCGTATTCATTTTGGTTTAAATGCATACCAAATTAATAATATGTGATACAATTTGCTATTCTATAAAGCGTATCATTGATTTTTATATGTATTTAAACCATGACACAAGAGACAAGATCAAAAACATTATTTTATTTTTATCTATGCACTTTTGCAGCTAACTGTATATAATTATACCTTTTTTATTACAATACTAGCTTATGCCAGTGGCTCTACCCGCGTAGATGTCGATTATTGCAAAAAAAAAGTAGCCTATGTCCTTTCTCTTATTTCAGGCTATATCCCTAGATTATCCTTACTATCCTTATGCTAGATTTTGTTCAAATCGGTTCGGTGGTTTAGGCGCTCTAAAGTAACAAACAAACAGAGTTACTAGCAATTTTTGCTAGTCGCGAATCGTATGCAAGTTACATAATCAAGGTGCTGCGATGTGCGCCTGTGGACACAAATGCGGATGGGACTATTTGTCTGTAGTTCGTCACCGCATGAATTTAATGACACCCCATACAAATAGTACTACACGTCGTATATGGAACTATTTAATAACGATGGGATAAACGGAGTGTAGCTGAAGAATAGTCGTGTAATTAACCTTTAAGGCCCGTCCCGCTCGTGATGGAAATTAGTTAATATGTGAATAATATTTTATTAGGAATGTTTAGAGAAAATGTATATTGAAAATTGAAAGAAATTTAAAAAAAACAACCGATAGGGATGGGATTCGAACCCACGATCTCCGGCGTACCGTGCTGACGCTCTAACCGCTGAACTACCGTAGATATTGTTTGTGTATAGTTTTTAAGTAGGTAATAGTTGAGTTGTAAAATTTCAGACATTATTTAAAGCGGTTGCGTACGTATACATACATAAGGGTAAACCCAATTTTTTATGCTGACTTCCTGACTAAAACTATAAATCCGAAAGAAAATTGGTTTGTTTGTTACAACTTCACCACCGAATCGATTATTCAGAAATTTTGCATATACGTTGTCAGAAGTACAAAAACGGACACACACCTTTCATTCCGAAAATGAGCCCTATTCTCGTGGAAAACAGCAATAAAGTTTTTATTATAAATAGATGGCGCCACGTCTTTCGAATAATGATTAAATTTTAAATTATAAATTAACGCGAAGCCGCG
This sequence comes from Protodeltote pygarga, assembly GCA_936450705.2. Classification (NCBI taxonomy): domain Eukaryota; kingdom Metazoa; phylum Arthropoda; class Insecta; order Lepidoptera; family Noctuidae; genus Protodeltote; species Protodeltote pygarga. Next base: position 14,808,082 of record OW388254.2, read on the forward strand.
AGCAAAAAAAAACTAGTTATAAATAATAAAAGTAAAAAATTCGTTTATAAATTCGAGTTTTGTTAGCAGTTCTTGCAGCTATACTCTTTCCATCAGAGTTAATTAAGTACCTAAACCCTATTAAGTTGTATCAATCGGTATACAACGATATAGCGTAACTGGAGGTCAGATCTGGATGTTAGCGTCCAACTTCCGTCCTCCTGGAACATGAGAAACTGGAGGAACTTAAAGGAAAAGCAAAAAAAGGAAAGGAAGGAAAATTAAAAAAAAACGAACTATCCAATTTTTTTTATATTAAGCCTGCTTTTAAAAATTCCATACCAAAAAAAAATTTGAAAATAGAAAACAAAAAATCATGATCGTAAACCGCGTCCCCTACTCAGGAAGCGAGACGCTCCATCCATCCGAAAGGACGGAGTTAACGTCGCCACTCTCGTTTATCGGTAGCGTAAAAACGATGATAGTTGGACCCTTCCGTACCTCGTTACCGTGGACTTTATAGCCAGTGGTAGGGGTATCGGATTAAATTATGTGCGCTTCAAAATAAGCGCGTTCTTTTTTTAATTTTTTTCACATAATATGTAAATTTTTCAAATACACAGCGTACAGGACTTGCAGACAGGATGCTTGCATAATTGAAGACGTAGCCTATCCATATTAATACCTGACTGTACCTACATTGTATACATCTGTGTGCGTGCGGTTTTTTTTAAATGTCGATTTAATTGAGTGGGTCCACGAGACTAAAAATGTTTATTTCAATGCTAACCCCTTTTATCTGCAAATACTTTTACTTAGTTACAAAGAATAAATTATTTTTAATATAATATGAACAATGTGCCAAAGTGTAGTGTCAAACTCCAAAATATAAGGTCTAACATTAATATCGCAAAATATTTTAGGAGGTAGACTTAGGTATAGGTCACTGAGATGCTTTATAACAGCAAAAAGCATAAACCATGCAACTTTCTTTATAAGTTTTCTAAAGAAGTCAAAATACAATAAAAAACTAGTTTTATTTACTAGTTACTATATATCTGTTTAGATACAAATTTAAACTGTTCCAACCTGGTCCACGTAGACAAAGTCACTGCTAAAAGCGAGTAAATATAGTAGTACCTACAAGTTTTCTTTTAAAATAAAACTGCCATTTAGTTTCAATTTGAAAAGCGTACGAGATAATTAAAACTATTTAACTTTTCTAACACTGTTCCCTTCCACGCCAAACTATCTTCACGCAATATTAGCGTAGTGGTCTGGTACGTCGGTCCCGTGACCACTGCAGATCCGAATGAACGCAAAGTGAAATTTTATGAAAAATAACTTGTTGAGTTTAACTTTTTTTCTGTATGAGTGCAAACTGCAGTTACAGACCATTTTACCATAGGATTGCCAAGTAACAGGTCTCATCATAATCATAACTAATACTATAAATGCAAAATAATATTAGTTAGGATTATGCAAAATGAGCGCAGAAAAGTGGCGCGCATTGGGAGAAGTCTATGTTTAGTAGTGGACTAATCCAAAACTAGACTAATGATGATGCGATTGTTTGTTATCTTTAAACCATTGAAGCGATCATCCTGAAGCATACGTTGTCAGGTGTGCAGAAACAGATATAAAAACCTTTCATCCCGATAAAAAGTATTGTTCCCGAGGAAAACAACAATAACGTTCTTTTTTTTATTTTTTTTATTTAACAAAAAGGCTTTGTCGCTTAGCGAATGACAATAAATAGCGCCACGTGTCTTTTGAATCACGATTGAATTTTAAATTCTAAATTAACGCTAGGGAAACTATGAAACTAGTACGTAATATTACTTTTCAAAGATGAAAGAAGGATAATTATAACCAAGATACTGAAAATATCAGACCTCTCCAGAAATTATGAAATGAAGGTTTCATTCGAGTGTAAGAGAACGCCACATTAACGCAGTCACATAAAATATTTTTCATCTGTTCCTAATGGCGACCGAATGGTCCCAGATAGTTTATATATCTGGCCGCTGGACTCACATTTGCGGATTTTCATGCTGGAAAAAGAACGTTATAATTTATTCTTCAGCTCTGATAGCGTTGTGGTAGGAAGGATTGACTTTGTGTTAAAAAAATAAGAGTTTGAAACAGAATAATATTATAGAGTCTTATGAATACCTTTGCTTATATTTTTGTTGGTTAAACAGTTTGTTGGTTTATCCTAGTTTCGGAGAGGATCGACGAGTTAACAAGAAGTAACTCCAATAACTATTGAGATAAGTAGTTTAACAAAAATAGATTAATTCTAAGGCCCAATTTCACATTCACTTTTAAAACCGAGTTTAATGTTAAAACTAAGTTCAGCCCGCAAATTGCAGTTTCGTACTCAGTATAACGCTTGAACCCAGTTTAACTTGAATTGATCGCGTTTAAAATGGTGAAATCGGCTCAAAGAATCAAAAGAACGAAGCTTGTACAAATAATCGCGATGCAATCGATAATACGATTGCTTGAATTGAAAATTATGCTTTCTATGTCTGTAGATCACGCCACCGTGTGCTCAAACTGTAATTTACTGTTGCAATTGTACCCTGATAGCTGGTAAACGTCTCGTCGTAATTTTGTATTATACACACTTCGGCGAATAGCAAGGATTATCAATACTCGAGAACAGAAAATAATTGGCTAAGATTTTTTTTAATACCACGTTTCGCCTTCTGCGCTTGGTCTCACGTATTCGATTCCCACACGGGACAAATATTTGTGTGATCCACAAAGATTTGTTGTTTGTTTGTGCATTTTTAAATTATGTATTTGTTTCATTCATGATATAGGGGCTATGTATTTTCATCATAATTGGTCCAACCGCTTTGAATTTATGCGGGGACAATCTGTGGTAAATGCCTTTATTTTTTTAATCTTTGTATATAAATATTATGCTCCCATCATCTCGATCAAACATCAGTATCTCACGGATAGTTATACTGTCTCCACCGAAGTAGGGTCGACAAAAACATTGTCGCCACAAATGCGTTACCTCAATGATTTATAGAGGGCACTGGATATCTTAATATCACTTCGCAGACCGTACATATGTACGTGACTTATCTCTCCACTTTGGGTTTACACAGGCTTTCTGGGTTCGTTTTCGTTCAAAACCGGTTTTATCTACTAGTACTTTACTGAGTACAAAAATTTTTGAAAACCGGTTTTTTATCTACTAGTAGTATAGTAAATCTAGAATATGTAATCTTGAGTACGTGTATTGTTGAAAGGAGAAAGTTCAATTCTTGAACAATTAATCTAAAGTAATGTAATTGAACTTATAATTTTAAGGTGGGTACTGACCAACGTTACGAAGTGTAATGTAACATTCGCATCAAGCGTGTACGCATCGAGCATGTTACGCTGTGTTTTAAAATCGGCGTAACAAGCTCGTCAAAACTCTGTGCTCCGCTTTCGCCGTTAGTTCACTCAAGATAGCCGACAACGAGGACGCTTTGGTATCTTTGATTCTACTTTATTATTGTTTCATCCAAATTAAGAAGAAGAAAACACGTTACTGGACATCAAACTTATTTAAAAACAGAGGCGTATGTGGTGGTTTGTCATTGATAGCCATTTTAAAAAACCAAATGATTACTGGACAGTATAAAAACTTTGTACGCATGTCTCCGATCGATTTCTATAAAATACAGAGTTTTTTCTTTGTGCCACTCCATGTTTTAAGAAATAAATACGAGAGGAATGACGTGTGATTACTCGCGACCCGCGTGCGTTCGGGACGACTGCAAGAGCGTACTGACCGAACCGCGTAACACTCAAAGGATTCGCCAAAAAACCGACAGCCGGGTGGAGCACTCAAAGCGAGCAACGAGCGGCTCGTTTCTCGCTGGTTTCCCCGTAACACGACGTACTGACTGCACGAATGCTCGCTGTGTAACACGTTACATTACGTCCCGTAACGCCGGTCAGTACCCACCTTAACACGTAATTAATTAACATTTTTGTTGGATTTAGTCATAATCTGATATTATTTTCTGTTTTTCTTTTTATACCATTTGATATTGCTGAATAAAAGCATTACAACTAAAATGTTACCCTTTAAAACTACTTTTTCACCATTATACGTCCACTCTTTTATTAAAATTGTTCCCTACTCGCCTCACACACAGAAAAAACTAAAAATACTTTTGGTCAAAAACGTACAATATGACGGTCGGGTAGGGTAGGGTCGACAAAAACAGTCAGCGCCCACAATTGCATTTTGTCAGAACATGATTTATGGTTACACTGGATATCTTAATATAAGTTCGTATGCGATATGTTCTGTGGACCTTCCATTTCGTAGCTACGGGAAATGTATGATTGATCGAATACGATTTGACTGTTTAATTTATAGTTTTATGCTTTCGTTTTAAGTTACAATATTATGGTTAGAACTTATAACTATGAATATTAGTTTTTAACTTAATCTTATTAATATTAAAAGAGTGTCTGTTGGTTTGTCTTTCACCTTCACAATAAAGAAATTTCCAACTGTTAAAAAAGTTAAAATATATTTGATATTACCAGAAAAAAGGAATGAAAATAACATGACATGAAAAAAAATTACAATCAGTCGCTTAATTTAAAAGTTTAAATTTCTATACTCTTTCCGTAAAATTATTTTCTTTTTTAAGAAGAATAAGGTAATATAAAAAAATAAGGTCACATTCTACTTATACGATTGAATAAATAAACTACATCCGTCAATACAGTCCTACCACATCATCATCTAGCCTAGAACAAATAAAATGGTTCACAGCAATAATAAAGATAGAAAATTTGATGCACGAGTACCTACAGTATTCGACTAAATAATAACCATAAGTTTCCTTGAATAATAAGAAACTTAATCCAATCTGCCTATGCTAAAAACAAGCAATGTTTGTCAAATATCTGATTTACATAAATCACATCAAAATATTCCTTGCTGACCTTACACGTTCTGTTAGCAAAAACATTGTCACCATCCGTAAATGCGTTTCGTCTATAATTTATGGTAGTCTGAATATCTTCATAATTCACCAGAGAGCATAAATCATTGTGGATAATTCTTGTTTTACCTTTAAATCGTTTGTAAAAGCAAAAAGAGGGTATTCTTTTTCATGCTTGTGAATATTCTTACATACTTTTGGTTTCGTTTTGTACCTCATGTTCACATTATTCAAAGCATTATCTATGAATAGAGCTACTGACTCTATCTTACTGAACTTGTTACTACCTCCTAGTCTTGTTATTCCCAAACTTTGTTGGTGTCAGCTTCTGCAGCTGAATATCAGTTTTTTACCACAATCCTGTGTGCCTCAAAAAGTACGCTATGCTTTCTAAGGCATGATGCAGGAGATAGTTAGTTTATAACAGGCACACCATTTCCAAATCAGAACCAAGTCAACTACCCTGCCTGCCTTGCCTCTGTCTGCCTTAGGTTCGAACCTGAGACTGAGACTTCCCAGTAAACCATACCACTAGATTATCACTGACTCTATCTTACTAATATTTTAAATTTAATACTTAAGTGTATTTGTTGGTTTGTCTTTTCACGCAGCGATGGAACAACGGATTGCCATGATTTTTTGCATAGAGCTAGTTCATGGACCAAAGAGTGTCATAGAGTTCTTTTTTTTTTCAATGAAAAAAAAGTGGAAAAAGCTTGTTATTTAAAATATTAATAGCTTGTTTATTATTGCAATTCAAATAAGGAGTACCTGTATTTAACTGCTATTTAACATAATAATGAGCTGTTACGCCTTCACCGTTTCAGCAAGTGATATTTAGTTTGTAATACGCACATAAATCCGAAAAGTTAGAGGTGCGTGCCTAGGTTTCGAACCTACGACCTTTGACCTGGCAGTCCAATGGTCATACCACTAAACTATCACTACTTTATAGTTTATTAATATGGCATTCAATCTATAAACTCCTACTAAATTTTGTACCTCGACCACAACATGAATTATGCCCATATCGATTACATTTCACTAATTAATACTACTACCGTGAAATTCTAACGTTACCAATCCAATTAACAAAATTGAGTCGAAATCAATATCTCAAATATTGTGTTTTAGACGTGGAGGAAGAATATTATGATAGTTATATAATAAATCTGACTATATTTATTATAAATGTTTATTTTCAATAGTAGTCAGATAAGATTATGTCGGCACCATTTAAATTAAAAGTAAGTCTTCTTCTTATCGTATGGTTGATGAACAACCTGGTGTCAGAGTTTAAACCGACTGTAAGCCTCTAACATGGTTTTCACACCATTAAAAAATCTCTCGTGTGCTGGTTTGATCACGATGTTTTTTTCACCGATTTAGCAACTGATAATAATTAATTTATAATACGCACATAGCTTACAAAAGTCAGAAGTGCGCGCTTTAGGATCAAACTCGAGACCACTAACTTGTCAGTTAACAATCATACCACCAGGCTATTAGGCTATCATATAACATAAGTTATATTGTAACATTTAAATTCTCCTAACATAAAACAATCTCAATAATTAACTCCGGACCGAGTAATTTCAGACTTATCAATAATTTAATCTTTGGTATTTAACGTTTCGAATAAATAACTTTGTCTAATTAGATATTAATTAGAAAAGTTTTTATTACTTATAAAAAGAAAGTATGATTAATGGCGACAAGTAAAAACTCTGAATTACATCGCGTGGTTTGAACTCTGGAAATAAATAGACTTTAAAATTATCTTTCCTGTTGATTTATTAACGCTTTTATAAGATAAACATAACAAAGGCTCGTTTGAACATTTGTCTTTTCCATATTTTTACCCGACTTCAAAAATGGAGGGTTATGCTTTTCAGTGTATGTATGTGTGTTTGGTATTTATTTATACGCGTTAAAAAACTTCCAGTTGTGCTGGTTTTATCACGATGTTTTTGTTCACCGTTTTAGCAAATGATAATTAATTTCCATTTGGCTTAATTTGAAATAAAAATACAGAGCTGCAAAGGCCCAATATTGCAACCTGTGTTTTTTTTTATCTTTGTTAATAGAAGTGGCTTGATCATGCAGTAATCATGCCACCCAAACCTTTGATTTACTACTTCAATTATGACACCCACAGTTTTCGTGAGCCTGTTTAAACTTAACGCGCATAACTTATATTATACTAAATTAATCAGTAAAAAAAAGTCTAAAAAAGATTATTATATTAAAATTAGCTTAGCATTCATCACATCCAAAAAATAACAGATAATCAAAAACTGTTTATTAAAACTTACCGATCTTATATTTATGGCTAAGAATTATAAAAAAGTTGAATTGATCTATTTGCTTGAATACGACTAAACGTAGTTTTCAAATTTTTACTATCCCTTTTTTTCTGTGGAGGGTTAAAAAAATTAAAACAATGACAGGAAAAATAAAAAATATTTCCCCAAAAAACGTATGGATTTCAATTTATTAAAAGTGAGTGTTGTATTTCAAACAATCAAGATGGAAACCTTTTCTTTCGGGTTCGAATCGAGTAACACGAGTAGGTTTGTCCATTTCCATTTGAAATGGTTTGTTATTTCAGTTTGATCGGATTTATTTGAAGCCCAAGTATTATTCGTGAAAAGTATTCGTTACAAGCTGAAAAATTGAGAGACAAAGTTTCTAGAGTATAAAGTTTTCGAAAATAATTGGGTATACGGGATAGTCTTACATAATTTAATTGAATTGAATGTCCTTTATATTTTATATAAATGAATATCAGCTAACGCCATAAAATACTAATTTTTTCATCGAAAAACATCACTTAACTTGTCTATGTAAGGTGGCTTATTGTCTCGTTTAGTACCCACTACACGGCGTCGTAGGCACAGTCGGATGCGGGTAGACCGCCACACGCGCGCCGTGTAGCTATCACTGAACATGATAACCAACATGATAATTTGTCTACACACCAAAAAAGTACCGAAACTTAGACAGACTACATCAAAAGAAATCATTGCAGTATGGTCTTTTGTTGCCATCTAAGTGCCACTATACACACAGGGTGTACACAGTCAAATTTAAAAGCGATAATTGCTACAAAAAGTTTTGTTCCCGAGTGTGATACCAGCCAACAGACTGGCACTGAAAGTTTTAATACGAATTAAAACTGTATAGTGTTGGGGAAGGATAGCACCATCGCCTCGCTCTGCGTGTCGTAAAACCCGACTAATGATAGGACAAAGATCAGAAACCAGCAGGGATTAATATTCAAGCTTCTGATGGGAAGTTTCAGCTGTGGCTGGTTACCAGTCACCTAATAAACCTTGCCGCCAATCTACATATTTGTGTTCCGGCATCATGTTCGGTAAAACTTATTCGTACTAGCTAGTTAGACGGTACCCAGATCTGCCCAGGTCTGGGCGATACCGTCCTACTTCCGTCCTCCTGCTTTAAATGAAGTTTTGGTTTACCATCAGGTGGGTAAGTGAGAAAGAAAGAAAAAAAACTGTTTATTAGAGACTCGCACAGATAAATACCTGAGGACATAGATATACAGAACCATGGTACCTGTATAAGGCCAAAAAGGTACCCATCTCAGTATATGCTGCAGCAAAAATATTAAATGCAGCGCTGGTATTCTGATGAGTCCTGTAACTAAACCTAAGTAGAAAAGTCATGTTTTTTTCATAAAATAAAAGATTACAGTTACGTGCATCAAAGCGTATACAATTCTCGCTACACGACACGAAGTAAAAATCCCAGAATTCTTGGTTACCCTTAACAACTTAATGTTCACATGTCAACCCCCCTTAATTTACGACTTACCGCCCGCAATCTAGCACGTTAGTACGTCTTCCAATTAACTGATACCCCTTAACATCGAGACGTAAAAACTTCAAATATAATGTGGAGAATAATCTTCATAAAACTGTCTGGAGGACAACTTTTATCGCTTGGTATACTGCGCAATAATGGCCTAAGCTGTAGTGTAGTGTAGTGTAGTGATGTAGTATACGCGGGTATGGTATTGAGGATGAAGATACATGTTCTGACAACTACATTTTTTTAAATTATAAATACCTAAGGCATTGTGTTTTTATATTTGCTTGAGTTCACCAAAAAAGTCATTGCGTTTTTATATTTGCTTAAATTTACAAATAAATTGCGTAAATAATCCTACTTATACATTTGTATTTTTTTTTATTTGGATGAAACTTGTGTCGTAAACAGCGTGAAATTATAAAGGCTAGCTGTTAGAAGGTAATCAGGTCTATGAAACTGAACAGCTTTCCCCAAGGAACGTAGGTCAACGTCTCAAAATTGACTTTTGAACTTTCATACCAAGTGACAGGTCACGTGACTCGGCATTTGTTGAGAAGATGAATTTTCGTTTTCAGATTTCGACCTATGTTCCTTGGGGCAACTTGTAGAGATTCATGTACTTGATCGCTTCCTTAAAGTCAGCTACTCTATATTATTTTACATTATGTGTATGATATAGAAATGCATAATAGTAAAAAAGAAAAGTATATATAATTATCTTGTTAATAAATAATATACAGCTACTTGAATTCTACAAAAAAACAAAACTTACGATAAAATAATAAATAATTAAACTAGCCTGAAACTGTTTCACTGCAGGGTAAAGGCAATATTCACATACAGAGAAGGATCGAGCATCGACCACGCTAGCTCACTAGTCACTGCGTGTTGGCGATTTCAGATCAAATCCAGGTTTCCTCATGATGTTTTCCTTCACCGTTAGTCATTAGTGTCATAGATTAACTAAGAAAATACATAATTGTGAGATTGAAAAACTCACATTGGTAAGTGGGTTTCGAACCCACGTGGACCCATGAGCTTACCAAGCCGGTTCGTAACCAATGCGCCACCATGACGATACAAATCTAAATAAAGATTATTAAAATAACACATTATTTTTTAGCTCGCACACCATCCTAAGTGCATCGAGTGATATAGCACTGATAGCTTAATGGTATGATCGTCGACTGACAAGTCAGTGGTCTCGAGTTCGATCCCAAGGCCTAACCTCTGACTTTTCGTAAATTATATGCTTATTATAAATTAATTATCAGTAGCTAAAACGAAGAGGGAAAACATCGTGATGAAACCAGCACACTTGAGAGAATCTTTAATGGTGTGTAAAGCCATGTCAGAGGCCTACGGTTTAAACTCTGACACCAGGTTATTTATCAACCATACGATAAGAAGAAGATTATTATTATTATGTATCTCTTTAAATTGACATAATAATAATAATCTTCTTCTAATAATAATAATTATTATTATTATTTAAATTTGACATAAACCAAACCCAGCACTGCCACGGACAATATCCTAAAATAATTTCTCGGCAGGGAAACTCTAAAGAAATATGACATCAACTTGAAATGAATCGAGTTCGGCGATTAAGTGGCCGACCTTCTAAAAGTCAATTTGTTCTGGCTCTCACTTTTCCCAGTTTGACAGTTAATAAAGGCCCAATAGGAGTAATCTGAATTGCTAATGTTATTTTTCTTTAAATTACTTTGCAGGGCTGCGGATTAAGCGTCTATAATATTCAGAGATTGTTTGCCGTATCGGCGCCTTATTGCTTCCCTTGATGCTATTTTTAATGAATGGCAGGTCTTTGGATTTGAATTTGTATTCGCTTTGTTTTAGGATTTAAATGTGAAATTATGCGGGGTTGAAGTGTTGGTTTTAATTAACGACTTTTTCATTTTCTAATTTTGTTGTGAAAATAGGGGTTTAATTATAAAAAATCTGCCAAAAGGCGAGTCGGACTATCGCAGTAAAGGGTTCTGTCTATTTTTTGTGTGAACAGTATACTGTTTGCTGTGAATTGTATAATTTTCGCTTGGAACAGAATACTGATAGCTAAGAAAAGGCTGTGGCAGTTTATAGACTGATTTATTATTTTAAAACAAAAAAATAATAATAATAATCCATATAAGACAAATAAGAATAATAAGCGTCACTGCTGAGCATGAGGTCCTTGGTTCGATCTTAATTCCTTGGTCGGGAAAAGTGTTATTGGGTTTTTCTCAAAATCTCTATAGCAGCATGCATGTATGTATAGGTTTGCCCCCTAATACATGGGATAGGATAGTACACCCACGGTTCGCCGGCTATGTTATAAGAGCCGGCAAAACGTAAATGTACTATATACACCTCTGCCTAGGCTCTGGGGAATACAGGCGTGAGCCTATGTTTTCTAAGACAGGTATCTATCAAATCTAATGAAACTTGATGTCACAACTACTTTCATTAATCGTACGTATACGAATGTTGACACTGGGCGGGGTTGCTGGTAGTAATCGACTGGCAAACATTTGTCGTACGATAGATCGCGAATATCGTTGGACGTGATTGCTGAAGGGCACTGTTTGCTTAGCTACTTTGAAATGATTAAATCTGACGTGTAGACGGTTAACTAGGAGATAGTTTTGTCAATAGATAGACGGACTGACTTCCCATATGAACAGTTAACTACTGTTCAAAGCGAATATTTAATGCTGAAGTGGTAAGCTCTCGAAGTTTCTGCAGGGCATAATCGCTGTGGGTACTCTTACCGCCAAATAAACTTTGCGGGTTCGATACCATAATATCGACAGATATTTGTTTAGGTGTTTCGTTTTTGTGTATTAAAATACTCCACGACGTTTTAAAAAATCTTAGTGGCGCGGTAATGTTATATTTATAAAAAAATATTTTCTTCTCTCGTCTTTAAACATATCTCAAAGTAATCTTTCTAACTTTTTTCAGATTTGAACAACATTAGCAAACCTACGAATATTCAATGAAGCATCTATAGAAAAAATCCGCGATAACCTACAGCGATGCACGTTTTATTATGAAGATAATACTAATACATCTAAAAAGGTCAGTTACCAAAAAAATCTTAACAGTTCAACATTTTCAGGGCTTTTTAACATTTTCCACACAATTTCTACCAACTTTCCAAGTTCCAGGGGTATTTGTGAGTTTTATATCAAAGTTTTGCTCATTCGTAAACAATAGAGTGGACCATAATTGAGTAATCTGAGGCACGGAATGCCCCACAGTTCAGACATGACGAAATGTACGCTTAACACGCCATTTGCTCCGGTATAGAGGCATTAGAAGTGATGTCAAACTATCGATAGTTTTGGTATCGATATTTGACCTTAAAAAATAAATAAGAATTGGTGGAACTACTGTACGCTATGCTATACTTACTAGTAGTTTTGCTGTCGATATTGATAATATCCTTTTAAAAATATTAAAGTTATCATTTTTGACAGTGTCGACGATCAAAAGAAAATAATTTTAACGTTTTTTAATTTGTCAGAGCGACATCATGAATACGTGACTAAGATAACAAAAAGTCTAACAGGTAAAACACATGAACATTTTTATAAAGTATTTATGCATAGTATGCAAAATGTACAAAATATTGTAGAAAGAAAAACATTACGGTTTTAATATCAATAGGGGTGTCATCTAAAGTGAACATGTAGATATTGCAGCCTATGTTATAGGCTTATTTGAGATTATTGACTGCTATTTTTGCTCCAGTTAATGCAATTTTAACCTACGGCTGTGGTTGCTACAGAATAGCATTGTAATGCAAATAGTATAAAATAAAATTATCGATAAATTTTCACGTCACTAGTTCCTTACGATGGAGGCTAGGAGCGAGCAACTATTCCGAATAAACTTTTCCTGACTTAATTGAAGGAATTTTTGGTTCCTTTTGTCTCTTTGTTCGGTGTAATGTGATTTTATCTGCTGGTTAAGTACGACGTTCTGTGACCAAGATGGTTACTCAAAGTTTTGGATAAATGTGGTGTCGTTGATTTAATAGTTACAATGTTAATTAATAAAATCTTGAACAACTAAATATATGGCAAACAATACTTTTCCTTTCTCAATACCCTCTCCTTAATACCCATAGGCAAACTTCTAAAAGAACGTCCATGTAGAAACTTCACATAAATCAAGTGTCTTTCTTTTTTTAAAACATAAGTTATTTTCATAAAGGACAATCACATATTATGATTATTGTTAATAACTGCAGTATATTATCTTCTAGTACGTACAAGTGCCCGTTTTTTAGCAAACGAGTGTAGTAAGTATTTATTGAGATAATTCTGCCAAAGTTATTAATTTATTTAACATGTATACTTAGGTAATACTGTCCTATTACTATTACTATTCTTACTATTACTACTATTACTGTACATCGCCTTACTTAATGCCTTATTTTAGAAATATATGTTGTGTATACAAATAAATTAAATAAATAACGCCCACCATCAAGTCTAAATCGGTCTACCTTTTCTTCACCACACCAATCTTGTATTAAATAGCACTTTTACCAAACTACCGAAAAAATCCCTTAACCATTAAATATTTAAGCCAAAAATGTAGCGTTCAACAATTCTAAATATGACCCAATTAATGCTACGTAACTTATTTTAATAAGAATTATTAAATACGTCACAAATGTCAAATCAACATAAAGTTAAGGGAATACCTTTCGGATACCTAAGTTAACAACCTTTGGGTATATTGACCCCAATTTCAATGAAGTTTGTGGTGATTTAATTAAAATAGTTTTGTAAACTAGGTACCTGTGAGTTAAGGTGTGTGATTACTATTTATGCTATTAATTTACATAATATACGGAAAACATACTATACTATTGTATATATATAAATATAATATATAAGTATAAATTATGTATATAACACTATATGGCTATTCAGCAATATTTGTGTAGTAATCACGTTATTCAAAAGGGCTCTAACGATTACGGATTAACAGGGGCATTTAATCGATAATTTTAAATATTTATCACAAAAAAACATAATTATTTTCCGTACGCAGTTTAATGTTAACTTTTAAAATACTACTGTTATTTTGAACCCATGTCATCCCAGTGCTGATTTCTACGTCTCTTGATCCAGAGCCCGTGTATAAAACATTACTAAAATGTAATATTTATATGTTACTCTTACTAAAATTTTATTTTATCTGTGTCCATAAATACATTTAAGATTTGGAGACCTAAAATTATAAGAAATATGGTTTCACTACTTACATTTTTATAATATTTACAGTCACAAAAATATCAAAAGTAGTTCACAAATTTAAATAAAATGAATTATATCAGTGATGCTGCTATATATTGACAAATATTTGATTTTGAAATGACGAATCAAATAATGTTTGCGTAGTGTCTACAACGTAGTGACTACCGCGTAGCTCGGCCTACGCCTGCTACGCACTCGTAGCAGATCGCTCACGTGTTACGCTATTGCGGTTTGCTACGGCATTATTGATTTCAATGTTGTTGAATGTATTGATTCAAATTTCGAAAGAGCGTACTTTTTAATTGTTATTAAAAATGGATTGCCAAGTGCGAGTCGGATTCCCGCACTTTGAGTTCCGTACCTTTGAGTTTGACTTTTTTACTTGATTACAATTTTATTAGTTGTAAATTAAGTTAAGTTTTTAAAATTCATTCATTGACATAAATTTGTAAATAGCAAATGATTTGATGAATCTATTAAAAAACAGCAAAGCACCTAAGTTTAGTCGGTATGTTTGATCAGGCTATTACACCAGTAGAAAACTTTTTACACATACAACCAAAAACAAATTGTCTTCTAATATCATAAGATAATTCAAACAATTTCGTTATTTTACTAGAAAACTATAGAAAAGATTTAAAAAAAACGATTGAGCTAGGTTTATCTGACAGAAAAACGACGTATCTTAATAATTAGATTCCTATACCACCCTCTGTCTACAGAACCCTAAACGCTAGCAAATATTCCTATTACCTACTTACATAAACTTTTATTATAACATCAAGCATAATCTTATTATAAGCCAAAGGTACTCAAACACGGCTCGGCGGTCCACACGCGATCATTTGCTACAATTACGGAGCACGTCCGAGCTTTATGTCCCGGGCACACGTGTACAGCCGGCCTTACCGCGAATCACTTATTTATTCATACAAAAACGATATCTACACGCAATCCTGAATCAGTCTCTATAATGGTTCTTAAATGGTTTTTAATATTGATTGGAGTTATTGACTGTGCGGTAAGTGCTCAATTTTGTACATAGTGGTGTTATTAGAGTTGTAGAACGCCAACGCCGATAGCTTAAACGCTATTTCAAGCGCTTTTAAATCAAGATAGAGCGATCTAGTGGCGCGTTTATTGTCGTTATCTATAAGGTCTTGAAAACAGTGATAGCCTAGTGGTATGACTGTTGGACTGCTAAGTCAAAGGTCGTAAGTTCGACACCCACGCACGCACCTCTGAC
Organism: Protodeltote pygarga; assembly: GCA_936450705.2. NCBI lineage: Eukaryota > Metazoa > Arthropoda > Insecta > Lepidoptera > Noctuidae > Protodeltote > Protodeltote pygarga. The sequence continues at coordinate 14,823,393 of OW388254.2, forward strand.
TAAATTCATGTGTTTTAGAACTTAATTATCACTTGCTAAAACAGTGAAGAAAAACATCGTAAGTAAACCAGTACTCGTGAGAGATTTTTCAACGGTGTTTGATTTTTCAACGATTTTTCAACTTAAAAAGATTCGTAATTTTAAAGGCGTAAAGAAAGAGATTCGTAATTTCAACTAAAGCGGGCTGGACTCCGTAGCTTAGTTAGTTAAGCGAAGGCACGAAACACCATGGATCGTGGGTTCAATGTTTGTCCGAGTCTGTAGTTTTTGCGAATTTTAAAATAAACGCTGAGTCACAACCAGTAAACCAAAACTATAGCCAAGTCTCCTAATTTTTCAACAAAACTAGAAAATAAGCCCTTAAGTTCTTAAAAGAAAAACTAAATTACGTAATGTCTTATACATTTTCAAGCACATATTTTAAGATAAAATTGATAACATTTAACGATTCAAAATTATGAGAACTGTCTGAGACGACCTTGTTTTTAATCACATCTTCACAATACAAAATTCCAACAATTTTCATACTGTTATTTACACCAAAACTATTCGAGCATTCAAAGATTTGAAGGAATTAAAGTACTGACAAATAATTAATTGACAAGTTGACGCTTGTTAAAAATATAAATTCGATAGCCTATGAAATTCAGAATAGTTATTCTTCATAGTATGGTTGATATAAAACCTAGTGTCAGAGTTTAAACCGCCTGTAAGCCTCTGACATGACTTTTATACACCGTTGAAATATCTCTCAGGTGTGCTGGTTTCTTCAAGATGTTTTTCCTTCAGCTTTTTAGCTAAAAAAATTGTCGGGTGGGCGAATTACTCCGCTATATAGTGTCAAGAAAGAATAGCACCATCCTTCTGAATCTCTATCTCTCATTCTCTCCATCTAACGTCCTATGTAGCTAGTAGCAATGGACGCCCAAACTATTTCTGAGGGTACGCTTCCACCGTAGCCGGTTAATATCCACCGAAAAACTTTGCCGTAAGCGACTTTGCCCCTAAGCGACTTTGCCGCTAAGCGACTTTGTCGTATTCCGGCATGATGTTTAGTGAAACCTATCTAGGGGATGTGTCTGGGGGTCCGATACCATCCAACTTCTGTTCTCCTGCTTTAAAAGGCGTTTCTTTGTAGACCGTTTTCATTTATTAAAAAATTTGAATTAAATCTAACAAGTATAAGTACACCCTTACTTCAAACAAGTTATTAACGTACCTTTAGAAATGTCACGTTTCAGAATTTCTAATAAATTTCTATTTAATTTTAACGAGATTGAAAAGCCTGTATAGACGAAATTAAATAGCTTATTTCATAGATATTTGCCAATATTGTATAAAGGTTGAAGATGAAAATAAAGGTTAGATAAGCGCGTGCTTATTAATCTGAAAAATATAATTTTTAGGGTATTTTGGGTTCGATGTTTGCTGATGACGTTCACTTACGGCAGTGATGCATGCGCCGCGAATTTAGCCTAAAATGCAACAGGGCTTTTGAGCTCAGAAGCATATTGGTACTAGTACAATAAGCTGTACTAATAATACCAATAAATCAATAGAGCACTCTATAATCATTATTTCAGTGGTCACCTAATTATAATAACGAAATGCCGATTATTTGTTCATTAAAAGCTAAAATATGATGTATATTAACACAACTATTTCATATCAGTAATGACTGATTGCGATACGGGGCGTTTTATACCTGGTATTTATACCTAGTATTTATTCTGAAATACTCGGTAGTTTGGTTCAAATAACTGCATTGCGCTCGTAATTATTAATATATGACATTGTTGGTTTAGTGCGGTGTGGGGTATAAGAGTAGAGCGGGTAAATTCATTTTTATGGAATTACTTTAAAAATATGAACGTTTCTCCACATAATCGGACGTTGTATTAAGTTGCCTCTTTACGTTTATCTGCTATCTCACTCGCACATTGAGGATTGATTGATTGAAGAAATAAAATAATTTAAATTACCTTACGTTCAGTGTAAAATTAATATCTTATTCAAATATTGACTGCCTCGTTGGTTTAGTGGTAGCTAACGCGACTGCTGAACACGAGGCCCTAGGTTTGATCCCCGGGTCGGGCAGTGTTATTGGGTTTTTCCGTTAGGAAATTCTCAGTAGCAGCACGGAGTCTGGAATTGTGCCCGGTTAATGGCAATAGGCTCGCCCCCTATTACAAGTGACTTTATGTTTTTAATTCACTTTTTGAACTTACACAGATTTCAGAGACAGATCACGTGTTGCTGTACGTACCTGAAATTGAAAAAAAAATATTTTTCATAAAATTCTCTTAAAAACTCTAAACTCTCTCATTTAAAAAAAAATCAAATTCTCTTTTACTTTCAACCATCCTAGATGTTAGTGAAATTTATTCCATATTGGTTTGCGCCAAAAAAACATTGTAAATATATATTCTAAAACACAAAAATTTTTTTCCGCAATATAGCACTCAAGTTGACTCAAAGAATGGAAATTGCTCTGTAAAATAGTTCACATATCAAATCAAAGAATCAAAAAATTACAAATCGCTACCGCTTATCACTTGAACCACAACAAAACATAATAATTTCACCATAAATTAATATTACATTTGTTCTAACACTAAATGGACTGACATGACGTCCTGACAGTGCATAAAAACGTAATGAATGTCCGATAGTGGCTGACATTTAGTTATGTGAGAACATGCAAGCGAGCATGCTCCAACTCGTTAGGTTAGAACGTCAGTCAAATGTTGGTGGTAGTGTCACTATGGGGGTAATTACTTTGGGAACAGATTTTATGCTCAGTAATGGCAGTATCGTAGTAGCTCATTGGACGATAATAATGTCTTCCTGACCGAATTTCAGTCACAGTTGCCAATCTCGACAGAGATTAGCCAACTACGCAGGAGACATTATAGTGCACAAGTATGTGCGCAAACACAGGTGCACTCTGTTTTGCCTCACTCTCATAGTCCGATAGGACGGCAATCCGACACGACCGGAAAGAGATCAGGTGTGGGGCCAACGGCTTTACAAGCTTTCCGAGGCACGAAGTAAATGATAATTAATTTATAATACGCACATAACTTATGAAAAGTCAAAAGTGCGCGCATTAGGTTCGATCGTGAGACCTTAGGTTCATTAAGGGGCAATTCTAAAAGGCACGCACACTTAAAATGCAAAAATAATGCATTTATGGCTGTATATTTTTCTATAAACTGAACCGTAGATCAAAAAATAATCACTTGAATTACGCCAAATGTATAGGTATATAATTTTGCTTGTGACTGTACTAAGAAGAGTGTTGCTCAGATTCCCGCTCAGGGATAAAATCATGCGCTTCTAGGTTACGTTTGACCGAAGCAAATTGCAAATTCTAACATAATAGAGCTTACTATTTACTATACAAACTTTAATGTTATTACAGCTTTAGTTACGACGTTGACTACGAAGTAGCTACGGCGTAGCTCGTAGCACATCTACGACGCTACGAAAATTTGTTTACGCCATAAATTAAAATCTGATTAAACGCAACTCTTCCGTGTTCCGTGAATCGGATACGCAGCCCTATATTTTATTTTTAATTGATTGTTTCAGCGTTTAAAATGTTGCCGCGTATAAAGAAATCAATTAATCTCCCCTCTTAATTACAAACCGCAGACCCTGCTGATGGCCAGTGGCTGGCCAATGAGTCTGCGAATTTATAGCTCACATTTAATAAACCTTCTAAATAATTAATTACAAAGTTCTTCAGTATAAAAAGCGGTGACTATATTAACCCAAAATTATTTAGTGCTATTACACAAAAATACCCTTTTCATTACGAGGCATCTAATTTAAGTCTCTGGGACAAAAACATGACAAATGATCACGGGCCTTTGTTTCCCAAAGTTTTACAACTCTCGGCCCTCTTAGGCGGGCTGCAGACTATCAAACTCGCTTGACAAAACTTGTTGAGAAAAACAAGCCTTCATTTAATTAGAGTTAAGGATTCTACGATGTAAGAAACGGGTCCAGACTGGAATTACTCACAAAACTTGGTGGTGTTTTCTTGTAACGACACGGATTTCAAATTACTGTGACACCCTTGTAGTACGTGTTCTCGGGTGGTACTCCAAGTTACTTAATAATTATTATTTAATTAGTTAAAATAAGTAACTCTAGTTGCGCCAAAAGAAATTACTTTAAGCTCAAGTTATTATTTTCTTAAGTTTCTTTGCTCAAATGTTGAAGAAGGCTTAAAAAGGGCTTGTATAATATTATAAGATTGTTTTATTCTTTAGTCACTAAGCTTTCTTGAAGACTTTCACAGTTACTCTGACAAAATAAAATAAATTCTCTCAGATTGTCTATTGCTAAAAATTTAAAGAGTTACGTTAAACAGAGGTAAAAAAAATCGACCAAGGACGATGATGATCCCTGGTTATATTATCGTATGAGTGATTATCCTACCCCTACGCCTATTCTACCCTACTGTACCTCTACCCTGCACTACCCAGGAGTGTAATTCCATTTTTTTTTTTGTTCTTTTCTGCTATTTTAGGCGGAGACAAATCCAACTAATCAAAAACCACGAAAATCAGTCCAGCCGTTCTTCAATTATAAGTGTTCGAACAACCCGACTTTTGACTTTTTTTTAGAAATCACCAAAACGCAGTGAGCTAGTAGCATGATAATTAATAAGAAGAGATTTTTGCCTACGTTATGCAAAAAAAGGAGGAGGTTATCAATTCTGTATGTACTTTTTAAATTTAAGTGTCGTACTTAAGTCAAGAAAGTTATTATTCCAAAACGTCAGAAATTAATATGCTGTGCTCAATAACTTTTTAAACAAAATACAGAATCAAGTCAACCTGTCAATTCAGCGCGAACATTCGATATAAATTACTAGCAACGCAATGTTAAACACATTTTTTCTCTACGTCAGCAACATTTGTCCCGTTCTTATGATATTCGCGTTAGGGCGCGTTCAGTTGAAAAATACATGCTGTTATGCAACTTTGACAACTGTTCGAGTTATTGAATAATCGCCTGTAAGCTGTTTTATTGTGTTGTATATTTAAAAAAAACTTAAATGTAAGTAGTTAAATACATCAACATTTTTATAAAGTATTTATGCGTATAAACATGACATAGGCTCACTCCTGTATTTCCCAGAGGAGGTAGGCAGAGGTGTATGCAGTACATCCACATTTTGCCGGCTAGGTTATAAGTCCCAGTCCCATGTAATAGGGAGCGAGCTTGTTGTCATTAACCGGGCACGATTCCAGACTCCGTGCTGCTACTGAGAATTTCCTTATGGAAAAACCCAATAACATTTTGCCCGACCCGGGGATCGAACTCAAGACCTCGTGCTCGGTAGTTGCGCTGGCTACCATTAGACCAACGAGGCTGTCAAAAATGTACAGTTTATAGAAAAATTCACAAACAACACCTTCATCTTTATTACTCTCTAAGTACTTCAATCGCTTTAAACTTTCGCTTAAAAACTCGCCTAAAACATTGAGTATTGAAAACCTCTAAGGAATCGTAACAAAATTAAACACAATATAACAACAACATCATTGTTTTATATATGTTTTTTCTATGTTAATGCACATGTTTTGCTTATTAAATAATATCATTTAACATATTGTTAGCAAATTTTTGTGTTAGTTTATGTTTAATAGCGTTATTAAACATTTTATAACTGCATAGTACATGCACTAACATAAAAAAAATGTTAAAAAATAAAAAAATAAATAAACGTGCAGCGTCTATAGCATTTATTAACTTAAGCCATTAACCATTTCCTGTTGAAAATCATGAAGCACGCATTATTCACTACATTGCAGTATATTTATATCTACCCTCAACAGTTCTGTTCCACGAATTCCACCTCAGAAATATACATTTACGCCAAAGTTTATGGAAACCCATCGTTTTGACAAATGATGTCTGTTTCGATTTATCATACTCCGTGGAGACAGAGTATAAATATAAATGGCTGACATTTTATGTTTTTAGGTTTATATTCAAAAGCATTTAATATCTTCCTGACCGAATTTCGGTCACAGCGGCCAATCTCAACGGAGATAAGCCAACTACGCAGGAGATATTATAGTGCACAAGTGTGTGCGCAAACACAGGTGCACTCTCTATTCCCTCACTCTCATAGTCCGATGGGACGGAAATCCGACACGACCGGAGAGAGATCAGGCGCAGGGCCAACGGCTTTACGTGCTTTCCGAGGCACGGAGTAAGTGATAATTAATTTATAAATTTATAAAACGCACATAACTTACGAAAAGTCAGAGGTGCGCGCCTTGGGTTCGAACTCGAGACCATTGACTTGCCAGTCAACGGTCACCACCACTAGGCTATCACGACTCACATTTAAGCACATAAAGCATTTATTGTATTACCATCAAGCTTTATTATTCTGAAGGGTTAGGCAGAGGTGAACGCTCTCGATTCGATGGTTTGTTAAAGGTTTGTAAGCTAAGCGGGTTCCAATTCAAAGCACCTTATCTTAAGCTTTGGTACCGACTCAAACCGAACGATTTTGTGTTATTTTTAGCTTTTTAATGCTTTGAAGTCAGAATTTTTTTGGAAAATTATAAAAAAAAAAAAATCCAATTTTCAGTAACACATTAATTTCAACTTTCCCCCACTTTTTCAAAAGTGAATTATAAACAACACACACAAAAAAAGTAAAATTATTTGTCACGAGAAGTTTGCTATTGTCCAATGAGGAGTTCCGTTTTGTATGTTCAAAGTCCATCTCATCAAGAAGAAGATTATGATAATATTTATATGGGACCAATCTGAGAGTATACTCTTTTTAACAAAAACGAATTACTGAAATCGGCATACTAATCACGGAGTCCTTTTTTGAAGTCGGTTGAGAAAGTTGTTGGGTTGCCACCAAGCATACTAAGCACGCCACTGGCCCTAATGTGTCTCTACGTGGTCAATAGCCACATTTAAGTAGTCAAAATTTAATAATTTCTTAAGTTTTCACAACCACTATTCATAATGAAACAACTTTTTAAACGGGATAATCTTCGTGTATCTTCTTATAAAAGTTTTTATCCTGACGTTTCGGAATCTTTGCAGCCTCTGTGGTCACAGAGTAATTAAAATTTCAAGCACAATAACAGGTATTTTAGTAGATAAGTAGATCAATGTGCTGTGTTGGCTCATTAGTTACCCGCTTTACAGCTTAGCACGTGGATGTTGGTTTGAACCTGTCACGTATTAATGTGACTTTTTCATTGTCATGTACTTTCTTAGTAATTCTTAACCACCACTGAATAACAGTGAAGGAAAACATCGTAAGGAAACCTGGACCTTATAGTTTGAAAACGCCAACACGCAGTGAGCTAGCGTGGTGATTAATGCTCGATCCTTCTCTGTTTGAGAAGCCTTAGCCCTACAGTGGGATAGTTACAGCCTGGTTTATATAGGTAGATCAAAATAATTTTAAAATATCTGTTATGAAACTGTTTCATTATAGCCGTAATTTATCAGACAACGTAAAAACTGAGTAGAAATAATATTTTTATGATTTTTAGTTCTTTAACTTTAACATTTAATAGTATTATGACAGTTATTAGATAGATGACTCAGCGGTTCCCAGCGATCAATCATTTTGATAAGAAATTGCGAGTGACTGAAACTCGTTCCATTACTGAAGTCCCTAGACTGTCGTACGGTCCGCAGCGAAAGTTGTAGCACATAATATAAATATATATTATATATATAACTATAATTGATTGCGTAAATGGTATGTCCATTGATTGGCAAATCCAAGGTCTCGAATTCGAAGCCAAAGCACACCGATAACTCCAATAAATCAGTACTTAAGAAATACTAAATAGTTGCTTGTTTAGAAGACTAGAGGTCGCTTATTGGTCAATATTTGACAGATATTTTTTCCAATTTTTTTTTTCATCGTATAGCTCATCAATGGTTACTAAAAAAGAAAAATAGAAGTAGGTATTCACAAACAGAAGAGAAAATAGTACCTACAGAACTACTTTGTATTTGACTATTTAAATATAAATAGAATATTTACCGATACTTTTTAGCTTTTCAGACAAATTCTACAAAACAAGTATTATTCTACGATTTTTAAAATATTTGTTTTTTAATTACGAAAAGCATTAAGAACCATTACCGTTAGCAATACATCGGACTGTATACTAACCAAATAAACAATTCTATTATCATGAATTAACCAGCTTTACCAAGAACACTTCCTATACAGACAACATTATTTTAGAGACATAATTAGGTCACGCAACAATAGACCCTATTAACGAGTAAAAAGGACTATTTTCTACTTTCCCTCTATTAATGTCGGGTCAAAAGAACAGCGTTTATAGCTAACGATGACTTATTAGCGATAACAATGTTGTTATTCGCGCTTTCTTTCCTATTCGAACTTAAGGGTCAGGTTAGCAAAGGATTTTGAAACTTATTAAGGTGAAAAAAGATTGGTTTTGTATTGCGTGGTGCTGATGAATTAACAATGTGTACTTTGAATGTTAGCTGTTCATGTGATATGTCGTTGATTCCGAATAAATGGTATTTGTGGGGTTGAAAGGTAAGGAAATTGTTCTGTAAAGGGAAAGAGTTACTTTACAATCTTTTATGACATGATGCCATAGCGGATTAGCGATTTGCCTTCTGCGCTTGATGTCACAGATTCGATTCTTGTACAGAAAAAATGTTTGTGTAATCCATAGATATTTGTTTTGGTCTGGGTGTTTGTGCGTTGTGAAATTCTATGTCTATAAATCCTATCTATGATACTGGATAAAAAAGTATGGGGCAATATTAAAAAAAAAAAACAAATTATTATCACTTACTTGTATGATAAACGAAAATATCGTAAGGAACCCAACATACCTAAGAGACATCTGCGTCATGTGTAAAGCCATGTCTAAGGCACGCTTTTTGACCGTTTTATTTTATGTCAAAAATGTTTTGTCTCCTTCTATTTTTCACGTCATACAACATGTTCCTCATTGCTATCTATACACGTACAAAATTCCTTCTCAACGACATTTAATAGAGTCCAACAAGAGACCAACGTAATCATACAAATGTATGTATGTATCCATAGAAACACGGTGTACGAATCAATCATTCATAACTTCTTGGGGAGGTCGGCATGCACTCGATAAAATCTGAGCTCGACTGTACCGACAAACGGAATTCGGAATAACTTCTAAGTCTCTATGCACTCCTAGTACTTAGAGGAAGTTTTTGAAATGACAGACGTGATTCTGTTAAATTTACTTTATCGGTTTGTCAGCGCGCGCAACTTCGACGCGACGGCGGCGCCGCTCGTGTTTTGTTTCAATTTTGTAATATGTAGGTAGGTAGGGAAAGTATGAAGGTGGTCTAACATCGACACTGCAGCGTGACATCGACGCGGCACATATTTTCTTAATACCGCAATCAGGTCGAGTGACAGTTGCGCTCGCTGTTTGACAGAGTATTAAGTTGAATTTTAAAAAAAATGACTGCAAATTTCAAGGTACGATTTTTAGTAGAAGAAAGTACTAAAGAAAGAAAGATAACTGTTTACTATGAATTGCACAGGTAAATTCATGAAAACATAGAAATACAGACCCATTGAATCTGTACGAATTTAAAAAAGGTATTCTGCTTCTGTGTACTTAACAATGTTATTACTAACTACTAAATAGTCAGTAGTCAAAGAATAAATTTCTACAAGCAAGCATTTCAAATTTCAAATTACAAGCTAGTCTTTCACAAAAAGTGTCCTCACCTACGCCTAAAGTTTAATTTTGTACAAAATGTTACAGATTCATAGATTAATCAAAATAATAAATATCGTAAATTAGATTAAATTGAGATATTTTCACCTCAATCTCGTCTGGAGGTCAAGGTTGATATTACTATTATTTCAGCCAAAGTTAGTAAGAAGTCTGAAAGAAAATTGTAGGTACTAACTAATAACAGTTACGTATCACCGATTTCTCGATATGATTGGCGTAGGGGGTTAAGTGATTTGCCTCCTGGGGCGAGATTCAGCTTCAAAAAAAATTAAATGTTAAAAATAAAGTCTGAGTGTGGTTCGTGAATCTCGCCCTTAGTGTCCTTAGTGTGATTCCCACGGGACAAATATTTGTGTGATCGGCTGGTTTTTTTTTTGCAGTCTACATTTTGAAATATCTTATTTATAAAAATCCTAGTGTAGCTCTGCGTTTAAATAACCAAAAAACTGGCCTAGTGCGAGTCGGACTCGTGAAGGAAGAATTCCTACGAAAACACTGAAAAAAAAGTTTCTGGTATCCCTTTAATTTTTTACTTTATTTTTTTTTGTTGTACAGTCAACAGCAAAAGTAGATGATCAAAATCAGAAATTCAATACTAATGAACGGAGTTCGCGTCAGAACTGTGTGGCGTCAAAGTGATTCCAAAGTATGTGATTGTAAATTATAACAAACATTTACTACTAGTACAGCTGCCATATATTTAACGAACTCCGTTCATTAGTATTGAATTTCTGACATTGATCATCTACTTTTGCTGTCGACTGTACCTTACTCATCATCATCATCTTCCTGCCCTTGTCCTAATTTTATTTTGGGTCGCCGCAATCGGTTTTTTTCTTCCATTCATCTCTATAATATCTACATCCTATACATCCAGTACCTATCTACCTAAAATACAACAGAATAAAGCCCCAATATCGTTCCCATTATATTATAAAAGCAGTATTGTTAAGCTATTTGAATAACGAACGCCTAAATCAAACTTATTGTTAAGTTAATGCAACTTATAAGTTGAACTAAGCCTTCCATTAGTGAAATACAAACGCATTAAAGGGTTAAAAGGGAGTATCATTATGGTTGCGTTTTTCATAAAGTGCTGTTTTGTTGATGTATCTAAGATTAATGAAAAGAATATCAAGGCGTATCTTTGTGCGTGGTGCTTAATTTTCACCTTATAAGCAGAAGCTTGCCTATCATACATTTTTCTGGAGCCCTGTCGAAGCCCGTTATACGTCACACATACCTAGGTACAAATGTATTAAAAAACAATATTACGTTTTTTTTTATTAATTTCAATGTAACCTCTGGAAAGGTGGTTAGGCTTGCGCCGTTGTTATGCTTAGACTATACCTACGTCTTAACGTGATAACTATAAAGCTATCTCTATTGGATACTATTGGTTTGATAAAGACAGGAACACAATTGTCGCGACACAGCGGAAGTTTCGGAGCTGGTCTCTTAAGAGGATCTGGGTTCTCCCTTTATGTGCTGATGGTGATCACTGGAGTGGTTTGAGTGAGGTCAGAATCTCACACTTCCCGATAAGCTGGCCCGATTTGGCAGATGCGAAAGTTCGTTATCTTTTCACGCCTAAACTACTGAAACAATCATCGTGTTGCATATACGTTGTCAGGTGTACAGAAACGGACACAGGGTACCTTTCATTCCGAAAAAATGTTCTGTTTTCGAGGAAAACAACAATACTGTTCTTATAATAATAGGCGTTACGAGTTGGCTATAATTTATCAACATACCACACGGGCAAAGCCGTGGAATCTACTAACTAATAACTTGTAGCATTAGTTATAAGAACACAGCTTCTTTAAAAATCAACCGCTTTCCTGTTTTACATAATGAAGCCTTCTTTTAACACATAATACGATTACCATATTTAGCGGCGCATATTTTTAGGATGGCCCTTAAAATGCCTTAACTGTACCTTAAAGCACATAATCTGTTTCATTCTCCACGTTTATTCATAAGGTAAAGGCTAAATTATGACTTGACTTGTTTAATGAAAATAGACTTTGATCTTTAAATTTGTTTCGGTGTTTCTTTTAAAGTTAGAAACAACAGGCTAATATAGCGCTAAGTATTCCGCACCATTCAGGCGTTTAAGCTTTTTATTATTCGTCAAAAAAGTATTCAAAAGACACAGCCTTGTGACAGACTGATAGACGAATGACTGAATAATGTGACTTTATCAATGTCATAATATATACTTTCTTAGTTAATCTGTTAAGTGTCGTGGTGGCGCATTGGTTACGGACCCGCTTTGCAAGCGCGTGGGTGTGAGTTCGAACCTGGCATGTACCAATGTGACTTTTTCAATGTCATATGTACTTTTTTAGTTATTCTAAGACACCACTGACTAACGGTGAAGGAAAACATCGTAAGGAAACCTGGACTTTAATTGTCTGAAATCGCCAACCCGCAGTGAGCTAGCGTGGTGATTAATGCTCAATCCTTCTCTGTATGTATGAGAAGAGGCCTTTGCCCTACATTGGGACAGTTACAGGCTGATTTATTTATTTTTAGTTAATCTACACCACTGAATAACGGTGAAGGAAAACCTGGACGTAATGGTCTGAACTCACCAACATGCAGAGTAAAGCGTTGGATTAATGCTCGATCCTTCTCTGTATGAGAAGAGGCCTTTGCCCGGCAGTTATACTATTACAGGCTGGTTTATTATCTATAAAATAATTTTAATTTAAAGTTGACACAAAAATATTAATTTATTTCAAAATTCTATTACCTTAAAATGCTTACATATCCAATGAAGAACTAACCTTGATCATTCAGAAATGTTTTGTAGTTTCAAACTATTTGATTCACTTACATTATTCCTAAGTAAACACTGCCCACCCCTTTACACCCCCGCGTGATAATACTCAAACGTGCGAGGAAGCCTTAGGGTTGTCAAAGCGTACGTTTACATCGTTTTATCTTATTTACCCAGACGGAGCCCGACATATTTGATTACAATTGAAATTCGTTGCGGTCGCGGTGCTTTGATAAACGTTAGGTGTGACAACCCTGTTTGTTTGTCCATGTTTTTAATTTGTTTAGGTTTTAGTTTGAGGTATGGGTTGTTGTTTGAAAATGGAATCGAGTTTTGACTGAAAATAAACCTGTTATTGATTTGATATTATGTGCTTCACGCTTATGATTTCTAGGAAATCTGGGGGCTTACTCTTGAAATACGAACTCGATACTGCAATGTATTTACAAAGCATTTATGCACGCGAAGCGAACACATAAGTTCGAAATATTAAAGAAGAAATCGATTACGTAAGCAGAACCCTGCTTATATACTTACTATATACTTTTTATTTGAACAAATATTTCGAATTTGTATTCGTATAATAAGCATAAATGCTTAAAAAAAAAGGACAAAGGCTTGAAATGATAATGATGATCCTGTAAGGTACAACAGCCGAGACCAGACGGCCTATTGATGCTCTACCATATCTTACGACCAAGAATCAAGAGGATAATGATTCATTTAGGCCTCTGAATAATGATTGAAGTTTAATGGTTACATGTTCGTCATTTCCTATATTTGTCTTACTCATTACAGATGGACAAACGATATAATTAAAGTAATTTTGTCGTTGATTGAATTGTTTATTTTGTTTTTGTGTTGAGATTCATTAGAAATTTCATGTTTTTCTATCTCTAATTAGATTCCTATCGCGTCTAGTATTTAGTTGTTTGTAATAAACTATGACTACTTTTTAAGCTATACAGGCTTTTATTTTGAATCGTTGCTTTAAATAGAAATAGAAAACATTTAATTCGAAATGTGACAGTGTCAGCTGAAAACAAAAAATAATGTGCTAGCAACATTACATTGGCTTTAGGAGATGAGGGTTTACTAGTGGTCCATTCTAAGAGCTGCTTAGCCTTGATGATTCTGATAACCACCGTGGTTATTTTTCACAATTTATTTTAAAAACCAAGAAGAGTTCAATAACTACTATTTTATGTATATTTTTTACATGATTATGTTTTGCTTATTAAATGAAAACATTTTTTCAATGATTAGTTCAATACTATTTTTTAAAATAATAAAATTAAGTACCAAATAATAAAATTAAGCATTACACCCCTAAAAAGATCCATAACAAACCTTAAAAAAAATAACAATCCGAGTTCAACGAAATACTAATATCGATTGTTCGAAAAACAAATACGTCGACACTCGACAGGCATCACAAACAAAAGGAAAGTATTTATCTACATGTTACGAGTACCCACATCAAAATTTCCACTGTGGCAACCCTACGATATAAAAACTGGAATCATAATGAATCGTAATGTTATTCGTAAAAAGGTACAACTTGAATAACAAACATGTACGTTTTTACAGCATGTTCATTTGTAACAATTGTTTTAGGACAAGTTTGTATTGTTTCACTTTTATTTATGCAGCAAAGTTGGGACACAATCATCTAGCCCGTCTGTTGGTAAGAGGTTACAGTAACCTATTGACGCTTGCAACACCAGAGAATCGATCGCATTATTTTTACATCCACGTTTCGTCGGCTATTTTATAAGTCCCATGTAATATCCGAGCCTATTACAATTAACCGGGCACAGTTCCAGACTCCGTGCTACTACTGAGAATTTCCTAATGGAAATACTCAATAACAGTGTGCCCGATTCGGGCATCGAACCCAGGACTTTGAGCTCAGCATTTGCACTTGCTACCGCTAGACGAACGACGCAGTCATAGGTAGAAGACAGATGAAAAAAATTAGATTTACTTATAAAATATTGATCATTACTATTTGATTACTTGGGGTCACTATACGAAGAACTCTAGAATACAAAGAAAGGAAATCTTTTAATTCGCAAAATATCATTGTTATATTTTTGTATTCAAGTAATAAATAAAGTTTTTAAGAATACTCAATCTCGGAATCGTGGACGTAAAACAATTTTATTAGTGTATTCAAATTATTTCAGAACACGACCTTGTACTACTAAGTTGTAACTTAACCTACAACACATTATTTTTAACTTTACGAAGAAACATCACTACACTACACTACACCATTTTCTATGTAATGTATGTGTGTAAATGTGTGTGTGTGTATGTATGTATGGTCTTCTGCTTCTACAGGATCTTCTTCTTATCGTGTGGTTGATGAACAACCTGGTGTCAAAGTTTAAACCCGGGTAGGGTTTAAACTTTAACCCTAAGCTAATCATTTCACTATATAAACCGCAAGTAGAAATAAATTAAGAAATATAACTCAACTAGAGAACTCAAATTATCCCTCAGTTGTGGTCACAATTAGGCGTCTTATTTTATATTTAATCCAGTAAGTAATTTCTTATTTCATTTGACATTTCATTATTTTGATCACAGAGTGACATCTTATATTTCTTTGGCTGTATTTCAGCAATATAATTATTCTAGTCTAGACTAATTTAATAGTGAATTAGCATCATAATAGATACTAACACTATGTCTGCTTTCATACAATGTTGTCTTTTTTCTAAAATATTATTTTTATTATAGGTTGTAAAGATAGAAAGAAAATTGTTTATTAATTTTGGCCATAAAAGGCATCAATTTAGAACTTAAACTAGTGCTGTTGTTCACTATAAAAAGACAACTAAATAAAAAATTATCTTTTATTTTTATTTTATTTTTTTTACTATAGAGGGGTTTAAATGCTATGCCACCCTCATCCTGACTCTCATGGACACCAACCATTCCAAAAACAAAGATATAAAAACAACTAAACTACCTTATTATTAATTCCTAAACTTACAACACTATATAATTTTTTAGCTTCGTCTGAATCAGGAGAGGCCAGGTTAATATTCGCTACTATCTTTAAACATTAAAAATATAAACTTATTTACACAGCTGAATACTACTTACTTATTTATTTACTGATATTTACCAATTCATTAACCATTGCCGCTAATGTCCACAAAATAATTCCTGTGAGAGCTTCAACCGCGCAATGTAAAGCGACTTTGAAAATAAATACATTAAAATTGGAAGCCTAAAGTAAACGAATCTCCAATCAAATGGAATGTAAAGCTTTTTTGTTTTAAAAAAATTTAAAAGCTCTCAACTGAAGAATGGCGATTACAGTAAGGACTGTAAGGAGCTCTACTTAATCCCCTACACGGATGTAGAGCCACGTTCTATTTGATTAACTATTTGCTTTAACGAGCGCCGCCGCGCCGTTAAAAGGGTGTCGATGACGTAAATACAGTTTGGAATCTTAAAGAAATGTAGTTTTAGTTGCAATTACATTTTAATATATGTGTTTTATGTATCATCATTTTAAATTTAAGTAAGCCTTTTTTTAACTTTAACATGATTAAAAGACTCAGTCAATGGAAAATCGATGCATAAAACATCTGCCAGGAAAAGCAATAAATAGTCTCCAAATTGTCTTATAAATGAACATTTTTAGGGTTCCACAGGAAACCAGGAACTTTTATAGTTTCAGGATGATGAAAAGTCAGAGATTCGAACCTGAGTCCTCTGACTAGCCACTCTCACTGCCATATAGTTAAACAAAATAAAACAATATAATTTCAAAGCAGGAATTCGAAGAAACAACGTCATTGTCTTATAAAACCGTATTCAGTATTAACAATAAATCGTTCTCAGCGAAACGTCTGGGCTTTTAGTTAAAAGCCTTGGCACAGATAAAGACTAAGCAATTAGAGATAATGTTCAGATATTCCACTTAGAGCTTAAGAGTTTTAGGTCATTTTAGTAGTAAAATTTGACGCTAATAAATTGAATTTTGTATCTTAAGGCACTAATGTTTGAAGTTTGGTCCTTTTGTACGAATTGTAATTAATAAACCTTTGAGCTTTGAGTATTTCTTTTTCTTATCACGGCCTGGCCTTTAGTTGGGATTAAAAGTCCTCTCAAGCGCTGGCTTTAATAGTTGAGTTAGCTATAAATAGTGATAACGAATTTTAAGAAAAAAAGAAATTGAAATAAATCATTAGCTAAGTGAAAATGTTTTCTGTAATCTAATTAATTATGTAATGTGTATCTTCAATAATGAATTATTACTAAAATTGTTTATTTATTTTTATTTACTTAGGGGATTATCTCTGGTACTATTGAAGTGATAAAAAAAAATTCAAGCAGAAAAATTGACTGGTAAATTTAAGGAAGATATATCGCTTACTTTTTAAGTGAAATTATTTTCATTTTTGGCCAGACACTGATCGAATTCATGGCATACTAAACTCACCTGCTACGGCTACTAAACCATAACGGTCTTTTAGTAGTAGGCACCTAACGCACACAACAATGTGGTGAATGTGTTTACATTTCATATAAAAAGGTTTCAGTGTTTGAAAAACGTGTGACACATTTTTGTGAAAATAAAAACCCGCGCATCAAAAGCGTTAAAAAAATCTTGTAATAATTCGTGTCAATCGAATTTAGGTATAATTTTCATGGATATAAATTCCCTAGAGCCTAATGGTATGCGTTGACCGCCAAGTCAGAGGTTTCAGGTTCGAACCCAAGGGTCGTGCCTTGGGTTCGAACCTGAAACCTCTGACTCTGACAGTTGTTTTTTATTTTTTCAAATTTTCTTAT
Organism: Protodeltote pygarga; assembly: GCA_936450705.2. NCBI lineage: Eukaryota > Metazoa > Arthropoda > Insecta > Lepidoptera > Noctuidae > Protodeltote > Protodeltote pygarga. The sequence continues at coordinate 14,840,787 of OW388254.2, forward strand.
TAAATAATTATACTTAATAAGCTAACATGTGCTTTGTATAACATGTAACAAAATTCACAAAACATATTATCTGTAAATATTTACTTATTATTTATTCAGTGCTAGAATCGAACCCACGATATCAAGCGCAGAAGCGACTCGCTTAACTGCTACGCTAATTGAGTCAGCAAATTACCTACAAAACCTTTTTTTTCGTAAAAACATCATGATACAACGTGATAATAGCTATCATGTTGCAATATTTTTTTTATACCCAGCCATAAATATCCAAGTACAAATACATTAATTTTAATAGAGCTCCGAGAGGCGCCGTAATAATTAATAATTTACGTAATATTTTACGCTCAGTATTCTTTGGAACATTATTTTTTACATAATCTACTTATCCATTGTAAGTAAGTGATAGCCTAGTGGTATGAGCGTTGGACTGCCAAGTCTAAACTTCATAAGTTCAAAACCCAGGCACGCACCTCTGACTTTCCAAATTTATGTGCGTATTAGAAATGAATTATCAATTATATTTATTTTAATAAGATAATTTAAAATACAACGATACGAATGGGATTTGAACGATCTTCGACGTACCAGTTGTTTTTTAAAATTTTCTTATATAAATAATTATATCTAATAAGCTAACTTGTGCTAAAACATGTAAATAAAATCCCAAAAATAATTATCACTTGCTAAAACGGTGAAAGAATCGTGAGACAATTACTACACTGTTGCTTTAGCCAATATGGAGGAGAAAAAGTACCGAACAGAACAATACAAAACGCTGTAGGCTAGGCTGCGCAGGCACAGTTTCCACGATATGTCTCTCATCAGCCCAAATAAAAATTCCATCGATTGTTACCTAGCGACGTAACACCTGATACTCATAGGTACTTGCATAAGTTTGTGGTACCACATTACCCCAAATTAGATTTCACAAGACAGATGAGGTGATAACTGCCTTAAAATAATAATACCAAAATAATATTTAAGCTAAGTTTAAACTAAGTTAAACTTAAGTTATCAAAGTTAGAGCTACGTGTAATATTATCTGATCGAGACTTAAGACCGACAACTACTTATGATGGATACTCTTGCAAGTCTCTCCATACATTATGATTTATATTTTAATGAACACTTTGATAATTTAACTATTTTTCAAATGTACATAACGATAAACTAAGTTAAGACTTACTTTGTCTAAATATATGTTGTAATAATAAAATGTTGTTTTCTTTCTTTCTTTTCTTTCTAAATTCTCACTAAGAAAAGATTTCTTTGACTCTTTTACATAATCGGGAAATAGGAAAAAAATATTTGACGCAAACGAAGTCGCGGGATACTAATGTTTTAATATTCACTACTAGATAGGCTATCATCAGTATTTTTAACATTGAAAGATTTTTCAGACTCGGTTCAGTAGTTCCAGAAATTAACCCAACTTAAAAAAACCTATAACTTTTACCTCTTTACAATATTAATATATATTCAAATTCAAATCATTTATTTCGGACGCAAAAATCCATATAATAAATTATCTAGTATACTTTACAATGTTAGTATATATTATCCAAACTAATATAAGTAACAATATTAGTGAGGATAATGTATGGAGCGAAGAAGAAAACGCACACTTTAAAAAGTTACTCAGATAGGCGCTGATTGTCTTTAGTTAGGTCTAGACATTAATCATATCTCGTTAATGTCTAGTTTAGAGAAACAAACATATTTGAGGCTGATTACACAATAGTTAAGACAGTCTAGACAGACTTGACGTTAAAAATGTCACTGTAACTTTATTTATTAAAAAATAAATATCCTTGGAAGAATGTAATAAACAGAAAATAAGTTTAATAAATTTTTGTATGCCACAATAATATGGGTGCCTGAGGACGGACGCGACGGAGACGCCGAGGCCGGCCTAGAAAGAGGTGGCGGGATGACTTAGATGCCTATCGCGAGGACTGGTTCGAAGTGGCTCCAGAAAAGAGTTCTTGGAAGGATATGGGGGAGGCCTTTGCTCAGCAGTGGGACACAGTAGGCTAAGAAAAAAATAATTTTATAATGAAATATCAAAAGTAAAAATTGTGTAAAATTTTGTATCTGTGTGGTTCACCGTCAAAGAGTTCCTTTTCTGTAATTCTGAATGTTGTTTTAAGACTTTAACACTCTAAATAGCAAAAATAGCACAAACACTTTTGTTAAATATAATAAAAATTAAATTGAGAATCGCCTCCTTTTTAGGTTAAAAAAGACGTTAATTTTAATCCGAGTCGACTTGAGTGAAAATCAATTTTAATATAAATAAAGGCTACTTAACTTAACTTAAATTACTTTAAGTTTTGTCCGTAACAAACCAGCTGACACGTTATGTCAACACTATACTTAACTTGAACTTAAACTCTTCGAAAACTACTAAAACTTTTATGCTTGCTTAAAAGGTTTAAGTTTATGAAGTTACGTTTTGTGTATATAAATGATCATTAAACTGTAGAAATAATCGAAATATTCAAATACAATACATACAATTTTTACATCATTACAGACTTTTAAAATATTTAACCGAATTCTTATTCGATTGAATCATTTTCTGCATGTATCTGTTCTAAGGGTCCTAACATTAATAGTTTTTTTTTTCTTTATTAATTATACAGGGCTTTAAATGCTATGCCACCCTCATCGTGACTCCCATAAACACCAACCATTCCAAAAACAAAATTATAAAAATAACTAAACTACCTTACTACTAATTCCTAAACTAACAACACTATTTTTTTATTAGTTAGTTATTTATACCTACAAGTATAGAGGAAAGAAATGTTTATTCAGCAAATAGGCACAATATATCGAGCACAGAAAGCAATATAAAATAAAAACTACAACTTAAACGCCCGTGTCGAATTGGTCGCGATATATGCTGGACGCCAAAAAACGTCCAACGCTGGTTTTCAGATCTCACCCCTTGTAGTGTAACCCACGGGTAACATTTTAAAACACATTTCATATATTACATACATACATCTCTTTCAAGTGAAGCTAAGATATGAATTTTAAAAACACAAATCAGACAAAAGATCTCCTATTTAAAGGAATTTTAAATATAAAAAGCCGAATTGGATACCTTCGTTGTACAAAGTACCAGCTACCCCAAATTTCAATTAGGCCCAGCGATATAATGCATTCCTATTATAATCTATTAGTAATTTAGTCACACAAAAATGCAATATGTTTCATATTGCACACATTTTGCATTCAAGTTAAAATATCGATAAACCTTTTATTATTGAGAATGTACGTATCTACTCTGCTCTATTATGTGCCTCGCGGGCTGCCATGAAAAATAGAAAATTCAATGAATGTTTCACATTTGCATAAAAGTTGGTTTGCGGTGATTATTTTTATACAATAACTTTGCCGGCGACTTAGCCCGCGTGGATTTTTCATTCTCTATTTATTACTAGCTTAGGAGTGAAATTTCCGATAACCCTTTTTGAATGTACCCTAGGTGCTCAAGGAAGATTTTCACCAATTATCAAGTCTCTAGACCTAATGGTTTGTGCATTGACTGTCATTCAGTCGGTCATGGTATTGTTTTGTAAGATAAATAACGAAGCCATTTCAGTTAGAGATTGTTATAATGTTTATATATTATTAACAATTATTATTTTTGTAATTGCTTATGTTTAGTTTTTTTATATAATTATTTATAATTTAAATATAACTATATATTATTTAGAAACCATGTGCTTATTAAATAATTGGCACAAACGGTGAAAAAAAATCGTGAGGAAACCAGCACGCCTGAGAAATATTTCAACAGTGTTGAGCTATATCAGAGGCTTTTATAAGATTTAAACTCTGATAACAGGTATCCATCGACCACACATTGAAAAAACAGACTTGTTTCAAGCCTCAAAGAATATTTATGATATTCATTATTTTTTAAACGATGTTTTATAAAACACTAGCTTTTGCCCGCAGCTTCGCCCGCGTGGATGTTGAACCAGGATAAAATTTATATTTTTTGTTAATCCAGGAAATATGGTTTTTATGTTTACCGAGTTCTATTCAAATCAAAAGTGTTTAGGTAACAAACATCTTCACAAACTTTTATTAGTGCAGATTAGTAATGTTATGATATGACAGTTCAAGTCCGCCCAAGTCAGTTGTTTTTGCGAGTTTCTTATTAAGCAAAACATGTGCATAAACATTTAAATTATCCAAAATATTTATTATTGAAAACATTATATATTGCCATTAAACATTATCCAGGACGATGCAATGGATAGAGCGAAGGGGAAGCGAAAAACCCGAAAAGCAGACCCCACTATCATGTGGGAATAATTATTGCACAGGAGAGAATGAGAGATTTTTTTAAATATACCTATTGTATTGTATATGTTTTGCACATTTGAGAGCAATTATTCCAACAAAGATTAGTTTTATATTTAAGTCTTACTAATGTATAGGGCAAAAGAAAAAGTTATAAGTGCGCTTCGCATATTTTATTGCATAATTTCTGACCTAATAAAGCGAAAAACCTATGTAAAAGAACAAAAGTTTCGTATCAATATCAAATCCGAACCAGGATATTTAAAAAAACATACAGATTACTTTGTTTGTAGTTTTGCTCTCGGGAGCTAAAATGTACAGAGAGTCAGGACTGGTGACCCGAGAGCAAACGACATACAGTCTATGTGAGGAGAAGCTGGTCCTGAGATCAAGAGAAACAAACGCCCACAGGAAACTACACTCGCTTAAATTGAAAGGGATAAATGTGGAGAATTAGTGGTACATGGTGTAAACACTGTCTCGCCAATACCGAAACCCGTTAGAATTTGCGCCTTGATGATTTGCAGATAATTTACATTAAGCCATCAGGCCATCATTTTCTGGGTCCCTTTACACAATTTCAAAGGCGTTAAGTTCCGAAGAAGCATAATCGGGACACCGACCTTCAACTTAATGACGTCCGTCGGAAGTCCACTTGCAGTGAGGGAATTCAGGAATTTTACAGAATAATGAGTGGCGTCATCTTGATTGACAACAGTGTTTATAAATGTGTAAAACACTTCATTCCCTTTCATTTATAAAAGAATGCATTCGTTGATTGCTGCAGCTTGATTATTTTTGGGCGTTTTGAGTTGGAAAATTCTTGAGCAGTGGATTCCTACTCAGCCGCCCATAATTATTGTCAAGCTCAACTTATGAATACAGGATCATAAAAATAATCGTTTCAAAGAACCATTCACCTCATCAGCCCCAGTTCCTCGCGTCACCACAGGCAGCGTTCAGTGGAAATTGCCGCTGAACATAACTGTGACTCCACCCATTATGTGTTGGTTCCTACGGATGTCTTTTAGAGTTCTGTGTACCGCATCAACTGCTTTTCTGTTTGCCATTATACATTCATCCCATCATACGATCAAAGAACAATTCTTAAGCAAATGCCTGCCTTGTCACTATTTCGTGACACATCACAATCAGGTGTTTCGTTGCTCTGTAAATTGATGGGAATCCTAAACATGGTGTGCGCTGTTTTGTCACCAGAAAACAACGTGGCAGTAATCGCCGAAGACGCTACTGCAATTGTAATTTTGCCCTGCCTCCCTGCAAGGATGCCAGTGGTTATAAATATTTTTCCTGTCCCATCAGGAGTATCCAAGAAAATTATTTTTCCTCAGATTTAAATCGACTCCTAACGCCATCTAGTTCAGAAAAAGGAAACATTATGTTTTAAATAATAATAATTTTAATGCTTCAAATTAAAGCGGATTTTTTTTATAAGCTGAAACTTTTAAAAGTATAATCCCACACGATGCGCGTTGCTTCCTTCGGGTTTCAAATTGAAATATTTAAAAAAGAATTCCGCTGATCTAAATAGACTCTAACGCTATCTAGAACACTATGTTTTAAATAATATAAATTTTATAAATGTTTCAAATTAAAGTGGTGACGTTTTTTACATACATACATAGACTCACGCCTGTTTCCCAGAGGGGTAGGCAGAGACAACGGATTTCCACTTGCTACGATCGCGATCCTTGCATACCTGGTTGCATATACGTTTTTTATAAGTTGAAAAATTATTAAAAAGCATGTTTCCTTCGGGTTTCAGCCGGTAAGTAATAAAAGTCATTAAGAATGAAATACCACAAAAATACATATTAATTTCAATGACAAAAAAAAAATACAAAAGAATCCACAAAAAGTTTGCGGAACTGGGGATCGAACCCAAAGCCTTACACTTCCAAGGCGTTCGCCCGACCGGAAGGCTATGAAGTCTGTTGACATGTAGACAAAATAATCGTTCCTAAAAGATATTATTATGTTATGTTATGTAATGTTTAGCTCCTTGTGGATATAGCGTGATAATATTTTGTAAATTGAAATTTAATAATATTTTTCCCAACAACAACAACAATTCTGCAACAAATTCTAGAAATACTTACTGCTTACTACAATACTGCTCATCCCCCATAATTATAAACGTAATAATTTATACCCTATAAGTTGACTAAGAATTTAAAAAGTATATTTGCCGAATTTCAACTAAATCTGTCCAGTAGTTTTCGCGCCAATCAATTACATACATACTTCGTTACGATTTTATTATATGTATAGATGATGTTATTTAACCGGTACCAAAGGACCGGTTGTCATGACGATTATTGACAGTCGATATATGAAGTCAGAACCTTATCTACGCAGTAACGGTTCTAACATTACTTTCCTTAATTAAATTTCCTTATTAAGCGCGTATTACAAATTAATTATCATGTATTAGAACAAGATCTTATCGACGAGATATTACCGATATTATTTCAAGAAAATTTAAACTTTGACATCTCGTTTTTTTTTTTCAACCACATGAGAAAGTTTTATATAGCAAAAAGTATTCATGCGTATTATCCTAGTTTAAAAAAAAACACAATAACGCGGAAATTTGATATTCGATACTTAATTCAATATTTTTCGTAACATATTTGCTAGTTCGCAAAACCAATACACGCCGGATATAGTCGATGTTTCGGCAACAATATCCGGACGCATATCGACAATATGAAAAAGAATATCGCTCAAACCGTTTTAATAGTTTTTACGAATGTTTTTCCTATATTTACTGTTTTTTTACCCAATAATCGCAACAAGTTTATTGGTTTTGAGTGAATATATTGTTATAAATTTAACGTATTAAAGAATCCTATAGTTTTCCGTACTTTTACCACGAAAATAATATTTTGAACAAACATAAAAAGTGAAATGAACAAATAAAAACTCAAAGAAAATATTCTGCTTATTCAGAATGAAATCTGTGAAGGCCTTTTCATCTAATTATACCGTATTTTCCTCATTGACACCGCTTTTCTTTCAACCCTAATTTCTTATTAAAATTTCACTTACCTATTCAAATCCTTTAATTACTAAACATGGCACGATAAAACACTATTATTCTAATCTAATTATTTACACTAAAATTGAAAATTTTTGTTCGCTCTAAAAATTAAACACGATACGATACGTAAGAACGTATTTCTGGGAAGGTCGCGCGCGTCCGTTCCCTGAAACAGTCAGCTATCGACTGTCACTACTGGTCAACACAACGTGGAAAACCGAGCTGCAATGAGGAGTACGCATGCGTAGTGCAACTAACTCTTCTCTCGGAGCATCTTAATGCTTACCAAGAGTTCGTACATTTCATTTGAGCGATTTTTAATCTTATTACTTTATATTAAGGAAGTTAAAGGGTGTAGGAATAAAGTATGCAGGTATGCAAACGGCGTGAAGCGTTTAAAGAAAGTTTAGAACCACATGTCGGTCCAAACGAACTTGGTCGGAGTGAAGTTGTTGTTCGTTTTAATGAATGGAATCTGTGCCGAGTGAATGATGTCTTACGGTTTCTGTTTGAGTTGGTATTTTGCGGGAAAACTTTTGTCTTATGAGGCGAACGATTCGTTGGCTTTTGAAGATTTTGTTCCGGGACGGTTATGTTCGTAGGAGATTTTATAAACTTGAGTACGTGGTTGAATGGATTGCTTCAACCTACGGGGGATTTTTTTTGACATTAATGTAGTAACTGTTCTTGACGGAAAAAAGAGTAATTACTGAGTTCATATAAGATTTGCAGTAGCTGTTTATTTTTGGTAGATTATTTTAGTTTGTTTTGATCTAATAAACGTAATTTTTGGCGTTTTTCTATCGATCTTTTGTTTAATACTATGTGCGGCTCTTGTACAGATTTTTCTACGGCGTGTAAAGCCATGTTAGAGGCCTACGGGTGGTAAAACTCTGAAACCAGGTTGTTCATCAACCATACGATAAAAAGATCATATAAATAAATTAAATTTTATCGTCCGACACAATGCAGTGTAGTGAATACCAAATTTGTGATATTTAATTCAAACATTTAATTACATTACGTATTCCTAACACCCCTCACAACAATAGATATAATGCACTTATCTGCTTCATAAACATCCCAGTACGGGTCTACGAGACCCCAGTCAAAGTTAACACTACAGGGGGTGAAAAAGACCCTATATTCAAAATCGCGGAATGTCGTAGGGGTTAAGTACTAGAGTTTTTCGCACCCTTACTATAGGGTGTGATACCCCTAATGCTAGCTATGATCTATGGGGTTCAATTTTATCGCACCCTCACTGCTCGTCACCTCATTAGAATGGTGTGAAGGGTGCCGTTATGAATTTTTATTATTAAATTAAATATGGATTTTTGAACGATAACTTTAAGTGTGTGTTTAGTTCCCTAACTGAATGTTTTTATTTACTTTTATTTTTTACTACCTTTTGCTCGCAGTTTCACTCGCATTCATTTAGAATTTGGCAATCAATTCGGGTTGTACAATACGTGGCGCTATCTATAATAATAATTATTATAAAAAACAATAACGTGTTATTTCTAAAACGCACATCAATTCTAATCGTTAGTGATGCGTATTCGGGTTCGAACCTAAGACCTTTAACTTGGCAGCCTATCAAACCACTAAGCTATTATTTCTGATTGTTTTTTATTTAATAAATAGAAAAAATAAACTTTTATCTATCGCATCTTTTTTTTCTGACTCAAATTCTTCCGAAACTACTATATCCCACAAGCTACGACCATTTTACCAATACTAGTACCCAAATCTCATACAAAAGTAATACATCTGTCTCGAGACAGGTAGAATCCCTCCAATTATTTCCCATTTCGAAGCCACTTTTTTCCCTATAACAGAATAGGTCATTATTTGTTACTAGTCTTCAGGGAAATAACGTAAGAATGAAAAAACGTGAAAAACAATACCAATACTTTGTCTGTATGACTGTACGTTTGGTTACATACAATTGGGACGAAAAAAGTTTGTCATAGATGAGTAAATAAGTGGAGTAATTTGTACTAGTGAACTTGTACAGTATTATAATGCATACGGATCTTTAAAAAAATGTTAGCCTAGGATGAAACAATAATTGCAAAAATATATTATTTTAATGAGCTATAATTAAGCTCAGAGAAAATTGAAAAAAAGATATCACGTTACAGTTGCCGTAACTTGGCAACGCTCTTACCATCTGAGCTACCGTATAGCATTGCCCGCACTCATTAAATTTCAAGTACCCTTTCTAAAAGCTATAATTTCCTTACAGCCTATTGTACCCTGAAACACTTTATAAAAATTGCCATCAGACAATACAAAAGCGTCTTCTTAAGACGATAGAATAAGGAAACTTAAATTTCATGGGCAATGCACTTACCAACTGAGCTACCGTATTGCTGCTCGCAAGCGATACTGTAACTACGCTACGGTGTGTCGTGGCTATTACACTTCATTTATTCTCTACTCTATGAAGGTCGTTTTGGAACGGAAGCCCAATCACATCCTGTGCTGTTATTTTTTTCTTTATTGATGCAATTTCCGTTTTTTTATATGAAACTATAATTTAGTGCGTTTGCTGCTTTCTAGATAGAGAAAAAGTCCCATAACGTTATCTCAATTGCAGTAATAAGTTATATATTGGTTGACACAAACTACAGCTTAAAATCTTTCTTTCTTTTCCTTTCTCTCTCTCCTTCCAATAACTTGGATCTTTTTTGCATTACGATACGAAAGCTTCGTGTATATGAAATTTCTTATCTTATCAGTTCGAATGTAACTATTAGTGTTTAAATATTCTAAATTGTAGCGCTTAAAATTAAGGCAATGAATTGCAAAAGGATTAATTTGTATTAAATGTTTTGCGTACCTAAAAAATATAAGCTGTTCTTTTTTCTAAAGAGAAGTAATATACATATAATTCACCTTTTCTCAAAAACTACTTGACCCACGTAATTAAAATTTTGCATTATGACTTTTGACGTTAAAATTAGTGATACCTATAAATATTACTTTAAACCTACAAACTTTAAAGCCACAAAAATACACACACAATTATAACACACAAAGCAATAATTACGCCCCCACAAAAAATATATTGGTTTTGGTAGCCTTTTCACCGTTTAAAAGGGCTGTAAGTTTTTACCGTTAAAAATAACATGTTAAAAAAAATCAGTAGGTATATCTAAAAGGTGAAATCTTTTTAAAGAATTTATGACTACAGTTCGTATGAAATGTAACATAAAATGTTAAGATAGGTCGCTATATCTTAACATTAGGGGATAGAACGGGCCCCGCGGGGCGTCCGAACTACCTACAACTCGTGCATTTTGTTTTAAATATTACATTTTCAACGGATGATTTGCTGAATGGAATAGCGTTCATAAATATAAGTTACTTTTTTGTTTTTATTGCTATTTATATAACACAAGAAATACTACAAAAACTGTGACTTGCTTAGGCAAATACAGGTTACAATTCTGTCATACCTTTGACCTATTCTAGGTATTACTAACTAGATCCTCGACATAAATTGAAACTCCCTAACTTATGTAAATCAGTTATGTTGGTACCTATGGCAAAAAAATATGTAGATACTTTTACTTCTTTTTTTAAGGTTTTAGATTATAGGTTTGTATATAATACTTTTACTTTATCAGTAACAAAAATAAAAGAATGATTTTTTTATAAAGTATGCATGGTATCGATGACTAAATTATTTTTTTTTAAGTTCTAAACTCTCTGCTAACTGAGCTGTTCGAACTCTACCGATGTTTTCGAAATTCGTTTCCACATTTAACCATTTCATATGGAAGTTATATTACATCCACTTTGTACGGAGTACTAAAGGGGTAGAACGTCTAACTTTGCATAGTTCTTAGAATACAATGTTACAATTTATAAAAATAAAAATATTAATTATAATTAAATTCTTATCATCATCATTAATTTTAAAGCTTACGCTCTTGTTGATGCAGCTTCTTCAAGCTCTCTCTATCAAGCGCCAATTCTTTAAGCTCCTAATATTCTTAGAACACTATAAATAAAAAATACAACAGAAACAAATCTTACTAAAAATATTTTAGTTATTCTAGAACAGCGTGAAGAAGCCTTACATCTCAACCCTCAAATCATCGCTTGACACTAAAGAAAAAGCGGCGACGAAAACGTGCCATTAAAATGTAAAAGTCGACGCGGCAGTACAAATAAACTGTTCCCGACCCCCGACGTTGAGTCAGGCCTCAGCTAAAGATGAGCGACAAATGAGCGAGGTGATGTAATTATACAAAAAACCCTGTAATTAACCCTGTTATTCCTGAGTCAGCTGCTTCATCAATACTCAAATGTAAAAAATTACCTAAGTAATTTAAAAAATTAAAAAATATAACTATTATTTGTGATATTATTATTTAACTAGTTTTTCCCGCGTGGCTTCGCTCACGTAGACTATAGAATATTTTGAACAGAATTTATTTATTTAAATGGAATTAATATAGTCTAGGTAGTACTGCCCATGAGAACAAATTGTACTGCTTTGAGTCGATGCCACTACTTTTAGTGTCATTGTATAAGCAGACTTAGGTACAATAGGTACAGGGCGAATGACAGTCAAATAATGTCGGTATAGCAATCATAAATATTTGCCTATAATAATAATCTAATAGATTTTCAAGGAATTTTCAAAGGAAAATCAAAGTAGGTACTTATAAGGTTAGTATTTCTTTCAAATATAAAAGAACAAATAAAATTGAAATATTGAATTCTAATCCATTCCCTATTTTACTTTTCCCTTAATTTATTTTTGGTATCTGTATTTATCCTCCTTGAATTTCTGTTACATAGTTTTTCGTTCCGATTATAACACCTGTCATTTACTCCATTTACGCCATTCAAAAGAAGTGAAGTGATTTATATTTGACATTCCAATTTTAAAGGGTAATACATTGCATCAAGCCAGTTTAAATCAAAAGCACTAAGGAGTATTGATATCAACTTCGAGGAAAATCACCCCCAAAATAACTTTCTACCCCTTTTTAACCCCATTAGGTGATGAGTTATAATAAAATACGAAACACGTGTTCCATTAATTCTGTAAAAGAATGTTTATGCAAAATTTGAAGTAGATTGGACCAAGGAATCACGTTGTCCCATACAAACTTTGCCCCCGTTTTTCACCCCCTTAGAGGTAGTATTTCGAAAAATCCTTTCTTATCGGATCTCTACGTCATACAAAAAATACACCCTCCAAGTTTCAGGTCTCTACAATCAGCGGTTTAGGCTGTGCGTTGATCCGTCAGTCAGTCAATCAGTCAGTCATTCAGGACAAAGCATTTTATATGTATAGATAAGAAAATTTGTTATTTGAAAAAAAAAAATGAAAAAGCAACTGATACGGATGGGATTCAAACCCACGATCTGTGCGAACCAACGATGTGCTATAACATGTAAAAAAATCACAAAAAAAAAAGTGAATTGAAGGGATTTTTTACTCCACGTTTTTTGCACGCAAAAATTCTGTCACATTGTGTCTTGTTTTCCGTTTGACATGCGAGGGTATCCCCCGTTAAGAGATGTCAAATGGAACAGTTACAGGAGAACGTTACTCCTATAACTGTTCCATTTGACATAACTTTTTTTCGTACATTTATTAAAAAATATATTTTATTTGTGACCAGACAATTTGAAAGCGCCACATTTGAATTTGGCAGACAAAATTATCTATCGATATAAATGTAATTCAGGTATAGTCCTATTTTCTTGCTTAAGACAACCCGAATCTAAATCTGGGGTGTTAATTCCGTAGAATTTCTAATGCTTATGTGTAGTTCCGTGCCGATCGTGTCGCTTTTCCAACGAGTCAAAGAATAGATACAGCAGTCGTGTGAACACTAATAAGTAAGGAACAACGTTCAGTTCAGACTTCACGAACGATATTCATTTAAAAGATTTAAAATAGATACGTTGACTTTATTTAAAAAATATTACTATATAAAAAACGTAACCTATTATAAATTTATTACTACATGAGTTCAACTCGCATTTGGCCAGTTTTTACAATTTTTTCATTAGTTAGGCACATAAGTATGTACTTAGATCGCTTGTATCTTCATCAATTCTTGGTACAATATATAAAAAACGATGACGATTGATGACAGATGAACTGATTTTGCGATTTTGAAACGTAAATTGATCGAGTGTTCTTGGCTAAAAAAATTGTTTTTAATAGGTTTTTTGTATTGGGGTGATTTTTTATTGGATTCGGATTTTTTTTCGTAAAATATTAAAACTATTTCGTACTATATTTCGTATTTGCAAAACTCAGCTCTTCTACCACTACAAACCAACCTTTAGCAACGACACCTAATTCTTTAATTATAAAATGCAAATTGAACAAAATCTGAGGCGGCAATCAATGCGTCCTGCGGGACGTTATGGGGTGGAAACCCGATAGACAGTAAAACGCATTGTACAAACTGTTCGCGAAATTAGCTCGGGGAGAAGACGTGCCTCAATGTCACGGAGTTTATAGTTTAAGAGACTTTCTAGAATATTCTGGCTTTGTTTTAAGTCAATTGTGATCGTTTTTACTTAAAAGTTTTTTTTTTCATTTCGTGTGGTTTGTCTGAAAAGTATACGTCGCGTTTGAGTCGTAATAACCTAATGCTATAAGTCAGATGTCTCAGGTCGGACCCAAGGCGCGCAAGGAACTCTGACTTTTCTTAAGTTATTAAAAAAATATTATCACTGCACGAAATAAATTTAATAATGATGGAGTATTGAGGTGGCGAGATCTGTATTGTTTAAAGTATTCCCGACGGTAGTATCATAATTCTATTAAATTATTTGTGTTTGTCGCAAAAATTATTAACAATATCTTAAGTCAGATTTTCTATCTCTAATCTTATTGCAATATGAATGCATATTTTTTAAAGTAAGTATTCCTAAAGAATAATAAGTTAGAATTTTATTTACAAGACAGAGACGGCACTGCAAATATATTACTTCACTTATCACTATCGGGGTCAAAGAGCTGTCTAATAGCAAAGCACACGGCTACTCATTAAGCTGTAAATATCCAGTATAAACTGACATCTTGTTGTACGTAGAGCCCATACCTATAATGCGAGGTCAGTTCATGCTGGTAATGTACGCTTGATGTGTGTTCCTCAAAAGACAATTACATATCAAAAAGTCTCTTCAAAGTTAAGATGAAGATACATTGTAAACATTGGGAATGCAGCGATAAAATCGGTTCGTATATAATTCGCGTCGGTTTAGCGCTACGGAACAGATGTCGCGTTAATATTACCGAATCATTGTTCGCTCAGTGCTCAGTTCTGGAGCTACGAATTGGAGAAATGAATTTAGTTTTATACAGAATAAATTATTTAAAAAAAATTACAATGCTAGTTTAGGTTTTTTAAGATTTTTTTTGGATAAGTAATGAAACATAATTCATACTTATAACGAATTTTTTCGCAGCTTCGTTCCCGTTATTTGCTATTTTTAAGGTTCTTTACCTCAAAAGAAAAAAACGGAACCCTTATAGAATCACTTTTTTGTCCATCTGTCTGTTAAGACGATTAATATCGGGAACGCGTAGAGGCGGTATATAATTTTGAAGCTGTAAAAAAATTAAACAGTAGACTCCATGCTGCTACTGAGAAATTTCTAATGGAAAAATCCAGTAACACTTTGCCCAACCCGGGAATAGTACCCATGGGAACGAGGCTACTGGGCTCGAGGTCCCTACTACTAGATCAACGAGGCAGTATTCTTAAAGATTATAAATTATGATTATAAATGTATCAATTTTAATCGTTAATCATCTTCTATCCCTGTTTCACCAAATTTCGTGGCTCTACGCAACTCAGATCTATCATGGGAAGTTTTCATCAATTTGAGCAAAACGGCCAGTGATGAATATCGAAGATTATGTCCCCTTACTATAACATTCACATCAATCATACTGAATTGTTTTATTAATTCTGAAGAAATCGTTCGCTAATAGTTTCCCCATTTACGCATTTTCCCTTCTGATATCGCGTCTAGAAGAACAAAAATATAGTACCTATGATTTGTATTCTACGATAGACTATTGGAAAAGATTTTAATGTGGTAACTGTCATCATCATCTGCCTAGCCTTTTCCCAACTATGTTGGGGTCGGCTTCCAGTCTTACCGGATGCAGCTGAATACCAGTGTTTTACATGGAGCGACTCCCTATCAGACCTCCACAACCCAGATACTGGGTTACACGATACCCCTTGGTAAGACTGATTGTCAGACTTTCGGGCTTCTGACTACCCGTAACGACTGTCAAAGATCTACAATTGACAGCCGGGGCCAACAGCTTAACGTGCTATCCGAGGCACGGAGAGTGATAATTAATTTATAAAACGCACATAACTTACGAAAAGTCAGTGGTGCGCGCCTTGGGTTCGAACCCGAGACCACTGACTTGCCAGTCCACGGTCACCACCACTAGGCTATCACGACTCTCTGAACTAAACTCTGGTAACTGTCAACATAAATACCTAAATAACTTTATTTTAAGTTATTAGAATTTTCTAGATTCATCAAATACATCAAAGCTATTAGGTTGGCAGGGGTGCTAGAAAAGGTTGTGATTTTTTCAAGATGTCATCAATACAATTTTATTTTAGGTACCATATTTTCTGAAAAGGTATAACTGAAACCTATACAAAACTAAACGATTTTTCCTATTCTAAACGTACAATACAATACATGCAAAATTGTACTTTATCCCTGCCAACCTAATGGCTTTTGTACATCGCCGTATGATTTTTAATTAGTCCTAAGGACGCAAGAAAAAATAACATACCCAAAAGTTATTAGCGACTTCGGATCTATTACTTAATCATAGTTTATAACACTAAAAGGTCTATTTAGTATACTTTAAAAAGACCTATTAGCCTATTTAATATTCATTTATCGATTCCAATTCGTCAAGGTTCTATTCCAACAGTTAAAACTGAATAAATAATGTGCTATCTATTGTCAAACGAAACGAAATGGTAGCTACATTTTATTCACACACACTAACAACTAATTGTACTAGAATGCCGACCACAGAGAAATTCATTAGCAGCTAAAGCGACCGAAGTTTAGTGGGCTGTATATTAAAATCGATGGGACCACAAAGCGACCGCAAAATATACAGTAAAGAGCGCACGCTCGTTTATTACGCATTCAACCGACTTAAGGCGCGGACTCTCACTAATCTTTTGAAAAAAAAAACTTCGAATGAATATTTATTTATGCCGTTTTTATGTATGAAAACTTATTTCGATCAAACTGATATTTTTGCTGAACCTTCGGAATGTTATTCTCCATAACTTGGTTTGTTGCGATTCTTCGTAACTATATTATTTGATTTTATATTTTCAATATGCGAACGAGTAGCAGATTAATGAACTTCCGCCCCTTAAATCATTTCATTCTGTAAATTAAAAAATATTTTTTTTAGGAAGAAGAAGATAGAAGCTAGATAAAAAACTCTAGCAGGAACACAATTCTGTCTCTATTTTTATTACCTGGCCTGTCTGTCCGTCTGTCTATATTACAGTCTACTAAAGCTTTTATCTGAAATAGCTAGCCAGTTTTTTTATGACAGGTATGTTAGAATTAAATTATTTATTTAAGTTAAAAGACTTGGTAACTAAGGACCAATAAATACTATCGGAATGACTGTTAAAAGTTACACGTTTATGCTTTCGACTGTACATGTAGTAGAACACCAATATTTAGTATTTAGTCCACCGTTTAACCGTTGGGCTAGCCGCGCCAACATTAGTTGAATCTGAGTGGCGTCGCGTGACAGTCGATATTTTCGTATCACCGTTGTGATATATGGACGCGGTGACAAATGATGATGACACACTTTAGAGCTGCACACAATGGATATTCAATGCTTATTTTTATGACAATTATAATCATTTACTATAAATAATTATTGTAGACTGAAGCGCTTTTAAAGGGTTTTCTTTTTATGTAATTATTTAATAAGAAAATTAAAAAAACAACAACTGATAGGTACTGATGGGATACAAACCCACGATATTTGACGTAACATGTGACGCTTTGACCGCTAAGCTACCGTATCCTACCAGCATCAGTCGAAAGAAGTGTTTTAAAATTTTATACCTAATTGATTTCATACGTAACTTTGAGTGGAGGATATGCTTAATTTTTTTCTAAGAATTACCCATAAACTCTTATTAGTCCAGTCATCCCGTAACCACCAATACAACTAAACCAAATCATCTTCATCTGCCTAGCCTTTTTTCCCAACTATGTTGGGGTCGGCTTACAACTCAACCAAATAAAAAAAATATAACAACAATCTTCTTCTTCTTATCGTGTGGTTGATGAACAACCTGGTGTCAGAGTTTAAACCGCCCGTAGGCCTCTGACATGGCTTTACACACCATTGAAAAATCTCTCAGATGTGCTGGTTTCATCACAATATTTTCGCTCACCGTTTTAGCAACTGATAATTAATTTATAATACGCACATAACTTACGAAAAGTCAGAGGTACGCGCCTCGGAATCGAACTCGAGACCTCTGACTTGTCAGTCAACGGTCAAACCACTAGACTCTCAGTGCTTATAACAACAATAAAATATGACGTGATTTAATTTACACCATTTAAACAATTTAATCATGTTAATGACTATTATTACAATCGCCGCGTTACCACAGCGCGAGCGGTACGAGCGCACAAAATAATGCAGTGTAAATTTTTAAAATCAACCCAGGTCACTAAAATAATTGCAATCACATGATGGTAAATGCGGCGGTTATTGCAACGTAAGGCAACAAACCCGGGAGTACGGAGTGCAGCTCAACACTAATATTTGCATTACATCGCATTTAGGCCTACGTGTTTTCGATTGGAAATCATAGAAGCGATTAATAGGTGAGTTGTAAAGTATACTAGAAAACTTTAGCTCTTACCGTCTAGTAGCACGACCGTCGACTGACAAGTCAGAGGTCTCGAATTCGATCCTAAGGCGCGGTGAGGGAAAACATCGTGATGAAACCAATACACCTGACAGATTTTTTAATGGTGTAAAGCCATTTCAGAGGCCTACAGGCGGTTTAAACTATGACACCAGGTTGTTCATCAACCATAATCATAAGATGAAGGAGAAGAACCAGAAAACTTGAGGTAGAGTGTTCTGACCACTTAAGGTTTTGTAGTGACCATAAGAAAGAATAATCATACAAACGAAAATGATAAAGAAAGAAAATACGAGCAGGTATTGAATCTGCTACACTTGCCGTACCGTGTGCGCGAAGCAACGATCTAACCAAGTGACGTTTCGTATCGTTGCTCAAAACCATACAATATCAACGTATCGACAAAAACTTAAAAAAATAATTATTTATACTTTATTTTTACCCATGTGCGGCCACTACACGACACTGGCAGAGACTGCTGAAGTCATCAGCAGATTGCCATAAACAAGAAAAAAAAAACTTTCTTTCTACATGGTATTAAAGGAGACGCCTAGAGACCACTATTATTAGACTTACCACTAGCCCGCGTTTTCCTACAATATCTCAGACAGTTAGTACCATAAAAAGTCCAACCTCCTTAGTAAGGGCAACAACACAATGTCAGCTCATAATCACATGCATTAGACACACTCTGAGCCAGCGGTTTTGTACCACAAGGTCTAAAATTACAACCCTGACGTCACCACCCTCTTATTTGATCGTTTAACACATTCAGAGCACCATTAAACAAAATTATTATACACTGTACCGCAAAGATAATACAAGGGCTTTTGATAACATATTTTGTTTGTATTAGTACGTTATATATTTAGGTAAGACGGTAACATAACGGAGAAGGGTTAGGCAGAGGTGAGGGGTTAAGCTTTTAACATAGGGTTTATTTTCATAGCTGTTACAATAAGACTATGTAATTATCTTAATCTTTTGCTTTAAAGTTCCTATACCGCAGAGTGTGCTCGTCGGCTAACTGTGGGTGAAGCGGAGACGGGATTCCAACACGCATTTTCATCGCTCGTCACAGCCAGTATTAAGGCTCTCTGAATTTGCTTCTAGGATTAAATTAATTATTTATTAACTACTTACTCTTAAGCACGTTAGATCATAGATATACACTAATACATTTATTTATAAAGTTTATTCTATTCTGACAGCCAACATAATGCTACAACTACTAACATATTAATTATAACACATTATACAATTATTTTTTTAGGTATAATAAGTTTACATATAATTACATAATTATGTAGGTTTATGTAGTAAAAATTTCTTATAAAAATACTTTCTAAACATCCTCCTTTCTAATCCAACTAATTATTATAAATCATGTGAAAATTTGGGAGGATGGATGGATGTGTGTTACGCTTACACGCATAAACTACATAACAGATTTTGATGAAACTTTACAGTAATATAGCTTATACATTTTACAAACTAATTTTGGCATTGACATTGCAACAGTTTTGTGTGTTATTTTGACATAATTAGATGAGAACTAATTGAAATTTTTGTATAACAAAATAAGATTTTCGTACCACAATAATAAATGTATCGAGAAATTTCCCAAAAATTACAATAAAAACTGACTCCCAACATTTACCTTAATTTCCCACCAACAAACAGAAAATAAACCCAAAAAATACACAAACAACTTCAAACAATCGTACCCTCCGCACTTTTACATTAAAACAGTAAGCTTTAACCGTCAGTGTACACCGACAAATTAACCGGGGTACGTGTCTTATCAGTTCGTCGGTTAACCCGCTACAACCGGGCATAACCGGGTGGAACCGAACTGGGAACCAACAATCGTTAAGCGGGGTGTACAATTCATACGAATTGGCCCTTGGATCCCAGACGCAGCAGTCGTTGAGGCCTTTTATATGACACGGTGTGGCTTTATGTGGGGTAGACAGAGATACAGGACGGCTATAAAGTTTTATCAGTTATTTGATGCATTACTGTCAAGGTCAAAATGATAGTAGAAGCAATGGTGGATAATAATAATAATATCAATGATTAAAATGAAAATATATAGACGGTCTTTTGTTAGACACATTAGTATTTATATTATAAAAAATTATATATTATAAAAAAAAAAGTATATTTATACTATTTTTATTGTACTTTGCATAACTTAAATGTATTACTATTGAAAAAAGAGCGCTGATGTCTGAAATTATCTGTGCTTTATTAACTGTGTATTAAGTGCTTTATTAACTGTTTAATGAATTTCTGTATAATTATTTAAGTTTTTGCTTGAAATAAATGAATTAATTATTATCTATAAAAAGATAATAATTAATTCATTTATTATTATTTTCTTATTTATTTTCAATAGATGGACTATTGAAAATAAATAAGAAAATAAATGTCACCATTTTTCAAAACGAGAACTTAGAAAATAGTCATCTTGTTAGCACAAAATTATGTTAAGCCTTCGAATAAAATAACGTTCAGGAAATATTAGTAACGTGTGGTTATTAAACATGGATTACTGATTGCCTGTCTATATTAGACTCGCCTGGAACCCTTCCATAAAAGTCAACCTCGATAATTATTAAATAAGGGCAATGAAAATAATTACAGAAGTACAATCGTGAGGTATAAACAGGAGCTACCTTCCCACGAGTACGACTAGCTATTAATATTTCAAAGTTCATTTTATTTTATGGGTTGAAATGAAAAAAGGTCAAGTGCGAACCATTGGTATAACTCAGCGCTGTCGTAACGTGAAAACAGCTACAATAAAAGTACTTTATGTGTATACATTTTTGAGTAATAATGTAATTTCAAATTGTTACACTTAAGTTTTACAGCGTGTTTATTTTTAATTTGTATCTGGGAGTAATTTTGGAGAATATTATTGTATACTTATATTTTTATGAAAATTTGGAGTCACTACCACTTTTGTTTTTTGCATAAAAAACGTATTACTATTATGGTACTACGTAGGTTGCTCTGTACTCAGTACACACCTCTTACTTTCGGATTTATGTGCGAGTTAGAAATTAATTATCACTTGCTAAAACGTTGACGACATACATCGGGAAGAAACCAGCACATATGAGAGATTTTTCCAGGGTGTGTAAAGCCATGTCAGGGGCCTATGGGCGGTTTAAACTCTGACACCAGGTTGTTCATCAACCATACGATAAAGAAGTACTTAATACAAATCAAAACGTCTATCACTATCCAAGATCACTTCTCTTAGATCTATCACTACTTAGGTTAAGCTAGCGAACAAGCCCAAAAGATGATATCAATGTTATACTGCGTAGATTTCATCAGTCACTTGGCGTTCTTAATCTAGAATAATCACTTAGCCTTAATATTTTAAAACTCGTGATTATCAAGACAGTAAAAAATGAGCGTTCCTTTTCCCATACATTTAGGCGTTTCTAAAAAGTATTTTGCAGATTATAAAATATATTTACCATGCAATAGCCACACAAAAAAAGGAAACTAACTAAAGCTAAAAGCAGTTATTCATGACAAGACAATTTCAGTGCATTTTCCAATAAATCTTGCTATAAAACATACATTAATTCGTGCAAACATGTTGTCACGCATCGATGCGCCCACACAGTCCATGCACAACAACGCGTGTTTTGGCAACCGATCGCATCCGTTCCGTTCCTTTTTTACGGAACTCGACAAAAAAGCGGCACGAGCGCTCGAGGGCTTTATTAAAATTTCAAAGCATGATTTCATAGAAAGTCCGTTCATTAGGCTTACAGCGATTAAATGGCTGTCCGAACGTATAAAATATTCATCGTCTTTTATAACCATTACGTTAGTAATGATTGTTAAACATTGATATGATCAGGATAGGAGTTACCTACGAAATGTACTTGTTTCTTTTTCTTTTAAGTGAATCAATCAAAACTTGAAAGTTGCGACTGGTGACTGAAAGAATCAATGTTCAACACATATGCTAATATCAAAGTATTTTTCAGCTGGTTTCAGGATAAATTTCCCCGTATCTTAGGCCAGCTCTAAAAACAAAAGAAAAGTTCTGTAGCTTCTAATTATAATTTGCGAGCGCTGCGCAGTAGAAATACATTATTTGTTATGGTGTGGTTGTCAGTTGATGTAAAGCATAACAAATATACATTAGAGAGTGCGCCTTCGTTTACGCACACACTTGTGCACTATAATATCTCCGCGTAGTTGGCTAATCTTCCTAGAAATTGGCCGCTGTGACCGAAATTCAGTCAGGAGGATATTAATATGTGTATAATATAGATAAACGTGGACTAGCCAGGTAATGTCATTAAGTGTTTCGTAACAGTTAATTTCATTAACGTAAATGTAAAATTTAAAAAAGGTACCAAAAAAACCTACTGAAAAGTTATATTACAATTTATGCAAAAATCTAAAGTGAATTCGCAGTTGCACGTGAAGACGGCGCGGGCGCTCTGTCTCGCTAAAAGTTACTGCTGATATTTGATTATCTATTTTAAAACTTTCCTGCGAAAGGTGCAGTCATAATGGCGTAATGTTATTTTTGCCAGCATAAAATTGAAATTTATAACAATTGTTATAATTATGTCATAAACAGAAATTTGATCGACTGTATAAGGATGAACCTTGGAAGAAGGATAACAAAAAAAAATCCTCTAAGGGATGAACATTTCATGATAACATTTTCATGATTCATAACATGATTATTCCAAATAAAGTCCACGGCCCGGATTAAGCTACCGAGGCCTGGGTGTGTAGACACCATAGAAATAATTATCAAAATCAGATGGCCCCGAAAAAATATAAACGTCAACATACCTAAAAAAATATTACAGTCATGTCGAATTGAGAACCTCCCTTTTTACGTCGATTAAAAATCACAGCGCAGTATCATCAAAATTATTTGTAAAATTTAAAAACAAATGATGCGCTTTAAAATTAAAAACAACTTTTTGTACAATAACATGTTATCAAGAAAGGTAGAAATCTTTCTTCTTTATCGAGTGGTTGATGAACAACCTGGTGTCAGTGTTGAAACCGCGCGAAGGCCTCTGACATGGCTTTACACACCCTTGAAAAAAATCTCAGGTGTGCTGGTTTCCTGACTATGTTTTATTCACCATTTTAGCAAGTAATAATTAATTTTTAATGTGCACATGAGTCCGAAAAGTCAGAGGTAGAGATGAATACTAAATTGCGTTAAAATAAACGTATTATTTTCTACATCTCATAAAGAAAATTGTAAGCTTACAAGTGGTACAACATAGATACTCTTTTTATTTGTATTCATGACCCGCGACGCTCCTGAGGGAATTAGCGAGGAAGAAAACCTAATCACGAAATCGCTGCGTTGCAAACACCCCTATTTCTACTGACCTCCTATTGGTTGTAGCGTTAATATGTAATCTAATCTGTGTATGTGCATACGAATAGTTTTTATGACTCAGCTTACTGTCTTTTGTTTTGCTCTACAAGACAAACAAATCTTTTTCTTCATCGTATGGTTAATGAACAACCTGGTGTCAGAGTTTAAACCTCTGAAACGGTTTCGTTGAAAAATCTCATTTGAATTTGAATTTGAATTGGAGCTATTTGCCCATAATCGCCACGCTGGGCAAACGGGTTGGCGATCGCAATAGCAGATGATTACTGTTACACAGAAGGATGCTCCTGTCCATCCTCCGGATCTTTCCCTGAGTCGCTTCTTACGACACCCGCGGGACGAGTAGGGGTAATTCTATTATTAGACCGGAAACACCTTAACTTGGTTTTTAAAATATTAAAATTATTTTTCAGAAGATTTATATGTAATATTTTTTATATTTGAATTATTTAATTTTATATAGCCAACATTCTTGTAGGCAACATAATTATTACTTAGTATATATTTTATTTGTTAATACACAATCAAAAATAATTAATTAAGCGGTTTTATTTAGCTTGCCCTGTTTGTTTTTTATTTAGTTCAAATGTAGTAATTGCAATTTTACCCTGTTGACAGATTGATCTAATATTTGGTACATACCTTTAGTTCTGAAGACAAAACCGTTTTACGTACAAAAAAAAATACTAATTATTATTTTCTTGAACAGTTCACAGTGTTCACACCTTAATGCCAGCCGCAGTGAAAGGCGAGGAGTGGAAAGGCTAAATACGTTAAGTCTGAACTTAAAATTAGCCTGTAAGGTACGCCGTCTTGCTGACTTGACAATGAGTGCCGTGTTTATTGCGAGATGTTGCAAAGAGGTGCCTTCCTAGAAATAAGAGAGAAATAAAATTGTTTATTTATGATAAGTTTATAATAGACTGCTCTTTAATGTAGCGACTAGTATGTAGTAGCGACTAGATCGATTGAGGATGTCTTGGATTTGAATCCTATGTTCGGCAAAACGTGTTTAAGCGACATTTCTTATCAACTATTATAAATATACAAAAATAAAATAGTTCAGTACTTACCAGTTTTTTTATTTTTTTATTAGTAACTATGAAAAAAATACTGTTTAATTTCGATCAATAGGCAACCTCTAGGTATGGTTAATGAACAACCTGTTGTCAGAATTTAAACCACCTCTAGGCCTCTGGCTTGTTTAAATACCTTTGGATTTTCCCTATTGGGTTTGCTGGTTTCCTCACGATATTTTTCTTTACCGTTCAAACTGAGTTTAGTTGGCTAATCTCCGTTAAGATTGGTTGCTGTGGTGAAAGTCCGGTCAGAAGGACATTATTATCACAGTCTAAATATCTATCACACATGTTTTAAACTAGAGAGAGATAATTAAAACTCAATTTACAACCAGATAAGGTCGAAATTGCAGTGACGCAATATTATATTATTTGTGTACTAAGCTATCAAATGTTATAATGAAACAAGTTTTAGAAGATTTAATATTATAATCAAGGGAGAGATTGATTAGTTCCATACACATGACATGAGCGAATTTGAACCGGTATTAAATTATTTTACTGATTAACTTTGTTCATAACTTGTTTGTGGGTTGTTGTTAATAGAATTACAGTGAATTTCCCTGTAATTCCATTTATTTATTATAGGGAAGTAAATTACCTAACTGTTTATGTATAATTGTAGCCCCAGGCAATTTATTTTTCAATATATTTTTTATTTATTTTATTTTATAGACTCACGCCTGTATTCCCCAGAGGGGGTAGGCAGAGGTGTGCAGTACACCCACGTTTCGCCGGCTATTTTATAAGTCCCATGTAATAGGGGGCAAGCCTATTGCCATTAACCGGGCACAATTCCAGTATTTATACAGTACAATATATTTATAATATTATTATGATATTGACGGATGTTTAGGTAACAAATTGATATACTATAACATATTGTACCTTTTTCGAAGGCTTTTCTACTGACCCAAACGTTGACTGGTAGATAATGCCTCAAGGCATATTAAGTCCGCCTTATGTACCAGCTTTGTACATGAAGTTCAAATAAATAAATATAAAAAAATAAAATTAACATGGTTAATAGTTATTTTAATTGACATGCCTTTTCGTAATATTATAAGAATATTTATTATTGTTTAAAACAAAAATATGCTAAGTATGTGCTGATTAATTGTAACTAAAACTTAAAAATTATGTATTTCACATACCACGTAGTGGTTAAATAGAAGTCTTTTACAATTCGAAAATCCTATATACTGTATTTAAGTGAAATAAACCATTCATTCATTCAATTTTGCTATAACATCCATGAATGTTTCATTCAAAATATTTCATTTCTAATCTGTAGAGTCTATTCATTCAAAACGTAATGTAGTTCACCGGTATGGCATATAGCCATCAACATTATTTGCCTCTCAAAGCCCCGGAATTAAACGAAAACGTCATTAATACCGCAGATGTAACCATCTGAATTAGCATTTTGAACGAACGAACAGACATGTGTTGTGCCTCCCTAACGAGAAAGAGTTACCTTTGAAGATATCTTTAATTAAGTAATTAAGGCTGTCTACATACTGGCGATCGAGCAAAGACAATCGTCAACTATTGGCAACGACATGCAGAAGAAAAAAAGTTACATAAAAAAATCAAGCGACCGTGAGCAGAAAAAATACCTAATAATGGTTACAAATACTTGATGCAGAAAGCGGTACTCTGTGCCACGGTTTGCACATGTACAGTTAGGAAATTCCTATGTCTAGAGCCCTGACTACCTGCACCGGTACCTTAGACTCTGTTTCTGATACTGGTGGCCTCCTATTTAATATCTTAAATGTTTATGTATTACATTCAAATAAAGGAAATAATAATAAGACCGAACCTTTGCGAATAGGCCCATGACATCAGGATACCCGCAAAATGCAGCTACATTAGCGAAAGATTAGAGGGCTTAGAGGCCTTAATCTAAAATCGGACCATCAATAGTTAAGGTTTTTAATAGTTAATAGTTACGACATTTTTGTAGTTATAGTAATTTGCAGATCGTTTCTTTAATTTTTGTTTTTTTTTTATTTACTTTTACGTATACGTTAGACAATCGCCTTCAAACAGTCGCACAGTGCGTAATGGCCTTAAATTAACATCACTTTTCTTCTCTTAGAATAATGTTACTTTCAATGTTTCTTTGAGTGCTAAAACATTGTTAGCATAACTGTTTTAAAGAGAAATTACAAACTCCAAATATGAGACTAATTAAATTACAATTTGCATATTGTTCCACATATTATTTTATAATTAGACTAAAATTAAAACATGACCTGATAAAATTACAATATTTTTACCTGGTTATTTTTCATTCCTGTAAGCCAGGTTTTTTTGCCAGATAAATACGATTAATATAATTAAATAAGAAAATATTACTTTGAAAAAGTTATATATGTACATGTACAGGTTTGAACCCACACACACTGCTTGCAAAGCGGACCAATGAGCCACCAAGATATTTTATATTTCGCATCATCATCATCTTCCTGCCTTTGTCCTAATTTTATTCAGGGTCGGCGCAATAGGTTTTCTTCTTCCATTCATCTTTATTTTAACCGACTTCAAAAAAGAAAGAGGTTCTAAATTCGTCGGAATCTTTTTTTTTATTTATGTATGTTCACCGATTGCTTTTTGATTGTATTTTCTTTAAAATCACGGGCTCTCTTTTAAAAGAAAGAGACCCGGTCCTTTATAGGTCTTGCAGGGTACACAGAGTCTAACACGCAGAGCTAAAATGGTATGGAGCACCCATTCATCTTTATTATATTATTATTATTCTATTCTCATTTCATATTTCGAATATGGACTTTAAGAAACTCCACTAACTGCGATGAATAATACTATCTTCATTACAACATTACTGTAGCAACTCAAAAACATTTCAACTAAAGTGACTCAACTCTAATTTGATTAAGAGTCAGGTAAAGTTTAAGAGTCGCGCATTTTGTGTAAACAATTGTGTTTTCAACGTCGGTCGGTTTAACCGACGGTTTCTTTAATGCTTTTAGCTTGAACGCTCTGTAGTAGTAGTCGTATATTACTAATGGAACTCGTTTGAACTTTAACTATGTTTAAAGTTTGTGAAAAAAAAAACTAAAATATATTACTAGCAGGATTTGAACTTGGTTAAGCCTCAGTTGCTCTGCTAGTAAGCACGTAATCGATTTTTAACGTGACGTCCAGTTTAGTGGCTGAATTGTATCTCTGTACTCTATACATGGAGTAAACCATAATTGTATAGTTAAATATTATTATTGGTAGGTATTTATTTAAGTTACCATTAAATGACTTATCCTTAAGATTTTCAGGAAAATTATCCAGCACTGAGTTAGGCTAAGTTTTATACATATATACTTTTTTGTGTCCCATTAAATTGTGTTAGGAGTTTCTTACCAGATTCTTCTCGTAGGATGCCCTGGAGACTTGGAATGTTAACTAGTTACTCTTTTAATAATATTAGAATTATGACTATTCATACGTGCCTAAATGGTCTACATGAATAAAAATATTTTGATTTTGATTTACATTTTAGAATTGATTTTTCAACTACCGCAAAGACGGAGACGCGTAACAATTCCTTTTGTCTCATTTCTCGGTATTTGACGGCTGATAGGAAAATAAATTTTAAAGAAACAATCATTTAGCTTCGAACTAGGTGATCCCATACCAAACTACGTAGTACATTCGTAGCGGATATTAAATCTCGTAGCTTACCGTAGCACCGTAGAGCTGAGCGTAGCAAACAAAATGTCGAGAAACTTGCTCCTAATTGCAACAGAAATTATACCGTATTTCAGGTTGAAATAGTTTTTGAAGTTACATTTCATATATCAGATAGTTGGCTGGATGTTCAGTTGGCAGTTATCCTAATCACCTTCGAGGCTGGAGGCTTCGAAGGACGGTAGTAAGGCGCGAACTCGTTTTTCTAAATATTTATACAGTGGTACTCACGAAGTACTGGCAGAGCAACTTGTTTGAGAGCATGTTACTATTCAATTGTGAAAAAGCGAAGTAAGATGTATGATTAATAGAAGTTTTGTGAAAGGTAGCTAATTTTAAATTGAAATAGATGCTGTCTGTATTTTGTTGCGAAGATTAAAATGTAACATATTTTTTATTCAATGATTAATAACTCTGACGCTGAAGGGATTTAAGTGATCAGTAATCAAAATAGTAAAATTGTAAAGCCTGTAACTGTCCCACTGTAAGACAAAGGCCTCTTCTCATACAGAGAAGGGTTGAGCATGAATCACTACGCTCGCTGGCTCACTGCGTGTTGGCGATTTCAGACTATTAAAGTCCAGGTTTCTTTACGATGTTTTCCTTCACCGATAGTCAGTGGTCGTAGATTAACTAAGAAACTACACATGACATTGAAAAAGTTACATTGATACATGCCAGGTTCGAACCCACACCGTGCTTGCGAAGAGGGTCCGTAACCAATGAGCCACCACGATAATAATATATTATATTTATCTTTACCATTTGTTATTCAAAACTAAGCTTAAAACTTAATTAGCAGTGTAATCTAATTAAGTAAAGCTTAGTTATTGCCCTAATAAAAAGTTAATTCTAAAATCTAAAATTTCATAGATTAATTTTGAAACTGATATCGTTAATTTAGAGTTCAAGATACTTGTCGCCGATTTTAAGGCTTTATCTATTTTAGCGAATAAATAAAGGACGATAAGCAGTGATAGCCCAGTGGTTAGACCGTCGGGCTGCCGAGTCAAAGGTCGTAGATTCAAAACCCAAACGCAACTCTGGCTTTTCGGATTCATGGGCGTATTTGAAATTAATTATTTTTTGCTCAGTGAAGGAAATCATCGTGAGGAAACCAGCAAACCTGAGAGAGTTTTCTACTGTATGTAAAGCCATGTCAGAGTCCTACGAGTGGTTTAAACTTTGACACCAGGTTGTTCATCAACCACACTGTTTTTCCTCACGATGTTTTCCTTTGCCGTTTTAGCAAGTCGTAATTAATTTCCAACACGCACATTAATCCGAAAAGTCAGAGGTACCTTAGAGTTCCTACCTAGTAAGGTTTCGAACTTACGATCTTTGACTTGGCAGTCCAATGGTCATACCACTAGGCTATCACTGCGTCTATTTTACTAAAACGTTGAATTAAAGAAAGCGCTCAAAAACCACAATACAGCGGTGGGTACAGTCGATATCAAAAATCAGTGATTCAACAAAGTGGGTGCACTGGCCTACCATTGTACGTGACTGTACTGCCAATAGAGCAGTCTCCCCTTTGAATTATAGATGATGCCGACGATACAAATTGGTAATTATCTTTCTATTCTGCGAAAATATAGGGGTTTGTAGATAATATTTCGATCATATCAGCTGGTCTCTTTGAGTATTTTCTTGTATATTTTGTATAGCTGAATCGTGATCGCGCTATGATAGCTTTAGTCAATCGGGTTTGTTTATGTAGTAAGAATTAAAAGGGGTTACCCGTGTGTTGGTGGCAGCATTGATAGCCTAGTGGACCGTTTGACTGCTAAGTCAAAGATCTCAGGTCCCAAGGCGATAACCTCTAAATTTTCGTAATTTACATATTTTGTTAGTTGCGTAGTATATATATTTTTTTAATCTATTTTTTTTTTATAAATACTTATGTAATATATCTAAGAACACCCGATCAAGTCACTTATTAAACGGTTTCATTCATTCATTTTCAACGGTGGCCAATCTCAACGGAGATTAGCCAACTACGCAGGAGATGTTATAGTGCACAAGTGTGTGTGTAAACACAGGTAATGCAAACGATGTCTCACCTATCGTGCCCTGCGCGCCCAAATACCTGCTAGGAGGATTTAATGGCTGCTTCCGATAACGCAGTCAGCATCGCTACTTTCTGGGCCGCTTCAATATAATAATAATCTTAAAAAGTTTTGCTATCGAAACGATATTTTATTGCTATAGAAGAAGAACACAGGTGCACTCTCTATTCCCTCACTTTCATAGTCGCCATAGGTGCACTCTCTATTAGGGAATAGATTCTCATAGTCCGATCTGGAAAGAGATCAGGTACCAAGCAACGGCTTTACGAGCTTCCGTGGCACGGAGCAAGTGATAATGAAATTATAATGCGCACATAACTTACTAAAAACCTGAGACCTCTGACCACTGGGCTATCACGACTCATACTTTAATAAATGTATAATGTTTAAGTACAATAATATATATGACATTTAAACAGTTAATTTCCTCTATTTACATTACACAGTCACATAGCCGGGAGCAACTCGCATGCAAGTATATTCGTATATTCGAGTTGGAACATTGCCCACTGCTTCCGTTGTACATAATTCTTGCTTTACCTTTTAATATTATTGTATGTTTACATGATATATCGATGTGGTTGGATTATTTTGGTTTGTAAGTAGTGTAGTGAGTTTTTAAACAGATTATTTGGGTGCTTGGTTTATTCCGAGGTGTTTTTCCGCGCAATAAGGTAATTGGTTGAAAAGGTTTAAAAACAAGACAATGGTGAAAAAAGTCAGTCGCTTAATATTGAAGTCATTTACTTTCAAAATTTCTGAAGCGGTGGACTCTTTCCGTTGTGACTTCGATGTAAGAACCAATGACGTCATAATGTTCGGACTTTCGGAGTGCCGTCTCTGTCGAGTAAAGAATGTTCAAACCAAATTTCAAATATTAAATAACCGAATTTAAATTTAAATAATCAATAATTCTCAAAATGTTTCATTATCATCATCATCATTTCAGCCATAAGACGTCCACTGCTGAACATCCCCCAATGACTTCCAGATCGGCCGGTTTAAACCCTTATAATTTGGTATTTTTTTTGGAATATTGTAATTTTTTTTTTGATAAAATTTAAATAATTTAAAAATGCGGCAGCCCCAAAATAACATATAGGGACAAGCTAGACATATATTAGGAAGATAGACATATATTTCAATGAATAAATTTAAAAAAATAAACAGTAATAATAACAAATGAAAATGTTTTAAATCGATTTCATTTAAAAAATGTATTGGTGTTTTTTTAATATTTTTAATTTAAACTTGATTAACTATCTCTGTATATTTTTAGACTCCATAATTTTTATCATTGCACATATCTGGCGCATTAAGAATCCATTTGTAATAGGAGGCGAACAATTTGTCTTATCTTAATGTCTGAAGTTGCGACGTTCCTTATGTGAGCTAGCTGATACTTATAACATCGTAGGACACAGGAAGCGATGATATAATATAAAATAGGAATAATATTTGCGTTGTGAAGCAAGATATTATGGCACGGGACCTCTTGAACGAGGCCTATAAGCAATAGATAGTAGCGTTAGACAGAGCTGAATGTTAGACAGGCCGACACAAATATTTAGATTACCTACGACAAAATAGATGCGTTTGCGCAATTTTAAAAACTGTACAAACGCGTTTGAAATTATTTCTCCTCGCAAACATCTTTTTTTTAATGTTTATTTTTTATGATTGAATATAATTGGCTAAGCCGTACTATTTAATATAAATAAATAAAGCACGTCACGACATCGAGACGTCGTTATCGTCAAAGTCAGGATAAATCTTCGGCAAACGTCTTCCCAGCCTTCTATTTTTAAGTGTTTGTCCCTGAAATGTCACTGGACATTTCTCAAGAAATGATATTAATAAATCACAGTCGCATCAAGTCTGTTTGCAAGTGTTGCATGTACCGTGGCTTTTACGACACGGCACTATGCCACGGCACGTTAACGCGCCGTTTCACGGTACGGTACCACGACACGTGGTGTTGTGGACCGGCTCTAAGGATATATTATGCGATAAAATAATCGCTTAACCTTTACTGTACCGCCACCCTAAACCCGGAACACTTCCATTAATGCACAACGATGTTGTTTTTCTTCTGCCCCTACTTTAATTTACATTTCCTCCGTTACATCTCATTTTGAACAAGTTTAATTTTAAATTTATTCTTTGGAACTTGATACCTGTTCCCGGTAAAAGTTTCGAATAATCTTTCTTTCAACTAGCTTATAGTTTTAATAACAAGAATAATTATCTTGAACTTCTTGGAAGATGAAATGAAAATATAATGCATCTTTGTAAGTTTAATGAAAGAACTAATTGTTTTTGTTTTAAGTTGCCGTAGTCTATGAAGGTAGGATTTACTCATCATACTATAGACTTGTACTGTTTATGAGGTTGAAACACAAAGCTCTTCTGACTTCTTGTATTTATAAACTTGCTTTTTCCCACGAAAAAAGGGGTGTTGCGGCGTTTCGGGCGACATTCGGCTCGCACCGCGGTGCGAAACAACCCATTCTAAAAAACAGGGTCGTTTCGCATAAGGTATTGGGCGATTCGCACAACTATACAATAGTTAAAAAAGAGAGTAGTGATAATTTCAATTATGATAAAAATGTAGGTATCTGAAAAGTTGAATGTAAAAGATAATTATCGAAATTGTCAGTGTATAGTCCTCTTTTTTTGGAAGTCGGTTTAAATTCAATGCACCAAGTTACTTCTTCGCTTAATTAATCCCAGCGAGTGCCAAGAACGTCGGCGATCAGTGATTTATACCGCACTAAATCCATTGTTCTGGGAAACACATCCACCTTTGTTTTAATCAATAACAAAACATTGCAACGTTCCCAAGAGATGAAAGTTGTTACCAAACAGAAAAAGTCAACACATACCCTAAACAAAGAGAACTTAGCCAACTGAACTTCGACAAATAAATGCTGAGAACAAAACCGTTAAGGTTGACAGGTTTGGTGTTTACTGCATACATGTTTTTAATACTACCTACCTTGGTGGCTACACTACTTACAAGAGCTATCATTTAGGCTCTTCTACAAAATTATGGGAGGAATTAGGCCACCGGTTTTCTCATAGATAGTACAAGACACAAGCCTACCACCCGGTGCGTTGCACTGCGGTGTAGTGTGCATTGATTCATACAAAATATACTAAAGTGATTTAGGAAAAGGTGCCTTTTCGAGCTAATCTGCTATCTCGCTCGCACATTGAAGTTGATTGAAGATGTAAAATCAATTAATATAGTTATGAAAAATCGAAACAAACCAATTTTAAGAGAACAACATTACAAAGTTTCAGCAAAAACTTCAGCTTGATTGGAATAAGTTTTCAAACTGAGAAAATGGCATAAAATAAACATTTCTGTATTTTTATTTTATTTTATAATACAAAACACATACAAAATTATAGAAGAAGGAAGATAAATAAAAAAAAAGGACAAAGGTAGGTTTATGCATGAAAACTATTCCGATGAAATTTATATTTTTGCTGAACCTTTGTAATGTATCTATATTCACTAATTTTATATCTTCAATGTGCGAGCGAGATCACAGATTAGCGATAATACGCGACTTAAGGTTGCTTTTTTCTGTGTATGGAGCGGAGAACAAGAGATACAACTTTAAGTCGTAGTAAAACAATAGTATTGTACCGAAAAATACTTTTCCTTCGCTTAAATTTAGTTTCAGATTTGGTTTAGAGCCAGGAATTAAATGGCTAGTTCTATGTGTTTCTATGTTATTGGAGTGCACTTCGATTCCGATTACTTGATTTCGATATTATGACCGTTCAGTGTTCTACGTAATTTTGGTTGAGTGCATTCGTGTCAGAGCTAACTGGGTGTTGGCTTGTGAATTTCCAATTGCTATCGCATTGAAATAGTTTACCGATCCTATTTTCCGCTATCGTAATTGGACAAAGTGTTATGAAGGTTTTAATATTTTCCTAACCTAAGAGATTACACTTGGCCTACTCGAAATTTTCACCTACTATCTTCTGTTTTTAAACTAGGTCTGACTAAAAAACTACAAAATTGATTTACGTAATCAATTTGAATACAAAATTGATTTACGTAATCAATTTTGTAGTTTTTAGAACTGTCAATATCAAAGCCAATAGTCGGTCACTTCAATATTTTTTTAAGAGTAGGTAGGTACTTTTTACCAAGAGTTCTAGCCAGGATCTATATTGTACTTTTTTTTTGCTAGATAGGCACCGAGTATAGGGTCCCCGCCAAATTTCCCGAAAGCTGTTTTCCATAACACAACACATAATAAACAAAGTGAAATTAGTTGTTACGAGAGGCTTGGTGTCATCCGACGAGCAGTTCCGTTCTGTATCTCCAAGGTTAATAAGATCACAACAATATAAATATGGGACCAATCGGAAAGAAACATTGTTTCAAACAAATAAGAATTATCCAAATATGAAATCCAAATGTGAAACTAATTACAGAGTAATACTAACTAATTGCAGAGTAATAGGCGCTAAAACATACGCTCATCGATTCCTCAACTTTTCCTTTTTTGATAGTCGGGCAAAAATTAACCTATAACACAGCTATTAAAACCTACTCCACCAAAAGCCCTCAACCTATAAAAGACGGAGCGCACACAACCGCCGATCTATCGGCACCTTCGCAAGGAAATAATTACCGCGGCGGGTCCCGCCTCACGCGCCTAATCAACCAACTTTCCACAAGTTAGATGGAGTTGCCGTGCGCGCTGTGTAAATTACTTTGATAACGAGACGTGACCCGACTAGGTGTGAACTTGCCCTTACTGTGACGTAATACTTTTATGAATGACTATTTAGCACGTAGAAGATTAATGGAGTTACATTCTTGGTGTTGCTGTGTAGTTAATTTAGGATTTTGATCAAAAACTTTGGGGTT
Organism: Protodeltote pygarga; assembly: GCA_936450705.2. Lineage (NCBI taxonomy): Eukaryota > Metazoa > Arthropoda > Insecta > Lepidoptera > Noctuidae > Protodeltote > Protodeltote pygarga. The sequence continues at coordinate 14,876,310 of OW388254.2, forward strand.
CAAGGTCGTGATATAGTGAAGATTGAGTGCGAGAAAATATAGAAGAGGCAAGACTCTTAGAGTTTTACTTACTACAGAATAGTTTTCCGTATGTATAGATTAAATAAACCAGCTGTAATAACTGTCCCACTACAGGTAGTGGGACAGTTACAGGCTGGTTTACACTACTGCACTGGTAGTGGGACCTATCTGTATGAGAAACGGCGTTTTCACATACAGAGAAAGATTTAGCATTAAAAACCACGCTAGCTCACTGCATGTTGGCGATTTCAGACTGACGTCCAAGTCCTCACGATGTTTTTTGTGGTATAATGGAAAAACTGTACTTTTTTATGCGATTTTTTATTAAAATTTGGACGGAACTTCTTATCCATCGGGTTAGCTAGTAAACCTTTTACTACTGTAAGTAAAACAATTAGTAATTTATTACATAATTATATCTAACCACAGAGAGAAATAAATCAATACCTATAGTAAAAAGTACCTATTCATCGAGGTTGGTTTCATTGGGTACGATAAAACTATCGACGACGACACATTTACCGGACATTCTGCAACGATTTGCTGTCCAGTTTCCTATCATGACATAACATGTGTGAACAGCACAATCCGACAGATTTCTTTACTGGTCGGCTGTCACAATAAAACTGTCGTTCCGATTTAATGTGACCAGCCTTTACTCTATAATACAGTATAACTAAGTAAACTTTCTTTACCATAATTATTAAAAAAGAAAATTTAAATTTAAATAACATCTTATGCCTACAGGTTAGAAAAAATCAAATGTCCCTGAAGGAAAACGACTTCAAATCCCTAAGATAGATTATTTTACCAAAAGGAAACATTTCTTTATTTAAAAAAGAAACAAAATTACATTCACCGATTTTTCGACAAACTTACCTAAACTGGAAATCAAACCAGATAAAAATTAAAAAAATAAACACTCGCTATTTTATTTCACTAATTTATAGGATTATCTTATCTCAAGGATTTAATGTGGTTTTGTGGCCATTGTTTTTTTCTACCCTGTATAACATGAAAAAATTCACAATATTAATAAAAAATAAACCAACCTGAAACTGTCTCACTGTCTATAGGCAGAAACACATACAGAGAAAGAAAATATGAAATTGAAAAAGTCACATTGGTACTACACCAAATCCGAATCCACACCCACGTGCTTGCAAAGCGGGTTCGTAACCAATGAACAACCACGACACTTATATACTCTTACCATAATAAACCCTCCTATTCAATACGGCAGGTAGGTAATTTGTTCATTTTTCCCATAGCTTTATGCTCGTATTTTTATTTTTCACAATTTATAATATTCCCGGCAGTGTACTAGGGAGACAGCGGAGCGAAGATGATCGCTTTTCCAATTTAACTTATCTACGCTAACTGTGCTACGTCACTAGAAGACATAGTGGCGGAAATGCAGTAGATTAAGACGAAGTTGTGTAAAATGTTGATATATTTTTTCTGGCCTGTGTTGTTGAATGATCGACCTGTATAATGTGTATAATTATTTCAAATCGCTTGATTATAAATCAGATACCTAATACTATATCCCCCATTCACCCTTCTAAAACATGCAAAGGATCAGCAATGCGAAAGTGATACATCTGGTTTTTGTGAAATTTTTACATGTTAGTTTATGTAAACATGTGCTATAATGCGTAGCGGTTAGAGCGTCGACACAGTACGCCGAAGATCGTGGGTTCGATCCTATCCGTATCAGTTGTTTTTTCAAATTTCTTATTAAAAATGGTACCCCTGGTTCGTCTATAAGTACGGTACAATCATTGTAAAACCCAACACACTGTACACACGGCTAAGTTGTGGTAACCTTACCTTTGTTTTAGTTATTTTTTATAAATTATTTATTAAAACTTATATGACAAATTGGAAAGACAAATCAAACTGTTTATTTTTATAACGCAATAGTACGAAATAAATTTATTATCATTTTTCATCAAATTTAATAATGATCTGTGTTCAATTGAAAACGTTTGACCTACTGCTTGAAACTGAGCTGTGACGCATGCAACGTCGGCGAGTCGAGAGGGTGAAATCACACTGATAAGATTGGCAGTCTTCATAATATTATAATTATCATGTACTAAGGTGATTTACGTTTTTATTTGAAACCAGTGCATAGTGGTTATTTTTTAAAATATAATAATATAGTTTTGCAATGTCTTAAGCTTTAGTTAAACATAAAACTTAAGAAATTTAATAATTTGGTTTATTGATTAGGTTAAGTATTTGGAGTATGTGGTAATTTGGTATTATGTGATAGAGGGGTTTTTCATAGTTATTGCATTTGTCTACGCTAAAAACCCTAATCGCTAAAATCTATCTTCCAGCTTTGAAAACATCTTAAAACTAATAAAACATGCTTCGTGGCTCTTTATAATCACTTTTCAGAGACTTAAGTCTTAGAACATAGCCCCGAACAACTGCTTATAACACAAAAAAGAACAACTCACTTAGAATTAATAATTAATTTTAATTTATACCCTTCCACAAAACCCAACTTTACAGTGTACCTATCTCAAAACACGGATAATTGAAATGTTTTGGTTTAAGTATAAGTGGGACGCAATGATTAAACGGGAGAGCTTATTTTGAACGTAGGAATCAAAGAGCAAGACGGCCACCAGCTGAAATTAAAGTGTGTAGGCGTGTGTTAACTCTGACAAATCTTTGTGAATTATTGTTTTATTTATTTATTTTATTTATTTATTTATCTGTACATGGAAGACCAACAGCTTTTTTGACACAAAATTGAGGTTAATTTATAGTTACAGAAAAAATATAAAGAAAGTTATAAATTAGTTGTTTCACTTATTTTTTCTATTTTTTTATAAGCTATATAGTTTTATAACCAAGCTAAGTTTCAAGCACTTGTATTATTTTTAAGACCCAGCATTGTGCACTTAGTTTGCAAATAAATGATTTGTGATCTTTAAACATAGGATTACAATAAATTTTCTTCCATATTTTGGATGCAATCAGATAATTGCATGCTGTCTGTCTGTGCAGGTCTGTCTCGCTATTATGCAAGTGCAAATAACTTTACAACGCACATTAAAAATGTGTCGATCTGAAAAAAGAGATTTATACCCAGCAGCAGATGATGGTGAAAACAAAAATTATCGTATCGTTCGGGAATCGACACCAAGCAAGAGCTTCGCTTGACCGACCATCGCTTGATAGCTGGACCATTCATAACACTACAACCATTAAACACACATCAAAATAAACGAAATGTAATTTTTATCTACCACCGAGCGTTTTATGCGAATTCGTAGGATATCATAATAATTCCATTATTTAAATTTGGTCATTAAAAAACCTTCAGATTTAGGCGTCTAGTCTGGAAAACATGCGCATAATTATTATGTAATCATGTGCAGACTTTTTTACATATGAAACATTATATTACCTTCGGCCTTCTGTCCTTAGGTGACCTCTTTGTTCTATAATATCAAAGTAACTCGGCTAAAAACGATATTATATTAATTAAAATAAAATTGGTCCACTCCTTAATTTCGTGTTCTTTTTGTAATAAATACTTGAAATATTTTAATTCATTACCTTGTATCTAGTACAATAAAATTACCAGGGTGTAAAAAAAATATGTTGACAAATACTTAAGTATTTTTATAGAGGGGCTAGGCAAAGGTGTATGCAGTACACCCACGTTTTGCCGGCTATGTTATAAGTCCCATGTAATAGGGGGCAAAACTATTGCCATTAACCGGCCACAATTCCAAACTCCGTGCTGCTGCTGAGAATTTCCTAATGGAAAAACCCAATAACACTTTGCCCGACCCGGGGATCGAACTTAAGACCTCGTACTCAGCTGTCAATATAATAAAGTCATCAGGTGGGAGTGAGACGGAGCAATTCATAGTCAAACTCATGTCTTTTTCCCAAACAAAATTTTTTTTTTCAAATCTCTCTGGTCCATCCAAAGGTTGTCTGGAAGATATCGCTTTTAGCGATAAGACCGCCCATTGTACCTCTAATTGTAATGATAAGACTCCATGTAATTTCAATGGTGTACAATAAACAATATTCTATTCTATTCTATTTTATATTTACGATCGCATAAATAAATAAGTAGCTCGCAATATAACCTAATATCTATACAATAATATCTATACTTCTTAACGGAAAAATGTTCACGTACCGCGGAAATTGGATTCTCCAATGACGAACGTATGCAGACGTGGTGTTGGTATTGTGTGTATTTGCCAAACATTGGTTCTAAGAAAAAGAAAGATGGCTAAGTTTGCAAGAAAGTCCTATCGGATTTGTAGCCATTCAGTATACTAGGACAGGAAGTAACTGCTCCTAAGACACTGCGATCAATAGATGATCAATTGTGTGACTCTTCAAAATACCACATCAAATTCCCCTTTCTTTAAGTCCATAATTAGATCGACTATGGACTGAGTTCCTTACGGAGGAGAACTTAATTATAACGGAGTTCAACGGTGAATTCGTTTATATTGACAACTAGAGAAATATTTCCACGGCCGATTATAAACACGATTTGCGTAGCGATTAAGCGATTTGTCTTCGGCGCTTGATGTCGCGGGTGCATTCCCGCAAGGAACAAATATTTGTGTGATTGACAGATATTTTTCCGAACTGGGTGTTTCTGCATTGTGAGATTTTATTAATGTGTAACCTTTTTATTTTTTTTGTTTGTCGTGTGGAAAACTCCTTATGAGTACCCCACTAAGGGCTGGCGATGGGGTTATGTCCGACTCGCACGGACTAAAAACCACACGGTGTTCCTTCACGAACCTCTGGGCGGAAATACAGTTTTCGCTTGCGCATTCAAGTGTAATCTACGGTATAGATGAAAATTCTAGCGCGGAGTAATGTTTTTTTAAAAAACCAAGTACTTGGTTATTTCTAAGTACAATAAACGACGAATACAACAAAATAATGTCTTATTTCCACTGAACGACAAGTATAACTCAAACTATTGACCCTAAGCTTAACGAACTTGCCAAAGACTAAACAAACAACAAACGCAGAGAGTCAACATAGAACTCTTTATTTTATTTTCCGTTCAAGAAAACAGGGGTTGAAAGTTACCTACATCTGGGACAGTCCACCTACGAAATCTCCACTTGAACATTGCTTAAAACAATTTCCTCCTATCAAAGTTGAACTAGTAGTTTTTATTTGTTCACGTCACGTAGGTCCCTCGAGTTGTTTTGCTGTTAGTGACGCTATAAGCGAATTTACTGGAGTTTCTCGTCGACTAAAATGTTCTGGGAAGACGAATGGGGTTGTGAATTATTTTCGTTTGGTGATTAATGATAATAATGTCCGGTTTAATATTGAATAGATATGATGATAAAACTATTTTAGAAAAAAGTTCAACATTTTAAAAATATAAAAAAATATTACTAGAAGGATTTTAAAGTATGACGTAGGTACTGTAGGCCTAGTACTGGTTAGCCACTACCCGCTTCTTCTTATCGTATGGTTTATGAACAACCTGGTTTCAGAGTTTAAACCGCCCGCGCCCGTTAGACCACGCGCGTGTTAGAGGTGTGTGTAGTGGTATGACCGTCGACTGACAAGTCAGAGGTCTCGAGTCCGATCCCAAAGCGCGCCACCTCTGACTTTGCGTAAGTTATGTGCGTATTATAAATTATTTATCAGTTGCTAAAACGGCGAGGGAAAACATCGTGATGAAACCAGCACACCTGAGAGATTTTTTAATGTGTTAAGCCATGTCATTTACTTACAGGCGGTTCAAACTCTGATACCAGGTTGTTAAACAAACATACGATAAGAAGAAGCGTCATTTTAGCGCCCCGTCTACACAGTAGGTACGTGCGCGATCCCTTGGGTTTGTAGGACTCCACGGCTCACGTCGCGGCCCTGGATATACTGTTTATTGTTACCTAATATACCACATATATATAACATTATTTACACATATTGACCCTTAGCCACAAGCCTAAAGCAAAAAAGATCACTGATTTGTTTGCTTAATAAAAAGTAAATATTCTATAGATATTATTATACTTTAAATTAATATTCCTGGAGGGAATAGAGAGTGCGCCTGTTTGCACACACTTGTGTACTATAATATCTCCTGCGTCGATGGCCAATCTATGTAGAAATTGGCGGCTGTGACCGAAATTCGGTTCGATTCGATTTCCGCACGGGACAAATAATTGTAAACAAATATTTCGGTAAGGGTGGGAATTGTTTAATTTAAAAAAAAATGTTTTGTTTCTGCAAAAATAATTAATTTGATTTTGAATGATTAGGTTATTATTTTAAAAAAATAATTAACTGTAAAAAAGGTACCTATTTACTTATAAATAAATATTATTTATTTATATTAATTATTTATTCATACATAAATAAATCTAAGTTTTTATTGAACTTGTTTATTTTATTGTTTACTTTCAATAATAATTAAGTAAATGATAAAAATAAAAATTGTAAAATATATTAGTTGAAATACAACGTTTAATTACTATAAATGTAATAATTACCTACTTTACTTAGTAGCGTAGGTATATTACTATTTATTATCACTATATTCTGTTTATCTTCATAGTTTCTGTCGTAATTTCTGGGGTTCCAATAAATCCCATAACCTCCCATGGGTGACGTTACTAAAGGCAAAGGTGAGGGAACTAATTGGAAATTATTTCAGAAGAGGTACAGATAAAATTATCTATACAACGACCACTACACTCAAGCAATCTTGAAGTGACTCTATTTGGTGATTACTGGAGTGAATTATTTTCTTTGTTTAGCTAAGTAACACTCCATCAGGTCTCCTTACAAATAAAGAAATCAAAATTGGTTCATCTGTTCAAGAACTATAATGCCACAGACACACAGGCACGTTAAACTTACAACACCCCTCTTTTTTTCTCGGGGGTAAAACTGTCTCCGAGCGCTTTTTATTTTCTTTGACATCTTGTTGTGCTATATGCCTTAGACTGGTATTATTAATATTAATGAGAAATGAAATGTTTCATTTGAACGATTGTCGCGGGTGTGTAAGGTAAACGGGGTTATAATAAGTTCATAGCCTGATAGTATAACCGTTGGTTCTAAATCCAAAGTCACACATTTCTAACTTTTTGGATTCATGTGCGTTTTAGAAACTAATTACAATTGTTTGCCAAAATGGTAAAAGAAAACATCGTGAAGAAACCAGCATAGCTAAAAAATTTTACAACGGTGAGTAAAGCCATGTCAGAAGCCTATAGGCGGTTTCAAAACTCTGACATCACGTTTTTCATCAACCATACGATGTTGGTTAACTGATTGAATATTTGTTGAACATCAGTAACAATTAACTCTTTTAACAATTAACCTTGAACAAACGATTAGGTTATATCGAACGGAGCACGGACCGTTTTGTCGACGTTTTATCGAACTTTTATCAATTTTAAACGTCAAGTTTGACATACGTTCATTAAGTTGCATCAAATTTGACGTTTAATATCGATAAATTTTCGATAAAAGTTCAATAAAAAGATTCATGCTCTCACTGGCTGTGTATCTCAGCACTGTTGGTAGATATTTATATTTCACATGAAACATAAAAATAATATATTATAATAAAAGTTTTACACACGAAAGTAGCGACAGCTACAGTCGACATCTTTCAATCACGTATTCAATCGACATTTGATAGATAAGAAAAAGCAATATAAAACTACTCTTCAATAACGTACTGCGGTTTTCAAGTACATGTATTTAGCTATAAAATTCTATACTGCGTACTAAATAGTTATGTACTTGGTGCTGCATCTTTAGTACATCGTACTAAACCAGTTTCAGTATACCTTTATCTTTTTCTAAACATCGTCTACCGGAACCGGTAGTGCGTAAGTACTCCGGTAGATCTCACCGAATTCGTAATTTCAACTGAAGCGGGCAGGATTCGATAGCTTAGTTGGTAAAGCGATGCCACGGCAAGGAATCGCGGGTTCAAGTCCCGTCCGAGTCAGTTGTTTTTGCGAGTTTCTTATTGAATAATTTTATCATTTAAAAAGATTAGAAAATTTTACTATAAAATTATAACTGCATTATGTAGTAGATTCATGCTGGTACACGCATGAGCCAGTCAATCGACGCACTAAGGGGTATTTTGACAATCTGGGCGGCCAAAATTATTTTTCGAGTTTATTCGATTCTAAATAAATTCTTTAGTTAATTACGGCAAAATAGAGAAAATTCCTTCTAGCCATTCTAAATTTTTTTACAAATATATCTTTATTACGGTCGGATTCAGTCCATCTTCGCTTCATATCGGACTTGAAGCGTGAAAAATCCTGCTTTATTTTTTTTATTTGCTCTGCAGAGAAATCATCAAGTTGAAGAAGTACTCTTCTAAATAAACTAGTTTTTCGCCAATCGTTTTAAAGTTTTGTTGTTGCATTAAAGAAAACAAATGATACCGAGTCAGTACTCTGACATTTGATGGACCTAAAATAAAAAAATATTTAAAATAAAAAAAATTAAGTGAAATTATTTAGAACTCGAACTAGATGTTACCATAATTATGCCTATATGACTTTAAGAAAGAAATACGTTATTTCGAATGATGCGCGTGGGCCTCGGTAGCTTAGTTGGTAAAGCTATGGCAAGGTATGTCTGAGTCGTGGGTTCGAATCCCACTCGAGTCAATTGTTTTTGCGAGTTTCTTATTTAATTTGATAAGCAAAACATGCGCAAAAAACATACATAAAAAAATAAACTCGATTTTCTTTTTCATACCTACCCTTTAAAAAATGATTAAGTATCTTGAAAAATAGCAAAAACTAGCAAAAAAAAACTTAACTATAGGATAGCTAAGATCTTAAGCTTACTAATAAACCTAAAATCAAAGCCGGGACTCTTTGGGAAATACAACTTTTGGACTAGAGTTTAAAAAGTTTTTGATTTTATTTTTGATTTTATGGCACTATTCTAAAACCCCTTTAATTATTTAACTATAATAGTTATTAAAACAAAAACCTATGAAAAGTACACAGACTTACCTGCTTCAACATAATCCATCACTTGAACTTATAACAATATACTCACAAAAACAATAAAAATTATCAAAGTTACGCGTAAACAATGAAGATGATAATCGATACGTGCACTCTAAATGACGCTCAAGTTTCGGAAGATTGTACGGGCGCTAGAATAGTGCTAGGAACTAGGGACGTATTGAAGGTAGTTCACATATTATTCAACTTCATTCGAATATTATATTTTTCTACCCACGTTAAAGTTAATAAAATTGACTTTTGGCCGCCCAGATTGTCACAATACCCCTTAGTGCGACGTAGTAATTTTAATTTATATAAATTACAGATTAAAAATAATTTGAAAGTTTACAGAGAAAGCCTAAGACATAATCAAGTTTAAATTAGTCATGAATTTAACCGAATTATGAAACTATAAACAAGCAATGCAATTGTTTTATGTTAAAACGTTTATGGACTCAACGAAGTCTAATGTGAATGAGTTGTTCGAAGTCTTTAGTCGAGACCCGAATATACGTCAAATTAACAATTGCAGAATTTATAAAGTATAAATAATAAAATTAATACATAAACTATAATTTGGTGAAAAGTTTTTGAGGTAGACTAGATCCCCTTCGTTATATTACACTTAATAGAGTGACTCTGAAAAAATTTAGCTCCATGTATTATCTAGCAGTATAATAAATTAATTAGAAACCTTCACTCACGATGATACTCGGCAACAGACAGGAACCAATGGCGATGCATCACAAACGAAAAATTGTTCCCCAACATATGACTACGACCTTCAGTAATGAGGAAACCGATGCAAAGAGAGATAATAAATGATACTACGTCTTAATAGTTGGTATAAACATTAGTTTGACAAATTCTAATAGGTAATGTAATCCAATTACGTATGATTGTATGTAAAATATGAATAAATTATTATTTTTCTAAATGGTCATTTTGAAATAATAACTTTCGCGAGTCATACTAATATAATTAAATACGTGTAGTCGCGGCCCACGACTAGCCTCGCTCCTAAAAATGGACTCCTTTTGAGTCCGAAACTAGTCGGCCATTCCCGTAATCAATCCGTAAGTAAAGCGTATTTAATAATATGAATGGTCATTTTTACTGTCATTTCATTGAAAAGTAATAATTTACCTAAATATTTTCAGCAAAATAATAACCTTTATTAATAAAATTGTAACACATCTATCCATAAGGTTGTGGTCAAACAGATTCTCTAATATTTCTTTGTACAGTGTGTATCGACCTCCCTCCGACCTCCCTCGAATCTTGTCTATGAATGTGGATATAACTAGTGGATCAATCATTGAGTGCCCTCAATGTTTGTACCTATAAAGTTTAGTCTGGTACCTTCATTCATCTGTGCTCTTTGTCATACAGAATTCTCCGCCATGTACGAGTAGTTACAGACTTACATGACAAAAGATCTATAGATTCATAGAAATGTTGAGCCTATTGATACAACGCTAGGTACTGAGAAATTGTATCTTCAGCGCTGAAACAAACGTCGAATCTAGAACACGTTTTACGTAACGTTAATTCTATGAGTAGTGATAGCCTAGTGGTGTGACCATTGACAGGAAAGGTCAGAGGATCAGAGGTCTCAGGTTCAAACTCAAGGCACGCTAGCGCTGACTTTTCGTAAGTTATTTGCATATTATAAATCTTCTCGAAAAGCACGTAAAGCTGTTGGTCCTGCGCCTGATTTCTCTCCGGTCGTGTCAGATTTCCGTCCCATCGGACTATGAGAGTGAGGGAATAGAGAGTGCGCTTCTTTACGCACATACTTGTGCACTAACTACATAATATATCTTCTGCTTAGTTAGTAATTCGTTGAAATTTGCCGTTGCGACCTAAGTTTCGGTTAAGAAGACATTATAACGTTTCCTCTGACGACACGACACGTTAATATTCTTTGCTGTAAGGAACCGACTAAAAGAAGACTGGTATCTAACAGAAAGCAAGCATGAGTAATGAAGCCACCTTACCTCAATCATCAAGGTTTTAGCCATTCCGTTGCAACGAAACACAAACATCAATCAAAACCCACCACCATGTTGATTCAAAATACCAGGCGCACATAAACAGGACGGTGGAACGTAACAGAATGCACGTCAGACGGCGGCCGCTGTTACAAATGTTAGGTGTGAGCGCTGAAATATTGTGCCGAGATCAGCAAAGGATACACAGGAGGTTTGTTGTTGAGAAATTAGAGAAACTCATTCGGTTAACGTCTTCGTATCATTCACGAGGATGTAGAAGAAACTCGCGGAAATGTTCTCGCGGAGAAGTTCATTTCCTTGAACATTGGTCTTTTATTTTTTTTGCAATTAAACATTAATGGTCTACCTAGCTCACAATCCTCTTTCTGAATTCTTTTGGCAATTGAAATATGATAACAATTCAAAAGTGTATGTATTTGGCACTGCGACTGTGTTACAGGTTTGACTATCGCAAGCGATAAATATACAGAGCTGAAGTATAGAGCACGAAAATTGTTAAGAGTTTGACGCACAAAAGGTGCTTTAGTTGCATTTTACAGTATGGATTTAAAAAAACTACAGTTTTAGTAAGTAACACGTAGGTAAGTACAAATATTACAATTTTTTTTGTTTCTATAGATAAATTTGTATAGATGGTTCTGGCTCACGAAAGGTGGCAGACTACCGTATCTACCGTTAGCGGCTAATTTTCCGTAAATTCAAATGTTACTATGTATTTCTTAGTTCTATTTAAAAATAATTTTGTCAGTCATGCCATTTCTGTTTTACACAACGCCCCTCAGGTATATTCTGCCCTGTTACCGCGCACCTAGTGATCGATGGAGCTATACCACTTGCAGCTGATGCAGATGAAGCGACGTCTCGCGTTTGATTACCCACGCAACCTGAGCTCCTGGTAGCTGTTGCTTTGTTTACAAAGTCTTGGAAGAAAAGTGTTTACTTATACTGACAAAATACAGTGGTGGACTAAGCGTGACAAGGGCCCAGGGCGGCAAACAAAATGGGGCCACTGATCTATTCAAAAATTTACGTTTTGGTAGTGTATATTTTGTTAAATAAAATTAATATTTTTTGAGTCTGTGACTGTTAACATCCTATTAGAAAATCAAATACTTTACCCACAAACGACGCGTAACATTAATTATTAATTTCGTTAATTGGTTCCACAGTTGCATTTAGTAATAGTCATTTATCAACTCGTAAATTACCAACAATGGTCACATTTTATCCAACAAGAACAATAGTTTAAACCTCAAGAACACCCATAACTTCCATTAAGTACCTACGAAACAATTTTAAAAAATTACGATGACATTTTCCAGTTGTTTCGGGCATAGACAATTTAAAAGAGGATTTATAGTGGCCAGCTAGTGCGAAACCGGCGTAAAGTTGCCAATAAAAATAAAACAGCATTTGCGAAAACTGCTACATTTAAATCTTGTGTGAATGTACTTATACATTGTCACATTTTGGTTACAAATTATTTTGGTAGAGAAAATTGGTTTACATTTCTTAGCTGACTTTGGAAAAGGAGGAGGTTATCTATTCGATGCGTTTTTAGAGATCCGTAGTAAACTAAGATCCATTTGTAGTATCGTTATGTCTATCTGTCTGTCACACCTTCCTCGCAAATTATGAAAGGTGAATTTAACTCCTACGTGTAAAGTGGGGCTGAATATTTTAACTTCATGTATCTTCTTTATCGTACGGTTGATTAACAACCTGGTTATCATCATCACCCAGTCCACTGCTGAACATAGGTCTCTCATAATTCGCGCCACTTTTGTGCGCTCATTGGAGGTATTTGCCCATAATTGCCTGCATGGGCGATTGCCCGATTTGGTTGGTGATCGCAGTAGCAAATGATTGCTGTTACACAGAAGGGTGCTGCTGCCCATCCTCCGGATCTTTCCCTTTGTCGCTTCTTACGACACCCGCGGGCCGAGTAGGGGTGATTCTATTCTTAGGCCGGAAACCACACGGGACATGAGTAAGAAAATAAATCAAATATAAATATTAATGACGGTGATTATTTGTGTCCGCGATTAAGATGTTGCGCAGCTCGCGACACGATTGTTGCGGAGTGTATATGCGGCTTATAGTTGGCACCGTATTACATCGGCCGTCCTCTGATTTACCGCCCTGCTCGAGTTGATACATCGCTTTTCGATTCACTCGATATGTGACACATTACAGTAATTGCGACCATCTACCACTGCCTAGGACATATAGAGAACTAATTCTAATATATCTCTTCTATAAAAAAGAAGATTGATAGATAATTGTCAGAAATTATTTGTGGGAGAGGCAATTTGTTCGGAAATTGTGTGGGCTCAGGTATTTCGTATAGAATTGTTATTAGAGTGTAAGTATTGATGTTACTTTTGTATTAGATAGATTAGTTTTATCGAATATTTGTGGAATATCAGTTGAGTAATGCAAAATTAATCTTTGTACTTTTTTTACATGTTTATGCACATGTTTTTGCTTCTTAAATGTAAAAACTCGCAAAAACAACTGACTCAAGTCCCGCACGAGTCAGTTGTTTTTGCGAGTTTCTTATTAAATAATTTCACGCAAAATTAATCATTTTAATCTGACGGTGATTTCTATTACATAGAACTTGAAAAATAATATTGTTATTCCGAATCGTTATTATAAAACACCAAAAGTATTGTGAGTAAGTATTTGTTCTTTTACAGTTTACCTTTTACTGTTTCGTTGAGATTTGATTCCCGAGTTAGGCAAAAGTTCCTTTGAAACTTGCAGGATGGCATTTCATGCTACCTTTGCAATTTTTCTATTATAGCTATATTTTACTTACTATGATTAGTATACCTACCTATCTATACTCTTTAAAAGCAACAAATAATTAAATAAATTACCTGCATTAACGTGATGGTAATTAAAAACAATTTGGTATTGTTTTAATAATACTAATTAGTGATCTAGTGGCGAGATCAGTTCAATTGTATTTGGTTACAGTGAAAACCGATCACTACGTCATTAGGCAATGCTTGTCATTACGTATATACATATACATTAATAGTGCTTTGTCCCCGGCTTTGTCCGCGTGGATTTTGATTTTTTTATCCCTTATTTTACTTAATTAGGGGTGACATTTCCAAAAATCCTTCGTGCACCTCTATGATGCTGTCTTAAGAATATCATTTTGGGATACTGCAGACCGTACTTTCATACCTATATAGTTATGGTCGGCAGTGTAATTAGGCCTTAAGAGAATACTCTTAATATTGGAGAAAATATTACTATTGCTTTTTTTTAATGTTTTATGGATTAATGTTAATTATGCGACTAACTACACTCACTCTTAAAAATGGACTCCGTTTGAGTTCCAAACAAGTCGGGCATTCCTAAAATAATTAATCCATGAGTAATGCCGTAATAATATTTGATAATTTAAAAGTATGACTCGCGAAAGTATTCCTTTTTTGAAATCTGTTAATAAATCAAAAGTAATGTGATGACCTAAAGTAAGTAAGTATGTAAAAAATCTTGTGAGTTCAAAAAGCCACCGTCCACAAAATTGAACACGATTTTTATTACGAAAAAAACCTTAAGTAAGGTCAGACAATTTTATCGATACCGTTTGTAATAAAGGGACTGACATAAAAAAGTATTTGAGAACCTTGGAACTATGAAATGATTCAATTTGGAGTCTAAGAAGTTTTCAGAATCGGGAGTATTTCAAAGATTGATTTAGTCTAAATAATTTTATTAGGTCGTCTGTCCACCTTGTGGGTGGACTTCCTATGCTGTGCTTGCCGGAACGTCGCAGGAAGCTGCTGGATGCAGGTTGCTTCCAACCGACCAATCTGGAAGTCATTGGGGGAGGCCTATGTTCAGCAGTGGACGTCCTATGGCTGAAATGATGATGAAATAATTTTATATAATTCTCGCTTTCAGCTATTTTGAGAGAGATAGTAAAAACTCAAATAAATCAATGCATCGAAACCATAAAA